>CM075696.1:6658502-7858502 GCA_037954015.1 Psophocarpus tetragonolobus
CTCTCTCTCTCTCTCTCTCTCTCTTCTCTCTCTCTCTTCTCTCTCTCTCTCTCTCTCTATCTCTCTCTCTCTCTTCTCTCTCTCTCTCTTCTACTCTCTCTCTCTTCTCTATATTATATATATACATATATATAATATATATTATATATATATATAATGGAAAGTCACTCTTGTGGTAGAAGTAAGAATTTGAGAACAAAAAATTTGACCTTTATGTACCTAGTTTATGAATGGTTTCAAAATAGAAAATTTTCATTTTGACATTAAAGGCAATGACTCTTATACTTGATTATAAATAGTCATATTATTTGCTCATTTTTACCTATTACTAACAAAGTGGAGTTACTACTAATATCTCCTCGTTCATAAAGTTATAACAAGAGAGTTTTAAGTAAGTATATTCTCCTAGTATAAAAGAGAGTATAAAATTATTTTTTCCTTACATTTAAAGAGATTGTAATTTTTTTTCTACTTAATAAAAATATTTTTCCAGTCTTGTCTATAATTTTTTCCTTATTAATTAAGGGTTTTCCACCTAAAATTATTATGTGTTAATTTTTATTTTTCTTATCTCTAATTTTACATGAGTTATTATTTTGCTACTCTAGTTTTCAATAAATATATATATATATATATATATATATATATAATATTTAATGATATGAAACCCTTTTTTTTTAAACAAGACGCAAATAGTGTATATTGTGAAATCCTACTTTTTAAATTTTTAATTTTTCAATTAATATTTTTTAACTGGAATGCGTCAGCAAGGTATAACTAAGAATAATCTTAAGACACACTAATAGTGTTATTTGTTAACACCTGGTATTGCTTATCAACGTGTTAAGCAAGTTATAATTAAGAATAACCTTAACTTACGTCAGTGGTATTTCTTATTAACACACTTCAATTAAAAATAAGTTTGTGTGTGCTAGTAAATTCTTATACATTTCTTTGGGTAAAGATGGTAGAATTTAAGTATGGAAATATTAGAAGTAAGCTTCAGTCTAACTAAAACTGTTAAAATAGGTCAGTTTGACTCACCTTTACTCACTTTAACCCACCTAATAAATAGGTTGGTTCAATCCAGTTCACCATTCTTGTATAGTTAAAAAAGTGAGTTTGACCTATCAAGGTCGGACCACCAACCCACTTAAAATTAAAATAATATTTTTTAGGAAATTTTTTAAACTATTTTTAAAAATATTAAAATTTAGATTCTTTATGATAACATTAATTTTAAATTTAATGAGTTTAAAAATAAAACAAAAATACTTAAATGATATTCTCTATTAAAAATCTACATTTACAACATGTTAAATATTAGTTTTAAAATATAAAATATTAATTAAATGCCAATAAACTAAAAAATATATTGTAATGGAATATAGGTTAAATAAGTAACATAATAATTTAAAACTTAAAAATAAAACAAAAAAAATCATATTCACATAATAATGAAAATGAAATTTAGGTGAATTGGTGGGTCAACCCGGCCTATCGAGTTCAACCTGGGTGAGTCATGTTGTAATTTAATCAACCTGTATATGCAATACAATAAGTCTACTTTTTCATTTTTAAACCCAGCCCGGCCAGAACCCATGGGTTGCCCTTGGTGGATCGGGCCAACTATGGGTCCAAACCCCTTTTGACAACTCTAAATCTAACCAATGGAGTGAAGCTTCATAATGGTGAAAATATATAGTGCATGGAATATCAAGGAAGGGTGAGGGAAACTAATTTAGAGGCAACATGAAGGTAGAAGTCAGCGACAACTCAATGTTCAAATTCTGCGAAGAAGGTTGGTAGGAATTAGGTAGCCTTAAGTCTATCTTTCCTAGACTGTTAGCTCTATTTGATCAAAAGACAACTCTTATCTCAAAGGTGGGGAATGATGTGCAAAAGATTACTTCTCATATGGAAGAATGATTCGGTTAGTGAGTTGGGATAAGGTCCCTCATAGGGTGCATTTGCAATAGGGTGTGAAAGATGGATTGAAGTGGAGGAGCAACATTGGCATAGAAGATGAGTTTTCAGTAAAAAAAGAAAGGGTCTTACAATGCAATCCACAACAGCCAAAAGGTAAAAATTTCTTTCTTTTGTGAAGCATGAGTGCCCTCAAAGGCTTTGCATTTGCTTGGAAATGGCCTCACAATCAAATTCCAACAAAGGTGAAATTAGTAAAGAGGAATATTCACACTTCAGATGGTCATTCTTGTCTTTTTTTTCACTCTGTATTATAATTTGCATCACATCTATTATTTTCATGTAAACCATCATATTAGGCCTGGATGAATTGTTATTGTTGGCTTGGATAGTCATATATTCTATCGTCATATTGTACCTCTCATTTGTAGTAACATCTCAGTCTTGTTAAAGGGTCAGAAGATAAAAATATTATGTGCATAATCTAGTTGGCTACCTTGTGGATTATCTGACTTGCAAGAAATGATTTGATATTTAGAGGATCACAATTTTTCCAATCTCAGACTACAAAAATCTTCGACATGGATTAAGGGTTACTGTAGAAAAGTTTCTTTTTTCTTATATGAGTGGACTACGCAACCATATTATTGTATTTCTAGACTTAGAAATGGGTAACTTGTAGGAAGTTTTTAATGGGATTCATCTTATTTTGTATTTATTAAGTTCATAACATGGGGTTTAGTTTGTATGCCAAAGTATACGTAGTGTCTTATGTATGCAAACAATCTCCTGATTATGTCTTGTGTTGTAGTGTTGGAGATATCTTGTTGTAATTGTTGAATAAAACTATTTGTTTTATAAAAAAATAAAATTTTTTATACATATTAATTTTAACAGTTTGACTTGTGAATTATCACGCAAAGTAGAGTCACTTTATCAGGTAAACTAGGGACATCTAAGGTAAATAATTTATGGTTGGATGACTTGACCATAATATATTTTTTGTTGAAACTTTTGCATATCTTTTCCAAGTGATGGAACAACTTGGTCATTTTGTATCTTTTTTCTTGTCTCCACTAATAAAAAAAGTCATGTCATTTAATGGTTTTTTTATAATTTTTTTATCTTTTATGAAACTCATTAAATGATATAACATTTCCTTGATGGTGAGACAGAAAATGAAACAGGAAATGAGAGCCAAAAAATTTCCATCCCAACTCGAGCATTATTCATCGGTTCAAGTCTACACTAATATTTTCACCTTAATTTACAGGTTTTTGAATCAACATTCTTATTTCAGCAAGCTTTTCACACTTTTTTATTACCTAAACCTCTATAAATCTTTTTAACTTAAGTACTCTTTCACAAGCCTTTATATTTTAGCGCACGAAACCTTTGTTATTTTCACCCACAACTTAGTTTTGATTATAAACACTTTCAAGAGCACCAATTCCATTCTTCTAAGTTCCCCTTACAGATTTTGTTTTGATAGATCTCTCTGAAGACCCTCACTTTAATGAGATTATATAGAATAGAAGCCTTACAAAAAATCCAAGGGACATTAATAAATTTGTTTTATAATTATTGTAAAACAAGAACTCTATTTCGAAAAAGTAATAAATCCCTCGAAAATTTAGAAAGAAAGTGGCAGTAGTTAAAAATTGGAAGACCTTTGATAACTGTTGAATAAAAAATTATAATTTTTTATTCTCTTAAAAAAATGTACATATAAATATGTATCAATGTAAAGTCTAATGTGAAACTCGATCTTGTAAATTTGTATGAATACAAATTTTCCTGTACTGTCAAATTGACTTCGATACGTGATTTCGGTCTCTTGCCTTTCCTCACCTTCCTTTGCATCTACGTGCCAGACTTAGGTGTCGAGAACTAACTCCGCACAGGTGGGGAACTATGAAAAACACTCTGATGCTCAAGTCAGATTGGGTTCAACTCAGAGTAATGAACAATGATTCAAAATAAGTACCTCATTTTACCTTGATATCTGTTACATATTTATATGGATGGATTGGGATTTTACCTATTGCGCCTTGCTTAATCAGACTAAGGCTAGGTAATACAGCCTTAAGGATGGTTTTTGGCTAATAATCAAGATTTAGGTTGATTAATATTTTAATCTATCACTAGTTGTTTTCCTTGTTGGAGGGGACTGTTTGGATTGGTTGTCGAACACTTTGGGCCGAATACCCAGCATTTTGGCCAAATACTCATTATCATGTACACTTGCACCCAACTTCGATTGCAGTGGAGTGAGGATCGAAGTTTGAAAGAGAAAAAATGGAGTTAAGTGAAAACGAATGGTGGTTTCCCAAGCTACTGTGGGATGTGACGGTGGTACGAGAAGCGGAAAAGGCGCATGCATTTGGACCTTTGATTTAAAGCATTTGGACAAAGAGGATCGCGTCAGTTCATCTAGGGTTATTGGCTATAAATAAGAGGGGTCTATCTTTAGTCTCCCTTCACCAAATTTCCTTTCCTCTAAGGTGAAACATTTGAGCACCCAGAGACTCAACTTCTTCCTTCTTCTCTTCTAGTCATGTACGCTCCTCCAAAATGTCTTCCTTTTTTTTTATTTCTAGTTATGTTCCTTTTCAGTCTTCTTCATCTCGTGGTGACGCCTCAGACTAACTTAAGTCACCCCCTTGAGGAAGAGGAGCAATATTTGCTCAACAACTTTCCCTCATGTTGGCTCTTTGGTTGGGGCGGCTATAGCCGCGACCGAGCTTACTCTTATTGAGGGACCGAAGAGTCTTGAGGCTCCTGCTCGCAAACAAGTTAGGAATCCCAAAAGGGACCTCCCCCCTTTTCTGGACCCAAAATATAATTGGGTAGACCTGGATGTGGTTGTCTACTTCTCTTGTTATAACATTAAAAATATGTTGGTAAGTTTTGTCAAAAGTGTAGAGTTATGCCCATTTGAGAGGGTCGAAGACTTCCTTTTCTTTATCCGATGTTACTGTGGCAACGAATTCATCAACCCTAACCCAGTATACCTTTGTTGGGAGGAAAAAGACAGTCGTGAGTTTTTTATGTGCATGATTGTATGTTCTGAGACATCCAGGTTCATCTTCCTTTCGATGATTTCACTATGGGGGTTCTCCGCATCCTTAATGTTGCTCCTACGCTACTACATTTGAATGTTTAGGCTTATCTCTAGGCATTCAGGGCCTTGTGTCTATATACCCACATTAAGGCCAATTCTATCTATTCCTGCGTCATTTCACTACCCAACATCACGACAAGTGCAAATGGGTCTCCCTATACCGAAATTCAAAACATTCCCTCTTTCATTTGTTCACAACATCGTATAACAAATTTAAAATTGGATTCTTTAAAATCTTGGTTGATCTGAAGTCTGGTCTAAAACATTTTTATGACCGAAATTGGGAGATGTTCTTTCTTTTATACTGGCAGCGAGCGTCGATGAGGCATGATTATTATCCTGCAGAGTTGCTCATGGCCAAGGAGTTTGCGGGCACTACCTTTTTAGATTCACTTCCTCAAGCCTCCCGGTGGGGAGATTGATACGGTTGTTCCAGTCTTCCACACCTTTTTGAGGATTTAGAGAGTGAGTAGCCGAACACGATGCTTAATTTATTGATATATATATATATATATATATATATATATATATATATGTCTTTAGTCTAATGTTATTGTTGCTTTGAGTAGGTATTATTATGGACGATGGTGGCAACCAAAATGGAAACCAAGCGTTTCGTGGTTTAAAAATGCTGAATCCCGCCTCAATCATCATTTGTCAGGACTATTTGGAGTCAGTTCCTTGGCTTGGACAGGACATTTAGTCCATGTCGCTATTCCGGGATCCAGGGGGGAATACGTTCGATATATATATATGTCTTCAGTCTAATGTTATTGTTGCTTTGAGTAGGTATTATTATGGACGATGGTGGCAACATTGTTCACTTTCGAAAAAGCAGTCAAGCTCTAGTGGAAGACGAGGAAGAAGTGATTTCTCAACAAGTCTTTGAGGTGGAACCTTTGCTAAAAGATCCACCAGTGGACGTAACGCCCCCTCTAACGGAGTATGAGAAGGGCAAATCCAAACAAAAGGAGAAAGAGCTCGAGAAAGAGAAAGACAAAGGGAAGAGAAAGAGTAGGGAGAGCAAAAAGTTTCAGTCTAATAGGTCGAAGAAACAGAGGATTAAAGACCCTCTACCTAGTCTGGTGGTCCCTCTAGCCGTCATGACTCCTTCCTTTTTTTAACAAGGATTTTAATCCCCTCGCCACCATGTGCTAGGTTGGCGAGAATGTGTCTAAAGCAAGTCAGACGCAGATCCTACTCTCCACTAGGTCCACTGTTGCGAGCTTTTGAATTGCATGCAAGCTTTGGTTTGTCACCTTTTTGCCACTGAGATGACCAAATTAAGGCATCAACTAAGGCATTCCGAGGAGTTGTTGGAGGTGGCCACAAGGGTTGTGGACTCACTGAATGCCGAGGTGGCAGGAATGAAGGAGAAATCCAAGACCATGGTCTCAGCTAAGGACCATGCTACTACACTTAAGAGGAAAGATGAAAAGATAAAGGAGGCAATGGAGAGGTATAAGGGGGTTGACGCTACACATAGGCAAAGTGAGAAGAACTGTGAATCTCTTAGCTGAGATCTTGATGCCGCGAAGGAAGGATTCTTGAAGTACTAAAAGCAAGTTGCCAAAGATATATGCGCTAAGAATGAGGCAGACTTTTTCCAAGCTGTGCGCCAGGCCTTCCACTTTGGTACATTCCCTCAGACTTCAAGTTCGATTCAAACTAGGACTTCTTCGGCAAGGTTTTTAGGCACTTTGAGGATGTGCTTTACAACATGCCTCATGCATAATGGTCCTTTGCGAACTGTTCGCGTGGAGGAGGAGGATAAGACATACGATGGTGCCGAAAAGAGCTGGATGGTAATGGGAATGTGGAGGTTCATCTAAGCCTTTGATCCCTTTCTCTTTCAAGCTTTTTGTGATTTGTAAGTCAAAGTTTAGGCCTTTTTAGCTTTTTGTAATGTATAGGTTGATGTGCAGGCCTTTTAACCTTTTTGTATTTAGGCCCTTAGTTTTCACTTTGTAATCAAGCTTTCTTGATTTTACCTTTTACAACATGTAAGAATTTTCTTTTACCTTTTGTTCGGCTTATTGACTTATACACATGTTGTTTTCTTTACATGTATATTTTCTTGAATATTTTTGTCACAAATATATTTACTATAGTTTTGTTGGGTTGTGAGTGTTATCCAAACCGAACCTTGTGATGATGTTCTTCCGAAAGAACTTTTGGACATTTTGTGCTGAGATAATAGCTAAGGGTTCTGCTTCTATCCAGTTTGTGAAGTAACCTACGGCCACCAATAGAAATTTTACCTGCCCTCTTGCTATAGGGGAAGGGCCGACGATATCCATCCCCCACATGCAAAATGGCCAGGAGGCTGCTATTACCTTCAGGTCATCTACTGGCTAGTGGATCAAGTTTTCATGCTTCTGACATTGTGTGCATCTCCTTACGAAGGTCGAACAGTCTTCCTGAAGAATGGGCCAAAAGTACTGAGCCCTTAGAACCTTAGCAACCAAAGTTCTTCCCCTGGTATGCATTCTGCAAATACCCTCATAGACTTCTCAGAGGACATAATCAGCTTCTTCCAGTGCTAAGCACTTGTGTAGGGAAGTCGAAAACCTCTCTTGTATAACTCCCCTGCAATTATTGTAAATCTAGTATCCTTCACCCTTAACATCTTGGCTTGTACTAGATCTATAGGTAGTTCATTATGTTGTATGTAAGTCATAATGTCTTTTCTAAAGTCATCTATTATCGTTGAAATGGAACATACTTCTATACTCAATGATGGCAGCTCCTGTTGAATGATTGTTTTAAGTTGTCCTAGCTTTCTTGTGCTCTCCAACTTCAAGTCGGTCTGTTCTTTCATTTTGGTCTCAAGGTATGTGAACCACTTCGACCTTGTCAAATTTAGATTGCATCCTCTTAAAGGCATGATAGTACTTCAGCAATTTAGGCTCATTAACCTAGAATGAATCATTGACCTGTTCAGCTACCACCTTGGAGTTTGTTAGACATCTGACCACTTTGGTCCCTACCTTTTCGGCTAGTTTAAGGCCAGTGAGAAAATCTTCGTATTAAGCTTGATTATTGGAGGCCTTAAAGCCAAAGCATAGCAATTATTCAATGGTGAGGTGGTTTGGTCCTTCTACGATGATTCCTACTCCATTTCCCCTATTGTTCAAGGACCCATCCACATGCATAGCCCATTGAGCCAACTGGTCCTTCAGTGTGTCCACGGTGGGATGAAATTCATTGAGGAAATCAACCAATAGTTGAGACTTTATGGAGCCTTTTGGTTTGTAGCGAATATCAAATTTGGAAAGTTCTATAGACCAAGCCACCATTCTCCCTGGTAGTTTTGGCTTTCTTAGCACTCTCGCAATTGGGCAGTCAGTGCGGATAATCATTTTGTGGCTTTGAAAGTAAGGCCTCAAACACCTTGCCATACTCACTAGTGTTAGAGTCATCTTCTCTACTGCTTGGTAACTAACCTTGCCATCTCAAAGGATGCGACTTATGAAGTAAACATGATGTTGCCTTTCTTCAGTTTCTTGCACGATGACGACACTCAATGCTGAGAGAGAGATCAATAGGTACACTATAAGTGTGTCTAAACTTGGTTTGACCAATACTGGTAAGGTAACCAAGGTTTTCTTTAATGCTACAAACACCTTTTTCATATTCTTTCATCTACTTGAATGGTTGCGCTTTTCTAAGTAAGGTCATGATGGGAATGGTCCTTTCGGCAACACATGGTAAGAATCTAGAAAGTGTTGTTAACCTTCCCATCAAAAGTTGCACCTCCTTCTGGTTTGTTGGATTCTAATTTCTAAGATGACTGAACATTTGTTTCGGTTGCCTCTATTCCCCTCTTCATAATCATGAAACCCAAGAACTTTTTACCTTGCACGCTGAAGACACATTTCTCTGGGTTGAGTCTCATAGAATGCTTTCTTATGGTCCCGAACATCTTCCTTAGGTCTTACGCATGATTCTGGACCTCTTCGAACTTGACGACCATATCATCTATGTATATCTCCGTATTCCTCCCAATTTGTTGATGGAAGACTTTGTTCATGACCTTTTGGTATGTAACCCCTATGTTTTTTAAGCCAAAAGGCATAACCTTGTAGGAGTATGCGGTGTCTTTGGTAATGAATGTTGTTTTTTCTTCGTCTAGGGGGTACATCTGAATTTGATTATATCTAGAGAAGGTGCCTAAAAGGCTGACGGTGTCGTGGCCTGCTGCCTTATCCATCAGCTTGTTAATGTTGGGTAGTAAGTATGCATCTTTGGGGCATGCTTTGTTGAAATTGATGTAATTTGTGCACATCCTCCACTTTTCATTGTGCTTTTTGACCATTGCTACATTCGCTAACCAGGTGGTATACTTCATTACTCTTATAAATTTTGCGGATATACGCTTCTCCACCTCTTCTCTAACTGCCTTTAACCTTTCAGCTCCCATTTTTCTTCTTTTCTTCGCCAGGGGCTTGGCGAGGGTACAAATTGACAGCTTATGAGACAAAAAACGAAGGTCTATCCCTGACATGTCTGTAGTTCTCCAAGCGAACAAATTCAAGTTCTTGCGTATCACTATAGTGATCTCCTTCTGGTCCTTCTTCGGCAGGGAGAAGCCAAGGTACATAACCTGGGTTGGTTCTTTTCATATCCTGAAATGTTAGGTGTCTTCTATGGGCTTTGGCTTATCAGTCTCGTCAGGCCTTGGGTCCAGGTCCAAATCCAAAAACTTCCAATGTGTTAGCATGTTGACAACATGAGTCTCTATTTGTCTTCCCAAGGTCATACTTTCAAGCTGGCCAGATAACATTCTCTAGCAATATGCTGGTCAGCATGGACTGTGGTGATCCTCCCCTCTTTGGATGGGAACTTCATAGTCAGGTGTGGGGTGGATACTATGGCTCCTAACTTATTGAGGGAAGACCTTCCCAATAGTATGTTGTAAGATGTGTTGGTTGTACAACTATGTATCTTACTTTCACCTTGCGACTAGGGGGCCTTTGTCATCCCTAAACTTGATATATTGTCAACACATCCTTGTGTTGCTATCGCTTTCTCCTGCAAACCCAATGAGTGGCTCAACATATGGCATTAGCCGACTTTCTGGGATGTCGAGTTCTTGGAAGGTTTTCTAATAAAGCACATCCACCAAACTCCCCTGGCCCACAAGGGTCTTCCTTACAATGCAATTAGATATTTCCATATTGATAACCATGGGATCATCTTGTTGTGGGTCTACAGTTTAGGAATCGTCATCCATGAAGGTGATGGAAAACATCTTTGGCCTAAGGTGAGGCATCACAGAGTTTACGGACCTCAATGCTTTGAGGTGCCTTTCTACTAATATGTGTTTTTCTACTGATAGATGTAGTCTTTTAGGTGGCCCTACTTGATTAGGTCCTCTATTTTGTCCTTCAATGTCGAACACTCTTCAGTGGAGTGTCCCTTATTCTGGTGGTACCTGTAGTGTTTACTAGTGTCTGCCCTTAATGGTGTATTAGCCCTCCTTGGCATGACCAAAAGTTCTACTGCTAGAGCTTGTTCTAAAACCCTAGAACATTAAGCATTCAAGGGGGTGTAGTGGATGTATCTCAACCCTCTATGTGGCTTATCACTTAACTGCTCCTTCTTTTTTCCTTTGTTTCTCTTCTCCCTCTCATTGGGATATTGGTTTGGGGCTTCTAGTGCCTTCTTCTAGAAGGCCTGTAACTCTTCAATCTCTGTGAATGAGACAACTCGACTTCTTATCTCCTCCATACTCTTCGAGGGGATGTGAATCATGCTTTTCACGAATCTCTTGGTTGGATATTGGTTAAGAAGGTATCAAGGATCACTTCTAGCTATAAGTCCTTTATGCTCAAGGCTGCCTTGTCAAGCAGTCTATGGATGACCGAAAAAACTCTCATTTCTCCTATCTGACAATCGTCAATGCCTGGAAAGTGAACGGATGTGGCGAATTGGTTGCCAAACTTGGCTGCCAAGGCCTGGAAATTATCCACCGATCGTGGAGAAAGTTGTATAAATCAGTTCAATGTTGGTCCTTGAAGGGACATGGGGAATATCTTACATAGGGTTGTTTGGTCCTTAGTGTACATCCTTATATGGGTCATGAAGGCGACCAATTGGTCATCAAGGTTCGAAGTCCCATCATATTTTTCTAGGGAGACGTGTTTCTAACTTTTCGCAAGTTGTACCTCCATTATCTCAGGTGTGAAGGGGTGATGGAGCCTGACTGTTAATGTTGCTTCTCCCCTTGTGCTACCTGCTTCAAAAGGCGGCACCACTTACAGAGATGGTTTTGCTTGAGCATGGGGTAACACCTCTCTCAAGGGGTTCTCGACCTGCTTTCGACTGTGAAAAAGGCGACTCCTCAAGGGGGCTACAGACTGCTTGGAGGAGGTCGAATTTGCGTAGGTGTTGCTGACTCTCCTCCATATGAGTTCCTCCCGCGTTGTAAGAGTTGTGGCTTCCTCTCACTTGGTTTTGGTTTCGAATCTCAGTTGTCTAGCTCCTCAGCTTTGCCACTTCTTCCTCAACAACTTAAGGACCTCAGCCAGGCTGGACTCATCTACCACCTTGGGATTTTCGGTTATCATCCTAGTTCCCATTCCTTCGTTGACCTATTTTTGGCTGCTCATCCATTGCTCTTCGTTCTCGCCATAGCTAATAGGTAGTTAACATTAAGTGGGATTCAAGGTTTTACTTCGGGCTCCACGGTGGGTGCCAAAATGTACCTATCAAATTGACTTCGGTATCTTGCCTTCCTTTGTGCTTACGTGTCATACTTAGGTGTCGAGAACTAATTTTGAATGGGTAGGGAACCTATGAAAAATACTTTGACGTTCAAGTCAGATAGGGTTCGACTTAGAGTAATGAACGGTAATTCAAAATAAGATATCTCATTTTACCTCTATATGTGTTACCTAAAATTTGACTTTTACATATTGGTCATTGCTTAATCAATCTAAGGTTAGGTAATACAACATTAAGGTTGATTTTCGGTTAATAATCAAGATTTAGACTGATTAATCTTTTAATTTGTCGCTGACTATTTTTCTTATTAGGGGAAGTGACTATATCGAGTTAGTTGTCGAACATTTTGAATCAAATACCCAACATTTTGACCGAATGCTCCCTATCTTTACATTTCCCATCCATAACTTTAAGTTTTTTCATAAAAGTGCTAGTGGACAAAGATAATAATTTCACTAAATAGAATGACAAGAATATTTACCTAATTTAGAAATATCTTCTAATAATTCATCTAATTATATTTAAAAATTCAGTATCAGACCCGAAGCTCAAATCGTGCCATTAATTTTCCCACTTAAGTCCTGTTTCCTTCCCATCTTGTTATTCACTAATCATGTCACTAACTTTTGGAAGGAAATCAATCTCTAACTACTTTCTTAGCTAAATTACCTAACTAATGAAACAAATGGTGTCCCAGTTAGTAGTAGACAACAAATTTTTTTATAAGCAGAATTTTATTAATATAAGGAAAACTTACATGAAAGACAAGATGTACCCAATCTTATTTGTAGTAAACATTACTGATCCAACTAAAGTTTTTAAATATGCTTCTATTGCTTTCAAACATATACTTTTATTTAACATTAGGAGTCATCATTGTTTCTTTTGGTTATCACTAAAAAAGTCTCTAACGATTCAATAAATAAATATATATATATATATATATATATATATATATTATTTGAATAATGTTTTATTTGTATCTCACGTTCTACTAATAAGAAGGTGTTTTCCTTCTCTCTCATGGATGAATCTATAGTTTCTATTACCTAACCCACAAAAATTCAATCTTGTTCACAATATCAAGTTGCTAAAAAAATTTGATGTTGGAACAAGCTTCTTACGATTCAAAATTGCAATAAAGAACAAAACAAGATATTAAGCAAAAAAGGAAAACATCCTGTTAACCTTAAATATATTAAAAAAAATTAAGTGTTTATTTGACAACAGTACAAAACTCTTTCTAGTAAAAAAACTCATTTCATTAGTGTTTTCTTAAAATAGTTTTAAAAAATAGTTCTAGTTTTTGTTTTTAAAAATTAAAAAATAAAATCAATTATTTTTTTTCAACTTTTTATTTTTATTTGAAAAACTTAAAATACAACGAGAATATGTTGTACTTTGATTTTTATAAATGTCATTTTCATAAATATGAATAATTTTTTTATTTTCACATCTTTAAAATATTTTTTAAATAATATTTAATAAACAAGTTTTTTTTTTCTTCTAAAAAATAATTTTTAAAAACTCATTTAAAAAAAAAAAACCAAACCTATTCAGTCCAAAGTAACTTTGACCAATTTTTTTTATTGAATGATATCATTTGTCGTCACCGCAATTAATCTTCTGCCTAGAGTAGGGCAGTTGCGTGTGATTTATTAGATATTTAAATAAACATTTTAAAGTAAAAAACGGTTAACAAATGTCAATATTTGATTGATTTAGTAAGAAGATATTTAGTTCCTCTATTTTGGAGGATTCTACATTTGTCAAAATAAAGAGACAATTTTAGTTTTTTTTTTTATAACCTACAAGTATTAAATCAATTAATTAAACACTATCAATTAAAATATATTAAATCAATTAATCTACAAGTTCCATGTTGAATCGTTTTTTCTTAGTTAGTTACCTACAAGTATTAAATCCCTTTCAATCCGTCGAGTCCCATTTTTTATCATGCTTCCACTAGAACTTGTTCATAGACTTATCTTCTGTGTTGATCCCAAATTATCTTTACAAAATCCATATCCCAAAGAATATGGGTGGGTGTGTTTGAATTGTTCCATAAATGCAACAACTCATTTCATTCGCAGTTGCGTTTTAGCGTCTCAATCTAGTGTCCACGTGTCAACGGATCAAGAACCCAAAATGTTCATTTATTTCCCTGGAACTTATAATTAGATTCTCACACTGTCTCTCCAAGTTCCTAGTAGCCAACGTATGTCCCCAAAATTCTCAAACTTATCCTCAATTCCAAACAAAACTTGGCCAAAACTCACATTCCTCACAACAGGACAAAATATATTGGGTGGAGAAGAGGGACATAGGAAGCACAGCATTTAGGTCCATTTTGAGGCAACTAACATGGTGTATGTGGTTGTCACAGTATCATGCAAATAGCAAAAGTTATAATGTTAGTCTAATAAAAAAATCTTTATAAAAAAAAGGAATAAGTGCTAAATTTGAATTTCTTTATAAAAAAAAAACTAACATACTCTTCAATTTTGGATCTTTGCAATTAGCAACAACAATTGTTCCTTAAATAACAGTATAATGTAATTAATAGTGTTGCAGGATAATCATATTTTTTAAACATGTGATCAATATATATATATATATATATATATATATATATATATATATATATATATATATATATATATGAAAATAGTTGTATTTAAATTATATTTTAAAAAGGAAATTCTTGACTTAGGAATAAGATATCTTAAATTGATAAAAACACTATAGATGATTGAGATAGGGTGTGTCACAATTAAGAGAATCACAGTTTGATCCTCTTATTATTATGAGCACCACAGGATTAGCAAGTTATGCTGCTTGCATGTCTGTATCATTATTTGTTGGTGGGTCTGGTGGGAGATTGACATTGGGGGCATAGACAATCCACATTTTGATTTAGGTTTACTAAATGAAGAAAAGTGCCAAGTTGATAGCAATGATACGCCAAGTATGTTGTGTTATTCAGGGGAAACGACATGACCAAGTTGCTTTCAGACCTTGATAATGTTGATCCAATATCATTAACAAAGGGAAACCTTAACAAATGACAATAATGCATGTAAGTTTTGGGAACCAACACCCTGCACCCATATTAGAATGGAAGCCAATCATAGCCTAGAACCTTACCCTAAGCCACATGCCCATCATTTTTGTGTCGTTTTCGTTGCCTCCTTTTCTCTTTTGTTTTTTCAGACTCTGGCATCCAAGTGTGCCTGGGTAGAGTGCTGCAATTAGTGCTTTTGCACTAGCTAGCTCCATCATAAAGGTCTGAACCAGCCACATGAATCTACAACTTGTTTTAGCAGATAGCGACTCTTTTTTTCCCCACTTTGAATAATAAAAGAAATAGTAGCAAAGTCAAATCTATAGAGGGATTACCATAGTGGAATTCAATTCCATGCACTTATTAATATTAAACAACAAAACTTACATACATACACCATAACTATATACTGTTCATCATTGTTTTCTACTTTTAATATTTTATCCCTCTAACTACAATGGATTTTAGTTTTAAAAATAAAAAATAACGATTATTAAAATGAAAAGTCGATTTTGATACAAGAATAATACTAAGATTACTCACGTACTGTATTGTGTTACTATATTAAGTTTTTTCCTTTATTAAAATTTATCCTAATTTCCCAAAATAATTTAATACTATTTTAAATATAATAATTTTTAAAAATAAACATACTAGTTATTCATGATCCCTAACTATGTTGAGTATTAGGTTCCTTTCCTATGTTGAGAAAAAGTCTAAATTGAGAATCTCACTTGATATGTTATCTAAGATAGGTGGAGAAGGTGCTAGAGAGTAGATAGAGGGAAAGAGAGATGATGTTACTGAAACACATCCATTGTTTTGAGAGAAAATAAGAGAGAAAGTTATTCCTATTTTTACACAGAGTTACAACTGTAAATTTACCACTACAGATTCGTTCACTGTTGGATCAGACTAATTTTTGGACAGCATGTATGTTACTCATTCTGACTGATCGAATCGTTGAAAAAAGGTCTGAATTGGAAGATATCCAGTTAGTATGACAACAATGTTTTTAGAGGGTTTTTATCTTCTTGTTATCTGTTTGTAAGCTTATTGTTTTGCTTTATTGATTGATGTTGTTGTTCACTCTTGATTGAGACTCTTGTACTCTTTATTGATAATAATATAACTATTTATTTGGTCTAGACAACCGTAGTATAACTCTTGCTTTGAGCGATTTTTCACGTTAAAATCTTGATGTCTTATTTTAAGAAAGTGGTGATTGATTAGTATTATATTTTTGTTTTTCTTCTCATAGAGTTTTGCATATAAGATGATTTATTTCCACTACTATATTTACATTTTATTACAAACTTATTTAATTGTCCACATCAATATACTATTTTAAATAGCATGGTACTTTATTGTCACCTCATGTCAAAGTAGGCATATCTTATAAAATGCATTAAAAGTCAATTATATTCTTGCCCAATGGTATCATATATAATTATTTTCCTTAAAAATAAAAGTCAGCATAACATGACCATAAACACAAAATTATAGACAAAAAATATAATATATATATATATATATATATATATATATATATTTACAAGGATAGGTATTTATGTTATAAATTTAGATACATCTACCTCTTCGAGTTCTACTCATGAAAGCCAATTGCACAGAAACTGGTTTATTATCTTCGAGCAAAAGCATTTACCTATATATAAACTTACCAAATCTAAGAATCTTTATTAAAAACTCAACGAGGAAATGGACTTTTTTGTTTTTCATGTTGAATATTGAGGACTATATTTTGAATTGTTTTAATGTTTAAACCACGAAAGAAAGGCATGATTGACCCCACGGGGAGAGAGCAAGAGCATGAATGCACGATGCTGTCCTGTCCAATATTTATAAATGGAGAGAAACAATTGTCTGTTCTTATCCTTATTGTGGATAATACATAATAGTCCCCATGCCACATACCTTATCAAGATGGACATTCCATAAACCCATTCATATATTAAATCTTAAATTCATCTCAGTTATCATCCCAAAATTTTTGTTATAATTCATAAAAATTACATCATGCTATCGGGATTTACAGGAAGATATTGCCTATTTTCACAAAAGAAATCATGTATTTGCTATTTAATTAATTATTTGAGTTAAAAAGTCTATCTTAATTGATGGATTATAAATTTAAAAACATGTGTTTCATTCTAACATATAAAAAAATATATTATTCATAAATACTTTTCACAATAATTAATACTGTTTCTTTATCTTTTTCCATCACATCAATCATCTTATTTTATATTCTTTTATCTTCTTCCCTCCTTTTCAGATATAATTCTTTTGTATAAAATTTATGCATAACTAGAATTACCTTTTTTAACTAACAAATATAGATATATTATATTTAACCAGTACTTGCATCTAGATCAGTCAATTGTTTATATGTTTTTTTTATAAATAAAAAATTTTATTAAATAATACCAATATACACAAAACATATTATGCTGCAAAAATACATCCCACAAAGTTAACATAACATCAAAGTTTGAAAACACTCATGTCAAACACATAGAACTGAATATAAGTCATTCTAAAAAAAAAATGAGCAATTAACTTTGTTGCAAAACTGCAAGCCCAAGTCAATTATTTATATGTTACTACTCTTTTATAAAAATGGAGATCTATCTATACCATTATGTAAAAATATGAGTTTAACATGATTATAGTAGAACAATTTTACAGATCCAATAATAAATTATTGTTTGTATTATTGGTCATTGTAAACTGTAATCATATGATGTTATTAAATATCAATCGTTATTTCCCGTGATCATGTGTTTGATAAAGGATTACTTATTGTTAAGTAAATAAAATTCAAATAAGATATATAAATATAACGATGAGAATTGAGTTAAAAAAAACTAAGAGTTTAGAATTTGAATTATAACAACATCTAGTAATTAAAATGATTGAAAACTTAATTTATAAAAATAAAATCCAAGATTGAGGATTGATCTCATAATGTGTTCCTAATTACTTAATTAACTATAATTTTTTTTAGTTATCTATAAAGACAAATTAATCGAATTAATTATCTACATTTTCTTTTAAGATACAAAAGTGTGCCTAGTTAAAATTATTCCAATTTTTGTGATGACTATATTCAATTAGATCCTTTACAACTGATGTTAATCCTTAAAGAATCAAACCTATTATCATTGTTTAAAACTTTAAGTTTCGTTTGAAAAAGATTTTGGTTTTAAATTTTAAAATTTATAAATATTACATGTTTTGGTTCGAAATTTAAAACACTATTGTCATGTAAAAATGAAAATTCAATTAAACTAAACAAGTTTTCAAAGGTTGAATGATAATCCTAGAATGGAGGATTCTATTCACACAGTCATGTAAAAATCCTAAAGGAACATAACAGGAAGTGAGAATGAAAACTAATAAAAGAATTTTTATTTTGTCCCTAAAGAAGTGAGAAAGCATCTTTAAAACAATTTTTAAAGTGCTTTATACAACATTTTTAAAACATTTTAAAATTTCTATTTATAGTGGTTTAGGAATTAAAAAAGAAGATCTTGAATTATAGGGATTAAAAATAATACAAAAAACTTCTCAAAACTAAAACTTAAAATGCACCAACTTATAGGAACTATAGACATGAATAAATCATATTTAAATTTAATTAATACAAGAAGTGAACTTTATTATATTGTTTTATGAACATATATATAAATTTCATATAATTTGGAGTTTTCTTTCATAATATTGGATGTTTATATATTTTTAATTATCATATAATATGTAGTCTATCAAAATGGGTAGGTCTTAGCCCATTTAACCGTGATCCATGTGAATTAAAGACAAATAGACCATATATAAATGGTTTATAAGGTCAACAAGTCCTTTTATATTTATATATATATATATATATATATATATATATATTTATTTAAGTTGGCACATAATAAAAAAATTATAGACTTTTTTCAATTCTTATTATGAATTTTCAAAATTTTAGAGATAAACATAAAAATTATATAGTAAAGATGAAACAAAAATCGGTATACCATTATTAAGAAAAATATAAAGGAAACTTAATACTTTGAAGAAAAAATTATTAATGATACACAATCTAAAATTTTCATTATTATGTTGTTGAGAGTTGAAACTCATATTTTGAAAATGGGCCACCTAGTTCAACCGAAAATCAGATTAGTGTCTGGTCCATTATTTTTAAAAAATCGAGCATGCCAGGAATTGGCAAAAAACCAGGTGAATCGGTCAAAAATCAATCGGATCAAAGGTTAGTCCATTTTGTTTTTTTTTTAAATGGAAAAAATATATAAAAAATCATAAAAATTAAAAATTTTGTTGTTTTTGAAATTCAAGGTACACAAATGAGAGATATTTTAATAAGGTATTGTGAAATAAAAAACATTTAAAAATTTTTAGAAATTATGAAATTGATTACAATTTATAATATAAATATTTTTCAAAAAGTCATTTTAAACAACATGAAACTTTACCTCTTCTAATATTTGAAAGACAACAATACTTAAACTTAATAAAGTGTATTATATTTGTGTATTAGACCTTTTTTTCCTAATATATTAGTAAAAATAAATATAAAAAAAATATTTTATTGAATTCGATTCAAATTCGGCTGAACTTTTAAACCCTGAACTTATATTTCACTGTGACCGATCCGATTTTGAAAACCTTAATTGAAACCACTAATGAGTTGTTTGCATGTAAAAATCATCTTTTTATGTAATAATAAGTTACTTTTTAAAGAAATAATAAGTTACTTTACTTGTCCTATTTCGAAATTTTTTATTCTATTTTCAAAAAGTTTATTAAATAATCTTGTAGTTAAAGACAATTTGAAAATAAAGTTAAAAATTTATAAAGATAATGAGAATGTACATTAATGATATATATATATATATATATATATATATATATATATATATGAGCTGAAACAGAATAATATAAAAATACAATCAAAAGCTGTTTTTTAAATAAAATGTTTCTATTTAAATCACTTAAAATTAACTTTAAACTAATATTAATTAAACCTAAAGAAAATTCAAAAACCAACACTGCAATGAGTTTGAGTTAGTAAATATATCTATAATATTAACTATAATTTGTTTACTCTAATTTTATAAATTACTCTAAAACATAATTTTTATATTAATTAATTTTTATAAATAAATAAAATTATATAAATAAAAATTTATTAAAGGTAATCGAACATTCAATCAAGAATTTTTTTAACACAGATTAATATCTTAGATTAATGTCTTAGAAGCCAAAAACTCAGTTATAAAAAGATAAAATATATGAGAAATATTATAGGTTTAAATAAATTTTTTATTCCTAAAGTAAAAATAGCAACATGGGTAAGGCTTAGCGAGTCAGTTTGCTAGCCTGTTAAATTTTTGCAAGGTGGAGTAAGGGTTTTAATTCACTGACTTGTTTTGAGTCATCCTGTTTAGGTTGTTGGGCCAGAGGTGAGATGGAGCGGGCTAGCCCGCCTACCCACCACCTCATATTAATAAATTTTTTATATTATTTATATTATAAATATAAAATATAATTAATCAATTAAAATAAAATTAAAAGTATGAGAATTAATAAATTAAAAAATCAAACTTAGTATTTTCTACTTTACTTTATAAATTTATCAAATTATATTAAAATTTAGTTTAGATTAGAAATAAAAATTAGAAATTTAGTTATTGTTCAATAGTTTTATAAAACTATTTTCAGTATTTTAGTGTTTAAAACTAAAAAACTCGTTTAGATAGTGTTTTCAGAAAACAGTTTTGAAAAACTAAAAAATAGGAACAACTAAAAGTAGTTTTACTTTTCTATTTTCTATTTTTGTTTTGAAAATTCAAAATACAATTAGAATATGTTGTTTTTTTCTTTTCATTAATGAAATTTTAATAAATATGAACAAGTTTTCTCATTTTTATATTTTCAAAACAGTTTTCAAATAATACTTGTCAAACAAGTTTTTTTTTCTTTCCGAAAATAGTTTTTGAAATATATTCTTGAAAAATCTTTTCAAAAACTAAAAAACAAAACTAAACTAATCAAGCCCTTACTTTAGTATTATTACTTTACTATATAATTTTTTACTAGTTTGGTTAAGATATTTTTATTTTGATATTTGGGTAAAAAAAAAGGTTTAGAAAAATAAAAAACAAAAATTTGAAATTAAAAAATTGGAAAAACTAGCTAGTCAACCTACCAGCCCACCTACACGGAGAGCAAGTTAAACTGCTTAGCCTACCTTTTCTAGAGGGCTAGCCCATCCTGCCCTGTTTATTTGACCACTGTTGGTCGGGCCAAAACAGGTCCGGTTGACCCGTTTTTTCATCACTACTCTAAAGTTTTACAAAAAATTATTTTTTAGTTCTTAAAATTTAAAAATAACTTTTAGTTCTTGAAATTAATTTATTTTTTGTATGAATATTGTACGTTTATAAGTTTCAATGTATTTGATTATGTGAAATCTAAAATTGAAGAGATAAGGGCTGAGAAAGAAAATAATTTTCAAATAAGAAATTGCTCTATCAGTAATTTTTTAAGAATTTTAATTGAAAAAGATAAAAGTAATTTTTAATGAAATTTAAAAAAAAATATTAATCAAATATTATATGTGTGAGTTTTGAATTAAATAGTGTGAGAGTACTTTGTCGTACTGGTGAAGCATAAGCTGACATAATCATAGTCGTACACGCAGTTCCCACATAAGCCGGTCGGAAAGCTGTCATTGGCTAGTTTTCACGTATGGAAAGCTGATCTGACCATCAGATCAGGATCAACTTCAACAACACAATTTATTACCTTTTTTTCTTTACTTTTCAATTTTAATTTTTTAGAAGTAATTTTGTTATTAAAATAATTTCTGTTATAATTTAATAATCATATAATATATATGGAAATTTATAAAAAAAAAAAGAAAATTTAGAAATTGAAAATAAGTATTATTACTTATATATTTAAGAGACTTGAGTGCTTGCTAAGATCTGTATCCAATAAAATGGTCTCCAACTAGTTAAAATAGTGTTACGTTACGTGTGGGAGAAAAGAAAGTAGAATATGATGGTAGGGTTTCCCTTTTCCCTTGATCTTGCACAGTTTCATGTCTTCAAAAGACAAAACCATAGAAAGGCAAAACCACCAAATTGTATGCGGTTACTGTGATACTTAAAGCCTAAACCACAGACAAGCCACTCAACAATAATGACGATATTGTCATACTTTTGTGTCATCCATGACTATTGAAAGAAAACGACAAAACTTTGTGCAACATTGCGAGTCATTTGTTTCATGTATTTTTCTTATCATAACTGGATACTCTTTCTTCTATTTCTATGGACCATAGAGAATTTTTATTTGAGTTGTTTAATTTTTTTATAAACGATTCAGGCATGACCAATAGAAATAATTATTTTTAGATAAATAACTGTTGTTTAACTTAAAAGTAAACAAAAATTTTAAATATAAGTAAATTTTTTAGAAAGAAAATAATTACTTAAATAAAATAAAATAAAAATTATTTATCAAATATAAAAGTTACTCAAACAACTTGTTAGAGATGTATCAATAAAATTATGCTCGGGTTGTAGCCATAAATCTCTCATAATTTTCTTTTTTCTTGACACCCGTGGCAGCTATTGTAATTTAGTACCCCTTCCAAGGTGTTCTCAGTGCTGCCGCTTTATTAAGTTTGGATTATGATGTATCACACACTTTTGCACTACTTTTGTTCAATTTCTATATTAATTAAATATAGTTGGATATTGTTTTTTAATTTATGTAATAAAGATATATAATAAAAATTAATGTAAATCATTGAAATAAAATTTTAATTTTAATAAAAAGCAGAGTAATACGAAACGTATAGTGTAGCTGAAAAATTAGGATAAGTTTGTAAATGGAAAATCAACTACTTGTAACTATCCATGCTTTCACATATATGCGTGGTCTAATTTGATTAGCCAAGATTATGTTAAAAGTAGATACAACATTTATAGGTTAGATGTTAATGGTTAATGTGTGAGAGAAGGGATATAAATTCATGACCTCTTTCTATCACTTTATTAAATATAATTAAGTATTTTTTTTAATTTAAATTTGATCAAAAGATTTAAAAAAAAATTTATAATTCGTAAAAAAATAATTTTATACCTGAAATTAACCAAATATATTAGTATACTAAATTCATAATTTTATAACGAAATATCAAATATTTCATATATACTAAATTAGTCAAGTTAAACTATTAAACAACACAATACAAATAATAAATTGTATAAATTTAAAGTATAAAATAAATATAAAACATAAAATAGAGTCAGGTTAGGATTTTGAAATGTGAAACCCTAAATAAAATAGGTTACTAAATTTACTATCTTAAAAAAATAAAATAAATATATAAAATAATTTAATATATACTTTTGGGTTGATTTTGGGTCAGGGTTTTGAAATGCAAAAACCGCAAACGAATTGGACATGGTCGATTCTAGTCGTTTTGTGTCGGTTCTAGACCTGTTAAGTGAAAAAATAAAAACAAACTAAATTGTTCGGTTCAGTTTATTTGGTTCGTCAATTGACCTGAACCGATGAACACCCTAGGATATGGGCAATACTCGATTTATTAAGTTGGGAGTTGGGGATCAGATGTGGATGAGAATATACATACCAACCCCATACTTGTATCGGTCCTCATACCCGGTTCACTCTGCTTTTATTTTATTGACTAAAATCATTATATTCAAACAAATTATTTTTTACCAAAATATTATTATAATTTTTTTTACGGGTATAAGATGAGTACGACTATACCCAATACCCAATGGAGATGAAGATGGAATAAGTTTCAGAAATAGAGATGGAAAATAGAAATGTCGTAAGCATCCCTGCTCCCTTGCCATACCTAGATTCAACCCTCATTTATATGCAAGAGAATTTAGAAGAGAAAATATAAACTATACAATCATATATAATTAGTTAAAAATTACATAAGAAGAAATTGTTTGCATCACATATATTACAATTAATGAATGCTTATTATGAAAATTGTCATTTTTTTTTGTTAGAAATTATTATTAATTTTAAATATTTTTTTATAATAATTTATCATAAATATTTAATATTAATATAATATCATATTTAGTAATTATAATCCAACAATCTATGTACTAAACAAATTAAATGTAGTTATTAAAAAAATGTACCTAACTTTCTATCTTTAATTTAAATATAAATTTGAAATTTTCTTAAAGTTTCTCGTGAAATTGATTTTGTGTTATTTTTTTTAAAAGATACATCTTTTCTTAAAATGATACAAACTATACAAAAATAATATAAAATTTGTTAAAAAATAGTAGTTTCTTTTATAATTTAAAATAATTAATTTTTTAAAATTTTAAGAAATTTTTATATTGCAAAAAAAAATTATGTCGGAGTTAAAGTACTGTCTAAAAAGTAAAAATTCAAAATAGTATGTAACTTCTTTAAAACACACGGTTTATTTCTTTTTTCAATAATAAAAATTTAAATTTAAACTTAATATATGAAATTTATTCATGTGATGTAACTCCTTTAATCAAAATCAAAATTCAACTGATTTTATAATATAAAGTAAGTTTATGATTGGTTATTACTATCAAAATTGTACACACTAAAGTTTGTTTGGTTCAAATAAAAAAAAAGGTGAGATGAAATATTTTAATAGAAATATTATTTTGGCTAGTTGTAAATAATGCACATTGTGGTATATTACGAAATTTTTTCATTAATGATATATTATTAGTGACTATATTTTATTTTCTTCACTAATATTATTTATAATTGTGATGAAAATTACTTGTTACTATAATTTTATTAATAGTGACCAAAATATGTTTTTTTAAAAAAAATAATACTAATATCATAATTTATGATAAATAAATTTTGGAAACATAAAATTATCTAAAAAGAAATTATTTGCATTACATATATTATAATTCATGAGTTCATGAGTGGCTATTATAAAAATTTTCAATTTTTTAAGAAATTATTAATAATTTTAAATATTTTTATAATATTTATCATAAATATTTAATATTAATATACTAGCATATTTATTAATTATAATTCTACTATGTTGAATCTATGTATTAAACAAATTAAACGTAATTGTTAAAAAAAAAAACTAACTTTCTATCCTTAATTTAAATGTCAATTTGAAATTTTCTTAAAATTTATGATTATATTTTGTTAGAAACATACAACTCATAAGAAAATATGTTAAAAAAAATATTTTCTTTTATAATAATTTAAAATAATTATTTTTTTATAAAATTTCGAGAAGTTGTTATCTTTAAAAAAAAATTTTGCTGGAGTTAGATGTCCAGTTTAAAAAAATAAAAATTTAAAATATCATCTAACTTCTTTTAAAATTAAATATGGTTCAGTTTTTTTAACAATAAAAAATTTAATTTAAATTTAATATATGGAATTTATAATTGTGATTGAACTGTTTTAATCAAAATCAAAAGTCAAGTCTTTATAATATAAAATTTATGATTAGTTAATACTATAAAAAGAGTTTAATTAAAATTAAAATATATAAAATCAGCACATTTATAGTTAAAAACAATATATTTATATAAATAACTTAGATATAAAGCAAAAGTTATTTTATGACAAACAACAAGCTTATATATTTTTTTAAAAAAATATAATTGTATCCAATCATAAAAAAATTCTATTTTTATATAAATCACTTATAAATAAATCACTTGTTTTTTAACCTAAACAAACTCATTCGTTATCTTATTTAATCTTTTATCTTTAATATCTTTATTTTTAACTTAAATTTTAATATTTTTAAAAATAAGTTATAAGTAATTAGACAAACAATATGCATATATATATATATATTAAAAAGTATTTGAATTTTGAAGATAAAATATATTATATTAAAAATATATTATTTAATATTTTTTATTTAATAAGTGATGACATAATATAATAAATATTAAAAAATCACCAAAAAATAAATATTAAAAGATAAAAGTTTAAAAAATTCTGCTTTAAAAAAAAAGAAAAAATTACCTTTTCTAATTCTCAAATTTCAATCGTCTCCTAAAAATTTCCAAAATATATTCACTTCCCAAATTCCCAACTCCCCCAAATTTTCATATAGCTAAAAGAATAATTCAGTTACCAAATTTTCCTCTCTCCTAAATTTGAGCTTTTCAACATATTCAGCCTGCACACTCCTTCTCTCTATCTAGCATTTTTGTAACCAAGGATGATTACACTTTAGGTGCATAAAATTCTTCCTTTTTCCTCCTGTTTCTAATTTCATCTTCAATTTTAATTCGTCCTTCTTCTCCTCCTCCTCCTCCTTTCTTCTTCTTCTTCTTTATTTGGAATGTTGTTGTTGCCTATATGCTTGCATCATATTACCTTAGTTTTCATTGATTGATTTCAACTTTTTTTTTGTAATCTATGAACCTCATTGATGTATGAAACATCTTGGATTTTTTGGAATTAAAAAAGTAATAGTTGTTTGTGTCATTTATTTTTATTTGATAGGTGTGCAAAGTAAAATCTTGTTTAATTGATGAAAGTATCTTGGTTCACTTTGAATATGTTCAATTAGAAATTGTATGTTTTCTACAAATGGTTAAAGTTGTAACATTAGTTTTAAAGCATCTTAGTAGATGATGCTATATTATTTTTTTCATTCAAGTTTCATCCTAATTAGGTGGGGATGATGCTTTAGAACATAATTAAAAAAAAGATAAATGAAATGTTCTTTGAAAATTATCATTAATGTGAAATTTGTTTATTTTTTGTCACCATTTTTATTTATCTAAAACTAGAAAAGAACAGTTTGAAATTTTTATCAATGATAACATTTTTACTAGATTTTTAAAGATGATTTAATGGTTTAGGTGCTTTTTTTACAACACATATGAAATAAATAATATTATTGTAAAACTTTCTATAATCTAAAATGTGCTTTTTGTATGACCTCTTTAAAAAATGTTACAAATAAATTTCTAAAATCTTCAATTCCTTCTTTAATATTTCTCGTATTTCTAATTACGGTTACATTGATCTCTCCAGACACACTTCAAGCCTATTATCATTTGAAAAGGAAGCATGTGGTAAACTTACCAATTATGATTTATTATAAATTATATTTCAAATAAAATTCTAATCACTTTATTTCGAAACATAGAAAGGTTAAAGTAAAAAACACAACATACTAGAAAAGGTATATTCATGGCCGTGAGAAGGTAAATCTAACCAATTAACTGGAACATGCTCCAAATCTCTAAAAGAATTTTGATGGATGGTAAGACACTACCAAGAAGATGTTGTCATAGCAACACATCCACGAGAAGGTAAAAGTAAAAAACACAACATACTAGGAAAGGTATATTCATGGCCATGAGAAGGTAAATCTAACCAATTAACTGGAACATGCTCCAAATCTCTAAAAGAATTTTGATGGATGGTAAGACACTACCAAGAAGATGTTGTCATAGCAACACATCCACGAAGTTTATGATTGAAGATGTTACTTTGTATATATTGTCATTTTAGAAATAATTTTTTCTTTTAAAATTTAAGAAGCAATTTGGATTTAAGATTATTGTTAGATATTATATTTTATCTTTGTCATTAAACATGTAAATATATAATTGATTGTTTATATATTAATTTCATACTATATTTTTTGAAACTTAATTTATTTTAAATGGTATTAATGTTAACCTTTAAAAAAATAATTATTTGTGCACTATTGTGGTATTTAAACAAGTATATCCTATGAATATTAATATTTTAAAAAGTAATAAAAATGTTGGTAATTAAAAATAACAAGTAATTATGACAAAATTTTGACACTAACGGTGATATCATTTATATTTTTTTTTGAGAGGCAAAAGTATATTGTTTCATAGCATATAAGGTGCAGTTGAAACAAAATGTTTCAACTGATAAACAGTAGTCAAGTATTCTTTTCAACTATGCTCCACCTAACCTACACCTCTATTTCAAATACATCAGACACAATCTAGGATGGGAGCACCAATCAGAAAATACACATCGTGTAGTAAAACAAAAAAAATACAATAACCATTTCCACGATAAAAACTTTATCGACATTAACATATCAAGAGATTCCAGTGCGGACCTTTGAAAAATAATAGCATTCCTAGACAACCAAATGCACCAACATACAGCAAGCCAAAACACATACCTGCACCTCTTCTTCCGCTTTCCCACGACCCACCTAGAGGATAAAAGAAACATCTGATTAATATCTCCTGGAAGTGGGGTCTGTACCCCTACCCAGCTAATAACTTCAGCCTTTGTGTATTTGGACATTGTAGGAAAAGATGGTTTTTGGTCTCTGGTTCATTATTACAGAACACACAAACGGGATTGAGGACCGAAGTATGAATTCTTCTCATTAGCAGGTTATCAACAGTGGGAAGTTTGTCCCTTAGCAATCTCCAGGAGAACACCAGTACCTTAGATGGTAACTTTTCCTTCCACAATCGGCACAGATCCTGAGATTCCACAAAATTCATTCCTAAATAAGATATTCCTTCATTCAACACCTTATACCCTTCCGCCACCGAATATCCCCCCAGCAACTGAATTCCACCCCCACTCATCTGGATACCGACCCACCAATACCACTTTACTTAAAGCCTCCTGTAAAGCATGTAGCAACTGCTCCTCCCATACAAACAACTCCCTCCGCCAGACCTGCTTCCATGATAATAGTGGCTCTACTGAGTCGTATTTGTCGTTAACAGTACTAAACTTATCCTCTGCTAAGGCGTACAATCTGGGAAAAAGTACATTGAGTGCCATATCTCTAATCCACCTCTGCTCCCAGAATAGAGTGTCCACTCCAGACCTTACTATCCTATTTATTCTAATTTGAAACCATTCTGGGAGTAACGCGATTGGTCCATCAATGCCCCATATGTCTTTCCACCACTGAGAAGTGTGGGTAAAAGATGTCGGCCTCTCCACATATCTATGTACCTCGTACCTACTCCTCAGAAGCGGGCCCCAGATAGCCTTATCATCTGATAATATTCTCCATCTCCACTTTGCCAACAGACTCAAATTAAATTTCTCCAAACACTTCACCCCTAAACGCCCTTCTTCTTTTGGCCGACAGACTTTTCCCCAACTTAACCATGCAATTTTTGAATGGCTCTCATTGCCTCCCCATAAGAATGTCCGTTGCAGCCGCTTCAGAGACTTCAACACTTTCTTGGGTGCCTTATAAAAGGAGAAAAAATACAATGGAATAGAAGCTAGCACAGAATTCAGTAAAACCAATCTCCCAGCGAAGGACATATTGCTTGCCTTCCAGCCTGACAATCGCTTCTTAAACTGCTCAATGACTGGCTGCCAAACTTGTTCCCTCTTAGGGTTCACTCCCACTGGTACTCCCAAGAATTTGAGTGGTAATGTGCCCACATTACAATTTAGAATGGAACTAGCAGCAAGTGTGAAAGACTCTGACACATTTAAGCTATAGAAACTACTCTTGCTGAAGTTGACCTTTAAACCTGACGCCATTTCAAAACCCCGCAGCATTACCTTCAGGTACTATACAGTTTGCAGGTCCGCTTCTCCCATCATAATGACATCATCTGCATACTGTAACACTGAATATCTCGCATCCTCTTCTACCTTTATTTCTTTGTACAAACCTTTGTGAATGGTTGATCTGTACAAGCCTGCTAGTGCCTCCGCCACCATAAAAAATAGAAAAGGAGATAGCGGATCTCCCTGCTTCAACCCTTTCCCTGGCTGAAACTCTGATGTCGGACACCCATTTACTAGGATCGAAACATAGCTATTCCGAACTATAGCATTCATCCACAGCCTCCATCTTCATCCAAACCCCATCCTAACCATCATATAATCTAGAAAATTCCAGTTCACCGAATCATAAGCCTTCTCAAAATCCACCTTGAACAAAAAACACGGACTTCGCCTTTTTTTTGCCCAATGCAGGAGCTCATTTGCCACCACTACTCCATCCAGAATCGATCTTCCAGACAAAAAAGCCGTCTGAGAGGACGATATCAGGGCGTTCAATTCTTGTTTCAGCCTCAAAGACAGTAACTTCGAAATAATCTTATGAACACTTGATATTAGGGAAATGGGCCTGTACTGGCTTAACCCTGAAGGTCTGGCCACCTTTGGGATGAGAGTAATAAAAGAAGAACTTACCCCTCTCGGTAATATGCCAGACTCATGAAACTCCTGTACTGCCTTCACCACATCTGACCCAATTACTCCCTAGCAAGCTTTGTAGAAATTCATTCCAAAACCATCAGGTCCTGGACTTTTCCCTCCTTCACAAGCCCACACTTCCGCCTTGATCTCCTCTTCTGAGAAAAGCTCCTCAAAAAGCTGTTGCTGCTGTTCTGATAATTGAGAGATGGGAACTCCATCCATTGTGGGTCTATCCATCCATCTTTCCTGGAAATTATCCGAAAAATGATCTAATATTTTTGCTCTAATATCAGACACACTCTCCAACCATCCCGTCTCTAACTGAACTGCAAAAATGGAGTTTGCATGACATCTCGACTTAAAGTAATTATGGAAGTACTTGGAGTTATTATCTCCATTTAGAGCCCATCGTACCCTAGACTTCTGTAACAGTGCATGTTCCATCACCCTAGCCCTGCCCCAATATTCTGATATGAGATCCTGCCTCACTCTATTAATCACCTGGACCCCTTCCACTAACTGTTGATAAACCATTTCCATCTCCTGAACCTTTTCTACAAAAAAATTATCATCCTTTTTTGACACTTCTTCAGACCACTTTTTTATCTCCCCTTTAATAGTCTTTAGCTTCCTTGCCAGCTGGTACATCTTCCACCCTGCACACTGAGTTGAGTTCCACCTTACTTTTATCAAATCTCCAAAGGAAGCCTCTTCCAACCAATAATCAAAAAACTTGAATGGTTTGGGTCCCCAATTCTGCTTATTATCTCTTGTACTTATCCAGCAATGATCAGAGAACTCCCTAGTTCCTACCCTCTGTGCACTAATTCCCCACTCCTCCATCAATGTCGGTGAGAATAGAAACCTATCAAGTCTGCTTGCTGATTGTCCGTCTGGTGAGATCAATGTCACTCCTTTTCCAATAACTGGAATATCGACCAGCCCCATCTACTGTATAAAGAAGTTGAAATCCTCCATCTCCATCCTTGAATGGTAGGCTGATCTTCCTATCACTTCACTCCTACCTCTCACCGCATTAAAATCGCCGCCCACTACCCATCTTACATGTGGGGCCCCCATTCTAGTCATCATTAAATCATCCCAGAGCTTTCTCTGGCCCTCCAACGTACACGGGGCGTACACATTGATGACATAGTTTACCTCATCCGGGTTAGCTCCTCTAAATGCAACTCCTATAAAACCCTGACCTTGTATTTGCCACACCACCTCCAATAAAACTTTCCTCCATATTGTCACACAACCCCCACTCAATCCCGTTGATGGAAGTACTCTCCATTCACATTTTTCACTCTCTCAAACCTCCTTTATTTCCCATTCCTTCAGATTCATGCATTTTGTTTCCTGAAAAAGACATATATCAATCTTATCTCCCACCACCATCCTCCTGATGCGCCTCCTTTTCACCCTTTCCCTAAACCCCCTCACATTCAGTGACAGAATCTTCATTTAAACTACACTTTGATTCCTTCTCCCCATTTTTTCCTTTTCCGCCTTGTCTCTCTCTTCCATTCTTGCAAGTTCTGCTAGATACACCTCCTCGGATTGCTTCCCAGTTATTCCTATCTCCTTCATTGCTGACCAGATTCTCCCCATGTCATTACCTCCTTCTTCTTTGTTCTGACTTGGTTGCTTCGATCCTCCATTCTGGAAAATCCTTTGTAGATCACTTCCATCCACACTATGCCTTCGAACCTGTCTCCAGGTGTTAACCATCCTCCTCTTCCCCTGCCGTCCCCAGGACATTTCTTCCGCACCCACACACTCCCATTGCTTACAATTGTAAATCTTTGTGGAGCTTGAATCCGTCTTGGTATCACCAGTTTTCAAAGTTATGAGATTGTATTGCCACTTTGGCATTCTCCTCATCGCCGGTATTTATGTCGTATCTTTCCATCCGCCTTATTTCATTCAATTTTACCCCTTCATATGTAACTGAATTACATGTGGACATTTGATCGTCCATTACATGGCCTCGGATACTCCTGCTATTACTTTGATGCTGAATCTGTGGACAGCCCGTTGCGGATTTTATATACTGTAGATTGAGCTTGGTATTATTGACCTCCTGCGTAGCCATGCCATTGCCCACATCCGCACCCAAACCAATAGCATAGTTTAACTTTCCTTCAAATTCTTCACAATCAATTGCACCATCACCGCATTTGTTATCTTTGCACATTGGGCCATTAATTTGTGGCCTTCGATTGGCCTGTGATGTGTTGTTGCGGAGCAAGTGCGGAGAGCCCAGCCAAAAAGCATCCCCGCTAGACCATTGGTGAGAATGGGTCTATGGGCCCACTTCTTGAAGCTTCCCTGTTCGGTGTTCATGCAAGCCAGTAACGTGTCGATTTTGCTTTACACGTGTCTGTCTATGTTGGGCGAGTGAAAAGCATCGGCAGACGTCATAATGACTGAGCACTAGAGGGACCGTGTAATAGTGTCCTTCCCCATACGCGTGCGCAGGTTACGTGCAAAGGTCTTCCTCCTCTACGGTCTCTCTGGTTTCTCCAGCCAGGTTTCCCTTTTCAGACATGGGTTGCTGTATCAGTGCTCTGCTTTCCTGACACCCATTTTGCTGGCGTTCGAGGCATTCCATTTCCAGCCAGGTTTCGTGACCGTTTTCTTCTTCGTCAGACCCTCTTTTGGCGTTGGCGTCGAGGGCGACTGCATCTAGTTTGACACTTGTTGACTCTACTTCATAGGCTACCTCGTGTTGCCCTCCGAGTTCCTCCGCCGGAGCCGCCTTCCACCGCCCCCCCAAAAAGCTCCTCCTTCAGCACTGCCAGTAGTTTCTCCGCTTCAAAAGACCCATCAAACTCCCCCTCTCCTTGGCATGAGCTCATCTTCGAGCCAGACCCTGGGTACTGCTCTTGTTCTAGCCCCTTATTCCATTCATCTCCTTCCTCCGTCACCTTAATGTGAAAAAATAGGTCGTCTATGGCGACTTTCACCACCTCCTGTACTGGCTCGAAAGCCTTCCGTGAGATAAGCAGTCGTGCCACATCAAACCTCTCCTTTCTGGATGTCCCCTCCCCTACTCTCACCAACTCACCGTAGGGTGCCATAACAACACACCCATACCCTTCTCTCCGTGTCTACGTTTCCAGGTTCCCACCTGCTTATCAAATGAAACCATCTTTGTATCCATTCATAACTGCCTTGTACCGCCTGTTGCAAGGTTCGCGACTCCCCTTCTTCCAGCAACACCTTATTCCCTTCCATTGGGGTAGCTTTAACATCATAGATACCCTGCTCGGCCAGAAATTGTTGTGTCCTAAAAGTTGTTCCTTTACATAGCACTTCTCCAACATAAGCTGATTCCAGCCTCCTCACTGCTTGTGCCTCTGTTTTAAAATTCAGGAACGTCTTTATTTTTTCCCCCCTCATTTCCCCTTTGTTCTGTTGGCGAGCCTGGTTCAACCTTCCAGTATCCTGATTATGCCTTTCCACAAAGGAGCCAGTAACCTTTGCATAAGACTGTCTGATGCTTCCATTTTGGTCTCGTGTCACCGTTTTCTTAGAATATAGCTGCGCCTGATTTAGCTTCAAATGCCCCTTCTGCTCCAATGCAGCCACGTTCGTGTTTTTTATCACTCTTTGTTCAAATCTAGGCCTGTTAACCCATAGCTTCTCATTGCCAATAAAAATACTATCCAGCTTAATCCCTAACAGATGAACGTCATTCACATCTATAAACCTCGCAAACCCAAACCTCCTCCCATTTTTATCCATTTTTGTTGGCATGTATACCTCATGAACATCCCCATATCTCCTAAAAATCTCCCACATCTCTCTCGCCTTATAATTATCAGGGAAGTGTGTGAAGAAAAACGAAGTTATTCCTCCCATACCTGTGTTCGTAGTATCATTTTTAACTTGCCTCCCTTTTTGCTCACTTCCATTACTACCACCATACATTCCTTTCCTCTTTCCCCGGACCTCTCTCCACCCGAATTCGTCCTCTGCAGCTTCCATCCTGCCTGTGTTAGTTGTCGCTTGATATCATTTATATTACAATACTAAAAATAGTGATGATTAAGTTATTACTATTTGTCTTTTAAATTTGTTACAAATGAACTTTGTCACTATTGTATGTAAATATAGTTATATGATATTTTTATCACAAAAAGTATTAATTTTTGTGACAATTAGAAATGTCATCACAAATTTAACACTGACTCTCATATTAGCAACAATATATGAACAATCAAGTTATCGTCACTAATAAATATATGTAGTGACGAAATTTTATGTTTTTAGTAACAAATATTTTTATCACAAAAAATATATTTTCTTGTAGTGGTGTCAGGTAATTAATGCAAAAATACTTGAAGGCAGCTCAATTTGATCATGAATTTGTGGCCGAAATTGCATAATTCTATATATTTTTAGTATATGGGACAACATATATTAAATATTTTGCGACATTGTTTCTACACTAAAAAAGCAGTTCAGATATATATCATGATGCAAAAAGTAATAGAAACATATCGTGCATGTCACAAAAACTAAGGCATCCCGACAAATTTCTCATCCCTAGAAACTAAAACCCAATGAGAGTAACCACCCTTTGAAAAAGAAACCATATTTATACATATTGTGACACACTTCATTTATATTTAATTTTGTTGTATCATATCATACTGCACGTCTTTTCTAATGTGTTCATTATGCATATAAAGGAACCACCATAATAGTAGTTCCTGAAAATTAATGACCCAGAACACAGTCCCATTCACACAATAATTAATGAACCTTGTAAACATTTTTCATTTAGGTTTCCTTTTACTATTCTTGTTTCATCCATTTGAAAATCCTAACCAACAACCTATTTGATTAGTCTTTTTTAAACATGCTTTGGATTTTGCATCAGACATATTTGATGAGATTAAAGTGCAATAGCTTTCGCAGCAAAATTATAATTTTATTACAAAGCCAAAAAATTAACTAGATAAATTGTACAATGTATGCTTTGTGATAAAGAAGATGTTAGGAATACTAATTAATGAAAATATCCGCGAGATAAATGAACTTATAGAGGAAAGAGGCAATTAATTATAGGATGGATTTTGCTAATTTGAACATCACCTAAGGAAAAAGTATCCAGCTACATACATATTAGTATCGACTTAGCATCAATGAGATTTTTTTAAGGCTGAAATAATTTTTTTGTTCTTAAAGTTTTATAAAAAATTATTTTTAGTCCTTAAAATTAAAATTATTTTTTTTAGTCCTTCATTTACTTTTAGTCTTTCTTTTCCAATTAATTAACCCTGTTAAAAAAATAGTGACAAAAAGCATATTTTGTACTTGTGAATCACTTTCTTTTCAATCCTAATCAACTCAATCTTCAATTTCAAATCCAGTACAATCAAATACATCGGAACTTTTAAATTAGCATATTTGGCCAGTGGAGATTTTATAATTTGAAATATCTCTCTTAAGTCTTAACTAAAAGTTTCTTGATGAAAAATCTCTTTGAAGTATAAGCTAAAAAGTATCTTGTTGGTTCATGACTTTATAATTTTAGTTAATTATATTGATAAGATCATTGGGTGAGTTACTTAAGTGGATTCATTTTTAAAAATAATTACATGGATGTGTCTATTTTGGAAATATTTACGAGGATGAGTTTGTTTTTGAGTTTGACTTGGTCAAACCACAATCATCACTTACATTTTTTGGGTCACATCATATGTCTGGCCACATGATGTCACATGACTGCCATCAAGATAGTTAGTCAACTGGTCAAACCGCAATTGATAGTTACAATTTAAGAGGAGTTAGACTATGCTTTATTGGGAGTACACGTTGCGAATGGGAAGATAACTTGCACTTTAAAACCATGAAAGGTAGTTGCAATTTAAGGGTTTTCATTTTCTTTTCCTTTCATTCTCACAATTCTAGTTCAAATCATGGAAGAATAAAATTAAACAATTACCATATATGATAATATCACACACCATACCTTGCTCTTGTTTTCTAAAACCAAACTTCATTCTGACTATGCTTTAAATTCAATTGCTCAGCCAGTGCCTATTTGTGTGTTTGCATGTGAAACCAAAATGACCCATAAATAAATAATTTTCCTTTAATTAATAACATTTCAATTACAAAGCCTTAAATTTTTAATAAAAAAATGCAAACTGATTATAATATAATAATTATAAAATATATACTCTAATCATAATGTGTGTTATATTGAACATTCAGTTTAGGAATTAAAAATTGATGGGTATGTAAATTTAACCCAGAATTGTGAGAATGAAAGAAAAAGAAGAAGAAAACCCTTAAACAACCACTCCCTTCTACAGTTTACAGGGGCTTCCCCATGCCCAATTGTTTCCAATAAAGTTGAATTTGACTTTCTTTAAAATTGCAATTACCAATTGTTGTTTGTCTAGTTGACTGACTACCTTGATGGTAGTCATGTGACACCACATGGTCAGCCATTAGATGTAGCCTAAAAATGTAAGTGGTGATTGTGATTTGACCAAGTCAAACCTAAAAATAAACCACCTGGGTAAATATTTTTAAAACAAACTCATCCAGGTAATTATTTTAAAAATAAACCAACTTAGGTCAATCACCCTAAGTTCATCTAGATGTTGTGTATATTTTGAATTCACTTATTAATAACATAATTTTTTATTTGATTTTCCTTAATTTTTTATAGATATTAAGTAAAATCTATATTGATACAATGCCTTTCATTTATTTTAGGTGTTTTCAAGTTGTTGAACAATTTTTGAAATAATCAGCTAAGTGTGTGTTTCTATTACTTTATAGCTATTAAATAGTGTTGAATAGATTAAATTTATTCTGAATTATGTTTGAGTTGACTAATTTATGTTAGGCATTCCAATCACTACAATTGCTAGTAAGTCTCTATTTAATCTTGGGTATCTTGTGTTAACCAAGTACAATTCCACCATTCTTCTTAAAAATGTGAAATTATTTATTCTAACTCAAAATTGGTTACATGATTTTGAAGAGCCAGTTAACTTTAATAATTTATTATCACTAGTTTACTATTTATTTTGTACAATTACTCATTCTAACCTTTATTCTTTCTAATTGTAGATGGGAATTAGTTGGATATTGAGATGAAATTGTTATTCATTAATCCCCTCAAGACTCCAATAAATTTTGATGAACATTTTGTATAACACATGATTTTGTATATGTTATGTGGATAATTATAATAATTATGTTGATAATTATATGTTATGTAGACAATTTCATGTAAATTTTTTTAATGCTGATAGAAGTAGTCAACTATGAGTTGCAATGAGGTTGAATATTTAAATTTCACTCTTAGAAAACTAAGGTGGCTCAAATTAACTCGTATTAAAAATTCTAATTATTGCTTAAAAAAACAAAAAGAATAACACTTAAAACTTAAAAGGACTAGGAGCGTGCTTCTTTCAAAATAGAAGGTATTGCTTTTAATTTAAATGACAAGATAGTAGCTATTAATCACTATGGTTAGTTAATTAATTAGAAGAATTGGACATCTAGAACTTACCTAAATGAGATAGTATTAGTTATCATATATAAATTGGTGGTTATAAAGTTGACACAATTATAGACATGTACACTAGGTAAGATGGCGTTTAGTTTAAGAAAATATTTTCTTTTTTATTTTTAAATTTTCAATATTTAGAAAATATATTTGTTTTTACTTGATATTTTCTATTTACAAAAATAATATTGTTAAATTTAATTAATTTTAGAAAAATATTATAAATAATTTATATATAGTTTAAAATACATTTATACAATATTTTTTATATAATTATAATATTTTTATTAAGTTTTCACGTAGTGTTAAATTTTGAAAACACTAAAAATAACTATTTCTATTTTCAATTGTTTTTTGAAAATGTTTTTAGCGAAAACGTTTTTTAAATTATAAAAAAACATATTTTCATCACTGTTTTCTGTTTTCTCTGAAAATGAAAATAGAAAACACTTCACACAAACACCACCTAAAGTTTCCTACTAGTATAATCAAAATTTAATCAATTCAAACACATCTATTTTTTTTATATTTATATTTATTGTTTTTATTGTCTTTATCATAGACATAGCAACAGGGAAGGGCAGGAATAGGTATGGGTGAGAACAGGTTTCTTATCTCTCTGCTCCTAAAATTTATTCCCATCCCTATTTTTATATCCAACAGGGATAAAATTTATATCTCCATTGGGTATCGATATATCTGTACCAATCTCATGTCCACAAAAGAAAATATAATATTTTTCAATAACAAATAAACTATTAAAATATAATGATATTAATTCAAGAGTGATTTAATAAATACAAAATTTTGTAACTTGTGAGGCAAACAGAAATCTAAGAGGTCATTTGGTTTGAAAATTAAGTCTAATAAATCAATGATAATAGTTTGAATATTTTAGCCATTAAAATAAGGGACGAGACAAATGCGGGGACGAAATGAGTGTGTATATTCTCATCTCATTCTCGACTTAAGAAATCAGGTATTTCTTGTACTCGTACCTGTGATTGTAAAGTAGATCATCCTCTATAAGTGTTTGGATGAATTTGAAAATTACCAATAGATACAAATTTGTTTGTCATATTTATTTTATTATCACTTTATCCTTTACATTCATACAAGATATAATTCTTGTTTATTTTTAAGAAAGTTTAACTTAATTGATTAAATAGCGTAAATATGATAAATTTTTAGATGCTGTCTTTTATTCTTACACAAGAAATTAGAAATTAAAACTGTTGTTCATCTTCTACATTAAGTGTTATGTGTGACAACTTATGATGTATTAGCTTAAAATATAATATTTTTTAACATGTAAGTTATTTGAAAATTTGCAATTAATTTTAACTTTCTACTAAATTTTCTCGTGGATACCAGATCAAAATGTTATTCTTAAATATTATTCTTTAATAAGACACTACTAAAAAATACAAAATTAGTGACAACATTTTTTAAAGAAATGTAATCCTCGTTATTTATGAAGATTTTTATAAGGAATCAGTGAGATTTCTTTCAGACACTTATTACTCTAAAATATTTGACACAAATTGCATCACCGAACTCACATTTATACTTGAGACGATATTTTGTGATAGAATTTGTTTTTATCTAAAATTTGGTATAATTCATTGCATAAAGCATATGAAATATTTAGTGACAATTTTTGTGAAAAACTTATGTCACTCACAAAGAACATCACAAAATTAAATAAAATATTTTATGAGACTCGCTGCTATGGATATTTATCCTAACAAAATAATTTTCTCATTACTTTTTTAAATACATTATTACATATAAATATTTCTATAAACTTTTTGTCACATTTTGTGATATACTTAATGTGAAAAAAATATAAAAATAATTCATTATTATATTAATTTTAAAATGATAAATTATTATAATTATTTTATACAATAATTAATTATTATAATAATTATGTATAAAAATTAATTAATTATTACAATAATTTGAAAATATATTTTATTTATTTTATGACATTGTTAAAATATGATCAGTAAAACAACTCCAATACTAGTTATTTACAAGAATATCACTGAAAGTTATCAATACTCTTATGAATTGTTTATTGCATAAAAAGAAGTGTTTGACAATTATCTTAGTGTTGTGTCATCACTAAGCAACTCATACTTAATAAAGAAATTATCAGTAACCTTAAGAAACTCAAAATTTTACATTTATTTTAATTTTGACTTGATTATAGTACCTTAAAATAATTTTTATCTTTATTATTTATTAATTAAAATTTCTCACTTTTGCCTTACAAAATGACTTTAATTGGATTTAATTGATTTTGCACACTTTAGGCAGAAGCTTCCATGCCTTTCTCCCTTTTGTCTTCTCTCCATTTCTTTTTCTTCTTTGTAATAACCTCTTCTCCTTTCCTTTTCCTTTTCCTTCTCCTTCTCCAACAGCCCAACCATCCCTTTCCCATTAATGCTATTGCTGCCATCACCAGTCCTGCTATTGATTCACTCACCATTGATCTGCCATGACCGAGCTCATTTGTGCATGCAAGAAAATTTTATTTTAAATATTTTTTGTTAATTTATTTTTCTAAATATTTTTGTGATTTTATGGATTGTTAAGAATTTTTTTTAATGCTAAGCAATGGGTGCTTGCTTTCTTTTTTTTTTCTATAGGTGAAATTTTTTTAATTCTAAACTCATGATATTTTCTTCCTCGTCCATCTGTTCACTTTACCAACCTTATAACTCTTCAACGGATGCTTGTTGAAGCAACTCAAAATTCTTTTCAAGCAACTTCTGATGCCAATTATGATTGCTCGAATAAGAGAATTGCTTCAAGCACCCATTTTCACCCCTAAGCAACTTTTCAAGCATCTTCCTTAGAGATCTATGAGATTTTTAACTCATTTAAAACGAGTCTCTTGTCATGTCAAATCACTTATGAGAAACTCACACAATTTTCTTTTTATAAATTTTAATGGTGGATTCTTATACATAATCCAAGTTTTATAATTATTTTAATGAGTACTTATCTAATAGTTACTTTTTTAATTGCTAGTTTCACAATAATTATAAAATAAATTATAAATAATAAAATAATAAATATTTTCTTTCTCTAAAATATTGATTTAACATGATTTTTTATCATAATATATAATATAATGTATTTTTATAATATATTCATTTATTTTCAATTTAAAATTAATTTAATCCATATTATGATTTTTATTTAAATTGTAACATATTTTAAATTTTTGTTAATAGTTAACCTTTCTCGCATATTGTGAATCTAAAATTAATATAATAATTTTTATATTAAAATAACTATGAAAATAAAAAATAAGTTCTAAACTAGTAAAAATATCATAATATTATATATATATATATATATATATATATATTATATTGGAATTGAAGACTTTGAAAACTTGAAGAAGTTATCAAGACTTTTGAAGTTCTTTGAGGTTTTGGTTTTGTAGATGTATGATACTTTTGATTTCTAGTTTTTGCAAAATTCAATTTTATGGTACCAAACACATTTGATAGTATGATACTTGTATTATGTGTTTAGATAGGAATGAGAACATGTTTGGGAAGTTTAGAAATAGATTGCAAAAATGGGAAAGTACTGAAAAATCTTGAAAAGTGAAAATTATGGTAAGGTAATCAATTATCTTATTAAGATAATCGATTATCCTTCAAAAAATTTGGGTACTAAGATTACTGCTCTACGTGGTAATACATTGAAGTTTGATATGAAAAAAGGCATATCTAAATAATTTTGATACTATTGAATAGAAAAGTTTTTGAAAAATAATGTGATGAATATATTCAACCCTTCTATATTCTCAAGGACCCACATGTTAATCATAACTTTTATAAAAATCATTTTTTTACAAATTTTAATATAAAATAATATAAATTAATTTAAGTCATGATTTTAAATATATAGAATTTTTAAATTGATAAATTTATGTCATTAACTTTAACATTTTTTAAATGTTGTGCGGCCTCTATTAAATTTGTTTATCAATATTTAATAATAAATTATAGTTACAAAATCTAGAAATGAAGTTTTACTAAACCTAATTAATTTTTACACCAAACTTTTATTATGCAGTTGACTGAAATGAAACTATAATTCTAATTATTGAAGAAAACATTAAAAATAGTTAAGAAAATTTATCAATCTAAGTTGTCAAGGAAAAAGTGAATATTTGTTGATTTTTTATAATTTATAGTATTTATTTTGTAGCATTCAAATAACCATACAAATATTTTAAGTTAAATTAATTTAATTTCAAAATATTTTATTTTTTCCAATTATTCTATTTATTTAATTACAAAATTAAACATGATACTGACAATGTCATTTAGTACATGTTCATTTAGATCCAAACAACAATATTTTTTACATATCCAAACTAATATTATAAAAAAGTTAACTAAATGCAAATGTAAATAAAATAAAATAAAAATATAGTTAAGAAAAAGCAATAATGGACTTTCATCTAGGGAAGGATCCAAGGGGAGAAGCCTCTCAAAGATCCTTTATATATATGTAAGAAAAATATTTTTAAAATTATTAATTAATTCATCACGAACTGATATTTTTTTTATTTTTTTAATAAAATATATTTAATCAATAATAAATATTTTTTTCTAAAACTTATTATTTTAAATAATTATTTGTTACAAGTAAATATTTAAATAATTATTTAAAAATCAACTCCTTTTTTATCCATTCCTAGATCCATCCTCGCTTGTCCCATATAAATCAAAATATTAGCCAGCAATATCCCTCAATTGGTCCAATCTGAAATAATTAAAGAAATTTTGCTGAAAGTAAAAAAAAAAACTATACTGTATATAAAAAAATTTATTATTAAAAATAATTTATTGGAAGGTTCGAGAGCCTACAAACTAGCCCTCACAGTTTGCAACCACATAATTTGAGCGACAAAACTTTTATTCCTAACACACTCACCACTCACCACTCACGTGCAATTCCATGCTCAAGCAGCATGTGTCCTATCTATGAAAAAGTTTCAGTGTTTTGCATTTAAGAAATTCAATATACGGTATTTAACCCAATTTAATTATTTTTTGCATATTCAATTAGATTATTCGGTCAAAATTTTAGACTTTTTGTTTTTACATTTTGGAATCGTGACTTTGTACTTTTAAATTAAAAAAAAAATTCTTTGAATTGACATCTTGATCTTAACTTACACTTAGCTTACTAATTGGGAAACTATTTTGGGCACGCCCACCTTTTTTATTTGCATCCATTGGTTTAAAATATTTTAATACCCTATTACTTATTTTAACATAACTCTTGTTTTTTTTACAAAACACATAGCCACAACACCTATAGTCTCCCTATTCCTTAGCACAGCTTCGTTTTCATGATACATCTCCCCTCCTCCTTTCCTCTTCTCTCTCCTCTCCTCCACATATGAAGCTTTGTATTTTCTTCTTTCATATGTTTCGATTCGATTGATTTGGAAAGACTTTTTAATTGTGATTTTTGTGTTTCCTAAGTTACTAGATTTAAAATTGACCTTGTTATGTTTCGACATCAAATGATTTAGAACTATTTTTTTTATCTAGATTAATTAATCCAAAATATATAGAAAACCAATTTTGTATCAAGTGATATGGAAGTGTGTTATTTTTTTGTTTGAATCAACTTATTTGAATTTGACTTTCTTATGTATTCTAGATAATTTGATTCAGAACTATGTGCATTTTTTTAGAAAGCAAATTGTATTCAGCATTAGCAAGAACCCCACACGTAATAAGAAATGATCGTGAAGAGTTCCTGATATTACAAGTAAATATACATAAATAAGAACAGAATACAACAAACCTCTCTCAAGCAACAACTTACATAGAACCCCACATACAAAATCTGTATCCAGGAGAAATGATCCCCTTCTAAGTACTATAAACATTAGGAAAAATAATCTAATTGTTCCTAAACCTTATCCTATTAAAGCATAATTTTGGTTGGAAAGACCACTCAAAATAAGATACAAATGATACCTTATCAAGCTCCTTGACCCACATCCAAGCTCCTTGCATAGACTTTTTTCAAATTTCTTCAACTATGAAGTTCTCACCCTTAAATTCTACCACATTTCTTGCAAGTCAAATTCCACACAGAGTAATTAGCCATATAATACTCGGAACCTCAGTTGAAGGTTTCCCTCCTGACTTGGTTATCCCACAATCAACATGCAACACAACATAAGAATTAATTTCAAGATTTAAAATCAAATAAGACCATTTAGGTGTTTTATGAGTTGGGACACGATAGCAAATATGAATGTGTTAAAAGAAATTGACTAATTAATGAGTCCTCATGTAATTCAACATCCAAATGCTTTATTATAAATGTCTAACATCTTACATAGGGGCATAAATTCAAAATTTTGTTTAATTTGAATGTATAATGTCTTGATTTCAAAATGCAGAGAATGTTAACTCATTTTATTAGTATATCTGATTGAAATTAGGTATGATATCATAATATGTATAATTTTTTTTATTTAAAAAAAACATTTATCTCATTGGAATTAGAGACAAATAATTAAAAAGGAGGATAAGCTTCATTCTTATATAAAAGTTGTACTCAAATATGATATACATCATGAATGGATATATTCTGGATTGGAAGAATTTGAACCTTTCAATAGTGGAACCAAAACATGTTGCCTTTCTACTTGACCATTCCCCATTTTCAATTTTGATGCTTAATTATATTTTTGTTCCACTAATTATATTTCTATTTTATTAGTGTATCTTCTTGAAATTAGCATTTTAAAGAAATAGTAGAGGTAAAATATAATTAATTCTCTATCTCATGGGTTTTACTATTAGTATTGTTGTTGTTCACTTTTAAGAAAGTTTTAAGCTGCTGGTCTTGTTGTCATGGTACGATCCTTCTTTACATTTTGGTTTATCATTTTCTTTTTTTGTTATTTATTTTATTCTTTTAATTTTATTGCTTTATCAAATTGGGTGTTGTTTCGACAAAAAATAAAATAAAATTTACCTTTCAAAAGAAAATAAAAAATTGGGGGTTATAGTTTGTTAAAATTGTGATCTGATTTGGGCTCGTGGTTTCAATCAGTCTGGACTTGAAAGCCTTTGGGTTTCAGTGAAATATATGGGCTATTGTTAAATAAACCTGCCTTACTCAATAAATACACCTGCTTTGTATTTTATAATAATTATGTATTTTATTTTTTTCCTTTCAAATTTTCATATTTTATTTTTTTATTTAAAAATATAAAGAGAGCACCAAGTGCCTAACAATAATAATAATAATTTTCTTTCTGAAATATACCTTTCGTAAATACTCTTCCGGTAATGTGAAGGTCCTACCCCTTTGTGTGTACACCGACATGAACAAAATTGTACTTGGTTCATCTCCAATCTTAAGCTTTCAAAATGTATTTCCTAAATAGAGTATATTTTATTAAAAAAACAATATAGATGCTTTATGAGCTTTATTAATTCTTATCCTGAAATAAATTATAATATTCATAATTCATATTAAATATAATTTTAATAGTACTTTTAATTTAGTTTAATTGGTATATATGATTAGTTTACAAGATATTCAATCATGACTTTTCATTTACATGACTTTTAAAGTAGTAATAAGTAAAATCAATAAATTTACCATAAATGAAAAGTTGGGATTGAATGTAAATGTAAAAATCTTTATACTGACATGTATATCAATTAAACTCTTAATTTAATACCTCAAGACTCAACATTTTAAAATTTATTTAACTTCTTTATTTTTAACAAAGGTAGAGCTTTTCTCACACTTAAAATCTAACCATCTTCCTTTAAGTATGAATTTATACTACATGATAACTTCCACCCAAAGCCTAAGTAATTGTGTGTCTTCTCTAATACAGAGATGTATTATATATTTAGATAAGATCCTATTTAGACATGTAATCTAAATGTGTCTTTATGATGTATCTCGACATTTATATATTGAGATACTCAAAATAAACTTTTTCTCATTAGGGACATTTTCAATGCAAATGTAAAAATTTTTACATTAACAATGTATATAAATTAAACTCTTAATTTAAAACCTCAAGACTCAACATATTAAAATTTATTTAACTTCTTTATTTTTAACAAACGTAGAGCTTTTCTCACACTTAAACTCTAACTATCTTCCTTTAAGTATGAATTTATACTACATGATAACTTCCACCCAAAACCTAAGTAATTGTGCGTCTCCTCTAATATAGAGATGTATTATATATTTAGATAAGATGTTATTCAAACATGTAATATAAATGCGTTTTTATGATGTATCTCGACATTTATATATTGAGATACTCAAAATAATCTTTTTCTCATTAGGGACATTTTCATCCAAACGTATTTTTTAAAAGGTGGAAGAGTTTTAATAGCAATTTGACGGTAGTGCAAAAAGTGATTACCCCTAGCTTTCTGGTTGTCATTGGACCTCTTTACAAAAAAAAAATTGAGAACAAAAATAAAATAAATAAGCACTTGTTTTTCAATAGTTTTATAAAAATATTTTAAGATAATTTAGATGTAATTTTATGAGTTTAACACTTATACACTGTCAGTGTAGAAGATTTTTACACTAGCGGTTAATAAAAATAGAGTAAAATGTCCTTATGTCAGGATAGTAGTTACCTTGTATTTTTATAAAATGCTTCAACTCCTGCTTAACCAATGTTTCTTGAAACATGAAACCTTATTCTTAAAACCAGCTCAAGTCTATATACTTGTGAGAAACTAGCTTTCGTTTTGACCAGAAAGTATTGAAGTGTTCTTGCTCAATTGGGTATTCAAACAACTCTGGGAAGGCATCATTCATAGGCTCATCAATGACGTTAGGAGTTTGATTTCTGAATTTACTCCTTGTGGCCATCTTGCTAGGGTGTTTTCCAGAGGTTGATGAAGTCATTTGCAAGTAGAGATTTGAAAGAGGGCTAGGGTTTTAGTGAGGAGAGAGTGACTGAAGTGTGTGAAGGACTGAGTGAATATGAGGAGTTATGAGCACATAGATTTCTCAAAATAGAAATATGAAAGTGTACAATGTTGAAAGGTAACAATACTAACATGTAGAAACGAGGTGAACATTCAAAATGCGTGAGCTGTAATGCTCAAGATGCGTCCTCGCTGTTTTAATAGATTACCAACCTAGTTTAATCGATTAAATCATACACAAAATCACTTATTTTTTTTTATTGTTGATATGTTTAATCGATCAGAGCCTCATTTAATCGATTATCACAAAGACAAATGCATCTATAACTTTGAAACAGGGTAATTTAATCTATCAACTACTAACTTTAATCGATTATCACATAGGCTTGAGTCTTTTCCAAGCTCAAAACTTTCAATTTAACATATTAAAACTAAGTTTTAACAGATTAAATGACTAATGTTCAAGGAATTTGCAAATTTAACACACTTTAAAAGTTTAGCAACCACAATTTACATGTTCTAATTCAAACAACTATCATGAAAACAACAATCCAAATATAATCAATTCAAATTCATAGAGATTAAAAAAAAAAAGGGATATCAAGGAATGAATCAAGGAACTAAAAACTTCAACTTCGGTAATTTTCATCTAGAATTCCTAGTTCATTTCTAAATGTGAAAAAATTATCTCTAGCTAATGATTTAGTAAAAATATAAGCTAATTGATTATTTGTATCAACAAACTCAATTTCACAATCACCCTTTAGCACATGATCTTTAATGAAATGATGTCTAGCCTCTATGTGTCTAGTCATAGAATGCATGACCGAATTTTTAGTAAGATTAAGAGGGATATGGTTTAGTGATATACCATAATCTTCAAGTTGTTGCTTTAGCCAAATAATCTTAGCACAATAGCTACCTGTGGCTGTATATTAAGCTTTAGCGGTGGAAAAAACTACACAAGCTTGTTTTTTCAAATGCCAAGATATCAAAGTGCTGCCAAGCAAGTGACATGTGCCACTTATGCTTTTCCTATCTACTTTGCATCTCGTATAATCCAAATTAGAATCTCCAACTAAACTGAGTGATGCTCCCTTTGGATGCCAAAGACCAAACCTTGAAGTGTCTTTGAGATACTTCATTATTCTCTTCACGGAAATTGAATGTGACTCCTTTGGTTTAGCCTGAAATCTAGTACAAATACACACTATGAATAATATCTGGTCTACTAACAGTTAAGTAAAGTAATGAGCCTATCATGCCTCTATATTTAGTTTCACATATACTTTTACTCTTTTCCATTCCAAATTTCTTTAGAATTTCTCCATAGTACTTGTTTTGACTTGCAAAGATTCTACTTTTAGTTTTCTTGACCTGTAGTCCTAAGAAATAAGTTATTTCACCCATGATAGACATCTCAAACTCCCCTTGCATGATTTCAGAAAAATCCTTGCAAAGTAAATCATTAGTAGCACCAAATATAATGTCATCAACATAAATTTGCAAAAGTAATATGTCTTTTTCATATTTCTTAATGAAAAGTGTAGTGTCAACTTTGCCTCTACTGAATTTTTTATTTAGAAGGAAATTAGAAAGACATTCATACCAAGACTTTGGGGCTTGTTTAACTCCAGAAAGTGCCTTTTTCAGTTTGAAAACATAATTAGGAAATTCATGATCTACAAACCCAGGGGTTGAGCACAAACATCCTCCTTTATAAAACCATTTATAAATGCGCTTTTAATGTCCATTTGGTAAAGCTTAAAATCCATAATAGAAGCAAAAGCTAGAAGAACCCTTCTTGCCTCAAGTCTTGCAACTGGGGCATAAGGTTCATCAAAATCAATTTCTTCTTCTTGGCTATACCCTTTAACAACTAAGCGAGATTTACTTTTAGTTATAAAACCATTTTCATCCATTTTTTTTTAAAAACCCACGTAGTGCCTATTACTTGTTGACCTTTAGCTTTTGCCACAAGATCCCACACATCATTCCTTCAGAATTGGTGTAGTTCATCTTGCATTGCCATCACCTAATGCTCATCAAGTAGGGCATTTTCTATTGATTTTGGTTCCACTTCCAAAACCAAAGACATATAGTTGTAGAATTTATTCAAAGAACTACGAGTAGATAATCTCTTATTTATGTCGTTGATTATGTTGTCCAGAGAGAGTTCTTCTCTTGTTCTCCATTCCTTAGGTAAGTCTACATTTGATTGTGGCTTTGTGTTTTCCAAAATTTCCTCTATTTGAGGTTCATTAACATCATCATTTATCTCAACTTCTTCAATGAGGCCTGCATCATCATCTAACAATTCTCTAGACTTATGAGTGGTGTTCTCTTAGTTAGTTAGTTCATATAAAACAACATTGATTGATTCTTCAACGATTAAAATTATTTTTTTAAACACTCTATAAGCTTTGTTATTTAATGAATAACCCAAAAATATTGCTTCATTAGCCTTAGAATCAAATTTGCCAAGACTTTCTTTTTCGTTATTTAAAAAAAATATTTAAAACCAAAAACTCGTAAATATGATATGTTAGGTTTCCTTCCTTTATAGATTTCACGTGGAGTAACTTTCAGCTTTGGTCTAATAAAGTACTCTATTAAGAACATAACAAGTGGTAGTAACTGCGTCAGTCCAAAAATATTTAGGGACATTTGACTCATTTAGCATGGTCCTTGTTATCTCTTTAAGAGACCTATTTTTCTGCTCTACAACTCCATTTTGTTGTGGAGTTCTAGGTGCTAAAAAGTTATGAGAAATACTATTTTCTTCACAAAAAATTTTAAACAACTCATTTTGGAACTCCCTTCCATGATCACTTCTAAGAGATTTGACTTTTAAATGTTTCTCATTTTGAATTATCTTGGTCAATTTCTTAAAAGACTTAAAAGCATTACTTTTATGGATAGAAAAAGAGTCCAAGTAAATCTTGAGAAATCATCTACAACGACAAGTGCATAATAATTTCCTCCCAAACTCATGGTTCTAGAAGGACCAAACAAATCCATATGTAATAACTCCAAAGGTTTTGAAGTTGAAATAACTCCTTTTGGTTTGAAAGAAGATTTTATTTGTTTGTCTTTTTTACAAACATCGCAAAGCTTATCCTTTTTAAACCTTAATTTTGGTAAGCCAATTACTAAATCTTTGGCTGAGATATTATTCAAAAGTTTCATGCTAATGTGTGCAAGTATCTTATGTCAGATCCATGCATTATTATTTTTTGAGATTAAATAAATAAATTTATCAATGGATGTTTTTTCTAGATCTATCATGTAGATATTATCCACTATTTTTCTAATCAACTTCGTGTTACTTTTTAAATCATGTAGCAAGCAATGATTAGAAGAAAAGGACATATCAAAGCCCTTGTCACATAATTGGATAATACTTAGCAGATTATGTTTAAGGTCTTCTACATATAAAACTTCCTCAATACAAATAGAGTTAGGATTACCCATTTTTCCTACTCCAAGAATTCTTCCATTATTGTTGTCACCATATGAGGCATAACATCCATTCTTTGCTTTAAATGAGACAAATTTTGTCTTGTCTCTAGTCATGTGCCTTAAGCAGCCATTATCAAGATACCACTTTTCAGCTTTGACTCTCCGACACACCTACAAAGTATAATTAACAAGTAGATTGAGGCACCTAAACAATTTTGGGTCCTAGAGGGTTAGTAGCAACACTCTTAACTTTTTTAATCCATTTAAATTTTCTAGAAGGAACACCAAATTTTCTTATATGGAAAGTATTTATCTTATGACCTTTTTCCATGCAATAATGACATGTAACAAAGTGTGAGTATGAGTTTTTATCACAAGAGAAAACCTTATTCAAGTTTATCTTCACTTTTGATTTTTCAAAACCTAAACCAACCTTGTTCATGACACTTTTTTGTGAACTTAACATTGCATCTAAACTAATTTTCCCACTTGTAAATTTAGCAAGTAAATTTTGAAAATAAGAAACATTATTTTCTAAAGTTTTGCAATTTTCCCAAACATGATTTTTCCAAGTTTCCTTTTCCTTTACAAAAGAGTTAAATTCTTGTTGAACACATGTTAATTTCTCAATATACCATTTGAATTTACTTTTCAATCTTTTATTAGCAAAAAAATTTTTTTTTGCTTCTTCATGCATCTCATTGAAAGCCTCTACTAATGCACTATAATTTTCAGAGGATTCATTTGAAGAAACACTTACATAGCTTGTAGAGTCATTAGATTCTGAATAGCTTTCATTTTCCATTAAGCATAGGTTTACTTTTTCATCTTCACTAGATGGTTAAGTAGATGAATTGTTGTCATTTTCTTCCCTAGTAATGTATGTTTTCTTTTTCTTAAATCCACCTTTTCATTTTCTTTTACTTGCTTCTTTCTTCTTGAAATAGATAGGGCATTCTATTTTCATATGACCTTTCTTTCCATATTCAAAACAAGTGTACATGGTTGGTTCAATTTCACTCTTCTTTGAAGACATTTTTAGATTTTTACCTTTACCTGTTTGATTTTTTTTTCATAAACTTTGAAAACCTCTTAACAAGTAATTTTATAGCTTCACCTTCAGATTGATAAATTGATCCATCTTCATTGTCCTCTTGTTGTAAAGTTTCAGAGTAATACCTTTCCTTTTCTTGTCAAAATCTTCTTCTTCTTGAAGACGCTTCAGCTCAAGCTCGTACTCTCTCAACTTTCCAGATAAAGTAGCTACGATCATTTCCGCAAGATTGTTGGATTCGGATACGACCTTGCTTTTGGCTTGCCAAGTTTTGTTCAAGCTCTTTAGTACTTTGACATTTAATTCTTCTCCTTCAAATAACTTTCCAAGTCCTATGAGATTATTCACTATATGTGTAAATATTTTCTGCACATCTGAAATTGATTCATTGGGCAACATTCTGAACATTTCATACTCTTGGATTAGGGTGTTCTTCCTTGCTCTCTTAGTATCATTGATTCCCTCCCTTATGAGTGACTTGCGAAGTATCCCACATTTCTTTGAAGTTGTGCATTGTGACACACGAAATAACTAATCAAGTGTTAAAGTAGACACAAGTATATTTTTTGCTCTAATATCATATTGTGTTCTTTTATTTTCTTCAGTAGACGAGCTAAGAAAATCTTTTTCTACTTCTCTATTATCCGCTTCTGCAGTGGGGTCAGGTAAGTGGTTCTCTAGGGTGGTTAAACCTTTGGTAGGGAATGAGTTCTTGTTTAAGCTTTGGGAAATGGGGTAGAGGGTGCCTGATGGGCTTAAAACTTTATTTCCTAGGTTTTTTGCTCTGTCCAATCAAAGAAAGAATCTACTTTGTGAGGTTGGGGGTTGGTGTAATAACAAATGGGAATGGAGAGTTGCTTGGAAGAAAACATTATTTAGTTGGGAGGTTGAGTAGGTGAGGAAGCTGGAAGTGATACTGGGAGGGGTGTCTATGAGGAGGGATCTGATGGATGGTTAGGGGTGGAGAGATAGTCTTCGGAACTCAGGTGAGTATTCTATGAAGAAAGCGTATCGTTTGGTGTGTAGTGTTTCTTGTAGGTTAACTCTCCATTTTTTAAAGGATATGGTAATCAAAGACTTCATCTAAGGTAGTTGTTTTTTCTTGAAAGGTAGCTTTGAAAAGAATTCTTACCAAGGTCGAATTGGCAAAGAGAATGATTATCTCTCTTGATGAGGTAGTTTGTCCTTTATGTGGTCTGTCACAAAAATCTGTAAGTCGCTTACTTTCTTATATAATCTAGTTATCTGGTCTGAATGCAATGTTATAAATGACTTGAATATGTGTCTATGTTACCTAATGAATACGAATCAAGTTATTAGAATTTCTTGGGTATTTCTAAATTAGTTGATAAATCAACTGCGAATGTCTTTAGTGTAATTTAATTGGCAATTCTATGGTGAATTAGCTGGTAAGGAATGCTGCATTTTTTAAGGGAGAACCTTTCAATGTGAATTAAAGAGATGTTCAAAGTCTTGAGAGTATCTTTCTTAGTGGTCATCCCAACACATACTATGCTTTACTAGGATTGGGAAGTGAAATGCTTACTATTGTTGTGGGAGCTTCCTTGATTGATGTTCTTATGGGTCATTTGTATGTGTGGGAGGCTCATGTTTAGATTGATGCTCTAGTGTATTATACTATCAGCTACTTCTAACTAATTTTGTTATGTCCTTATAAGTTGCAAATTTTTATGTGTAATTTCTCGTGACAAGTGGATGCTTTGCCATTAATAAATATATTTTGTTTGTTCCAAAAAAAAAATAGTGGATATACATTTTGACGTTTTTATTTTTTAGATTTTCCTTCGGTCATTGATTTAAAGAACGAAATTTTGTGGTCATTCAAATTGTGTAAAATGCCACTACAAATGGAATCCTCTCCTGCCCATCAGTTTCTCTTCAATCAGTATCCTACAAAATGTCTATCTTTAATTAGATATGATAACATTAATTAGTTATTATAATATTAATCAGTTAAATACTTAGAATAAGAATTTTAACTTTTTATTTTATAACAATTTTAACAGACTCAAACAAAATTCTTTCTACAGAAAAAATGTTGATGATTTACAAAATAAAAATTGTAATACATAATTATTATTTTTTTGTGGAAAAAGAATTTTGCTAAAGAAGTAAGAGAAGATCGGGTTCTGTATTTATTAAATGTATACTTCATATCTATGCATCCCCCTTATTAATGAAGAATAACACTTTACACTACGTAATTTGTTGAAATTTATTAAAAACAATTAATTATATAAGTTTCACTTGTAATTAAATAATTCTCTCTTTTAATTTTATAATTTTTAGTAATTTAAACCGATAATAAATAGTATATTAGAAAAAGTGTATGAAGATCTAACTAAATGGCCAGTTTAATAAAAGACATACAAGAGAGCTTAGCAAAATTGACTTTGTCTTCTATCATAAATATAATAAGTTGTGTAAAATAAAATTTTTAATAATGACTATTAGTTTAGAACGTTACAGGTTAATTAGTAGTAAAATTATATATATGACAAATAATTAAATTAATTAACAATAATAAGTTGGAAAATCATTTATAATTTAAATTTTAGTTAATTACAGAGAGCATATGAAGTTTATCCTTATTATATTTAACACCCTATACTTTTTAACCTACTGAAAATCCCATAATATTTTTACTTTTTCATTATGCTGATAACCTTGAGACATTTTTTTCTTTGATTAAATTAATCTTTTAGGGGGAAAAAATACTGCAATCCCTTAATCAAAAGTACTGAAAAGTACTATAGGCAAATGAAGAAAACTAAATATGATAAAAACAAACTTTAATTTACTCTTTCGTCTTTAGAAGTGTGCCAAATACATCTTAAAAACTTATGTTTTCAAATTATTAAGAATATATAATTATTTTAAAAATAATTTTTTTTATCTATAACATTGATGTAGAGTTAGTATATTTCAATTTTATTTATGATAATCACATTTTATTATTCAAAAAATTGAATCCAATAATTAATTTAAGGAAATTGAGTTAAATATAAAAACATAATAGTTAAATAATATATAATAAAAATAAATCTGTGTAGGTACCTGGTAAAAATATGTAGAATATAATTAAAGCTATATGTGGTAAAAAAATAGGATTTTTTTTGGGATTTATTCGGACCAATTCCTTTTGTGATATACATATTCGATTAAACGCTTTGTTTTATTTTTTCTTTTAATATATATGATTTATTTTGTTTTCCAAAAAAAAAATTAATAAAAATAAATACATTAATTTATCTAACTATTTAACAAAACTTCATTTAGATTTAGAAATCCGCCAAATACACCATAAAAACCCTAAATAAGTACTATAATTCACTCACAATATATTTTTTGTTAAAAAAATCCAATCACAATTATTACTTATAATAAAATTATTAGTTTTTATAATAATTATTTTTAAAATATATAAATAATACGTGTGTTTAATTAAAAATATAAAATTATTTTATATTATAAAGAGATTATTATTAAACTCTTAAAAGTTAAAAGTATGAGAATAAAAATCACAGGGAACATAAATTTCATGTGTGGGGTTCTTGTACCAACATTCGTCTAGGATGTGGTCATGTATATGTGACAACAAAGTAATATACAAATATATTTAGGAGGGGAAAAAAATCTGCACTGCCCTCTGCAACACTAGTTGTGAGCCTGCAATGTGTCGAGTTCCCAATGGATAAAGATCACTTCATAGGAAACTGACGTAAGGTGAAGTGAGCTTGAGCTTTTGTAGCATGGAAAGTGTCCATTGAGGAGCTGAAACGTGGCTAAGTGCAGTGCAATTGAACCCAAATGATAAAAGTCTCTCTTATCTTAGGTCCAACAACATCTAGGGTAAAGTTGAAAAATGAAAAAAAGAAAAAGTAGAAATTGCCTTATAGATGAGACTGAAGTGACTCTGTGACTGAGAATCGATGACAACAAGGATGAACATTGTTAACCAAATGGAAAACAAAATGCCACACACATTTTCAATGGCTATTATGACTGAAAATGAAACTAAAGCAGAAAAATTCTATTCACTTTGATCGACACGTGTTACTGTACCACCTTTTATTGCCTTTCTTTGGTACAAGCCACCTCTTCTTGTCTTAATTAATACTGAACATAAAGCAAAATGTTAATAATGTCTCTTTCTGTTTTATTTAGGATTTTTTTAATTGTGAAAAACTAGTATGTGAGTAGTATAAAAAATTAAATAATTTTAACTAACATTTTATGATATAATTAAGCAAAAATTTATTTACTTTTTTAACAACAATAATGGTATTAAAAATTGTTCAAACGAACTAATTAATATTTTATGTTATAAGTACAAATATTTGACATGGCTGTCTCTACCGGAGAAAGTGGATAATTTGTAAAAGGAAAAGCATCATAATGAAAAAGAGAAAATCCAAGGTTACCATTTTGTTGCATACACATTCCTCATTCATTTCTTCTTCCCTTCTTTTCTCTAGCATATATTCCCCTATATAATACAACTAAAGTTTTAGAGTACGTTTAAAGATGTTCAAACATTTAAATGAGAATCCAACAAATTTCTACAGTCACGTAAAGCTTCTTGGAATGTGAAAATGGAAGTTTGAAATAGTAAAACAAAAACACTCTTAAATTCCAATTATATATAATTTTAATGACATTTTAAGTCTTCATAATCACATTGTAATGACAACGCCAAACGTCTCAGTCGTTCGTTTTTATTTCTATTTTTTTTACAATTTTAATTATCACAACCCAAATGCAACCGCTTTGTGACTTTGATTCCAATTTAAAATCTTGATTGATAGAAAGTTTATTTTTCTCATTTTAATCTTGATTGGATATTAGTCCAATTGATTATACAGAATAAAGTTATTGGAAGTGATGTATATAAAGTGTTCCACACTTCACTTATAGAATTCTTTGTATTCTGTCTAATATATATATCATAAAATTATTAAAATCTTGACTATATATTCCATTAAAATAAATATCTTTTTTTTCTTTTCAATTTTTGTATGAACCACATATATTTTTTACTAACTTTTTTATTTAAATAAGATAAGTTGATGTAGACCTTTAAATTTTTAAGATATTATATTTGTACATACTTCTTCATTTTATACTCCCATAAACCTTAAAAAAAAATACTCTCCATTAGTATCAAGTAATTTTAAAAGTGACTGGATAGCGTTTAAAGGATAAAATAGTGTACTTTTAAATTAGAAAGAAAAAATACAAAAATAAATTGAGGGATTAAAACTATATTCCAGAAAAGTTTGATCTATTTCTATAATTTTTTTTATATGTAAATGGTAATTGTTACTATCATTTAATATATTTGTGTTCCTATCATATCATATTAATTATTATATATTATTTTTTAATAGGTATCTAATAGCATGTTGGGATGTATAACAATTATTTTTCTAAATATTTATCAGAATATTGAATGTTGTATATCTAAGAATGAATTAGATATGATCAGTTAAACAGGAACAATTTCGTATCAATTAGTAACACCATGAGACACAATTTTGGTGGTTATCATTTTCACCTTTATGTTTACACGAATGCAATTCAACGTCAAAAACAATATAACACTGTAAATTACAAAAATTTAGCTTTACGATCTATGAATTCTTCTTGACCTGATATTGCGGGGAAAAGCGTGGTTATGAGTATGCCAATAGAAGTAGAATATGGAATCTTGATCGTATTATCTTTGTTGTCCCTTATGCATGCGTTTATCCACTACCCCTTCTGCAGTTCAATATATAAAGAGAGAAAAGAAAGTGCAATTTAGAACCACATAGTTATTAATTTCACTGTGTTTGAGTGATAGAGAATCATCATGGGAAGAGGAAGGGTTGTTCTGGAGAGAATAGAGAACAAGATCAACCGTCAAGTAACATTCTCAAAGCGCAGAAGTGGGTTGCTGAAGAAGGCTTTCGAGCTTTCTGTACTCTGTGATGCTGAAGTTGCCCTTATCATCTTTTCTAGCCGTGGCAAGCTTTTTCAGTACAGCAGCACTGAGTAATTTTTCTTTCCATTCTCTTTCATCTTCACACATGCTACATGGTATGATGCAAATTCTAACTTCTCATTTAGATATCATAAAAGTATAATTTATCAAGATTTGGACAATTCTCAATTACTTTATAGACTAATTTTTGGAGTTTTATTCCAAAAGTCTAACAGTCTATGGAAATAATTAATATTTTCCGGTCGCTTAGTTTCCAGCTATGCAGATCTTGTTTGTTTCTTAATTTTCTAACAAATCCTTATAGAAAATTGATTGCACAGTCGTATTATATGAAGTTGTTTATCATTATAAATGGTATGAACGCATTCATGATTATCATTTTGCAACTCGTTTAGAAACTCCAAGCTAAGTGTTCATTTCAGCTGATTAATAATAATAACCACCCTTGTTCTTCATTTAATAATTTTCCAAATATTATATAATAATTCTAAATTTTTCTTTTATCTTGAGAGAGTAGATTTTTTATTTGGGACACTCAAAAAGAGCGTACGTACGACTGCAATGAGGAGAAAATTATATGTCCAAGATTTCATGTTTAAGTAATTTGTTTAAAGTTCTTGGGCCATTACTTAAGTTAGAAACTGATACACATATAGATCTGTTAATTAAGCATTACTTCATCATACTTCATGTTAGAGATCTGGAATTCAGATCTTACTAAGAGCATGAAATTATATATATATATATATATATATATATATATATATAATTGTGAAAGAGGTCAATCGAGATAGTCTTCTAGTACTGATACAGTTCCCTAAAAAAATAATCGATGAAAACTGAAATTTTAGATGGAACAAAAATAAGTTAATTAAACATACCTGCATTTACATCTTTTATTTATATATATTTATATATATATATATATATATGTATACATGTGTGTGGTTATAATGTGATGATGATCCATACCATATTGCCTGTACCTGCTATATTATCATTTAATAATTGCCTTTAACCCAAGAGATGAAAGATGTAAATATGGCTAATTTAGATCTGTAATTAAAAAGAAGTCATTAAGTGGGGGAATTTTATTGCATGTATGAGGTTAATTAGCATTGGAGATACGCCATAGACCTATATAAGGGTAAAAAAACTACATTGGATTTATATTATTAATTTTTTATCAACAAAGATATAATATGAAAAAGTGGATAAAGTACAAGATATAATATACTCCATTAGGAGAGAGTCCGTACATAAAGTTTTTTGAGAGAAGAAGACAGCATTTCTTGTTGACCAAGCAGTGACGTGGAAGATGAACTCCCCCTGCAGCCAAAGTATGAGTCTACGAGAATAAATTCATAAAAAGATTTTGTTTTTCTATCGTTGATAGGAATATAATGGAATGAAGGAGCAAAGAATTAATTTTCGGGCCAATTCTTTTCTAGGATTTTATTTCACTGTTTTTTCATTATCAATATTGAAAGACAATCTTCTTTTTCTATATAATGAGTCTCCGACATGAGATGGTTTAGTAAAGGTGGAAGTCGTGAAGTTTTGGGTTTGTTTAGTGCTGACTAATTCCATAGAATTCATTGACATTAGTCATTAATGTTGCCGGATGTTTGATCATATTTCGGTGTCTTGATGCGTGGCATACTTGATTGCCATGTTGGTCTAAGTTCTTTGTTGATCAAGTTACCTGTAAGTGTCATGTATGTCCTGTGTGTCTTTAGGATGAGATGCATGATGTTAAGTGGTCTTTACTATCATATCATCTAAGGTCCAACTAATCATTATGCTAGATAAGAATATTTAATTAACTTATCTTATAACAATATGGAGAGGTAGTGATGCATAACCATCTAATAATTTTTTCCACAGCTCTGTGACTTGAATGAATGGGCAAGTTAACTAAATAACTCCTCTTTGCAAAACACGCATTACTTCTCCTCAGGTTGCATATGTACATCCCTGCAGAAAGGTTGTTTTGCTGGGACTTGGGAGTCTATACTCAACAACTCTCCAAAGCATAAATCTAGCTTTTCTTGCCGTAGGCAATCTCCAAACCTGTTTCAAAGTAGCATTGTCCCCTTCAATGTAAAAATCTATCATGCAATGCTTCATATGCAGATCTTAATTAATTGTTTGATTTCCCATTCCCACTTTACGAGATCTTTAAACCATTTTCTTTTATCATTCCCTCCTACTACGTACGTACCTTCCTTAGATCCCTCCAACATATACATGTATTTGGCCCCACCCACCATGCTTGGATTGTAATATTTCTACCCACAAGGCCCTTTTGATGATACATGCCTCACTTCCATTTCCCCCAACATACAATAATTGAAGATACTAACCACTTTGTCTTTTGGCCCACACACCTTCTTGGCTTCTTCCAACTCACCCATGCTATCTTCCTCTCCCTTCCTCTCTCCCCCCACAAAATCTCTCTCCGCTCCATTAACTATCTTACTAACAACTATCTTAGGAATTTTGCAAAAGTAAACATAAAAAAAAGTGGTAGAGAGAATATCAACAAGTTGATGAGGCAAACTCTTTCTGATTATATATATGTACACGTTCCTTTGCATGTTCTAGCTTACAGAGATGAGATGCTATATCTATGCTAAAATTAAAATTTTTATCTAACTTCTATGTCATTTAATTTCAACTCTCACATGCAGCCGAGAATGAGTTAGTGCTTTGATATACAATAATCTTCAATAAGTTAGCACTAACATGATTAACATGTATGTGTACGTAGCCTCATTGATGGGAGACACTTCTGATTAGAGAATTAGCTAAGGGGGGTCGTTTTCACATTGTTAAGTGTGTATATATTATGTACAGATAAGAATTTCAAATCAGGTAAAAACCCTAAAACTATAATAACTGAAAAATATTTTGTTGGTCTATATACAAAACAAAAATAAAACTTATAAAATATTTTTTTTTTGTACTTATTGCATTTATCAACTGGGCTAATACTTTATTTAATTGATCAAACATTTTTTAATTAATAAGTAAATCAAACAGCTTTGAACTTCCAACTAATAATTTTCAAACAACTTTCAGATTAAAAATAGCTTCCCTATTAACTTATCAACTCTTTATAGCAAACAAACTCTTAAATGAATTGTGATCCATATATACTTACTCTTAATCCAAAATATTTTTGCAATTGTTTCAATTATACATAAATAGGAAATAGATGTTGCTGGTTTGATAAAAAAAATAAAAATTCTTGGTGATCATTTTGCAAAGAGTTAAATTCATGTATTAGGAGATAGACAATTGGAAATGTCAATATATAACAAGAGCATTTTCTGGGTTTAAAAAGGCAGTAACTTAATTTTTCGGCAAATGATCGATTCTCAAATTGTACTATTTTACCGGACATTACTCCAATTAACCAACTAATAGTAACCATTTTTTTTATCATTATGATCAGTATTAACAAAATCATTGAGAGGTATCGCCAATGTCGTTACAGCAAGTCACAGGCTGGCGATTCATCGGAACTCGAATCACAGGTTAATTTCTTCTTCTTTTCCTACTTAGGAGTACAAATTTCTTTTAATTATAAGGTAGAAAAAGAAAAAAAGAAACCCTAAATTTTTCTAGTTTTACTTTTTAGTGATCATGATTAGAGAAAGTAACGATAAATCACTTGCTAGCTGTTCAACACTATTACAAGTTCTTTAAATACGAGGTTGTGCTTTTATCAATACACTATTTTCGTATTTCTTTTATTGTTTCTATTTTAGCATATATTATTACTGTGCCATGCAGAGTGCATACCATGAATTCTTGAAATTAAGAGCAAAATACGAATCTCTTGAGCGGACGCAAAGGTACTCTATGATGTTTTTAAGATTATTATTTTTAATAAATTTAGTTTGGTATGGCCTTAAAAATGAGGGTGGAAATATTTTAATGAAACAAAATTGAAAACCTATTCGTCCTTGATTTTTCATCCTTATATTTAACGTACTAAACTGATATATCCTTCGTATAATTAGTCTTACGCTACGCATATTGTTTTTCTTTTTGGTGTTTGAAGGCATTTTCAAGGAGAAGAACTTGAGCCACTTAGCTTTAAAGATTTGCAGAGCCTTGAGAAACAACTAGACGTAACGCTTGCACTAACCCGACAGCAACAAGTAATGTCATTAATTAAAATTAAATGAGCGTTCACTAATGCATATGAATATATAAATTATATGATGGAAACCGATAAAACCTTAAAACTTCTCAGTGCCAAAATATTTTGTCTTATCAATTTCTTTTTTCTTGTGTGTTGAATTTATGCTTATTTTACGTTTAGTTATCTGACCTCGTGCATATGATATATATAGAAGTATATCAAGTTCAAAATGTTAAAAAGAGTGTAATAACTTATAAGCCATGCATGCTTCCTCTTGTTTTTTTCCCTTTATGCTTGGGGAAAGCAGTACATCATTCATACATATACATATTATATATATATATATATATATATATATATATATATAAAATTGTCATGATTATTTATTCTTCAATTTTTGGTCTCTATAAAATTGTGTCTTTATGCTCCATAAAAATTTATTTGTATGTTTGTGTTCCTGTTATTTTCTTTTCCATTTTAATCTTTGACATTAGGGTTCTCTATTTATTAAGTGACTAATGATGTGGTAGAAAGTATTGAAAAGTAAGGTTGATATAGCCTAAGTAATAGGGATTTAAAATGCCAATATTTTTATATCAGATAAACATCTATCAAAACTTTACTATAAGGAAGAAGGTTTTCTCTTTCACACTTTTAAATATATATTTTTTGTTGGTTGAAACTATTAAAAAATATTTTTAATAAATTTCAACATTCATTTAATTTTTTATATTTTTTTTATTATGTAATTTTCAATAAATTTCCCTCAATAATAAAACTGTTAATAAATATGTTGTTAGGACTCTTTTTTATAAACATCAATGATGTGAATGAGTTGGATAGAATCTCAAGAAACATTATTAAAATAAAATAAAAACATAAAAAAATTGCATAAAAGATACTCTCAAGAAACATTATTAAAATAAAATAAAAACATAAAAAAATTGCATAAAAGATACAAATTAAAGAATATATATTTTATAGGCTTAAATAACATTTTAGTTTATAAAAAATAAAAATTTTATTTTAGTCCTTTAAAATATTATTTTAATCTTTGATTTCAAAAAAGATTAATTGAGATGTTAATAGTCTAATAACTTTGTCATGTAGAGTCTTACAAGATAAATCAATTTTAATATGTTTTGGATAATTATGTTTTTAATGGGTTATAAACTTGTTTAATATTATAAATTATTTTTAATAGATAAGATATTAAAAATAACGTTTATTCAATAAAAATACAAAACTATCACTCTCTCGGCGCGGGTTGATGAAGCAGTTTGATTAAAATTTAATTTTACTTTATATAGTAAAAATTAAAACAAAATTATTGTTTGATAATAGAGATTAAAATCAAAATATTTGAATCAACAAAATAAGAAATTAAATGATCAAAATAGGAAAAAGACATTAATTTTAGAAATCAAAATGTTATTTAATTAATTATACATACATAAGTTATAATTAATTATTGATATTATTATTATCGGGTGCAGACAAAGAAACTGATGGCACGAGCGGATGAATTGCGCGAAAAGGTATGCAATAATTTAAAATTGAACTACTAAATGAATGAGGTGTGTGTGTTCTTGAGTTGTTGGATTAATTTTAATTACTCCGTGCATGCCTTCGTTGTGATTTTCACTTCATGCGTATGCGTTATTGTTTTACAACTTAGGGCTATATAATAAGTTACAGATTATAGAGGCCAAAATTTACATACATTTTAAAATCCATTATATATTTTTCTCTATTCTTACTTACTTTACTTGCAACATAAACAGAATAGGTTTATGTATTATTTAATTACGTTTTTTAACAGCAAAACAAATATACTTGAAGTAACAAGAATTCAAAAAATATTCACAAGTTTACAACAAGTGAGTTTTTTATGTCTATATATATATATATATATATATATTATGGGTGAGAAAAAAATTTATTATGAAAAAAGGAAAATAATAGATAATAAGCATAAAATTAAAATAACGATTAAGATTAACTCACTTAAAGATGTCATATACATTTTTCACCATAACTCACTCTCACCTTCACCTTCAACATCACCCTCACCCCACTTTCAACATCATATCTACCACCACCACCACATTGCCATTGCCACTACTATCACTTCCACCACATCATTGCTATTATTGATGCCGTCACCACCACTCCATTTCCATTGCCTCCACCACTATTAGTGATGGTGGCGGCGGCAGCCACGACAATGAGGTGAAGATGTCAGTGTACATGGTAACTACAATAGTGGTGGTGCTGATAACCGTGGGTCACTACCGACAGTGAATGGTGGCAGTGATGGTAGTAGTAGTGACGGTGGCCGCCGATGGTGATAATGATGGTGACGGTAGAAATGATATTGAGGGAAAGGTGAGAATGACTTATACCTTAGGAAGTACATAATATTTTTAAGTAGATTATTTTAATTTGAGTCATTATTTTTAATCTTAGGTGTTTATTATCTATTCTCACATATCACATAATAAATTTTTTTTCTTGGTGTGTCCTCTATATATATTCTTCAAAATAAACTTTTTTTCTCTCACATTTTATATATATATATATATAATACCGTTAGTAAAATAGAAAATATGCAGGGATGATTCTAGAATGATCTTGAAAGAGAGAATAAGTTTTTTTTATAATATTTAGATATTTTAATTTAATATGAAAATCGTTTGTTAAAATGGTAAAGTTTAAGGATTGATTAGAATGAGGTTAAGTTCAAACAAAAAAATGACAAAGTTTAAGTATCATATCATTTGAAATGAAATTAGACTTTATCGTATCTATTTGCAGATAAATAAAAATGAATCCGCAATTGGGATAAAATAAAACTTAAGGGTTTATGAAGGATAAAAATTTAGAGAGTTAAGTGATTTTTTTCGAGAAAAAAAATATGGACCATTGAAAAAATATGATAGTGGCATGAGTGCAAATACAGTTAAGTTAGATTTACAATTAATCTTGCTTATACATATAATAAAAAAACTTTAAATAATAGATTAAAATACTTCCAAACAAACACTAATTAAAAAAAAATTCTATCCATTTTCCAACATAAATAATGTGTAAAGTGACTTGTGTGGCGGACGCCTAAAGGATGAAATAAAATTCTCTTAATCAAATCAAAGAAGTTGATAGAAATAAGTTATGATACAAGGAATATAAGAATGTGTAAAGTGACCTGTGTAATGTAAATTTGAGATAGAAGAAAATATATAAATAAAAATTAATAAAGTTTATATAAATAATTTATGTGCAAGAAATTATTTGATAAAAATTAATAATTTATATAAATAAAAATATTAATAAGAATCAATGATTTTTATAAATAAAAATTATTTCATTAATAATTTGAGTTTATGTGTGTGAATCTGTTGGTACTGATCGTTGGATTTCTGCAACTATTCAATCTGTTGTTGGTAGTGAAGTTTTGTAAAATGGTCTTTAAAAGTTATAAAATAATAATCCAAATAATGTATGATAATTTAACATATGTATAGCTATATGTATTTAATAGTATAAGAAATTATAAAATAATTGAAAAATAACAATAACCATACATAAACATGAATATAATTTAGAGAAAAATAGTAAAGCAGAACATAAAAATTAAAAAAGAAGAAGGTAAAAAACATAACCAATACCAGTGGAAGCAATTGTGAAAAGAAGAAATAAGATAATGTTTAAATAGGAGGAAAAATAAATATGTCATCTAACTTTTCTTTAAAAATAATAATAATTTTTTACTTTAATAATAATAAATTTTCTTTAATAATAATAATAAAATTAATTATTGATTTGGTATATTTAATATTTTAAACAACTTGCAAGATATAGTAATTATTTAAAATATTTATTGTTTAAAAATAGTAATAAAGTTTGTCAATTTATTTTTTTAGTATTAAATATATCTAATATTAATGTCTGATCAAATTTATATATATTATTGATGATAATGATTTTTTTTTATGAAAATATAATCAATAAGGAATTTTAAGCTAACATAAGGGTTTTTTTTTTACAACATAACATAAGATTATAATTTCTTACAACTCAATGTGGGGTTTGAAACAGAAACAATTTATATAAAACATTAAAAAAAATTCATACCACAAACTAGCTATATTTAAATGCAGTTATAAGTTCTTCTCCACTTAAAAATTTTTACTAAGTCAATTTTTTTTATTTTTACCTTTTTTATAATCAAACTAAATTACACCACAAACACCCTTATTCGAGCATTTTTATTATCTAGCCTTAAAGTTCTGAGGTAACTTACAACCCTCTCAAAAAGTGTAATAACAAGACTATAATAAAAGAAAAGTCCTTTTAAAAATGAATTAGGTTTGCTTTTTTGATAAGCCAAAAATTTATTAATAATGTGATATAGGCTAACACAAGGTATTCACCTAATAAAGATACAAGAATGACAAAAACATAACTAACCATATATATAAAGTTGATGTTCTACCCAATCAACCCCTTATACACAATATGACTGGTCCATTCCCACACATTTAGGCAAACTGTGAGTAATAAACTTTGCAACCTTGCTCCATTCCCAATATCTCAATTGAACTACAAGCATGATGTTCTAAATAATTGGTGGAGTAGATTTAAAAACTAAACCATTACAGGTCTTCCAAATATACCATATGTCGCACTCCACACAAAAGACCATATTTTCTGTAATTTGATGGTACCCCCGATCAAATCCAAAAATTGTAATCCATAACCACGATTGTTGTTGAGAAAAGCCTTTGATATTCCCCACCAAGCGTTCAATGGAATTGCAAGCACAATGTTCTGAATGATCGATGGAGTAGATTTAAAAATTGAACCATTACAAGCCTTTCAAATATGGCATATGGTCGCCCTCGACACAAAAGACTAGACTTTTTCTAATTTGATGGTAACCTCGACCAAACCCAAAAATTATAATCCATGACCACGACTGTTGTTGAGAAAAGTCGTTGATATTTCCCACCAAGCGCATAACTTGACCCATACATTTTTAGCCAATGTGCAAGTTGTAAATAAATTATCACTTGACTCTACTGCCATGTCACACAACCTACACGTCACATCTTCTACCTAAATTATTCCACGCTTGACTAAATTCTCTCTTGTATGTAGCCTATCCATTTCCAATTTCTAGACAAGAAGTTATAATTTTTATGGTACTCCTACTACCCAGATCCGTTTAGAGAAGTCTTCCAATTATTATCATGGGACATCTGATAACACCCTATATGCTGAAGAGACTTAGTAGACCCTAGACTCATCTACTACCCAAACCACTTGTCTTGAACCCTATCTAATAGTTGAATAAACCCCACTCAATTTGTCAAATCTTCCATCAACGCTACCTCCCAAGCAAATAACCTCCTTTGCCACTCTCATTTCCACCTATGTTCTCTCTCATCCCACATGTCCCTTACAAACGCATCCTTATTTATCGCTATTCCAAATAATTTGCTAAAGTCATATCGAAAACATTGATCGTTTCACCACTTATCCTTCTAGAAAAATATTTCCGTCTCGTCTCCCAGACAATGTCTAACTTGTTTGGACCACCATCCTAGGTGACTGTGGCCTGACACTTCTAGAGAATTCACATGGCACCACCATTAAGAGCATCTGCTACCTTTTTCCACCCAAGATCTGTTAGCACCCCCATACTTTGATTTCAATATTTTCACCCATAAGTTATTCCATTCCACCCTCAATCTCCATTTCCACTTCCCTAATAGAGCTACATTTAACTTCTGCACATCTCTCAATCCCAACCCCTCTTCTTCCTATGGTCGATACACTTTCTCTCAAGACACTCGTGTAATTAGGTTTTTATTTATAGACTTTGGGCAGTGCGCACTTATGCTTCGTTGAGTTTCATAGTCTATATCTGATATGAACAGGTTATGTATAATTAAGAATGCTTATGCTACCTTTATAACCAAATCTTCATATACACAACTATGTTGACTTTGTAGCAAAGTATTGTTGGTAGTGCACAATCATACTTAATAAGACACTCTATAAGTATTGGGTTATTAAATATGCGAGATCGTGTTTAAGGTACTTGGATTGACTTGTCTACTTTTTTCATGGTTTTTCTCTTTTGAAAGACATTTTACATAAAAGTAACAAGAAATTAGTCTGAAATTCAATAGAAGAAAATAAAAACAAGATACTTGCGTAGAAATGCTTACCTATACAAGCGTAAAACAAGTTTATCAATAATTTATATAGCATAATTTGCAAGATAAGAATATGCTTACCGACAAACATCTCATTCCTTCATTATCTAGTAACATAATTAAAGGTAAACTATATGAAAGATTAATAACATTTAAAACTTGATTAATACTAATTAAACTCTGTCCTCACCAAAAAAAAATTATATGTCATGTCATATTTTTTGAAAGAAAATGTCATGTTATTAATTCCTTATATCTATATATATTTGCAGGTGCATAAGTTGGAGGATCTTAACAAACAATTGGAGTTCAAGGTTTTCCATTTAAATAATTATGTAAATATAATAAATAAAAAATAAAATTTAAATTTTTTATGATATTAATTTTATATACTTTATTTTTTCAAACTTATTTTGTAGGAGAAAGATGAATTCTCAAACCACATCCTTGATAATAACAATTATATTCAGTCGCATGCTACACAAGTAGATCATTTTGAAGCTGGAACAGCACTAAACACATGGTAAACATGTTTTCTTAGCTTTTTATTTTGTTAAATAAAACATTCACATAGCATATAGAATCCGTTCATAAAACAATGAAATTGATTATTGAGGGAAAAAAACAAAAACTCAGAAGAATTATTGTTTCATGTCAAGAAATTTTTAGCTCGGATTGAATAATAGCTTAATTTCATCACCAATGGTGCATCCTATATATATAGTCTTAAATAATATTATTGCATCTTTTCCCATCATAAAAAAAAAAAATTATTGCATGATGTTTTACCCTTTTTATCTTAAGATAGATTTTAAAGCTTATTGAGCTAGAAAGAGATAAAAAAATTTACATAGTAGAATAATATTACATTACAAAAGGGAAACAAAAAAGCAACTTTAATGATAAAAGATGTCATCTTTGCTTAGAATATGCATTATTGGAGTTGTAGGGTGTTTCTCTTCTAGGTTCGGAATGGGCCATTCTCACTACCTTGGTTATCGTTCCCTTGATTATGTTAGCCATAGTGTCTTGAATATTCAAGCATTTAGGAAGTTTTCAACCTTAATTTTTCCAATCTTAACTAAGCTTGGACACGTTCCTTTTCATTTTTGCTTCCTTAAAAGTTGAATGATCGGGTGTTATTAAGTGCTTTCTTTATCCACGTCAATAAAATTAATTTTTAGATAGAATTAATTTTGCATAAAATTTTAAGATTAGAATTAATTTTTAGATGATATGATTTATAGTTAGATGATTTTATTATAAAAAAAACTTTACACAAAATTTATTAAAATTTTTTATCCAATATAAAAATTACTTTAAATTTTTTCAATCTAAAATCAATTCTAAATCTTAAATTAAGTATAACTTCTTTTCCAATATAAAACCAACTATATCAAAATTTATCTATTTTAACTTCAGAATTAATTTTCAATCCTAAATCCTAAACGCTGAACCTAACACACCGAACCTAGTTTGTCTCTCTGTTAGTTTGACCAGAAATAAAACCTATAGTTTGCTGATTGGTTATATATTATTAATTTGTTCCTTACTAATTTGTTCCTTACGTCCTCAAACTAGTGAAGAACTACATTAAAGAAGTATTGTTCTGATTTAATGGTATGCCTTGGGTACTGCTATACAATACAAAATCAATGTGTGACAAAAGTGTATGAATTAAATTGTAACCTTAAATTTAGAAAAAAAAAAACAGTAATAAAAATTAATTTAAATCACACTATAACTGTTTATTTAATATTTTAATTTCATGTTTTTTTACCTGCATCTTCATGTTATTAAGCATTTCTCCCAACAAATTCACACATTTCAAATTTTAATCTCAACATTGTATTTCATATTCATATTCCAGGGTCTAGTTAAATGGCACAAGTCAAGTCTAACTTTCTCACACCGTTGCAAGGTGACTAAAAGTTTCACTCATTTTATTTTTTTGTTTTTCTTAATTATATATATATATAGACACACAATCGTAAGGTTACTACACATTCACTTAAACCTATGCAAGGTTGCAATGCTCATCTTTTTTTTCTCATGCAACACTCGTGTATTTGCTTTTTACACAAAAGCAAAGCAAACAAATAAATGATTGGTCAATTTCTAATGATATTATTGGTTCCATATATCATTAAGTCTTTTAGTTTTTCAAATACAAATAAATTAGAAACAGATTAGATATTTGTTCCACTACATGCTAATCATCTTGGGGGCCAAAAAATAAAAGCGTGCGGAAAGAGGCTGGGAAGAAGGAAGATCCAAAGATGAAACTTGTGTACACAGCACTAGCAGAGAATGTTATTCGGCTTCAGAGGGCGTATGTGAGAGAAGTACGTAAAAGAGGGTCTGCGTTCAGGACGCAGTCATTCCTAAACACTCACGGCATCTACAGTGTGCGTTCAACTCCCATGGGGACTAATAAGGTATTGCTGGAGTCGGAAAGGGGGGAGTCACTCCAAGAGATCATGAAAGGGAAACAGCAATGGTTTGAACAGTGGTTTGTTGGGATACAGAGGTGGGAGCCGGGAATGGTTGACACGGACAAGAGGGTAAAGGTGAACTGCTATGGGATTCCGCTACATGTTTGGGGAGAAATTTTTTTTTCCACGCTACTCGCACCATTTGGTGAGTTTCTATATACGGAGGAGATCACCAACAAAGAAGAACGTTACGATGTAGCACAGATGGTGATGGCCAGAAGGGACATGAAGAGGCTGGATGACACTGTTCGGGTGTCTATTGATGGGTGGGAGTTTGACATCAAGATAACGGAGGCGGAAGAGGTAAATGAGTTAAAACAAAGCCCGGTACAGACTACCTATACCTCAGAAATGAGCTCCTATTAGGGGGAGGAAGAGTTCGACGAATCGGCTGAGGCAGAAAGAAGGCTGGCTGAGCTGAAACAGGAGATGTTTTACAACAGAGACTGGAAGGTATGGAATGAAAGGGATGAGAGGAACGCCAGTCAAGGGGTTCTGGGTCTCCGGCAAGAAAGTGACACGGTGGTCAAAGAAACTCACCGGCCAAGATCTGGAGGCTGTTCCTCAGAGGTGGGATGAGGCGGATAGGGGCGGCCGTAGACCACCTCAACGATGACGCTGGGCAGAAATGTCAAGACTGGCGGCTAGGGGAAGAAATGGCAAAGGGGACAATATCCCAGATTTCCCGCACAGACTCAGGGTCTGATTTCGTAAAGAAGAAGAGAGTAGGTGATTTTGGCAGGGGATGCAGAAGTGAAGGAATGGAGAATGAGGAAAGTTGTGCAGAGAAAGCGGATTTCACAAAAAAGCTAGGCGAATACAGGGGGGAAGAAGAAGACGGGCTCGCCGCTCAAGACCAGGGGCATGCAGAACGAGGTCTTACAACTGACGACATGTCGTGTCGGACGGGAAAGCATGCAGGGCCTGCGTCTACTGCGCACGGGGCGCGAGGCATGCAGTCTCCTTGGTCAGTGCGACGGGCGCCAAAATCGAGATGCGCGAATCAGACCGTTGGAGAAGCGACGCGTCAGGTGCACAGTCACGCGGGAGATTCGACGGTTGGGGCTGGGCCGAGTCATGAGTTGGGCTGGCAGGCGGAGGCCCATTCTACTGGACCGTGCACGGGAGAAACGACCTTCAGTCTGGGCCTTGAGGCGGGAGCATTTTCAGGGGTTAAACAGTGCATTCGAGGCCCGAAAATGAGTGTGGTTTCAGCAGGAAATCCGGTTAAGTTTCTAACGGAAAACACGGATGATGGAAGGGAGCTTCCCGGAATTGCTATTGGTCTCGGAGGGAAAGGTGTTATTATGGAGAATAGCGATTACGGGAAAAATGAATCTATTTGTATTCTACCATATGACCATAAAAAATGGGTACTAGTAGGGGGAGAAGTAGTGTCCGGAGGAGATCAAGGGAAAAGGAGGGAGGTATCCATATGGAAACAGTTAAGAAGGAATAGCTTTGATGGGAATGAAGTAATGAGGCGAGGGCAACTGGATGAGGCAAACGAAGACGAGAAAGGAAAAGGTGATGACGAGGAAGAAGCAGAAAAAATATGGAAGGCTCTGAAGAAAGTCGGAATATCCGGGAACCAATCCGATAAAATATATATACAGCAGTTAAGGAGGATGGAGACGAGGGATAAGGAGGAGAAAGAAAGAAGGGAAAGGAGGAGTGATAGAAATAACTAAATGAAGATTCTCTCTTTGAATGTGAGGGGGTTCCAGGATCGGGCCAAGCGAAGAAGGATTAGGAGACTGCTAAATGATAACGATATTGATATCTGCTTACTATAGGAGACAAAATGCAAGACGGTAAGTGATTGGGAGGTTAAGGAGCTATGGGGGACGACAGGGTGAGATTGGAGAATTTTACCGTCAGCAGGACTTAGTGGAGGTTGTCTGATAGTTTGGAAGAAGCATAGGTTGGAGGTGGTCTGGGTGATACAAGGGTTGGGGTTCCTTGGAATTGGTTTTAGAGGAACGACTTCATCGACAGTCAATTGTGTGGTTAATGTATATGCCCCATGTTCGGTACAAGGAAAAAGGAAAGTATGGGATGATCTGATGATGACAAAATGAGGATTTCTGGAGGTTACTTGGGTACTTGGAGGAGACTTTAACGCTGTGCTAGACACGAGTGAGTTTAAAGGGAGATCTAGTTCTCACTCTACAATTGAGATGTCTGACTTCAAATTCTTTATCCAATCAATGGGCTTATTGGATATTTCAGTCATCAGAAAAGGAGCAACGTGGATAGCCCCGAATGGGGAGTCATCTAGTAGGTTGGATCGGTTTCTATTTTCCCCAGATTTGATGGAGGAGTGGGGAGTCATAGCTCAAAGAGTAGGTACTAGAGAATTTTCAGATCACTGTTGGATACTAACCGAGGTGAATAAACAGAATTGGGGCCCTAAACCGTTCAAGTTTTTTACCTACTGGCTGCAGGAGCAAAGTTTTATGGATCTTGTAAAAGAGTTTTGGACTTCAGAACAGGGTCACGGTTGGCGGATGCATCAGATGGCAAGTAAATTAAAAGGTCTGAAGTTGAAGATTAAAGAGTGGAAAGAAGAAAACTGGAATAAAGATGAGAAATTCTTGACCGATAAAGTTTTAGAATTGGAGATGGTGGACCATCAGTTAAGCCAATAGGTCAACGGGAGCGGTCAGCAGAGACAAGGTATCTTAGCAGAGTATTGGGGGAAGGCAAGGCGAATGGAACAGTCCATGTTACAGAAATCTCGGGTAAAATGGGCTCTAAATGGAGATAGCAACACAAACTACTTTCACAAATGCTTTAAGGAAAGATGTTATGTAAATTCCCTACTGGCATTCAAAATAGATATCGGTTGGGTGGAGGGAGTTCAGAATATTAGGGATCATGTGCTTAATCATTTCACCGGGCTCTTTAGGGAGGAACAACAGACGAGACCAAGGATGGATGGGGTGGTTTTCAATCAGTTAAATGATCAGCAGAGAGAATGACTAGAGGAGCCTTTTTCACCGGAAGAGATAAAGGAGGCAGTATGGGCCTGTGAGGGAGGGAAACGCCCGGGCTCTGATGGATTTAGATTCCATTTTTATAAATCATGTTGGGAAATTATAGGGGTCGACGTGGTAAAGGCAGTTCAAGAATTTAACCAATCAGGAGTATTACCAAGAGGAGCGACATCATCTTTTATTAGGTGACAAGGCCGGACAGGCTAGCTCAGTATAGACCAATTTCTTTAATCTCTAGCATTCAAAAGATCGTTTCCAAATTGTTGTCTCTGAGAATAAGAAAGTTATGGGGAATTTAATCTCTAAGTGTCAGTCAACTTTCTTGCTAGGTAGATCGATACTGGATGGGGTACTGGTTGCGAATGAGATAGTTGATTGGGCTAAGTGCAAAAGGAAATCATGTTTCTTGTTTAAGGTGGATTTTCAGAAGGCATATGATTCGGTGAATTGAGATTTTCTGGATTATATGTTGGCTAGGTTGGGTTTCGGGAGTAAATGGAGGAAGTGGAGGAGTAGCATTGTCAGGAATAGTCACATGTCGATTCTAGTCAACGGAAGTCCAACGGAGGAATTTAGGCCGGGGAGAGGCTTGAAGCAGGGAGATCCACTTTCCCCCTTTTTATTTCTAGTGGTAGCTGAAGCCTTAACTGGACTGTTCAAAACAGTGGTAGGGAAAGGGGTGTTTAAAGAGATACATATTGCTGATGAGGCAAAATTCTCAATATTGCAGTATACAGATGATGTCATTATGATGGGGGAGGCTGATTTGCAGTTGGTGTGGTACTTGAAGGCTATACTCCGTGGTTTTGAGCTGACTTCGGGGTTAAAGGTAAACTACAGCAAAAGCAAATTCTTTGGGTTAAATGTAGATGACTCATTTACAAGCGCTGTTAACAACCTTTTGAATTGCGTTGTGTCTTCACCGCCATTTAAATTTCTGGGGATTCCGGTGGGAGCGAACCCGAGAAAGGTAGATATGTGGTCACCAGTTATCGAGCAATTTCAGCAGAAATTGGCCGTCTGGAGGGCAAAACATATGTCCTTTGCAGGAAGGTTAGTTATGATTAATTCAGTACTGTCTAGTCTTTCACTGTATTTGTTCTCGTTTTACAAGGTGCCTAAGAAAGTCTTAAAAGTCATTACCGGCTTACAGCGCTCCTTTTTGTGGGGAGGGAAACACCAGGAAACCAAAATTGCATGGGTTAGCTGGGAAAATATGTGTCAGAAAAAGGAAGAAGGGGGTCTGGGGGTAAAGTGCTTAAGGGACTTCAATTTGAGTTTACTTGCAAAGTGACGGTGGAAGATATTAACAGAGCCAAACGCAATATGGGCGACTTTGTTGGAGGGTAGATATGGCCAGACATACAAACTCAATGAACGACCAGAGAATTTATCTACAGTCTCCCAGTGGTGGAGAGATGTATGGAATATTGATGGACTGAAAACCTGAGTATCAGATTGGTTTCGAATAACGCCATTAGAAAAATTGGGAACGGAAAGGATACTCTCTTTTGGGAACAGAATTGGATAGGAGATGGTCCCCTCAGCTTAAGCTTTCCCAGGTTATATGGGCTAGCGGTAGATAAAGCCATCACTATTAGTGACAAAAAGGAAGCATCTGGGGGGTGGATATGGGTTTGGAGAAGGGAGTTATTCGTATGGGAAGAAGATCAGATCCGTATGTTACAAAGTGTGTTGCAGCCAGTGGTTATTGTAGATTATATGGCTGATAGATGGAGTTGGTCATCTAGTACGGATAGAAGCTTTTCAGTTGCGGGGGCTTATTCGGTTCTGCGTTTGCAACAAACCTCATCCAGACTAATTGAGGTGGAACCCAAAGCTCTGAGACGAATGTGGAAAGATAGTCTGCCCTCCAAGGTTATTGCGTTTTCATGGAGATTGTTGTTAGACAGATTACCAACCACCCAAAATCTTTTGAGGAGAGGTGTTATGATCCCAGCTGACGATGCATTGTGCGTCTTTTGTAACAGTGCTATTGAAGATAGCAATCATTTGTTCTTAAGGTGTGTCAAGGCTCAAATGGTGTGGAACAATATCATTAGCTGGCTGGGAATTCAAGGACCCATTCTGGGGGATTTGCATCAGCTCTTCCTTTCGTCATCAGCATGGGTGGTTGGAAAGCGAAAGAAGAAGTGCAAGTATGTGTTCTGGCTTGCCGGGTGCTGGAGTATCTGGTTTACTAGAAATCAGATTGTATTTGATAACGTACCGGTGGATTCTGTCGACATTCTGATATGCATAAAGGTAATCTCGTGGAAATGGTTATCATATTCCATTGGGTTCAATAAGGGGTGTGTCTTTTCGGATTGGTACGCTAATCCTACACTGTGTCTTTTAAACATGAAATAGGTGGATTAGCCTTGATATGCTCCAATATAATATGGAGGCATTTGTAATTAGTATGTACTCTAAGAAACATTTTGTTTCTATTTTTGAATATATGTTTAGCTTTTAAAAAAAAAAAAAACATGCTAATCATCTTTAAAGTTGTTATTAACACTTTTAGAATATAACTTAGTTTCATGTTAAAGGGTATTGCACTCAATATAGTCAATATTGAGCTTAGATCTACACTTTTCTCTCTGGTCCCATTTATCGTCGTCCATTAATGAATGTCACCATCAATATACTTTTTTATTGAATGGTTAAGATATAAAAGTAAAAAAGACAAATAAAATAAATTAAAATAATTATTTTAGAATTTAATTAATAATAATTATCATCTCCTAAAATAATATCAATTGCTTTGGCTTGGTTATGTTTTAAATAAAAAAGTGTTACCAAAGAAAGATAAATAAAATAGAATGAAAATTGAAATTGTTTAGTTGAACGAAAAATTATGTGAAAAGAAAGAAAAGTTAGAAATCATCATTACTCATGTATTTTATATTTTGATATATATTAATTTTAGAATGATCAATTTCTTTTACATTTTTCTTTCTTTTTATATCTGATTTGAATAAAAAGTAGAAAATTAAAGTGTTTTTTTACTTATTTTCTTAGTATTTTCTTTGCTATTAAATTAGAAAAATAATGATTTTTTATTGATTTTCCTCTGCAAGCAACTTTTCCCTATCATCTCTTTTACACTAGAATATATTCTAAGATTATTACATAAGTATTACATAATTGGTTCATGTTTGTCATAAAACATATCTAAATGGAAACAACAATCTATTTGTGATGATATATATTGTTTAGACGAAGAATTTTAAAATACTTTGAAATTTTAATAATTTTTTAATAGTTAAAATTGTAGAATTTTAAAAGTAAGAAGTTTAAGTTCTTTAAACACTTTGTCTTATTTTACAATACTATAGTAGGTTGTTGATGATCAAATTTAGATCAATGCCCCTACGATTAGGAGTAGCAAAACGAGTTAACCCAATCCATTTAGGCTCAACCTATTGGTGGCTTGTCAAAAACAACTTGAGGTGAGTTGATCCTCCAGATTAAGGGCAAGTTGAATTGTCAATCTCATCTTGCCTCTAAGCGGCCTTGCCCGTCAACTTTTCCAATATTTTTTTTTGAAAAAAATTGGTTTTAATAACATAAAAAATACATTTTAGCTCAACTACTTGCATTATTCTACTATTACATTTTTATCATCAAAACACAGCTTAGTAAGTGATTTAATTAACAAATTAGTGAAATTTTAAATCCAATAATTTATAATACCAAAGTCTTAAATTCCAATAAAGTTTTACTCAATTAGCCCATGTTCTAAATTAATAAGTTATTCTATTTTAAATCATTTTATTATAATTAATAATATAAGATATTAATATTTGTGATTATGGGTTGGCCCGTCGCTCTTAGAATGACGAGATGGCGCCAAAACTGCTAGTGGTCCAAAAACCCCACCCTACCCTACCAAAACTACGGCAGGTTGACCCATTTTGTCACCTTTAGTTGTGGTCAAGTGCACCATGTTATGAGAGTTATGTGTGAGGTATATCAGGCTCCTTGTGTCAGCCACAACACTATGGTTTATTCCACAAACTATGGGAGATGTTCTGAAGTCTCTATGACATGTGAAGTTCTAGACCATGAGACATAAAATTGTGGCCTATACCACAGTAATATTGAGAGAGGTGCGTTAACAACCACATTTCAGTCCAGACTCTTATGATTGAAGTCCAGACTCTTATGATTGATCCCACCTTATTGTGGAAGTTGTGTGTGAGGTATATAAAGTTTTGGTAAGTCATTTATAACACTACGGAATATTTTACAATGCTGTGTGAAATACGTTGAAAGCAATCAATATGACATGCAAAGGTCCAAAGTGTTAGCCCTAGGATTGTGGTCTATTTCACAAATTATGGGAGGTATGTTAATGACCTGATTTAGATTCACAATGCAGTGGTTGATCCCACCTTATTGTGCAAGTTGTGTGTGAGATATATAGAACTTTAGTACACTAGGCACAACAATGTAATATATAATTGGAAGAATTTGTTTGTTAATATTAATAAAAAAGCATGCTAATGTTGATTAAAAATAACGTTAAATTTTATTAAATAAAATAATTTGACTGACATTAACCTAAAAAGAATTGACTAGCATTAGCAAAAAAAATTATTGACATTAACCAAAAAAACTGACAAATGTCAGAAAAAAAAAATCCAAAAATCATCATTGACTAGCATTAGCAAAAAATCATCATTGAAATTTTCTACCCAAATAAGAAATTAAAATTTAATAAATTTGAATTATTTTATCTAAACAAAGCATTTAAAAAATAAAGTCATTTGAATTAAAAGATTTTCAAATTCCTTGTATTTATAAAATTTTCTATCCAAACACAAGACTAGGAAATTTCATGATGCAAAGTAAATATGATTAAATTATATAATACATATATTCTATTGTATTAAACAAATTGCTAACAACACACTTTTTTAACAAATTATCTGTCTTTGTAAATTTAATAAATTTCAACTAATAATAAATAGTGTGTTAATACCTAATAATTAGCACTTGTCTTATGATTAAAATTATTAATTTCCAATAAAATTGTTTTTCAGAAAGAGAATTCTTTTATCACTCCCCCAACGCGCGCGCGCGCGCACACACACACACACATATATATATATATGTGTGTGTGTGTGTGTGAGAGAGAGAGAGAGAGAGAGAAAAGAGTCCATGCATCGAAAGGGTAGTTTTACACTATCATGTATTTTGTTTTAAATGTAATGGTTGAGATTAGTTAAATATTACAATCTTTAGATTTTAATAAAATGAATGGGAGAGATTAAGAGTAAGTTCCTTATGTTCATTCCAAGATATTGATTGCATTAATTATTAAAAGTACAATTTAATTTAAGCATTTAATTAGCATTGACTGATAATGTAAAAGAGTTTTACACTCTGTTCAATACTTATATGACTTTTAAAGTATTAATTAGTAAAATCAACAAACTTATCATACATCAAGAATTATGATAAAATATAGTATAAAACATTTTTATACTGACAGTGCATACTGATTAAACTCTTAATTTAATCTTCATTATCATTAAATTCAATTATCTTATTATTTTTAATAAATAATGCAATCAGAATATGAACTTTAATTCTATAATTATTATTAATTCCTCTTATTTCTCATAATAAACTATTTTATCACTTGACAAGTTTTCACACACACACACACACACACACATATATATATATATATATATATATATATATATATATAGTGTTTAAAATTTATATACTACCATTGTAAAAAATGTTACATTAGCATTCATTCACAATCTTTTATTTATATGATTTTTAAAGTATTAAGTGATAAAATTAACAAATTTACTATATATAAATGGTTGTAATTTAATGTTAGTGTAAAATTTTTAAGTTTTTTATACTTACACTTGGAGTAAATAGATCTCTTTTATATATATATATATATATATATATATATATATATATATATAATTTACTCTTAATTTTGTTTATTAATTTAACTTCTCAATGGAAAATTATCATGAAAATGCTTAATTATTTTTTCAAAATACAAGGTATGAAGAATTCTTCACTATGTCTCATATATTATGGTGTGAACCATATAATAACTTCTTGAGAATTAATCAAAATAATAGATATTTATTGCAGCAGGTTTCAATACCAAGAAGCTTCAAAGGAAGAAGCAGTTAATACTAGGACAGAAGGCAGTCAAAGCAATCACAACAAAAACAATGGACTGGCTGTAGTAAATATTCATTAATTTAGTACTTTACATGTTAAAAAAAATACTTATCACAAGAATTTGTGAGGTGTCCATGCATTGGTGTCCCGTGTCCACACAACTAGTATATAAAATAAGTCTTATTTCTATTAAATAGCTAATAAAGGATTGTGTATTTTGTGTATAAGAAAAGGGAAAAAGTCATATATATATATATATATATATATATATATATATATATATATATATATAAAAATTATCCTTAGCATGTGTTTCTAAACATGAATATTTTTGTTTGTAGAGAGAAATAATTTTACCTTAATTTTGTAGTTGTTTGGGATAACCTATAACGAAGACCTTTAATTAGTATGCTTTTATGTCACTTTGAGTCAGGTGTTATCTTCCTTAGATATTTAAAATTAGAAAAGATGTGACTTTCAAAAGAGTACGGTGCGTAGTCATCATGAGATAAGCTCTAGTCATAGATTAGCTTTGGTCATCTATCATCATGGCATAGAAAATAATTTTGGTGAAATTTAATGAATGATTTTTGGAACACAAAACTTCAGGGAGGAGGTGGAAGTAGACAATGGAAATAAAAAAATAAACTCTTAAAAAAATAGATATCATATTATAATATGTATAGAGAATAAATATAAAAGATGTAGAAAAAAGAATTTGTGTGTTTCATATGTATTAAATTAAAGTTTCTTTTTCTTTATGAGTAGAGAAACTTTATGAATGATTATTGTTCATATATAATTTTAATAAAAACTCTTGAGTATTTTATTACCGACTAGGAGATTATTGTACCGAATGTGTATTAGTTTACTTATATGATAACAAATTTATAACCCTCCAGGGTAGACCAGACCTTTAAATGGGTTTTTTTATGATTAACTCAATCCATCATAGTCAATTTTATTATAATTTCATTCAAATAATCATAAAAATATTATAAGATATAATAAGATATTATTATCATCATATTTTAAATTATCAGATAATAATAAAAGATAATTGATTAATATCAATTTACAATTATTTCCAAAATTCTTCCACTTAGATGTTATTAATCAATAATCTAAAGATAAATCATTACGCTAGAATAACAATCATAGACAAATCTTATATTAGACAATAATATGAGAAATATGAGCTACAAAATAATAATATATGACAGAAATATATACCGTGCGCGTTAACAAATATTTCTTATAAAGTATATATAATAATGTACTTTACACACAACCATTCCAAAAATGCTAAGAGATATGTTACTAAAACAATAGTATTTTACACATATCTCATAAAAGAGTTCTCTATTTCCCACTTATCTAAAGCATCAAAACTAGGAATATCAATGGGTCGGGACGGGTACGGGTAATGGTTATCCGCCACCTAACCGTTATAAAAACTTGTTACCTGCTAAAAACTCGTCGGATACCCACTATAGAAATACTTGTGGATTTTTTTAATATCCACGAGTGGTACCCATGGATATTTAAAAATAAATAATTTTTTTTAAATTAAATATTTTTATAAGAATTTTTATCAAATAAATCATTTATTTTTTGGAAAATCTTGAAATAAAATTATACTAGTTTCTACAAAGATTAATTAGATCTAAAAGTAGATTAATATAATATATTTTTAGAAAATATTTAATACAAATAAAATCTTTATTTTATATTATCGACATTTTTATAATAAATAATTTTAATTATTATGAAATTTTCTTAAAAGAATAAGATTGATATCAATTAATTTTGATAATTAATATTTTAAATTGATTTATTTTTCAAAATATATTTTTTTTAACTTATATATATTATTTTAATTTAGCGGGTAATGGGTACCCGCGGGTACGGGTACTATGATACCCGTACCCGCACCCGTTAAGGAGCGAGTAGAAAAAAACCCGTACCCGCGGGTACAGGTACTCATTTATACTATCTGTGTGGATATTTTTCTGGGTTTTATCCACGGGTATCAGTGGGCGCGAATTTTTTTGTCATCCCTAATCAAAACTTAACAAAACCATGAGTCATAAAACTTCAATAGTTAAGTCTTTAATCAATGCAAAAAAAATTATAAAGGTCGAGAAAACATAATTAACATGCATCTAAGTATTCATCATAACCCAACAATATATATATATATATATATATATATATATATATATATATATATATATACACACATACATACATAAAGAGAGATAAAATGATAGTATAAATTTTGGTTCCATATAAATATAACTAAACATGATAAAATTAGGAAAATAAATTGAGCATCACAACAATAAGGAAACATTATGTAATTCTAAAAGTTCAATTAAAATAAAATTCCTAAGCAAATTACAATGCACTATAACTTATATCAATAAAATACTAATATTGATAGGGATGCAAACAAAGTCACACATCGGTTAAACAAGAGAATAAACATGGGTTTATATACACTGAAACACTTTCATTGGTTAAAAGACCTTTTTAGAGGTAACCAAAAGTAAATCCGTAAGGGATTGGACCCAAAGCGAACAATATTTCACCAATGCGGAAGTGGTGTGTGTGGTGAACCGCCGAGTATAATGGTTGGTAGGTGGGTCTGAGATGTAACCAAAAGCATTTGTGAGGGATAACACTTAAAAGAGAAATTTCAATACATAATTTACCCATATAAAAGTAATTGAATGAAACTTTAATATGTTATTTTAACAATAACAAGTAGCGTAAACCCTCAATTTTTTTTGTGCAAATGATAATAGTGAACTATATTATAAAATTTTACTAAAAACACAAAAAAACTTCAATTAAAATTTAATTCTCTAATAGGAAAACAAATATAATATGTAGAGTGAATAAATATAAAAGATAGAGGAAAGAGAATTTGTGTACCTTGTATATATTGAATTGAAGCTCTTTCTCTTCATGAACAGAAACTCAAAATGATTATTGTAGATATATAAGTTTAATAAGAATTCTTGAGAGTTTTACTACCTAACTAACCTTCTATGGGATTATTGTATAGAATTTGTGTTAATTTACTAAATGGGATGACAAATTTATAATCCCACATGGTATGCAAAAACCCCTTAAATAGGCTTTTTATGATTGATCCAACCCATAGAGTCAATCTTACTATAATCTCATTCAAATAATAATAAAGATATTATAAAATATAATTATCATCATATCTTAAATTGCTAGATTATGATAATGATAATTGATTAATATTAAAGAAAAAAAAAGTGGTCAAATTTAATGTTGAGGGTGTAGGATAAAATTGTGGGATTAGAGAAATCTAGTGGCTATTAAAAATGTAACTTGGACGACTTAAATTGATGTCTCAATTTCTATTCCAACTAATTAATAAATGTTATGTCATAATGAGTTATATAAAATATAAAAAAAATCATTAAATGACATGACGATTGTTGGTTGTTCCCTTCATGTTGTAGTATGTAATATCACTTATTTTCACTGTTGTTCCTCCACTCTTTTCTTCAAGAAAATTTAATGTTAGTTAATAACCACATGTTGCTTAACTCCAACAACCATAATATCTTTACTTGTTACTTCAGTCAATTCTGTCATTTCAATTGGAGGAATTGGAGACTGATTCAATCCATTTTTAATTATATTCCTTCTATAAATCAAGCTTCCTTTGTCTCTATTCCACTTAAAGATGAACTTGGGGATTAAGTGTCCTTAGGTATTGTTAAGTCATCATTTAATGTCTATTTCATGGAAGCACCTAAATCATAGACAACCAAGTACAAAGTTACAAACTTTATGCAAATAGATGTCCTAGAGCATCTTCTTAAGGGTATGTCTAGTGGACTTCTTCTATTACAGTGACAGATGTAATGTATCTTTTAGAAGTTTTCCCCTTTTCAAATCTCCTTTTCTTTTGTATTTTTGGAAACTGAAAGTAAAAGCTAGTCTAGTAGGAGGACAGTGCATTATAGTGCGCTCCAGTCATATTTATGCTACTGTCATCTGCAGTCTTAAATGTAGCAGAATATTTTCTTCTCTTTGAACCAACTGTTTGTAGCCTGGCCTTTTTTGTTTTTATTCACTACAGAGTTGACATTAAATTTTCTTTGCCTACATAACTTCTTCTCTAGTTCCCAAGTCAAAATTTAAAGACCTTCACTGTGACATATTCTTAGATTCAAGCATAATTACTTAAGTTAATTATGTCATTTCAATTAGAGGAATTGGAGACTGATTCAATCCATTTTTTTCTCACATTCCTCTTACTAGTTAAGCTTCCTTTGGTCTTTGTTCCAGTGACATTTATTTTTAAAGATGAACTTGGGGCTTGAGTGTGCTTAGCAATTGTTAAGTCATCATTTAATGTCTGCTTCATGAAAACACTTAAATCATAAGCAAACAAGTTACAAAGTTACACCATCCTCAATTCCTTGACTTCCAAACTTAATAATTAAATAAGACTTTGTATTGCCTACAGTATTTTCTAGAGTAAACTACCAACAAATTAATTAATGTAAAGGATACTATTTATGGATTGACCAAAAGTCTTTGTTTGTACCTTATAGATAATTCTGCTAAAAAGTAAACTCATCTCTATATATATATTGCTTTGTTAGTAAGCTATATTAGTCTTTTTTTTTAATAATAGTATTTATTATATGTTATTCTTACATAGTTTAAAGTTATAAATAATTATGCAAACTCATTTGTTGGTTTGATCATATGTTATTCTCTCTGTATATTTTGCTTTGTTAGCAAGCTATATTAGTATTTTCTTGAATAATAGTTTTTCTTATGTCACTGTATATATTGTGATTTATATTATGAAGTTAGTATAAGAAAAATATGGGTGGGAAAAGTGATAAGGGAGAAAGAAAGGAATGGACAATCCAAAATACAAAAATACTAATCGAAATCATTTATGATCGAGTTAAAAAGAGACAATTACAAGGGTCAACTTTTAAGACAACAATTTGGGAAGAAATAAATGGTGAGTTGAAAAAATTAACTGGAGAAGATTATGGCGTAGATAGGTTGAAGGGTAAGTTTAATCGTTTACGTCTTCAATATTGTAAATTTTCAAGCTTGCTCTCTCATACTAGAGTTACTTGGGATGCTGAAACTAATAAAGTGAATGCTTTGAAGAAGTATGGGAAAATTTGTATAAGGTAAATTTAATTATATTTGTTTAAATATATTGAAATAGTCAGTATAACTTATACTTATGAAGTTTTTCATTTACCATTTGTAGCAAGGAAAATTTTACAAACAATTCAAAAAGAATGGATTTCAGCATCACTATAACATTCTTAGTGAAATATTCAATTCTAGCACAGCTACAGAAAAGTTAAGTCAAGCTTCTACTAAAGAGCCACCAATCTCTTATGATAGGTGTTCATATTGATGTTGATACTGATGTCGATGGAGATAGTACATAAGAACATTACAATAAAAGAAAAACTATATGATTTTGTTTAAGAGTTTAATTGGTATACACTGTTAGTGTAAAATATTTTTATACTGACAATCAATCATAACTTTTCATTTATGTGACTTTTAAAATACTAATTAGTAAAGTAAAAAAACTTATGATGAATAAAGGGTTATGATTGAATGTAAATGTAAAAATCTTTACACTGATAGTGTATACCAATTAAACTCTTTGTTTAATATATGATAATGATTATATTTATATTAAATTAGAATAAATAATTGTAATTTGTTATTATATAATTTATTAATATATTGTTATGATTTTAAATCAAAAAATAAAAAATTATCAATTTCATTTTGAAAATCAATGAAACCAAACATATTTTCGATATTTTTATTTTTAGAAAATAGAAAATAAGAAGTGAAGCGAAACATATTTTCTCCATTTTCAAAATCTGAAAATGAAAACTATTTTCAGAAAATGAAAACAAAATGTTTTCTCAAACCAAACACGACCTTAGAGTAGCCATCCAATAACAAAACATAATAACGATGTTTCGAAGAACTCAAAACAAGAGATGTCCAAATATCAGTATGTATAATATCGAAAGGCATAACAATGTAAGGCTTAGAAGAAACAATTGGTAACTTAACATATTTCCCAAGAGAACAAGAGTGACAAATATGAGAACTATGATTTTTATGACACTCAATAAATTTATTCTGCTTAAGAGAGTCTAAAACAGATGGTGAGGCAACTTAAGTAGTGCTAGTGGTTGTGATTGGATAAATATCCCTCTGACTCTCACATCTCATTAGATGCATCCCCATCTTGGGATCCTTCGCAGAAAAACTAGTAGGATCAAATTCAACAAACACTGAGTTATCAGTTGTAAAGTTTCGAATATATACTAAGTTTTTAATAATTTTATATGCATGAAGCACATTTTTCAAGGCTAAGGGAGGATTTGGGGGAAGCCAACCAGTATGCCCATAACCATGAATTAGAATTGAATGACTATTATTGACAAGTATATCATAATTACTACTTAAATTAAAATACGACGCAAGAGTACCTTGTTTGGATGTCATGTGCGAAATGACACCAATATCCATGTACCAATTTGAAGGATTAAGTTCAAAAGTGTGCATTGCAACTGCAATGTCAGTTGGAGTTTGTGAAGTTGTTGCCGCTGTGTATGCATGTGGTAGTTTTTTCCCAAGGATGCTTAGTTGGCACTGCTAGTTTTGTTGAAACCGGGCATGATTTAAGGTGAGGAGGGTGATAAGAGGTATGGGCAAGGCGGAATAACCCAAGGCATCTATGGCCACCGCCATTGTCTTGTAGGCCACTAGTATTGGTGTGCTTGTTGTTTTGGGCAAGACTGCCTCTGCCAGCCACCACGAAGACCACCACCGCTCCTCCTGCCTCCACCCCGATTACTGCCATTGTTTCTGCCATTATTGTTATGATTTTGGCCCTTTTTATTACCATGCTTGCTGCGATTTTCAGGAGTCTTGATGGGAGAGTGAGAGTTGTCAGTATTGTGAGCCACCATGATGGAACCCATGCCAATTGCAACCTTCTACACGAGACTAACTTCTTCTAAAGTGAGCACAAAGCGAGCTTGAAAGAATGGTGGGAGAGAATTGCTTTGGAGAATGAGTATCACAACTCCATTGTAAGCATTGGTAAGGCTAGCAACCGTTTGAAGAATATGATAGTTATTTGAAATGGGGTGAGCTGACGTTCTTGAGTTGATCTGACAACTCCTTGAGTCGTTGACAATACGCAAAGACATTTTGAAAATCCTCCATGTTTGTATGATAGAATTCTTGCTTAAGAGTGACAACCCAAGCATTTTTATTATCCTAGAATATTCATATAATCTATTCCATGTCTCCATTGTCGTTGCATCTGGTTCAAGAATCGTATGCAACAGGTCATAGGAGATTGTTGCATAAATCCATTGAAGAACTGTAGCATCAAGGGTTGACCACAACTTTTTTTCAACATCAGTGTTCGACACTGTCTCCTTGCTTGACTTCGATGGAATGATGTGGTGCAATACCCTGTGGGAATGTGCATGAATCTTGAATAGTTCTACCCATGTCGCATACTGGACCTTTTCCATCTTGAGGGTGATGGAGATATGATTCTTGAGGTTTGATACATCAAGAGCTGAATGAAATTTGTTGGAATCAGTCATGCTGATTGACGCAAGAAATAGACAAGAGAGAGGAGAAAACAAAAAAAGGGTAGAGGAAAGCCTAGGAAAATCACAGAAGCGAGAAAGAATTACAATCCCTTAGCTCTAATACTATAAAATAAGTTAATTCCATGATTATTCCATTAATAACTTTGTGGTTGTATGTCACATTACATGAAAAATAATATGCTAAAATTAAGAAAACTACTTATTATAAAAAACTGCTTTTCAAAAATAATAAATATCTAAATTATAATACGCATGAAGCTACGAATACGCATGAAGCTATGTGCGTAAAGGAATAATCCTAGGTTCGGAACTTTGACGGTGGCCGAATGGCCAACTTATAATAATAATAATAATAATAATAATAATAATAATAATAATAATAATAATAATAATAATAATAATAATAATAATAATAATGATAATAATAATAATAATAATAATAATATATATAGTATTATTCTATCTTATATTTTAAAGAAATATTTAAATTAAAACTTGATTTAAACATATGCTTTAATTAAACTCGTAATTTAAAATAATTCATTAGAATTATTTTTTTCTAAACCACAACATATAAGATGTATAAAAGTTTATTCTTTATTATATATTTATGTGGGAACTAATGCATGGATTTATACGCCAGCAACAACAGCAAAGTAAAAAAAATATAAAATGCTTAGAGGTAATTTGAAATATGCTATTGCAAGAGATAATTTTTATGACAGAAATATTAGCTAGATAATAAAAATATTAGGAAATAATAATAGAAATATTAACCAGTGAGGAATCAAGTTCACAAATCGTAGCAATTGTAACATATGTAAATGTCTTTTCCATGATATTATGAAGAAATACATTGTTGACATCTATTTGAATAAGAGATCAATTCTTTGAAAGGACAATTTATAGAACCAACTTGATGCTTTACATGCAGTTTGATGCATGATAGGGTTGAAGTTGTCATGATAATCAATACCAGGACATTGATGAAACCCTTTTGCCATTAGATGAGTTGTGTAATGTGCAACGGTGCCATCATTGTGTCGCTTAAGTTGATAAGCATACTTGTTGCTAATGACATTGACATGATCTTGTTTAGGCACCAAAGTCCAAGTGTCATTAACAATGAGGGCATTAAACTTACTGGTAAGATATGATAATATTTTCACTCAACATGTTTAAGAGCTTGGGTGAGACATATGGGCTCAATGGGATCCAAGGTTGGAAACTTGGTCAATTTGGTGACCGAGTAAAGTTGTCTAGGTTAAAGATACCATCTTTTGCTTAAATTACCATGGAATGTGGAGAGGAGAGAATATTTATGGTTCGATTGAGGATAGTGTAAAAGGAAAAGAAAAAGAAAGATATGTTCTATGAAGGTGACATGACAAGAATTATAAACTTTATTTGAGGATTTATTGTAGCAAAATGGACACTTTGAATTGTAACCTATGAAGACACATTGATAAGACTTGAATTAAAGTTTATTGGATGTGTAGGACGCAAATCAAGGAAAACAAAGTGACCCAAAGACATATAACAATTTGATGGAATATGGAATATAATACTTTCAAAGGGAGATTTCTTGTGAAGTGTGAGGTGAACATGTGATTAATAAGGTAAGAGGTTGTTTGTAGGGTATATGACATGAACTTAAGAAGGCAAAAAAAAAAAAAAAAAATGGTGAAGGAAATATTGAGAAATCTCAACAAGATAATGGTGTTTCTTTTCATAGAGATATTTGTCTTTAGATGTATCTCAATTATAATGATTCATTGCATTCAATTTAACGAGAAAGGTAAATGTGGTGTTGGTAGAAAGAAAGAGATATTGTTAGCTAAGGCTAATTTGATATTAATAAAATATATTAAAATTTATTCTTTATTATATATTTTTGCAGAGACTAAGTGCTTGTTTAGCAATATTTTTATAAAACTATTTTTAGTATTTTAGTTTTTAAAAACTAAAAAACTTGTTTGGATAGTGTTTTCTGAAAACAGTTCTCGAAAACAATTATGATATTTTAGTTTTTAAAAACTAAAAAACAGGAACAGCTGAAAGTAGTTTTGCTTTTCGGTTTTCTGTTTTTATTTTGAAAACTCAAGATACAATCATAATATGTTGTTTTTTTCTTTTTATTAATGAAATTTTAATAAATATGAACAAGTTTTTCCATTTTTACATCTTCAAAACAGTTTTCAAATAAAATTTACCAAACAAGTTTTTTTTTTCTTTTCTTCCTAAAAACAATTTTTAAAAACTATTTTTGAAAACTCTTTTCAAAAACTAAAAAACAAAACTAAACCAATCAAACCCTAAATTTATACACAACAACAATCGAGTAATAAAAATATAAAGTGGTTACAGGAGATAATTTAAAATATACTATTACCACAAAAGTATAAAATGATTAAAAAAATAATTTAAAATATAATACTCAAATAACATGGTTAGGGAATGCAAACGATACATACATAATAAATTGTTACATATGTTCAAGGATTTTTAATATGTAATTTGCTTGATAGTTTTTATCATGGGTTTTTAAATTAAAAATGTGAAAATATAAATATTAATTTTTTAATAAAGAATGATGTGAATTTTATTTTCTATTGTACTTAGGATATGGAATAACAAGTTATGACCGTTTTCAAGTAAAAATAATAATGAATATTTTCTTAAAGTCTCTCATTTAGAAAAGAACAAAAGTTATTCTAAATAATAAAATTTTGATATTAAAATAATAATAATAAATAAGTAATAATATTATAATAAAAAAAGCACTCCTTATTTTTTATAAAATTATACATAACTTAACATTTTTTTTAATTTTTCTATACTAAATTTTATTTAAATTTAAAAATATTTAAAAATATTACGCTACTCTTTATATATTTTAAAACAGTATATTAATATCTTATACTAATACTCCTTAAAAGTAAACTTTAAATAGATTACAGTAATTTATTCTAAAAACATCATTGCAATTTTCAATTTTATTCATTCTCAATAAGTTATTATTATAATTTACAAATAAATTAATATTAAAATATATTTTTAGTACTATCATAATAAAATAAATAGATATAGATAAAGTTACAATATATATATGACGCAAATTTACAATAATAATATTAGTACGCTTGCCATCTAGAATTTTCAAACCTAAAATCGAAAATCTAGAATTTTCGAAAAAGTAGACTGAGAACTGCGTCAATTGATAAATTTCCGTTTTTTCCACTGTACATCACGGACATCCTATTTGTTTAAACATTAATACATTATGCTTTCCTGAAAGAGACAATGACGCGAAGTGTAACCTCGTCATAAAAACAAATAAATAAACGTCACAATTTGTAGTTTTTTTTTTTTCTCACCTATCGAATAATAATTCTTACAATAATAATAGACAAATTGAAATTATTATGAGATGTGGTGAAAAAATAAAGATAATTATTATTAATAAATTGTTAAATAAATTATTACGCAAATAATGCAACTCTTTTTCATTGCATGTCTCTCAAATAAAATTCTTACAACCCAACTTTGTAACAGTTTATATATATATATATATATATACATATATATATATATATATTACAATATTATATTCAAAATTTTCTTTGTAAGCTGTATGTTTACACGAAAATATCTAAAAGAAACAGAATAGTATTTACGCCAGAGAATTTGGGTGGTCATCCAATTATATATGAATAAAAGATCTAATATAATGTGATGTCATTTCTTTCAATATAACTAAGTCTCAGATATACTATTAATTTATGAATTGATGTAATGTTCTTTCTGGTTACTTGTATTATTTATGAAGACATTTCTTATAGTTTTTATTTTGATTTTTTAAATAAATTTTTTAGCTTATAAAAAAAATATAATATTAATTTTATAGTCTATCAAAGGATCAAAATTTATAAAAGTACTTGAAGTCACTAAACATTGAATAAAATCAAATTTATGATTTATAGATGGAAACATTTCTTGCTGCAAAAGCATATGCTACACATCTATTATCTATGTACGACATACTAATTGCATAAAGTAATTTGAAGAAAAAAGAGAGAATAATTTATTAAAATGTACCTAATTTTTTAATTTTTAATCTAAGTTGTAACTCACAATTTATCAATTCTATAATTGGGTCTCTACATGAAGCGGACCAAAAATATATGCGGTGGTAAGTGGTAACAGTTGCAGGAAAAGAAGGGGGGAAAAAGTTGGAGACTTTTTTAACAATGATGAAGAAGGTTTTGGCAACTGGTTGTGGAAGAAATGTACAAAGTTAGAATCTGGGTGCTATGCGCGTTGTTTGTTGTTGAATTCCTTTTTGTCACCTTATTTGTTATAAAGACCAACCAATTTCTCTCCTTCTTCTCATCTACCTTCTCACTGCCTCTGTTTTTCTTTTTCTTTTTCTCTCTTCATAACACCACAACATAGTTAATAGACTCTGTTTTCTGCTTCCTCCAAAAGCTCTCATCTTCATTGCATCATCATTCAACAATGGCTCACCCCACCTCATCAGGTTTTGTCACCTTTCTTCTCTCTTTTTATTTCTGCCTTATGTTCTTGTATTGTAATTGTTATAATTTTTGTTGTTATTTATTTATTTATACGGGTCTGAACTAGAATTCTAAGATAAAGATTGATTCTTTGAGGTATTTTGGATGGTGGGTTTTGCTCTTTTTGGGATTTGTTTGACTGAATCAAGTGGAGATCTTTGTTGAGTGTGTCGGTGTGAATGTTTTGTTCTGCTGAGTGGAACTGTTATCTATTTGTCAATGTGTTTTATCGAATGAGAGATGATCCCTCCGGGGTGTTGTGTCCATACAGAGGGACCGAATCATGATGATGTGGTCTTTCTGTTATCACTGCTGATGTTAGCATTTGTATGGTTTTCCATGCTGCAGTTCATGTATATGGAATTTTATATATATATATATATATATATATATATATATATAGGGCTAAGCAAGATTTTAAATTACCACCGCGCTGTGGTGGTTCTGTTGCGATCCTTGATGTTATGGAAAATTGAGGATTGTGATCATGATGCCATCACAAAGAGTCGCAATTTTGCTGCTACCTTTGATCTTTTTGGAAGTTACAGATAAATATGTTTGATATGGCTGCAATTACGGTAACAATGGTGTTGTAAAGAGTCCAAAATCCTTAATGTAATGGCTGAAATTATGGTCATGGACTGCTTTTTGGAACCTTGGGTTTAGATGTTCTTTTGTCATGTATGCATGGGATCTGTGTGATTCAGTCCAGGGCACTTATTGTGAGCTTCAAAAGTACATAATTTGAACCAATGATGTACTTGAAAGTCAGGTTTGCTGTAACTGTTTACAAGTAATATTCAAATTCAGCTCTCCAAAAAAGTAATATTCAAATTCAAAATGCAATGTCTACTGATTTTTTGTGAATTTTGGTAATGGGTGAGGACAGGCACATAACATAGCAGAATATGTCTGAGTTGATTCGTTTATTTCTCAGTAATAGGCATATGGGATGTTTTACAGTATGCCACTTAAGTTAGGAGAAGATCAATGAATCATCCTATTGTGAAGATGAAAATATTTTTTTATAGTTTTGGCCAGTTGCCTTACCTAATGGCAATATCTTGAAGTGTTTGAATTTTGACTTTCTTCTCCAAAATCATTGTTACTAGTAAAAAGTTATGACATATCATGGTTCGCGTTGGTCTGAAGATACTGATTGTGTGCAGGTAAATCCAATGATCTCTCAAAAGACTGCAAGGAAGCAAGTTCACTGGTTGTTTGCTTTGGGGAAATGTTAATAGACTTTGTTCCAACAGTGGGAGGAGTGTCACTGGCAGAAGCACCTGCTTTCAAGAAAGCTCCTGGTGGAGCTCCTGCAAATGTGGCTGTTGGTATCTCAAGACTGGGGGGTTCATCCGCTTTTATTGGCAAGGTGTAGTTCTCACTCAATGTTGATTCTGTAGGTTTATACCATTTCTTCACTTTCTTGTTATCTATCTGCACAATGTCCTGGATGATTTTGTCCTAGTCTAAATATCTATACATATTTGTCAATTGTCATATGCTATGTTTGAAACTGAATAGTTCTGAAGAAGGTTGTTCCAGTACACCTGTTCTTAGAATGGAAAAAAGGAAATACTTGCTTGAACTGCTAGAATAGAAAATCACATCTTAAGTCATTTGCCAATTTGCTGTTTGTTTTATTAGGTCGGGGCAGATGAATTCGGGTATATGTTGGCTGACATTTTAAAGCAGAACAATGTTGAGACATCCGGCATGCGGTTTGACTCTAATGCGAGAACTGCATTAGCTTTTGTTACACTTAGAGCAGATGGCGAGCGTGAATTCTTGTTTTTTCGCAATCCAAGTGCTGATATGCTCCTTCAAGAGTCAGAGCTGGATAAAAATCTCCTAAAGCAGGTTTTTTGGATATATGTTTGTATTTTATAAAATACTGTCCCAAGACCTTTGATCTAATCTCATGATATTCATAACATTGATTTCAGGCTAGAATATTTCATTATGGCTCCATCAGCTTGATTGATGAGCCATGCAAGTCAGCTCACCTTGCTGCTATGAGAATTGCCAAAAACTCTGGTTGCATTCTATCTTATGATCCAAATTTAAGACTGGCTCTATGGCCTTCTGCAGATGCTGCTCGAAAAGGTATAATGGATGTATGGGATGAAGCTGATGTCATAAAGGTATTGCATAATGACCAAGATATTCTTATATGATCTCCATCATAAATGCACTTTACTAATCAAGTTAAATTTGCTTTCTACTGTACTGTTTAGTTATGAAAATAGGAATTCTATTATTCCTTTCTATTTTCCTTAATAGAGCTGACATGGTATCTTCCTATGTATGTACAGATAAGTGAGGATGAGATTACTTTTTTGACTGGAGGTGACGATCCTTATGACGATAATGTTGTTTTGGATAAACTTTTTCATCCAAACCTCAAGCTTTTAATTGTTACTGAAGGGTCTCAGGGTTGCAGATATTACACCAAAGTATGTTTAGCAAAACCATTTGATTATTATGGCCTCATGTCTCTTTAGAAGCACAATTTTTCTTTTCATCTTTGCTTTGTTTTCTACAGTCATGGACAAATATCATATGACCCTTACACTAATAAGTTATGGACTGAATCAATTGCTGTGTGAGTGTGACTAGTGGGTATGGATGTACTAATGCGACACCATCTTATACCTATGTTCTCAGTGCCTACTAGTAGCTAGTGAAAACTGATTTTATGTTTTCTTGTTCACGCATCCTGTCTTCTTTTGCCCCTTGTGAATCATTATGAGGCTTATTGTGATCGCTAAACTTCTAATGCAGGCATTTAAGGGCAGGGTTTCAGGTGTTAAAGTTAAACCTGTGGATACAACTGGCGCAGGTGATGCATTTGTTAGTGGGATTTTATACTGCGTAGCCTCTGACCAAACTATTTTTCAGGTACTTTTGAAATTGGACATTTTCTGGTTGTAGATTAAGTCGTCGTGGCTCCAACTGTTTCTCACAAAATATAAATTTATGGCTTCCTATTTTAACATTGCTCTTTTTTTACTTAATTTCCGTTGATGTAGACCTGGAAGCTATAGAATTGATTAGTTGTGCAGTCTAGTTGATTTGTTTTCGGAAGTGTTCCAGGATAGAGAAAGCCATGAATGTTAGATTATATATTTTGTTTGTTCTATTCCTCTATCCTTTTATTTTTTGAATCAATTGATGAAGGAAGTAACTAAGGTATAAAGAGACTGAAGTTGGAGATACTTTTATCACATTTATTTAGAATTAGCAGTTGCAAATGGCATTGGATTATTTTTTTCTGTTAATTTCTATTCAGGATTTTTATTACTTCTATTCAAGAAACTTATAGACTGCAACATGCATTCTGGTGGAAGATGACATTAAACCGCACATCTATTTATAATTTAGTGACACTCTTTAGATGAAGTGTGCTAGATAGAAGTTTTACAATGGTGGAATGTACTTAAACCAGATGTTTATTCATAATTCAGCGGCATAATTTTTAGGTGCACTGTGCAAGGTTAAAAAGAGGCTTAAACATGTAATATGTTTAAGGTCCCTACTAATATTTTAATCTGCAATTTTTATTTATTTTTTATCTTTGCAATGGTTGTCACAATCTGTTTTGGTCTTGCTGTTATCAACATGTTTTATATCTCTGCAAATATAACACTTCTAGTTTTGTTTTTGCAAAATATAATAACTATATGATCTGTCAATTAACTAAATAATGTCATCACTGAATAGGAATTTATACATCTATTTTGGTTGGCAGGATGAGCAACGTCTTCGAAAGTCTTTATATTTTGCCAATGTATGTGGTGCCCTCACTGTAACTGAGAGAGGTGCAATTCCTGCTCTACCTACAAAGGAAGCTATCTTGCAATTCTTACTAGAAGCAGCAGTAATATAATTGAATTGACAGTTGTTGTTTTTGTTATAGTTTGTTTGTTGTTAAGCTATAGCTTAGGTGATGCTAAGCTTGTTTTATCTTTTTAATTAAAATCTTTGGCTCTTTAGTTTTTTATATAAATTCAATTTACCGTGCGCTCTCAAGTTTTGGAAGGTGCAAGTTAACAGTTGAGCTCATGAATTAGCTCTAGGTCTAAGACTTGTAATAAAATCAAACGTATTTGGATATAATCAAGGCATGAAGAAATTGCTTACCGAAAAAAAAAAGGAATGAAGAAATTGTTAATGAACTGCTGGGCTTTGCATGATTTCTGAGCTGTACAATTATATCGTGAGATTAGTTCAATGACCATGTAGATTTTTCTGGTATGAGAATTGTTAATAATACATTTTCTAACGAGTATATGAGAATGGTTAAATGTTAATAATACATTTTTTAATTTGGGAATGGAAACCATCCATAAATAAATGAGACTAACATTTTTTTTTAAGCCAAAAAGAATATTAAGAAAGAAAGTTTAAGAAAGAGCACAAGGTGTGTATGTTCAATCAAAGTAAAAAAAAAAATTATGAATTATATACAAGGTGACAAACCTAAGAATAATGGGAAGGGTTTATAACTTATTTGGCAAAAGAAAAAGCATTGATGTTGCTGCATAGCATCACTTTTAAAATGTGCCATAAACCTACAAACTATATAAAAGACTATGTCATTTTAGAAGATTTGGGCTCCACTGACCAAACTCAGCTATCGATAACAAAGATTAAAAAAGTCATTAGGGAGTACTACAACCATCCCTACGAAACATATAACCTAATCCAAATTTGAGATGATATAGTCCAACTTACAAATAGATGTTATATTATTTCAACACGTGCATCACAAAGTGCACACTTGACTTTTTCTGTTGATATAACTTTTCTCTTACACAAATTATTTTGTGTTGGTAATTTGTTTGCATTTAATTGTCATGTTTAAGTATTAGACTATTAGTGGAATTCCTTTTGCCCATAGAATGCCTAAGAGCATGTCTTGTTGTTGAGGCAAGATAGGAGATCCTACAGAATACAATCCTCCCTTGTCCATTGCTTAAAGTCATGCATCTTGAGTCCATTCGGTTAAAGTGATGCTACCTAACATGGACCTCAACTCATGTAAACTTTCCTCATCTCATGTAAATAACAGTCTCCTCCAATGTCGTTTCCAATTGGATCCCCCTTCCTACATCTCCTTTACTGTTATGTTCTTGTTTGACATTATACTAAATAATATGCTGAAGTTCTCGCTTAATCGCTACTCTCCTAATCACTGATCCTTCCAAAACATGATTTGATATTTGCCTCCTATGACTGTGTAAATATGTGTGTTGTATGACCATATAATGTGATGTGACTATGCCTAGCCAAGGACATATCACTAGGGTCATGGCTAGAAGGATTGAAGAAGATCTAGCCCTTGCAGATAAAAGAAGACTTCACCTCTTGTGGAGAGTGAAGATATTAGGCTAGGGACGTCACTTAATAAAACGTACTTTTCTTTTATTTTAATTTTGAGGAGCATTAAGAATTTAATTTAGGACATGTATTTAGTCCATTTTTTATTTTAGGAGGTGTCTTAGGAATTTAGAGGGTGAATTTAGCTTTTTGCGTCTTTATGAAGGAAATAAAGGGGTAGCCTTGATATCTACACCCCTTTTGTCCTACATAAACCCCTAAGTTAATAAGAAGGAATCTTGACCCTTGGTTTCAGAAACTTGGGCACAAAGTTTTATGATCTAAGGAGGGGATTGTTTCTCAATCCTCCTCCCTTAGATCTCTCCTTTTAATCCTAACCCTTCTTTTTTAGGTTATCTTGTTCGTTCAAGAGGTTAGCTACCTTTATAAATAGGAGCTCCTCCCCTCACTTGTATTTTTTACGCTTGAATTTAATCCTAGAGAGTTGTGAGGTTCTTAGTGTTCCCCCTTGTCTTTTGTGAGAACTTCTAAGAGTTATCAAGGTACCCTCCTTTGTGGCCTCTCTCCTTTGACTTATCAAACCTAATATTTGTGGTGCCTCACCCCATTCCTTTCCTCTCTATAAATCCATTTATCTTCCAAGTGATCTTAGAAAGGATCCTTTGGACAAGTGATCATCAAAGATCACACCATAATGTCTTTATTTATAATGAGCTAATATGTTCAATAGGATAAATATTGATTACATATGATATGATAATGATTAAAGATCAATCTATAAGCATAAATAAGGAAATAATATATAATCTTTAACACTTTCCCTCAGGCTGAAACATATATGTAATATAAACCAAACTTGTTGCAAATGTAATAAATCTAATAAAAATAAAAATGAAAGAGTTTGATTTCAAAAACCACCATTCCTAAAAACACTACTAAAACATAAGGTAAATAAAATAAAATAGATGATTACACATATGAGATTCAATTAAGTTTGATTTTACTAAATGATCTTTCAATTGAACTCAAAATCTCCCTTTACTACCTATATTCCCATCATTTATAAGAGTATCTTAACTTCGATTTCTCGCAATTAAGGAACTAAGCTAAAGCTATTTGAGTTCTAAACTATCAATCTCTCGCATAATCTGAAGTCAAATAACTAACATTAAGAAAATAAACTTAAGATGTTCAATGAGTTTCACAAATTGTTCTTTTATTATTTGAATTAAATTAATTGAGAGTTACTTCTAGTCTTTAAATATGATATCTAAACTTATGTTCACTCTAACTATTGTGAAGGACATAGTTATCCTAGAGCAATCATATTTTCCAGATTACTTCACAAACCTTACAAAAGTGTACTTGTACACAATATGAATATAATTGGAACAAATTTTTATTAGTGAGAATGAAATTATATATACTTTATTCTAATTATTATTCATTCTCTATTTATACAAGTTCATAAACCAAAAAAATAAATTCAACCAAAATCAATAAAAAAAAAAATTGATTTATCCTAAAAAATGTTTATAAGAATTGATTAAAAAATAACTTTGGTCAATGTTCGTTGAAAAATATTTACGACCAACGGCAATAAAAAATTTCTAATCAAAATTAAAAAAAAAAACTTTCTTTAAAAGAATAAACTTGAAGAATTTCAAACTCTTACATTTTAATAAATTTAAAATTTTACAATTTTAATTTATTAAAATATTTTTACAAATGACTATAATTTTAAATGTATTTAAAATTTTTTATTCAAAAAATGTATTTCATTACAAATTATTTAAAATTATTTAATGAAATAATATTTTATCCAAAAAATCAATATATTGATTTGAAATTCATTTAATATCGATTTATCAATGCATTATTATTTAAAATATATATTATTTTTTTCCCTAGCATAAAAGAAAAATATTAGAAAATACTTGTTGGTGTGTTGGTGGCGGAAGGGAGAGAGAGAGAGGATCGACGTTGTGTTGGTGGCGGAAGAGAGGGTTGGTTGGTGGATCCGAATCAGTAAAAGATGGGTTCGAACTCGTCGTTTATCCCCCAGATCGGACCCGATGGTCTTCCCAGAGAAGCCCCCGTTATCAGTTACACCGAACAGGTCTCTCTCTCCTTCTCTCCATTCTTTGTTTTCTCTATCTCTCACAATCTCGTTGCTTTTTTTGCAGATTATCGAAGCAGAGCAGCTTCAATTGAAGAAGTAACCTTTCTCTTTCTATGCAATCGCTAATGCTACTACTTAATTCCTTCTTTTAATCCTGGTCTTTTCATTTTTAATTTTAATTATTCACCACTTATTCTTAAATGTTTATCTATAAATTATTCACACGGTTTCTGTTTAGTGGACATGTCTCAAGACAATGATAAATGGAGGGAAATAAACATTATTTTCTTGATTTTCTACAAATTACTCATAAATTTGAACCATTTTTTTTCAAAGCGACAGATATAGAAAAGAAGATGGAGTAAGAACTATATCCTTTGTTTAAAGAGGAATCTTACATCTATCATCACTGAATATCTTTTTAATTTTTTTCATTTTTAAAAATATTTTCAGGTATATTGAAGAAAACTATTCGAAAATTCGTGATGTGGAGCGTGAGCTTACAAATCTTGGATTGGAGATGAAGCTTACATCTGGACCAAAGAAAGCAGGTTTCTATATGTCATTGTTTCCTCCTGCATAAATTAAGAGCTAGTCCTGTTCCTCATAGTTGTAATTGTAATTAGTGAAATGTGAAATGACTTGGCTTCATTTTCGTATGCCATTCGTACTTTAAGCGCTGGAGCATATGAGAAAGAAGATAGAAGCATCGACTGAGAAAATTCGTTTGGCAAAGCTGAAGGAAGAAGAAGCACGTAAGGTATGTTACTTTATTGTGCTACTGTTGCTGCTTATAGATATATATGGTGTGTAGTATGGTGTGCCTTTGTCACTAACTGTTTGGTGTGACACTTCAGTTTTTGAGTTTACAATGAGGTCAACAAAGAGGCTGGAGAAAGAAATGTTAACAGAGTTTTGTGAAGCTTGTAAATAAGGCTTGAATGAATAATGTTTAATGTTAATTTACTTTTAAGTTAGTATGACTAGTACTAGAAATGCAGAATTCAGCAGTGCATTCATTATTCTCATATATTGAATAAGAAACAAGGGTTAGAAAACTGAGTTGGATAAATTAAATTTTTACTCGGTAACTCGTTTAATTGCATAAATTGAAAATGACTAATGCTTTTTAATGTTTAACCTGAATAAGTGTGTCTGGAATGGTAGTTAAATCGGGATACAAATTGTGTATCGGAAAACTTATTTTTTGAATCGTGAATCGAATCGTATCGTGAACAGTAAGATTCATGATCGAAATTATTAGTTATAAATTATTTATTAGTAGTTAACAAATATTATAAAACAACTAAACCATAAATCTTATAGAACAAAATTATTAGTTATATATGAATTTGTAAAGTTTTTATTTTATAAGGTAGAAACAAAGCAATTTAGTAAAAAAAAAACACTAAAATAATAATGAATTGTTAAATCAAGTGAATCGTAAGATTCATATTATTCATTCATGTATCGTAAGATACAAAACCAATTTAAAATTTTAGATACATCTTAAAATACATATTGATAGATGGTCAAATTGTTTCGAATCGTGGATCTTAAGATACTAATAACTATGCTGCCACTGCGAATCTTCTTGTTATTCATTTTGCTTATGGTAAATAAATAAAAAATCGTCATTCTAATCTCTAAAATTCTGAGTGTCATTTAAGTCATTGTCTTTACAAAATTCTCACTTCAGTTCTTGACTTCACTAAGTCATTCATTTTAGTCTTTTTCACTGTTATTTTGCATGAAAAAGGACTAAAGTGAATGCAATTTTGCAAGGTTACATACTAAAATGTGCATTTTGCAAAGTCAAGATCAAGGACTAAAGCAACAGATGTTAACAAATTTAGAGATTAAAATGGGAGTTTACTTGGTAAATAAAACACAGTATTACCTATACCTAACTAGTTTTGCCTTTTCTTTGTCAACATACATTATACAATATAGTACGATGTTATGACTCTATAACTCTATTAATACTATGTTCGGAACTACTACTTTTAGGGAAATAGTAGCTTGTTTTTTCAAAAACTCTCTACATAGGGCTACTTCCTAGAAAATTTAATGGAAGAGTTGAGAATTGATCAACAAAAGCATTGATAAGCATCATTAATTTCCTTTTCCATTATAGTATATATTGACCGCATCTGCCACAGGTGTGGGAATCAGCGTCAAAAGCAGTGCAAGAAGAAGAGGCAATAAAGCAGAAGTTATGTGAAGACTTGAGCAAACTGGTAAAATAAGTAATTTTTAATTTATGCAGAGGCTAAATTTAGCTTATATATGAAACTTATTTTTGGTTTTTCTTTCTTTTTTTTTCTCCAATAAGTACTTATCGAAAAAATTATCCAAACTGGGCCATAATATTCTATAATCTATACATGTACATCCTGTGTTTTGATATTAACAATCTTTTGTAGGTCGAAGAGAGCAATAAATCTCAGTTGTCTAGGCTGGAGGAATTAAAACGACGATTGGAAGCTATGAATCCAAATCGGCATTCGACTAGTCCTCATAGTGTATGTTTTTCTCATCACATTCCTCTTTCTCAGATGTACATAATGAATAGCTTCTGTGGCATCATGTAACTGATAGCCTAATGATTTTTACATTTGTGGTTGACCTGAGGTACTTTCTTCAATACTTATTAATCTGCTGTTTTATGAGAATGTCTATTTGTCAATCTTGTCAAACCTGCTTCCAAGATCAAATAGAAGGTACTGGCCTAATCATTGAGCTGACTTAATCATTAACCTATCAAAATCATTACAGGTCTGTTTGCAAGAGTGGAAAGAAATAGGGTGAATGGAAATAAATAAAGAGTGAAGGGAAAATAGGATAGAAATAAAGTGAAAATTAAAGGTATTTGGTTGAAGAGAAATACTGAAGACATGGAAATAAGATAAGTGAGTGAAAATAGCGAGAAATAATATAGTAGGTTCCACCATTTTAAAAATATTTTCACTCTTTCTCTCATACCAAATAACTCAAATTAATTCCATCTTTCTCTTTTCTATTTCCCTTCTATCAAACAGGGGCTACAGGTCCAACAAAATTGATTTAAATGATAGGTTAAACTATTCAATTTGTCCCTATAGTTTTCCTCATTTTAAATTTTAGTTGCTATACACCAAAGTCGTACATTTATAGTGTCTACACAGCTTTTTCACGACAGTTTATCACTGTTAGAATTAGAAAGTTTTCGTAGCTGTTTCATACCACAAGAAAGTTTTTTTGTTATCAACTACAAGAACCAAAACCTAACTTTATACATGTGTGGGGACTAACACTTACACGAACTAAAACCTAAAATTGAGACAACAATAGAGACCGAGTGAATAGTTTAAACTAAATAAGTTGATGAGGTAAATGAGCTGAGAGGGTCTAGCAACTTGAGGACAAAGAAGCCGAGTGGGATAAGAAGAGCCAAAACACTGATGTGTGAGGACTCCATTCACTGATATGAACAGTGCCAATGCCATGTGTGAACAGTGTAGAGTTCGAGAACACTTATCCTAAAGCCAAAAGGGACTTTAAATTTTGATTAGAAATTGTCTAGCTCCTGGTAAATTATCCACAATAATCTGTAGTTAAATTACTGTAATGGAGCGATTGGTATATAGAATCTGCTTTCATGCTGGGAAACATACTTCCTGAATTATCTTATTTCTTGGACTAAAAGTGATTTTTTGTGAAATTTTAGGAACAAAACACTTATTAAAGCCTTTTTAAAATATTCATACAAAATATAAGAATTTAACATTCTTTGGAAGGTAAGGAAAATAACCTTCGTTGATAGATTTCTGATGGAAAATTGGGAAGTATAGTAGTGAATAATTATGATTAACATTTACCACATCATATACTTTAGGTCTCTGACACAATTCTCAGTTTGTTGCTTGATGGAATGTGAGATATGATTAACTGTCTAATTACCCGAGCAGTTCAAACCCCTAAGTTGGAATTATTGTAATACTGTTTAGTAGGAATAAGTGATGTTTACTAAAAGATAGTTGCTTCAAGAGAGATTTCGATTGTTCATCTGTTTATGGTGATACCAAGGTCTGTAGGAAAAGTTAGTACAGTTTGAGTGTTTGACTCAGCCTATATTAAAACTTCTAAATGTCCCGAGTTATATACGGTTGCGTGCTTGCAAACTGCTGGTATTTCTATAGATTTGGATCTTCAAACTTTTGAGATCAAAGGGATGGGTGGTCATATACAAGAGAATGTGCACTGGTTGCTCGATTTCTCTACTGAAAGTATCTTTCTTTCCAGCTTATCGTCAGCTTTACTGCCTATACATGTAGATGATAATCATGCATCATTTATTTCTGTGTGACACATGCTACTTGTCCCATGAAACATTCATATTATTATGGTTAATGTTAAAACTGTGCACGTGAATTATTCTAGGATGGAAGATCAAGTTCTTCTCTGGATAGTGCAATCCAAGATGGCTCCACCGTCTCCAACACAAGGGAATCAACTGCAGGATCGTCTGGAAATGTTCCACATCAAAATAATGGTCAGAAAGTTCCAGCGACCAATGAGCATAAACTGCAGCCTCCTAGTGAAGGAGAAGGAAGAAATAAAAAGAAAGTTAACTTAAGAGGAAAAGGAATTGGCGCAGTGCCCAAAACGAGGTCTTCAACTCCTGACTGGACTGGTTCTGGCTTTAATGTAGACGACAGAACCTGAGAGTGCTATGGTAATACGTTACTGCACTAAATTCATTTTGGCTGAGAAGTTTTTGTGGTCTGCACAAGGTAATAGCATCTTTCAATTTTCTGTTTTTTATACCCATTAACTTGGAAGTGTCAATTCCTCCAGTTGTATTCTTTTCATAACAGTTTCTTGACAGTTGACACCATGACTGACCTAATTTATTTCTGCTAGATTGCTTGTACAAATTTGTGAATATGATATTTTCATGGAAGAACAGATCAACTCATCAAGATAGATTTGTCCTTCGGACTTTCTGAGTATGCAAGCTGACACCTCAATTTTTATTTCTTTTGTTTTGAACTGATGATGATTGATTTTTACTCGTTCCTGACAGACATCTCTAGAAAGGTGCAGTACGTGTTTCAATCAAAAGCTTCTGAAGAAAACTTAAAAAAAAAAAAAAAATCAACTGTAATCTTTACCAATCATGGCATGGAAGAGAAACTAATTTCCAGTTTGTCCATGCAATAAGTTTGTAGTTCAATTGTTATTGGTTCATTTATGATTTAGCATTTGGGTTTTACGTGTGATTTTGGTGACATAGGTATTAGGTTGTGGTTCAATTCTCTGTCAAGTAAAAAAAATTCTAGATTAGGATTTTTTGAACCTGCTTCTCCTCACCTTTAGGCCTTTTTTGGTTTGGGTGAAAATGGGTGAAGAGAATTCAGAAGAAAAGGTTTGGTTGAGAAGAGATGAAAAAGAAAGAAAAAATATTATGTGGATTCCACAAAATATATCTGGTGGAGAGAAAATGAGATATAGAGGAATTTTTTATTAAATTAACATTTTTTAAAGTTTAAATTCAATTTTGATCACCTTTTATATTTATGCAATTTTGTTTTACATAATTTTTTAGTGCCTTTAGTCTTTGAAATTAATCAGATGCTAAAATTGTGTACTTATATTAGTTTGATTTTCTGGAATTTAACAAATTTATTTAAAGAAACTGTTAAAATTGGGAACTATTTCTCCAATTCATATAATAATAAAAATATCAAATATAATTATTCATTTTGCGTATTTAAGTCGTTATAACCACAACCATTCAAGTAGTGCCAAGCTTCTACTTATGATAAAAAAAAAATTATAACATGATAATGGTTATAACCCCTGAGAATTTCAGTTCTTTTAAATAATTAGAACATAAAATATAATACTGTTTTTATCATTTTGCGTATTCAGTTCTTTAACCATGCCCATGATGGTGAGATTTTAGTTTTAGGACTTTCATTTATTCCGAGAGAGTAAAGCGTGTAAGAGATTGTATGGCAAATATTATAATCTTGATTATAATTTTTTTTATATTAAAATTTTTAAAGTTATTTTGAAAAATAAGTTAGATATTTGAAAATTCATCTTAAATTTAGAAAATTTTTTCCTTAAAAAAAAATTATTTTCAAGAAATTAAAAAATTGTAGCATGTGATTATTTTTTAATGGTTTATTTTTTCGAATTGATTTTACTCTTTTATTTTATAAAAGTTGATTTTTTGTGATATCCAAACAAGAATAATTATTTTTAAAATGTTTTTCCGCAAACTTATCCAAACAAAAATTGATTATTAAAATAGTATTTTTTTCATTTTTTTAAACAAATTCTAAAATTTGGAGTTGTATTATCTAATTTTGAGATTTAGTAACTTTGATGACTTTAGTTCATTCTAAATTATTATAACAATTAAATAAATATTTTATAGTAAATAAAAAAATTTGGATGATTATAATAATTTAAAATGAATTAAAATTACCAAAGTTACTAAATTTCAAAATTCTTAAATTTTAAGATATAAATGATCATATGTTAAAATTATGTAACACTATCTTTTAATGGTTTTGTGATTATTAAATATATGGTCCATATTTACTTTTTTTTTACTTTCATACATATTACATCTATATATAAATAGGATACATCAATTTCTTCTTACGATTAAAAAAAAAATAAAAGCTATGAATTTGAGTTATAAAAAAAAAAGTTGAAATTAAAATTTTTTGTTAGCGACAATAATTGAATCGACTATCTTTGTTTACTTCTCTCATTCCTTAACCAACTGAATCACCTTGTATTTCTTAACTTAAAATTAAAAGTTAGTTAGGGATAAAAAAATTATTTTTCTTATAAACTTAATTATTCTAATATGATATATTGAAATATATTTATAATTTTCACTTCTCATTGATTCTCACTTGATACATGCATCAGTGCACATAGATAGATGGAAAACTTTGCTTATCTTAAATAATAAGAACTATCAATTTAGAATATTAGATCATATTTAAAAAAGATAAATGTATACTGAAATAGAAAAAAAAAGTGTTGTTTTGTTTTTTTAAAGTTAATATGAATATTAAAAATTTAAAAGAAAACCTAATAATTTTAAAACAACTTTAGATCATCAATTTAATATATATATCATTAAAAATCATAAGCTACATCATTCGATAAAAAATAATCATGTGCCATTATTTTGCAACATGAAAGATGAAAATTTAGAAGTTTGCTCTAAAATTTAGAATTTTATTGTATCTACTTATTAAGTGATTTTATTGATTAAAAATTTGAAGAAGTTGGTTTTGATAGCAAGAACAAGACCATAAAGGTATAAAGACATACCTAGATGCATGTGCAATAACATATTTCAAAATGAAATCTTGACTTATTTTTTAGTAAAATCTAATTTGCTAGTCGCTTTTAATACTTTTTATTTTTTATTCCAACAATATATATTGTATGAAGGTCTTATACTAATAACCTATTTGTTTATAACTTATTTTGCAGTTCTGGAAGGTTCTTTTTTCAAGAACTTATACTTTACAGTGAAAAAATAATTTAAATTATTTTAATTTTAAATATTTAGATATTATTTTAAAAAAATATTGTTTTATATTTAGGATTTCTTTAGATTTTAGTATCTGTTTGGTGTATGGGATATGATAAGATATACGAATGGGATAGGATAAGAATAAGAAAATCTTTTATCATCTTATCCTATGTTTTATGCACTTCAGGATAATAAGACGAATATGATTATTTTAGTCTATCCTACATTTGAAATGAATAGATTGTGATAGGATAAAATATAACGATTAAAATGACAAAATTATCTTTATCACAAATTTAAACATAATTTTATAGTAAATTTAATTTAAGTTTTTTTTTTGGCTTTTCAATAAGTAAACATAAATAAAAATATTTTTTATTAAAAAATATTCAAATTTATTTTATAAAAAAATAAAATTGTTAACAAGTTCTATAAAATTAGGGTTTGCTTTTGTTTGGATACCTTTTGTTAAAGTCCAAGAAGATGGTGACAACAACTATCCAAAAACCTGCTTTCACCATCACTGCCCTCCCTTCAACATCAAATAATCCCTTTCTCCATTGCATCTTCTCATTACCCTCACTCCCTGCACAATCTCCATGCTGTTATCTCAAATATAACAATTAAAATGACAAAATTATCTTTATTACAAATTTAAATATAATTTTATAGTAAATTTAATTTAAGTTTTTTTTGGCTTTTCAATAAGTACACATAAATAAAAATTTATTTTTTATTAAAAAATATTCAACTTTATTTTATAAAAAATAAAATTGTTACCAAGTTCTATAGAATTAGGGTTTGCATTTATTTGGATACTTTTTGTTAAAGTTCAAGAAGATGCGACAACAACTATCCAAAAATCTACCTTCACTGCCATTGCCCTCCCTTCAACATCAAATAATCCCTTTCTTCATTGCATCCTCCCATTACCTTCACTCCCTGTACAATCTCCATGCCATTCTCTCAAAATCTTCAACACTCTTTTTTGAAGGAATTGCAATTTGTGTCCTAGTTTGGCCTCGATAAGCCCTAGAAGGGCACGAACATGCTGGTGAAACCGCTAGAGTAGTAAAACATGATAAACGTGTTCATGTACCTTGATGGCGCGTCAATAGAGAAAGAAAAACTATCAGAGAAAGTGAGAGTTAGCTATAAAAGAGAAATAGGGAAGAAAGGTCACTCTAAGTGAGAGATGTGTTATGATATGGAGGGGGAATTTGCTAGTTTTCTAATAATTTCAAAATTTTGTTGTACACATAAGTATGAGGTGCGAACTACATGAATAAAATAATTATTATTTTTTTAGGTGATAATTTGTATTGTTGGACTGCTTTTCTTATTAATATGAATAAAAAGATGTTAGTTGAGTTAAAGTAATGAAGTATAGAACCTTTGTCAAAATTGTTCACAAAATTCAATGAATCATTTTATTTATATATAGAGGGGGGAGGGGGAGGGGGAGGGGGAGGAAGAGGAGACCAATTTACTCTAAGAGTAAGTTTAAAAGACTTACTCTCAATTCTCATAATTTATTTTCTTAAAATGATTGTTATAAGTAATTAATCTTAATAATTAAATTTGATAAAAATGAAAGGTTAAGATTGAGAGTAAGTCTCTTAATGAGTAAGTGAATCTTTTTTTTCTTTTTGGAAGGCAAAATATATATTTCTAAAAACAGGCAAAACAAAAAGTTTCTAATACCCTACTCATCCAACAAAAGGAAAAGAGCATAGAGGCACCTCCAGAAAACAAGACCTCTAAGGGGGCCTCAAGCAAACCTCCTAAACTATCTACAGATACAATAGACACAAACAAGGGTTACTACACCAATCAGAGAAAACACGTCCCCTCATCGAAGCAAACCTATAAGACAGTCATTTCCAAGAGATGAGTTGAATAAAGCCAAAGATATCCAAAGATTCCACTGTCTTGCTGTTGAAGACAATGGAATTCCTAGAGATCCAGATGCCCCAACAGATTGCACACCCAAATAAAAATCTACACTTTCTTTTACAAATACCAACCACCCAAGAACTCGCAACTTGAAATAAGAGGGTGAGATCATTAGGTAACAAGGAATCAATATCAATCCACCTCATGACTTTTGACCACACCATTTGAGCTACTAGACAGGTCAGAAAAAGATGTTTACTGTCTTCTACCAGATACTCCTTGCACAATGGACAACACTGCAAATGCGGAAGGATAATAACTTACGCAACAATAAATTATCAATAGTCGACAATCTATTCAAGAGAAGCTTCAAAGAGAAAGCCAGAACTTTCGAAGGAAGTTTGTCCTTCCAAAGTCTCTTAAACAGAGGCATTTCTGAGTATGGCCTGGAATCACCAGACAACCCTTCCTGAAGAAACTTGTATATCCCTACTATTGAGAAGGCCCCTGCACTGTCTGGTTGCCAATACCACCTATCTCGAAGACAGGGATCAATGACTACATTTTGCAAGGAATCTTCCAATGACGACACCAACTCTTCCTCCCACACAAAAAGTCTCCTCCTCCACTCCTTATTCCACCGCTGAGGCCGTGGGCTAGACTTGAACATATCTTTGACAGAAACATTTTTATTGATAGTCATATCAAACAATCTAGTGGAAAGAACTTTTAGAATCCCTCCCCCGCCCCAATTATGTAACCAAAACAATGACTCGCTTCCATCCCCTATCAACCTCTTAGTATTTAAAGAGAACCAACCTAAACTATGAGTTGATAGACCATCTATAGCCCAAATATCCCTCCACCAAATAGAGCATTTTGACCGCAACAAAACCTCGTAAGGAAGGTTTTGGTAATCTCCATATTTACTTCGAATAAGGAGAGCCCACAAGGAGTTCTTATCTGAAAGGAATCTCCATCTCCATTTTGTAAGCAGACTCAGATTGAAAGTCTTCAAACATCTAACCCCAAGCCCTCCATCCTTCTTGGGAAGACACACCTTGTCCCAACTAACCCAAGAGATTTTACAATCCTTGGCATTCCCACTCTATAAAAATCTGCCCTGCAAACTCTTAAGAGAATTGACAACCTTAACAGGAGCCCTATAGAAAGAGAAGTAGTAAAGTAGAAGGCTAGATAGCACCGAGTTCAGCATAACTAGACGCCCTTCAAATGACAAATGTTTCCCCTTCCAAACTGCTAACATCTTCTTAAAAACTTCAACCAGAGGTTTCCACCCTGCCTCCTTCCTAGGATTGATCCCAATTGAGATACCCAAGAATTTAAAGGGAAAAGAACTTATCGAACAATTAAGAATACAACTCACGACATGCTCAAAATCCGGATTGATGTTAAGGCGATAGAATTGACTTTTAAAGAAATTCACCTTCAAACCAGATGCCATTTCAAAACCTCTGAGAGTGACCTTCAACATCCAAACTGACTCCAAATCTGCTTCTCCCATCAAAATAGCATCATCGGCATATTGGAGCAAAGAACAGTTAGCCTCTTCTCCTACATTAATTTCCTTATAAACTCCATTGTGAATAGCTGATCTACACAACCCAGCAAGGCCTTCTACAACCACCAGGAACAAAAAAGGAGATAAAGGGTCTCCCTGTTTAATCCCACATCCGGTTGAAATTTAGGAGTCGGACTACCATTAACAAGAATTGAAATATTACTATTGGTAACCAAACTTGCAACCCACATCCTCCACCTAATCCCAAATCCCATCCTGCTAAGCATGTAATTGAGAAATTTCCAATTAACTTAATCAAAGGCCTTTTCAAAATCTACCTTAAATAAGAAGCAAATTTTTTTGAATCTATGAGCCTAGTCGATCACTTCGTTAGCCACCAGAACTCCGTCCAGAAGGGATCTACTAGGAAAGAAAGCTGTTTGACAATCCTAAATTATTCCACCCAACACTCTCTTAAGCCTAACAGAGAGAACTTTAGATATGATTTTTTGGACACTAGAGATGAGAGAGATAGGCCTGTAATGCGACAAACTTCCAGGGGTCACCACCTTTGGAACCAAAGTAAGGAAAGAAGACTTCTACCTCTAGGCAACTTCCCTGAACCATGAAATCCTTGCACCACTTTTACCAAATCTTCCCCTACAATATCCCAACAGGATCTATAGAAATTCATTCTGAAACCATCTGGCCCTGGGCTTTTGCCTCCTTCACACTCCCAGACTGCTGCCTTGATCTCTTCAGCCAAAAAAGGAGCTTCTAAGGAAGAACTGACATTCTCAGATAGCTGACGAAATTGGATCCCATCAAGGGATGGCCTATCAGAGCCTTTTTCAAAAAATAATTCTTAGAAATGACACACCAACTCAGCTTTCACACCATCAACTGACTCTACCCAACCATGGGCCGTTTGAACAGCTAAAATACTATTTTTAGAACATCTCTGCTTAAAACAGTTATGGAAGAACTTAGAGTTGTAATCACCATGCACCACCCACTTGAGTCTAGATTTCTGGAGAATAGCTCTTTCTATGTTCCTGGCACAAACCCAAAAATCAGCAAAAAGAGTTCTCCTTTCACTACCATCCGAGAGAAGCCCCTCTAAGGATTTCTGATATGTCTCCTTTAACTCTTTTAACTTAACATCTAACACCATCTCTTCCTTATTCAACTCCGATGAAACCCAATCTTTGATAAGCCCCTTCAACTTCTTCAACTTACAAGAAAACTTATACGCATGCCACCCTTGAAAATTATTAGACAACCAAAAATTTTTTACCACCTCATGGAATTTTATAATCCAGCAATGATCAGAAAATTCCCTAGATCCTATCCATTGAGAGCTAATATTCCACACCTTAATCAAATCTGGAGAAATCAAGAATCTATCTAACCTGCTAGATGCGGTCCCATCAGAGGAGATCTAAGAGAACTTATTCCCATAAGATGGAACATCCACCACCTCCATACTGCCAATGAACTGAGTAAAGGCATCCATATCTGCTCTTGAATGATAATTCGAGGACCATATAACTTCCCGACCATTTGAAACGACATTAAAATCTCTCCTTAGACACCAACGCATCTCCGGGAAGCCCCTCTTAATCATGAGAAGATCATCCCAAAATTTCCTTTTACCAACCATATTACAAGAAAAATAAATATTAAGCAGGCATATCGTAGAATTCAACAATTCTGAGAAAACCTTCCCCTTGAATTTGCCAAGTAACTTTCATTAGGCCTTTCCTCCAAATAGTCAGAAGTACACCACTTAAACCATTCGACAGCTTGGATCTCCTTTCATATATATATATATATAATATTACCCACGAATAGGAACTCAAATCATCCTTATAGGATGTGGTATTATCCCTGATTGGATTAACCTTTCTAAAAGTAAAAATGGTCATTGTTACACAGCGAATATTCCGTGAGAATTCAGATTGGTCCCATTTTGTCACGAAACTGAAATTGTAAAAAAGAAATTCAAAGTAAATATGATTGGAAATTTGAGGCATCCATGAAAACACGATTGTACTCAAAATGGGCGTATGGAAATCTGGCAAGTGGCAGCAGAAGTGGGGGCAAGCCGATTTCATCATCAAGTTTCTGATTCAATTGCGTTTCTCAGAAGAATTTACTCATTTCTGCTTCACTCTGTTTCTTGCAATTATGATCCTCTGCTAGCTTGTCTCTGTTTCTACCTCAGTGACCCACACCATAATTTCCACCTTTTTTGTGTGTGCAAAGTTTACATCAGATGGGTGTTTATGACTTCAGGGTCAACCCAAACTTTAAATTTCAAAAACTATTTATAAATATATTTACATATTATTAATTTTTTAATTTTTATTATTCCGCATAAACCAGCAATGAAGATTATTAAGCCGCATCTATAATCCTAACATATGAATAATAAAGATATTCACCTTAATTGATTTAATGACAGTATTGAAAAAATAAAATAAAAATAAAAATTTAAATCTTTTCCCTAACAAAACTAATCTATTAATCATTGGATTATAAAATAAAAATAAAGTTGTTTAGCAAGAAAATATTTAACTACTTTTTGTCTATTAATATTTTCTCTTTATCAATATTTTTTATATTCACTATGTTTAACAAGCATTTTAAACTAGTCTTATTTTTTTTTCATGACCAGCTAAAAAATTTGTTTACCCTATATATATATATATATATATATATATATATATATATATATATCTCGTTTGTTCAACAAACATATCTTAGTAACCTGTAACCCTCGGTGAATATTATTTTAAGTAGAACTTTAAATTTTATTTTTGTTGAAAAAATTTTAATTTTGTGAAATATTAATTCTAACCATATTTTTCTATTTAAAGGTTTTAACTCAATATATTTCTTAAGAAATCTGGTCTTAATTTCACTCAACTCAATTACATTAGTTTAATATTTTTCATTTAATATTGCTTAAGTATATGTTATTTTTATTTTATTCTAAACTTGATTTAATACATTGTAAAGATATATTAAAAAAAAACATAATATAAAAATAAACAATTTCTAAATAATTGATCGGTGATCGAATATGCTGTAGCCTTTAATTTTTCTTGATTTGACTTGATCTTTACTTCTAGGCATTGTAAAGTTTAGTTTATTATGTTAATCGTAGAGTTGGTCATGGAGTTTCTAATGTTATATAAAATGTCGCTTGTTGGATCTCCATCTTTTACAAAATTTATAATTGATTATTTGAACTTTATTTTTTTGCAAACCTACATCCTAATTTTTATTTTTCGTTCAATTAGATCATTTTAATTAATATTGTTATGAAAGATTATCTATAAATACCTAATTAGAAATGTAGACAGCAACCTAATGTTCTTAGAGTTTTTTAGAGTTTATTATAAGTACAACTTAGTTAATTTTCAGATAATTTTGCAGAGCTATGTTAATTCAATAATTCACTCTATTAGAGTAGACTGTCACTAATTCACAAATTACATCTAAGTCTATAGTTTTTTATTTCTATATCACATGACAAATTCTTTCCACTTCATATATAGCCTTGTCCTTGTAGGAAAATTTAGCTTATCCTTATCCTTGAATGGATATTTTAGTGATAAGCTCTGCAGGATTGAATATTTTATTTGGTCTAATATATATCTTTTTTTGTGGGTCTAATCTAATACCATGCTCCTAGATTTTTGTTTTCTTTAAAGTAATTTTGGGACAAGTTTATGGATAATAAACTAAAATGTTTTATGACGATGTATTTAATACTTTAAAATATTAAAAACCATTAAATAATATTTCATTAACTTTATTCAAAATACAGTTATAATTAAAAGAATAACATATAAGTACAGTTATATATATTTTACATATTTTCGTTTAAAATTAGTTAATTTACATCATTGATCCTTTCAATTTTAATATAAAAATAATAATAATAATAATAATAATAATAATAATAATAATAATAATAATAATAATAATAAAATGCTTATTACATTACAGTTACCTTTTGTCGTTTTTTCTTTAAGGCTTCTTAAAGTCATAAATAGATAGCTGATACATTGGAGCAAGATTTGCATTGAGTTGTTGCAACTTTGTTATAAGAAGTATGTATAAAGAGCCCTCATGTGGGAACAGTGTGAAAAGCAGTGGGTATAGATAATTAAATTGCACTAATTCACACTAAACAGAGAAAAGTTTGAGCCATGGCACTTCCTTTATTTTCCCTTTTGACGTTAAAGGGGTGTCAGCTTTTCCTATAATGTGACCCTTTTCTCCCAATCAATAACTCATTATTATAGAATCATTTATTCATATCATCTCAGCAAACTTCAGTTCATATTCTAAAAATGGTTGATAATAGAGAACCCAAGAAATAAAAAACTCTATAATATTTAAGAAACTCAGAAACAAACAGATCTGTAAGCGTATGCAAATATTAGTAGTACATCTTATTTATTACATTGCTTTTGTGTTATTTTTTGTATAATTAACATGAAAAAGGACAAACATTATATTTCAATACATTTTCTTTTCCACTTCTATTTCCCCATATACACATATATCAGTACCTGAAAAGTATTTGAAAAGAAAAAATTGTAGAAAAATCGAAGCCCCACACATTGATGCCCTTAACAGCTAAACATCATTAAAATGGAGACAGCCATCTCAATCTCTTTCCAGTTTCCACCATTTATGCTGAGACATTGTTAAGCACATGTCACCTATTAATTACTTAAGCTTTTATTATATTGGTGTTTGAATTTCCCGCTCAGGATCGTAGTAACTACCATCCATGCATGTTAGTGAAAATATTTAACGAAGCAACACAATTGAGGAAGAAAATTCCCCCTCTGTCTTTTTTTTTTCTTCCTTTTCTTTTATCAATGGTTTAGTGTGTTTGTTTACAATTTTGATGAGTCTGTAAAATGAAAAAACATGCAAGGAAATATTTTCTCTCATTGAGATGAAAGTCTCAATTATGTTGAATGTAACTATATCAGACAGTACTTAAAAGTTGGAATAAGTATACCAAGATTTAGGCTCCATTTGCATCTTTGTAAAAAAAAATTGTACTGTTATATATAAAAGAAAATGTTAACTACTTAATGAATAAACTATATATCACCGACATATATATCTTTTGTTGTTATTTTTTATCTGTAGGAATGAGACACATATGATTTACAATGTCATACTTAATTATCTGAATTAGACATTCGGACTAACTGATTTACGTTTATAAAATTAATTACCATACTAGCAAATAAGTCTTTTTTAATTATTTTAACAAATTTTATAGTTAAATTTATAATATTAATTCCTATATGTAATAAAAATTTGTTCAAGAGAATCTCCTAATAAATGTTAAATTTATAACTGAATTAGACACATATTAATACCCTGCTAATATCTTAAATTTGATTTAGTTTCAGTTTTACCAACCATGCTAGCTCGAAGGAATTAATAAATGTTTTTTTTAAAAAAATGGTAACATAAAATTATATCACACTTCTTAATAAAAAATTTGACTTTTAATTCTTATCCATTATAAAAATAAAAAGTAGATATAGTAAATCAAACTTGGTTCTATATATTTATACATATTAGCTAGGAATCTTTAGTTTCATATCTAGAACAAGCTTTGATTTGGAATCAAACTTGGGTTCCATATACATATTAAGATTTAGATAGGAATCTTTGCACATATAACTCAAGCGTTTGGATGGAAGTTGTTGACGTTTGAATGTTGGACGAGAACATTCATGTGATTTGTTTTTTCGTTAGTTGAGTTTCACAACAGAATAAAGAAAAAAAGAAGTAAAAAAAGTCGTTGTCTCGGGTTTCATTTTACCACATTACTGTGCAAAAAGAAAAAGAAAAGTAAAAGTGACATTAAAGTTCATGTCTCCATGCAAAAATGACCTTATAAAATTAAAAGAGAAAAACTTTATTACAGTGTTGTTTTTTTTTGGAAGGCAAAAGTATGTATATTATATGAAGGAAAAGGGAGAAACAAATAATTTTAAGACTCCTATCCATCCAAAGCAAAAGATAATTTAAGAATGCCAACTATAAATCGCAATACGACATTGTAGTAGGTAGGCCACCGCACAAAACTTTTTAGATAATTACTTCAAATTCAAAAGATATCAAAGAAATTATTATACTAATAAGAAAATATACATTTTTTATTAAAATCAAATCTATATTTTAACTAATTTTAAGATATAATTTGAATAGCGTAGAGAATATTCAAAGACTTCACTACTTCATTGTTACAGTGTTTGTTATACCTTACAATCCCAAACTTGCATGAGATAAGAGCCACACACATACACATATATATATTTGATCCTCTCTACTTTCCAATGTATCATAGTTCAAAAAGCGATGTAAGCATGTGTTCTCGTGTATATACAGAACACTTGTTATCAACGAGGCTTCGGTAAATTAGATAGTTGAAAAAAAATTGTGCTAACCAAAAACTTTTTATTTTGAATTTTACGTACTTATATGTTCGATATTAATTTGACAAATTTCTTTGATAAAAGGTGATAGAAATGGAAGACATAGAGATGTGTGAAATTAATATATTTAAAATTATTGCTTTGCTAAATGACTTAAATCATTAATTAGAACCAAACAATTTTCATTTTAATAAATTTTTTTAGTTAGTCAGTCTTACTACATATATTATAAGTTTTTTTATTGTTTTAAATGTTTTTTTTAAATAAAATAATGTTGATTTTCAATAAAAAACTTATAAGACAAGTCTAGAAAGTGTTAAAAAATTATATTAAGAAAATAAAAAAGAAATAAAACAAGATTTGAGAAATATTATATTGATAATCGAGAACAGCGAGAAAAAAATATAATTGTTACAATTAAAATATTTTAAAAACTAATTTGTATGAAAAAAGAAATATAAAAGTAAATTACTTAAATTTTTTTTCAAAAACTTACGCGGTACTTAAAACTTTTAAAGATTAAAATGATATTTTACTAAAAATACACATAATTGTACCAAAAATTAAATCAGGGGTGTAATTTTTAAAAATAACATGTTAATTAAAATATTAAAAACAGATAAAGTAAATTTAGTTGACGTCGCATGCATGCTACGAAAACGGATTCGTAACAATAAACATTGTGCTTAAAATATATATCTATAAAAATTTAAATACGCCTAAACCTAGCTTCAATTATGTAAGATATTTTTTTTTCCCCACTGCTATCCTTCACTATAAATTTTTTTGTTCGAAGATGTTTCACTTCTTATCCCAATGGATAAATAAAAGATACCATTATTTAATAATTTTTTTTATAATCTTTTTATATTTTATATAACTTATTAAATAATATAACGTTGATTAATTATGAAAGAAAATGAGACATTAGTTTTATATACGTACTTGATAGTTCACGGTAAAATCTTTGTTTACATATATTATGATGTATATTTTTTTATTATGTTATAGGTGTAGAGTATTTATTGATTTTATTAATAATTAAGTTTATTGGTAAATTTATTTGGTTTTCTTTAGTGGTACTATTTTTTTTTCTCAGCTATAATTTTTCAATGCACCACATTTAAATTCAAAATCTTAAAGATGTAAATCTAGTTTCATTTTTGTGTGTGGACTAGCTTGGAAATTTTAAAAATTAACATTTTCACATCAAATTAAAATAGATTAATAGAATTGCATGAATAATACATAATACTTTTAAATATTATGTCTTCTTTATTTTATTTTTCATATTTATTATTAGATTAAATATGTTTTTTTTCTTCTTAATTAATTATATATAAATAAGATCCAACACGTTGGTAGATAGTTAATTAGATTCTTCATGCATGTAGTTAGAGGTTTAATTCCAAAACCATGTACATGAATGAGAAGTCCCAGAATACTTTGTTGAGAAAGAAATAATTTTTTTAGATAAACAAATGTTAGTTATTAATATTATTAGTCTTATTAGTAAAGAGATTCGAACTCATAACTTTTTTGTTTCCTATCTTTTCTCTACATGTGAATATTGTTATTATACCAATCTCATAACCTCATGAAAAAAAATAATTTATTTTGTTCATTGTTATGTATGTACAGGAAGAATAAGTGTTTGACTATCATTTTGAAAATATCCTAGGTTCCCATTAGAAACATATTTGTTTTCTCTTTCTAAATTATTTTAAATGTACTTTTAATCCTTAAATTAAATATTTATTTTTGTCACTTTAATTTGAAAACACCACAAATGTGGTTCTTATTATAACGACTAATATTTAATTACAACTATAAAAAATTAAAAATATACTTTGAGAATATTACTTATTAAACTAATTTGTTCAAAATATGATTTTATTCTCTTATTTTCACCACATTATATTATTTATTTTAATTAATTTATATTACTTACTAATTACTTCACTTCTCTTTAAACAAGTTGATGATCGCTAAAAATTCATGTAATTATACACAACATTTGCACTTCTTATGTTTATGAACCTTGAACTTTCTTTTTATTTCTTTAAATTTCATCTTAGGGAGTAATTTCGATAAAAGTTTATTTTATTTCAGAATAATATGGTTTATTTAGAGAAATTTTCATATAAAGACAAGTTGAACAATGGCAAAAGCAAAAAAGAATGCATAAAAAGTAAAAAAATTGAATAGGGGCACATCGAAACTCTCAGACCTCACTCAAGTGATCGTCGTTAGGCTCACTTGAGCGAACCCTACATAGGAAAGAACCCAAAAGCCACTAACCACTAAAGTAAGCTTCACATTGACAAGTTCCAACAATTATTGTGCTAACTTAAGCAAGTCATTGAATAACTTAAGTTAGCAATACCATTTTGAAGACAAGCCTTAATAACCACTATGCTTGCTTAAGCAGGCCATCATATGACTTAAGCGAGCCCCACATTAAAGTGCTTAAGCGGGAAATTTAGCACTTAAGTGAGCCCATGAAACAAGCTATGTTTGATGGGATTCGATATAACCACGATATTTCCTTGCAATATAGTATTTTCTTGTTTCAATTCAATAATTATATTGTTCCGTTCTATTTAAATTATTATCTATTTATGATTGACAACATATTATATGATTAAGTTAATTTGATTTTGAATTAGAAGACACTATTGAATTAAGAACTCTTAGGAACAACTGATAAATTGCATGCTTAAGAATATGATATAATTTGTTAGTCACTTTGAGTCTGAATTTGTGAGTAATGCAATTTACTTATGCCAATGAGTCACGAAATAGAGAGTAAAATTAAGAAAATTAAGTCTATTGTTCTAGCAATAGATTATAGCATAAAAGTAATTCTCGTGATATAAATTAATGAATTGATTGGGTAAATTCTCTTTGCCCTTAATATTGGTTGTTAGTGAAGTGAATCTTTAATAACACTCTCAACTCATTATTAGTTCATTATCTTCACACCAACTGTTCAATAAATTGCCTAATTAGTTGTATAAGCATTTCATTAGATATATTTTAGTTATTACATAATTTAATGTGGAGAGTGTAAACTACTTTATTATACTTCCATCAACATCTTAAATTATTTTTTTATTGCAATAAATTCCTTCTAGTACAAATCATTTTAAGTTACTAAATATCTTCTTATTCCATTTATGAGGTATTATTAGAAATGATGATATTTAAATTCTCATAATTTAGAAACATCTTATTAATACCTCTTGTTCATTTTCTATTTTTCTTTTTGAATGTATAAGAATCATTTTCCATTTGTTAATCGTCAACTAACGAGTGCAATAATAATGCGAATAACATATAAGATTATAATTAGAAAAAAGAAATATAACACAACAAATTTATAAAACTTCATCAAACTATAAATATTTAACAATAGAAATACTTACATTGGAAAAATATCTTACAAGCCTCACAAAATATGTAATCACAACCACCAATTTCTTTAGAACATTCACTCAATATCCTTCTAAATTTATCTCGGTGGGAGTCTCAAATAAAAAAAAAAAAAACTCTTTAAGCAACTATCCCAAGTTCCTAAATCCTAACTCTAACCCATAACAAAAACAAATTAAAAAAAAAGAAACTAATATGTATTTAACTTAAATTCAATAGAGAGAGGAAGATGCAAAGTGGGGCGTGGATTCCTTTGTCCAATCTTGTCTTTTAATGACCAACGAATAGAGCAGTCTCGTCGAGGGGTCAAATTCTTCGTGTGACCCTACAATCGAAGGGTTCAAACTTCTAACCCCCATGAATATGGACCCCACCAACCCCCACAACAATGTCACGTGACATCTTTCCTTGCTAAAGGATGCGGTCCTTAGTTCAAGCACAAAAACCCCACTTTCCACAAGAAATTGTTCTCTACTACTAGTTTAAAATCACCACATACTCCTATGACAAATAATATTTATACAGCACATAATTGAATTTTATCACTTTTTCATAAATCAAAAAGCTCAACTATGCATTAGGTTAAAATTGGGTGTGACTACAAACATGTGATATTATGGGATGATAAAATAATTTTTCTTTTTTGGCATTTCCACAACAATGCATAATAAGCATAAGCGTTTCATGCACTAACGTGTCCCATATGTTCCCTTCAATCTCTGCCACCAACCCTTCCCCTTCTTCCTCCAACCCCTCACTATCTTTTTCTCTCTCCATGTCCTCTCTCTCAATCAACCCATCAATGTCCTCCAACACCTCACACTTGGCACGTGGGAACTCCCCAACCCTCTTCCACACTCTCTCCACCAACCCTTCACCACTCTCCCCTTGGTAATAACAATCACAAACACCCTTCAAAAACCAAAGCCTTTTTTCTCCTTTGTTATCCCCCAAAATCTCGTCCACCAAATTGAACAGTAATTTGCGATTCCAACGGTGACCCAGTTGGTTTTTTGCTGCAAAGTTGCGATCTTTGTCGTTGGTGGAATGTTCGAGGTGGAGGAAGATTGATGGGTCGAGAGGGTGGGCTGGTGTGGGGATACCCTGTGATAGGATTGCTGTAATGTATTGAAGTTCTTCTGGAGTGTGAGAGTCACAGTGAGAGTGAGGTTGATCAACGACGGTGGAGGAGGCAGTGACACCGTTAGCTTTGTTCTCTGAGCTTTCTCGGGTGGCGAGTGTGGTTGTTCCTTCCTGTTTGTACCTTGGGCGCGAACAACTAGATAACTGTGAGCTGCTTTTCGTCTCTTGAGTATCACAGACCTGTGACTTTTTCGGATAGAATTTTTTAATCATTTTCGCAACTCAAAAAAGGAAAGAAAATAACATTTGAAATAAAAAATAAATTAACTTGAATATCCTACGATATAAAATGTCATTTTAAGCTATAAAATTTGAGAGTATTATTAACGGATTAATATAAAGTAGGTAAACTTATATTTAAGTTAAACTAATGTTTACAATTTAAGTGTAAAAGTAATTCAATTCTTATTTTACAAATTCAAATATTTATTCTTCAACAATATATTTAGCATCTAAAAATACTTTTTGAACCAAACACTAGTTAAGTTATATATATATTAAGGCTAAAGTTTTTATACTTTGATTTTATACTATTATCTAATCATGAAGTATCACTTATAAAAAATTATTTACTTTGATAACAATTACTCTAAAAATTACTCCTACAATAATTTTTAATTGATTCATTTTACAAGAATTTTAATACTTACATATATGAAAGTTAAAGTCATGTTTTTATTTTTATACTACACAAACAAAGAATACGTACAAATTCCCAAATTCTTCCGTTGCTAGACTGACCCCCCTGAGTTTGTTTGTCTACATTTTTGAAAAGAGAATTTATATTTTTAATATTTATGTAAAATATCAGTTTTTTTTTGTTTTTAATTATAAAAGAGTGCTTTTTACTTTAATGGGAAATCACGATTTAATTTTTTTTAAAGCACTCAAAATAATTTTAAAAACAATCATAAGTTTGATTTTTTTTCAAGAAATATTCAAAATAAGTTTACTAAAGAATAAACATTTAATTATTTACAGATTATATTTATTCAAAAACTTGGACACACATATTAAAATATTTTAAAGGTGAATTTTCTAGATTAAAAAGAAATTACTACTAAAAGGAAAAATAAAAAATGAAATAGTTGAAAAATGTATTTTGAGGTACCTGTTTGGATGGAATTTTAGTAGCTGGAGGGGAAGGATCTGTCTTGACAGGAAGAAGATTTGGAACATTGTTGATGTTGTTGAGGAGATTGCTTGACAATGAATGAGTCTTCTTGCTTTTGAGGTCATTGGTTCTGTTAGGCGATGTGGGACGAATGAAGAATGGTTCTTCTTGCTTGTTTCTGATAATGTCTGATGTCTGTGGAGGCTTTTTGAGCCTTGAGTTGAACTTTTCATTGGTAGTCTTTTTGCATTTTGGGACAGATTTGTTGTTCTGATAAAACTCTTGCTGCTCTGGCAACACTGCTTGATGCTTTGGTTTGGTTAAAACTCTTGGAAGTTGTGGTTGAGTGTTAACTGGTGGAGGAGATGGTGGCAGTTTCAGTATGTTTTGATGGGTGAGTGGTGATGGTGTTGTTGTGATGCTTGGTTTGTGCTTTTCAATGATTCTAAGCCTTGGGGAATAGGAAGATGGGTTTGAGTGGTTATTTAGGCTGGTTTCAGTTTCATCAATTGCTTTCAGTGGTGATGGTTTGGGAGATTTTTTGCCTCTGAATTGGCCTACATTTTCTTCTCTTGTTTTGAGAATGTTGGTGATGTCTTGGCCAACTTTTCTGCTAACACTTTCCTTAACCTGTTTGACAATTTGCCTGGCATAGTGGCTTGGACTCCTGCCACTGTTTTCATCACACTTCTTTTTGGAAAATGAGAGCCTAGGGAGCTCCAAATCCTCACCAAGGTTCATGTTTTCCTTGTTGATTTGGAGAGAGAGCCTGTGATGGTAATCAACATCCGACCTTCTAGCTGAGGAGATTCTTGGTGTCTCAGGCAAAGATCTTGTGGCTGCAATGTCACTACTGTCTATGCTGTTTCTATGATTGGTTTGGACATGTTGCTTGTGCCTCAGGTGGTGCTGCAGATTTGATACACTGCCTTGTGTGTTTGGAGTTGAAAGACATGAAGAAAAAGAGGGTGATTCTGCCCCTGGAAGAAGATCCAAACCCATTAATCTGGCCACCAATGTTGGTGTCTTTGTTCCAGGAGAGCTGGTGAGTTCTGAGGACAAGTCATTCAAATTTCCACCACTTGCTCTTCTGCCTCCACTTGTCTTGATTTGTATAATATTCTTCTGGGTTTTCAAAACCAACGAACTTGGTCAAAATATTCACTATAGTGCTATCATTGGTCACTTTACAAGACAAACTAACAAACAAAACTAGGAGTGTGTGAAGTGAAACTAATAAAAAAAGCTTGTGTAAAGCAAGCCTAGCTTGGCAGGCTAATGTAAACTTACAGGAATTTTAAAATCTTCTTTTGAAGAGAGAGATGAAACTGGACCATCACCATCCTCTGATTCCAAGCTGTTCCTAGGTGCTTCAGAACCTGAATTACACAAAACCCAAATGAGAAAAGGAAAAAAAGTAGTTGGTGGTTTGAAACAGGACTAATAATAACAATAATACCTTTGGAGACAGTTGTAGTATGGTCTTCTGAAGTGCATGAGGGTGGCTTGAAAGAAGTTTGGTGTTGTTGATGTTGGTTTATGTTGGGAAAGTGAAAAGGATGGAAATCAAAGAACTGAAAAACAGCACACATGCAACCAGAAGGAGCTTGTGTTTCAGCCTCAGCTGATCCTCCTCCTACACCTCTCTTAGATGATCTTCCAGCAAAATACCATTCCTTACCCATAATTGGTAAGCCTATGCCTTTGCTCAATTTTACAAGCAAGAAAGATAGTATGGAAAAAGGGTTGTCAAATAAGTGGTGAAATCAGAATGAAAATGACACCATAAGCAGTAGCCTCAGAGAGAAAGAGAGAGAGGGGTGTGTATAAGAAAAGGTATGAAATAACTTTGTGGGATCTGCAAGTGAAGAAGCGAGAAAAGCGGATCCTTCAAGCATAAAACGGTCACAGTGTAAGGAATTAAGTACACCCAGCTGAGAACACTAGCATCATAATAAATTATTACAATATCTGTATTCTTATACTTTGAAAGATAAATAATATGATAAACATAGCCAAACTGACGTCACCATTTTTTTTGAAAAAAAGTATTTAAAAAGTATCTCGATCAAAGAAACTTGTTAGCTAAAGATTATGATAGGGATAATAAAAATATTTGCATATACAGAAAGAACATGGTGTAATTTTTACATGTATTATCCGTTTCGAAGTAATGAATAAGGTAGGGTATAGACATGTAATTATCTAAATCCGTACAGACGTTATTATAATTATAATAATTTTGAAGTTATATATTAATTAAAAATTTTAATTTATAATTTTTTTTATTTATTATTTTTTATATTTTTTAAATTAAAAAAATAATAATTTAATATATAATTTATTTTATAATAAATAAATAAATTTAAATTATAAATAATGATATAATAAATTATCTGCAAATATAATCAAACCTAAAAATACTTGACATAAATGAGAACTAAAATTTTATATATATTTTTTTCTACCAATCACAAACCCGTCCACATTTTTCTGAAAGGGAGAGGATCAAACCTGAGTCGGTGCTCTAGTTTTCATCCCAAACTAAGGATAAAAAGTTTTACATTAAATGTTGATTTATGTCTTAGCAGTACGAAGTTTAATTTACTTTTTATATCTTAATTTTTACAATTGAAAAAAAATAAAACACAATTTTGATTTCAGTAAATTATAAATGTTGATTTTCACATTCTTAAGATAAATTTTTAGGTAAATTAATTTCTTAACGATTATATTGTATAAATTCATTTTTAAAATATTTGAAATAATATTTTAAAACACTTTAAATATGATTTGCATAAAAACTTAATATCATTAAAAAACTTTACTAATCTAATTGAAAAAAATTCTTTAAAAAATTTATAAACCAACACTTATATTTTTGAAATATCAAAAGAGCTGTTCACTCAATATGCTATCTTATCTTCTCATTCTTTTTCATCACACCATCAAATTTATTTGTTTAACCTTTTATCTCTTCTTTCTCGTACACTACACATATATAATATATTTCTTTCTAGTATCAAATGATAAACTTTCATTTTGTAAACTCCTCATTTTTTCCATCTGCTATTTTCTTTTTCTTTGTTCACTTAATATACATCTATTTTTCACTTTCTAAGCCAAAAATTGTTATGAGTAGCTTTTATTTTTTATGTAGAAGAAGCTAATAATTAAGGGACAAAGAAGGGGGGAAGCAAACATGGTGTGGGTGAGGATTTAAAAGAAAACTTAAATTATTGTATTGTGTGTGTGTTGTTTAATTTATAGAAATAGACAGTAGACAGTTTTTCCTTGTGTACCTTTTTATCTTTACAGCACTCACTTCCAAGCTCTTAACAATACCAGACCAAGAGCAGAAGCAAGTCTGCAATGTTATTGGGAACTGAAATGGCTAAGGAATTAAGAATGGAGAGATATGATATGACCACTCACGCTTTCTCTTTGATTTCTTTGGCTTTGCTAGAGAAGCATTACTATCCTACGGTGGGTGGCTGTTGTTCAGGTACGTACTCATTCCCACAACTTTCTACTGTTATGGCATATCTGTAATATATTTACAACTTTTCTCTGTTACTTCAATTGAAATTTGATCATGTCCTGTCTTTTAATAACATGATATATTCTTCTTGTAAACCATAACATATACCTTCTCCTTCATAGTTTTCTCTTTATCATCAACAGGACATGAAAAGATATAACTTCGACATATATACTTGTTTTAATCATCAAGGGATACACTATATGCTACTTTTACACTGTATTCTTTTTTTACGTATTAAAAAATTTATGATATATAATCAAGCAATTGAGTTTGACTTTCTTAATTCTTTTACATTATGTTTGATTGTGAAGAAAGAAGAAAGAAAAACAATTGAATGTACAAGGTGAGAAAAAAAAAGAGAGGAAAGAAAATAAAAAATAAAATTATTTAGTTGAGATAAAATAGGATAACAAATGTTTAAATTAAATTTATTTAGATTATGTTTTATAAAATATTTTATCTAATTTCTAACTTTTTTTTATTAAAACTTATTTGACTATTTGATAAACAATTTTTTTAATAGTTTCTAGTGATTTTTAAAATGTCACTTTAAGTAATATTTTTTTCTTCAAATAGCCATCTTTAAAAAAATAGCTTCTAACTTAAAATTTTATTATGCTTTTTCCTTTTATATTTTTCATTTTTAATTACTTCAAGAGATAATTTTATCAAATTTTAATAATTCAATAAACTGATTTAACAAATTTCTGTAACATTTTTTATTTTTTCATCTTCTAAGAACCCTTTCAACTAACTTTATCAAACATAACTTTAGTAAATACAAATTTTATTGTCATGATAAAATTTTTGTAATTACTTCAGAGACCTTTTTTAACTCTTAGTATCCTTTAATATAATTTTATTTTGTTTGTTGAGCTAAATTTTTTTAGTAAATATAAAAAGTTAACTGAATAAAATTTTTATTATTATTTATTTCTATTATTATTATTTTTTATTTTTAAATAAAAATAAGATATTATATATATATATATATATATATATATATATTTGACATGCATGAATATTGGTAATTTTTCAAATTACATGTCATTTCTCCACTTTTCTACTCAGTTTGAGTGATGAAAAGTAATGATATAGCTTCCACCTTAATTTTAAAAATTTTCATGTTGTTTATGTTAGGATTAATTCAAAGTTTATAGTTTTTTAGTGTGTTTGGTGACTAGTTACGTTCAGTAGCCAAGTGTGTCTTACAACCTAGGTGCATCTAGTGACCTAAGTTTGGTAAACTAGATGCTTTTGTTAAGTTAAGTATGTTTGTCTCCTCTCTTTTGGTTGTACTTGCTATATAAGCATGTTAAATGATTATGTATATGCTTACTCATGAGTGTAATTTTGAAGTTTTACTATCATTGCATAGTTTTTCATCCATTCTCTCAAGTGCATTTTAGCATGGTATCAAGAGTTGTGAAATCCTACATTGTAAAAAGTGTTATTCAGTGAGCTTTGAATGTGCATCACCTTCTTGTTTTCTAGATATTCTTGAGAGTTTCTTTCTTGTTTCTTACAAGCTTTTATGTGTATTGAGTCTTCTTCTCCATCATTGATTTGTGAAGTATGGAAAAGGAGTGAGAGTTCTTAAATAATAGAACATTCAAAGAAGAACCTTTTCTTTGTACTTACATCATGATTGAAGAAGGAAGCAAGGTGCAATCATTTCAAATTCAAGAAATATAGTTCAGGGTCACTCCCAATCTTTGATGCCAAGCAAGATGCTGGCGATTTTCTATTTTTAAGATGTGGTTGAAGTGGTGACATTTGGCTTTGAAGACCTTAACACGAATCCCAATAAAGAGCAAAGATTGAACTTTAAATAAGAAAGAAACTTAATAGCAAAGCGCATTTTCTCACATATGAATGTGTAAATTCAAAGATATTCAACAAAATTTTCAAAGCCTTCACGACAAAGGAAGAATGAGATATTTTGGTTAAAACATATAGAGATGGTGAGAAGAACAAGAAATTTTAGTTGTAGATGTTGAGAAGGAAATATGATTGACAAAATCGAAGAATTGGTCAATGGTATGAGGGCCAGCAAAGAGACAATTTCAAATCAACAAGTGGTAGAAAAGATATTAAGGAATTTGCCACCGAGATTTGATCATGTAGCTTGTGCAAGTAAGGAGTCAAAGAACCTCGATATAATGTATATTAAAGAATTGCAACATGTTCCTGAGGCACACAAGATAAGGATTAATAAGAGAAGATCCAATCATGAACATGTTCTTTATGCATGATATCCAATCTCAAAGGGAAAGGAAAAGGACCATGGAAAGGGTATAAGCCAAACACCATGCCAAAGAACTAGGAACAATTGACAAATGTAGAGACACCTTGAGAAGATGCTTTGTGTCAGACATGAAGATAAATATATTAAGTATTAGCCAATTACTTGAGAAGAGGTTCATTATGGAGATAAAGGACAATTGTTTTAAGGTGTTTGATAAAGATAGTATGCTTGTTATCAAGGAAAACTTGCCTCATAATAGAACTTTCAAAATTAGGATGAATATTTTGAAGCATAAGTGTCTTTCAGCCTCTGAGAACAAGATAGAGTGGTTATGACATCACAAATTCAATCACCTCAATTTCAAAGATCTACACCTTCTAACTAGATGCAAAGTGGTTGAAGGAATCCCTCAAGTTTCTGTACCAAATGAAATGTGAAAGGAGTTCATTGAATGAAAGCAAGCTAGAGGCAGATTCAGTAATACTTGCAGAAGAAAGGAATCAATTATGATTAAGTTTATGCACTAGTGGCAAGGATTGAAACTATCATATTGGTAGTAGCCATTGTAACCAATGCTAATTGCTCTATGCATCAACTTGATGTAAAGTCTGTTTTTCTTAATGTTCCACTAGAAGAAGAAGTGTATATGGATCAATCATAAAGTTTTGAGGTCAAAGACAAAGAGAACAAAGTGTATATACTTAGGATGACTCTTTATGGGTTTAAACAAGCTCCAAGAGCATGGAAAAGAAGAATCAATAGTTTCTTTTCCTATATTGTTTTAAAAAAATGTATTTCTGAACATGTAGTTTATGTGAAAATTTGGAAAGGTAGTGAGAAAATAGAAAAATGAATAGTACATTTATATGTTGTTGATCTCCTAATTACAAGCAGAATTAAATGTCATTATCAAATTCAAAGGTCAAACGATGAATGAATTTGAGATGATTAATCTTGGACTCCTATCTTATTTCATGGAAATTGAGTTCAAAGTGACTTAATATGGTATAACGATACATCAACAAAGTATGGAAAGGATTTGTTGAAAAGATTATATATGCAGCAAAGCAATCCAGCAGGATCACCAGATGAAGTTAGGATTTTTATACTGAATCATATAGACAAAGAATTGGTTGATTCCACTCACCACAAAAAGATAATTGGATGCTTGAAATACTTGTGTAACACAAGGCCTAGTTTGAGCTTCATTGTTGGGCTAATCAATAGATTCATGCAAGAGAGAAACCACTCTCATTTGTTAGCTACAAAGAATGATGAGATATGTCCAAGAAACAATGGATCTTGGTATTCAGTTTCCAAAAGGAGAGATAAATATAAAACCAAAATGATTGGTGTGAAGACAAAGGTGACAAAATAAAACAGATTAGGGTACATATTCTTTTAAAAGCGCATTAAAATGTTCATAGTAGTTGGTCAGTTTTATTATGCCCTAAATTTAGTTTTTATTATATATTAAATATAATTAAATCTGAGCTATTTTCTCTCCACTTTCTCTAGCTTTTCCTTTGGTTCTCAAATTTATCTTGCTAGTTCTATAACCTCAACTTGCCTAAGATATTCTTGTTGTATTCTTAGAAACTTGTAAGATTACCCATATAAGTCTTTTAGGACAGTGCCCAACACCCCTCAGGAAGATAATTTCTACACCTTTGCACTGAAGTTACTAACAATCTAAAAGACTTATTGTTGACTAACTCGCCTCTGTTGCTGCCCACCAAATCGTTAATCTTGCACCTGAAGTCCAACACACCTTTGCCGAATGTCTCCAAAATTGAGGTTTTCGTTGGGTAGAATTTTCGACACTGGCAGGAACACAATTATGTTGAATCATTGTTGGACATCTAAAAAAATTCACATTGGCAAGAGCAAGGTCAAATTACGATTGCTTCAAAAAGGTATGCTTATGAAACTGATCAAAATAATAATTTTCATACCTCATTGCAGCTTTAAACCTCACCTTTAATAAAAAAAATATTTTTGTGAAGAGCCAAAATATTTTATGCATTAGTACTTACCTATGAGAAATGACAATCCTCCTAAGCTTAAGGTTAACTTGACTGAACGAGATGATAATTTTATTGTAGTCATTTCTCTAGTAAATATTGTGACAAATGTGAGTAAATGAGTGGTAGACTCTAGGCTACAGGCACATATGTACTAATATAAATGTGTTTTCCTCCTACACTCCTGTGAGGGATGAAGAAGAACAAGTTTTCCTTGGTAATTATGGATCTACTCTAGTTTTGGGGAAAGGAAAAGCTCTTTTAAAACTCACATATAGAAAAACACTAACTCTAAGTGATGTGTTGTATGTGCCTATCATCAGAGTAAACTTAGTCTTTGTGGCATTATTGGGAAAGGTTGAAGTAAAAGTGGCTTGAGATTGTCATGACTAAAAACAATGTGTTTGTGGGAAAGAATTATTGTGATCAGGGTCTCTTTGTACTTAATATTTTTTAAGTGATTAATGACAATAAGACATTTGCTTCTTCTGCTTATATGATTTGATTCATATGATATGTGACATGCTAGATTAGGACATGTTAATTCCTTATATACTATTAACTTATATTGATTAGGCCTAATCAACTTGCATGATAAACAAAGTAGAAAATGTGAGATATCTTAGAGTATGAGGTGCCTAGCTAAGGTTATGTTACCCGATCCCAAGAGAAATAAAATAGGACATAAGACCTCTGATTGCATGCATATTGGTTATGTGGAGCATAGTGCAACCAATAAGTTTCTTGTTATTAAAACTGTGTAAACTCTTAAAATCTTTATATGGTTTAAAATAAACACCTAAATAATAACATGAAAGGTTCAATACTTGCTGATGGTTTTTGTTCTAGTGATGTTGATAGATGTGTGTATACTAAACTTATGAATGGTGAATGTGTCATTATATGTTTGTATGTAGATGACATATTAATCTGTGGTACATGCAATGATATAGTTTTTAAAACTAAATCCTTTTTAGTATCCAAATTTAATATGAAAGACATGAGTGAGACAAGTATAATTTTAGGATTTAAAGTAATAAGGAAGAGAGATAATATAATTCTATCCAAAGAACATTATGTGGAGAAACTTCTTAGAAAGTTTGACTATTATGATTATAAATTTATGAGTACCCCTACACTAACTCTCAACTAATGAAAAATAGAGGAAAAATAGTTTCTCAAACTCAATATGTCTAGATTATTGGGAGTTTATTGCACTTGATGAATTTCTCAATATCAGATATAATGAAATAGGTAGATTAAGTAGATACCCTCATAATCCTAATAAGGATCATTGGGAAACACTTGTTAAACTCATGAGGTATTTGAAAGGTACTATGAACTATGGTATTGAATATAGTGGATTTCCTTTTGTACTAGAAGGGTACAGTGATGATAATTGAATCTTTGATTCAAATGAGACAAAATTCAATAGTGACTATGTATTTACACTTGGTGGTAGTGCAATTACGTGGAAATAAGTCAGACAAACTATTATAGCTAGATCAATAATAGAATATGATTTTGTTGCTCTAGAAATGGATGACATTGAGGTTGAGTGGTTGAAAAATTTCTTGGTAATAGTTCTTTAGGAATGAAACCAACACCATCAGTGTTCATGCACTGTGATTCGCAATCAACAATAGTTGTAGCGAAAAATAAGACTTACAATGGTAAAAATAGACATATACAATTGAGACATAATATGATAAAACAATTGCTAAAGGATTATTTTCATAGACTTTGTGAAGTGAGAAGGAAACTTAGCAGATCCTCGGATGAAACTACTAAGACGAAAAATGATATTAGAAACATTAAAGGAATGAGACTTAAGCCACTTGAAAACAAACAATGATGGTTACCCAACATTTGTGATTGGAGATCCCATGAAAAAGGTTCATATGGGTAAGAACAAGTCATTTGTCAGTTCTGCTAACACTAAAATTGATATCAATCAATTTCCTTTTTAGTCCTCTCCTATAATATGAGAAAGTGCTAGATGTTGTATTAATGATATGTTAAACTTTATAGTTAAGCTTTATGAGAAAGTTTATAATTTTATGAAGTTTTTAATGAATTTTATATCCCTTACGAGTGGTGTATGATTTGCAGCATACACTTAATGAAATCACCTATATGAGTGTCAAGTAGGCTTGCTAGCATGAAATCTTGACAAATTTTTAGAGCACTCATGAATATTAGGCAGATGCATGACCTAGACGCTCAAAGTAGTGAAAACAATAAAAGATTATGGGAGTATATTATGATTAGTAGATCACTATCACAACCATGTGTTTTTGGTTTATATAGTCTCACTACTAGGGATGACAACAAGACGGGGCGGGTGCCAGTTTGACCATCCTTGTCCCTGCAAAGTATGGGACGAGTTTGAGTATAAAAAGAGCGGATACGAAATTTTAATCCCATCCCCGTCCCCGTCGGGTATTTTTTGGGTTTAGGTATACCTGCAGGTACTCGACATATTATTTTTTACAATTTAAATTTACTTATTTATTATTAAATAAATTATATATATTAAGTTATTAATTATATTTTAATTTATAAAGTATATAAAGAATAATTAATAACAAGAAATTTTAAATTAAAGTTTAAGAATTAAAATTTTTACTTAAATGTATAAATTTAAACTTATTATATAATCATTAAAATTATAACAGGGCCGGTACGGGGTGAGTAGTCACATACCCATACCTGTACCCATACCCGGTCAAATCGGGTAATACTCGTCAAAATTAGGACGGGTTCGGGTAGGTACCCATGAGTATGAGTATTTTTGTCATCCCTACTTACTATACCAACTGCATTGTGTGATAAGTACTGCTAGTCTAGATTTGATACAATATATCTCATTTGAGAACCTAAACAGAGATTTCTTTCTTTCAAAATTTTTATTTGCATTTGTAAGATGTGAGAGATTGTTGGAAAATTTGAGTATTATTATACAAATTAATCTGTAACGTGTGTTTTTAAAAACACATTAAAATGTTTATAGTCATTGGTAAGTTTTATCACGTATTAAATTTAGTCTTTATTACGTATTAAATATAATTAATTTGTAACCATACAATTAATTATATATAATCCTTTTTATTATAATTTATATTTGGAACAACTATTTTCATTGTGAGGTGTAAACTCAAAACATATCTTGCTAGTTCTATAGTCTCATCTTATCTGAAATGTTTTTGCTGTATCTTGGGAGACTAGCGAAATTACTCAGATAAGTATTAGGACAGTGCCCATTACGCCTCAAGAAAATAATTTCTATGCATCAGAGTTACCAACACAAATTACACAAATAAGTTTTTAATTCATAATTGATTAACATTATGACAGAAGTAAACAGTATAAGCCTAACCCCATGAGGTGAACGTTGTGTTAAAAAATAAAAAGAAAAGGCGAAGAAGAAAAATCACATTTTAAGAAAAATTTACTTTTCATTTCATATATATGTTTTTAGACTTTTACCTCATATTATTGGGATGAAAATTTCAGATTGTCTTACAAATTACAACTACTTTCCTCCTTGCAAAATATGAGTTCCAAACACTGTAAGTTGTGTTTTTGTTTCTTTTTCAAGATAAGGGGGTAAGAATGTGAGACTTCGCATGTTGTCGGAATTATACACTGATCATGGGTACAAAAGTTACCCAAAACCTCACATTAATAAGGCTTTATTATTTTTTGTATTTGGACGAATGGTGAATTCTCAAATATTTGAATTTTGTAATTGAATTATATAGCACGATGAATTGACTTTTTTCTCTTTTGCGTTTTTTATGATTGAAAATCATGTAGGACTAATTGTAATGAAATTTGCAGCCATAATTTGTTGCTCGTACCTTAAATTGGTCTAATTAGCGTTAAGGATTGTCCCACTCGTGATGTAAGGGACAGTATTTGCTGGTTCAAATCCCCTATCAAATCAACCATAAATACCTAAGACCTTCAAATAGGTTTCTATTGACTTTTCTTCAAAACCTTCTATTTGAATATTATTTAAGTTAAATCAAAAGAAACTTGTACCGTCGGTAAGAAAAAGACACTGCAAAGTTCATCAACCAATATTAATTGAATTGAATCCATTTACCTTCGCTAATTATTATGGAGTCAATGAGTAAACTGTGATATATAATGAACAAGTTATACCATCGAATAAATAAGAATAATATTTAAACCTTTTAATTAAAAAGATTATAGCTAGTACTAACTTGTACTGACTTTGGTTTATTTAGATCGTAACTCTAATTTAATTTTAAGTAGCAAAAAAAAAATCTTGAATTTACTAGTAGATGGTAATATAGGGTTTTGTGTTATTTTCTTTGTTTCCTTTATAAAGTATGTGATTTGGGTAGTTAGTTAATTAAGTTGAAGAGCCATTTTCACGTGGAACTAGCTAGCAAGTCCCATATGTAAGATTGGTTACTACTTACTAATAAAAGTACAGAGACTAGCATACGGTTGCCGTTATTTTTGCTTAAATTCTATTCAATTTTCAGTGTCCAGCTAGTAGCTAGCAATATTCGTTCTAATAAAAGCTTCTGTCTTTTTATTAACAGTTGTTGCAACATTTTAATAAAAATGAACGATGAACATGTATATATTTATACATGAGAGGCAATCCACTCATTCCTAAACTAAATTTAACACACTTATTTTCTATTCTAATTTTTCATTTTTTAAATATAATAGTAAAGATTAATTATTAATTATAATTATTAGATTTTAACAAAATAAAGAGTAAGATGAGGTTGAAGAATAAATTTCTTAAGCTTACTCTTAGAGTAAGTGTATCCTCTCATATATATATATATATATATATATATATATTTCTTTAGAGTTTAATTAGTATGTGTAAAAGGGTTTTACACTGACGTTCAATCATAATTTTTTATGTGACTTTTAAAGTTAACAAATTTATCATAAATGAAAGGATAAAATGTTGTAATTGAATGTGAGTGTAGAAATTTTTACCGGTACATACTAATTAAACTAATTTATGAGTTTAATTAGTATGCACTGATAATGTAAAAGTTTTTACGGTATCATTTAATCACAATTCTTTATTTATCATACATTTGTTTATTTTATATATTAATACAAAGTCAGACCACTAAAGGTTGTGATTGAGCGTCGTTATGATTAAACATAAATATAAAACTCTTTCAATACATACTAATTAAACTCTTTTTTTATTTTGTTTCCGTTATAATTTTTTTTTCAAAACTTTTAAGAAAATATATTTTTTTTACTTTTTTTAGTAATAATTTTTTTTAACTTATAAAAAATGAAGATATTTCTTCCTATCATTTTCTAGTACTATTTTCTATTTACTAAGACTACAACAGGTAATAACCACCTCAGATGTTACAACCCCCTCTTATAAGAAATATAGCTCATAAAACTATAAACTTTAAATACCTTTACTTAAACAAAGTAAAACAATATATTGTTTAAACACATAATTGACACTAAGAAACTGACAATTTTTTATAAAAACCATAAACACAATCATAATTTTTAAAAGGAGTTCTGTAAAAGAATTTCTATACAACCAATTCTTGATTAATTTTATTATCGGAGTTAAATCTTTATATATATATATATATATATAAAATCTATCGTTCATCGTATCATTGTTGATGTACATGTAAGTGTCTCTGTGCGAAAAATGTGAATGCACTTTAAGAATTTGGTTTAATAGATACGAATTTTTTAAAAAATTAACTCAAAACCTGTCTTTTGTACCTCGTAAATTTAAGATTTCGTTTAATTATTTATCAATTCATCATTCACGCACCCAGTGTTTTATTCTTTAAGGTGTACCATGTGATAGAAAACATTGTTTTTTTCTACCGTCCAGTCAATTATTATGTGAAATAAAGCATTAGGAGTGCATGCTAAAGTTGAGTAAATAACAAAAGCAAGAAATTATGGAGCACCAAATCAATAGGATGACAAACTATTTGGTTCAGAAACAGTTCTCAAGATTTGACTTATTATTAATTAGGCATTGGCAATCATGTCAGAAAATGACCACCTGATGATTCCCTCCTCTTCTCAGGTAATTTAACCTTTTCTCTGTGATAGACCAACACAACACACCAGCAATAAATCTTTTGGTACTGTCTTCTTAATACTTGTTAAATTTTATTGTTTCATAAAATTATTATATTAACCTACACTAAAAACTAGTGCATATATATGGTTAGTTGGTTACCCAGTTGAGTTATAGTAACATTCAGAAAATTCCTTTGTATTTGAGGAAAACTATTAATTGCAATTTTTTTCTAAATATTATAAATTTATGCCAAAAAATATTACTTCTATTTATCAACATGAACAAATTTAAATATTACATATTATGGAATGTGTACATCAATCGATATAAAATTATTTTAACTTAATTAGTAATATATATCAAATTAATAATTGCATAATATTTTAAAAAGAATAATTATTACCATAATGATCACAAAATCGAAATGTAATTCTCTCTAATAAAAAAATGCATACTAAAATTTGATAATCACTGTTGTTTTTGTTAATATATGAATTTTTTTACAATGGTATATATATATGTGAAATATCGAAATAGTTTGTAGTTATATATTATCAATTTTTTAATCAATTTGACAAGTATTCAAATAATTTTAGTTACTTTCAAATCCGTATTGAATGTACTGACAAGACAAACATAAATTGATGATCTTGTAATAATAATCATTCTGTTCAAATTAAGAGTAGTTAGAAACAAAAAAAGAAGATGGTCCTCTTAAGTTTGTGACAGCAATTATCACAGAGTGTGTGTAGTTTCTCCGACAGGTGAAACAAGTGGGAGAATTACCCACGAGTAAAATTATTACAATTTGGGATGTCCATAGCAATGGTAATAATCATGTTATTAAAGGGACCACAACAAACCCCTTGATTTCAAATGTTTCTATTCTCTCCCTTTGATATGACCTCTAGCTATAGTTTCCCACACATCTCACATGGCTGAGTAATTAAATGAGGTGTCGTTTTCGAAAGTGAAGGCTTGTGTACAAGTGGTCCCGTTATATATATATCTGGCTGCATAATTATGGACCTGCAAATTAAGAATCTCATTATTCAATTTTTCTATCTCTAGCTTCCAAATCAAATTACATAGGATAGATTTAATATGCAACTTTTGTTTAGAAATGTTATCAACTTTCATACACTAAGCACTCAAATCCATGAATTTATGCTCTATTTTAACGTTTTTCTTTTTTTGAAAACAACATGCTCAGTCTCATTGGAAGGCAAGTATGTCAATGCATGCTCACATATATATAAGATATGGGAATAACAATTGAGTAATGAGGCTAAGTTTTAAAATGTTGATGACAAAAGTTAGTGTCATCTGTATCATAATACTACCTTATAAAGATAACTTCTACAAAATTCAAACCATTACAGAAGACACGTGACAGAGATGAAAACATAATAATGCAGCGCAGGCTAATTTTAATTAATGCATGTCTCTGTAAAAAAATTGTTTGTATTTTGAAAAGAACGTCTTATCCGTTATACACAGGTGTGTAGATTTTAAAATATTAATATGAACATTTAATAAATGATATAGTATAAAGTTTTATTTTAATTTATTTCTTTTGAATGAGCACATGAGATCATCTATAGAACAAGATTCAGTTTTTGCGCAAAACTTGGCAGATTCCCCCTTACATTATTCCTGACCCTCTTACACACTGCTCCATATTCTATGTTATATCTATGTTGAATTGAAGGGTGGAGAGAGAATATAATGCTTCAAATTTTGAAGTGGTCCTACTTCGTGGGGGGTTCGAAAAATCTAAAAACAAATACTCATATACTGTATCGGAATCAGTATTTGTTAGTGGCTACCATATGATTTCAGATCAAGTAGCATGCATGTACATATTGCTTGTATTTTTCTTGTTCTATTCTCAATTCTTCATAGTTTCATTTTTCGCACAAATATGTTATGTATGACATAGTTTTCACATAAACCTTGTTATTTAAGCAAGTGATTAAGAATGTCATTTTGAGATTCCTGTATTTTTGTTTTCTATATCACAAAGATCATATATAGATTTTCTCAATTGAATATTTAACACAAGTATTAGAAGAACTATGAAAAAAAAATTGTTTATCAGACTATTAAACAGACCAAGTTAACACTTCAATAAATAAGTCATTGGACATCCAATAAATTAAAAAGAAAAATGTTTCCTCCTTAATGTCTTTGAGATTTGCATTTTGAAATGACAAGTTGAAAAAAAAAAAAGATTAACGTGTGAGGCCAAAACCGAAAATAGACAAAGGGTATCTAGATAATAGGCCATGGCATGGACGGGAGAATTGACACCTCTAGCTGAAAGTGCTAACTAGGCTTCCAAATGTGTACAGATAAAACATGACAAGGCATGGAAAGATAGAGGAAAGAGGAGCGTCTGTTATGGCCACGGAGCTTTAGTTAAAAGTTGGGTAGGGTCCTAATGGGGTAAGCCATGGGAAGCAACACAGGACACATTACATTTATATGGCACTAAGATTTTGATAGAGCATGTATATGTCTGATGGTATTGTCTGGGTATATATAAAAGCTCATGCTTTGAATTTTACAGCCTTAAAAGTAAGCATTATTGAGTATGGAAAAGAAAATGAAACACTTGCCAGAGGCTTCCATTCCCTATTCATGCAACTTACCTAAAACAATAATCTTTAATTTGCAAGACACACACAGAAGTGGGCCCATATAGTAAAGAGATAAACAAAGTCACTATACTAGTTAACCCACCTTCTATGCATATCTCTGCTCATTTCTAAGCACAACTTTATTATTGACCATGCTTAATACCTATAAAATATTGGTGTAAACTATCTGAAATCATAATAATTATAACTTTAAAGTATTTGTTGTGATAGTTAATTTATTAGATATCAAAATTTATAATTGGTTGAATGAAATACTTTTTCATAATAATATAAGCAATTATATAGTATAAAGACTTCTAACATTATTATTAAATAACTAATTATTAATATAATAAATTTATTGAATATAAAGATATTTTAAAATCATATTTAATCAGTACATACAAGTTGATCAATGAGAGGTTTTTGAATTTTGTGTTGATATATTTTTGGCAAGGCAAATTTTGCAAAATAGTTGATAATTCTATCTAAAAGTTGCTTGAAGACAAATCTCAAAAGGTTGATGGTTGGTTCTCCGGCAGGGTCCATTTGGGTAACCATCCATTAACTTTGCCCAATTAGCATCTTAATTGTTTTCTTCTAGCCCAATAATTCAAAAGCTTTCACTTTAATTGAATAAAAAGACAAATAAATGAATTAGATAGTTTCTGAGGTAGGGTTTACCTAGACCATTTTGGTTAGTGAAGATTATGGGAAAGATATGGTATGTAGTGGGTTAATGGTGAGGCACACACACATATGCCTTGCAATAAAACTTACCATTTCGTTCCCATCAAATGATTTGGTTTGTCCTAAAGAAAAAAGGGAGGAAAAGAAAAGGAGAATAAATATATATATGTATATAAGTAGGGAAGGTAAGGAATGAAGTTTCTTAAGAAATAATTTGTTGAATCCAGAAATAGGTGCTTTATATATGTGATTGAAGTGGATAACTATATCGTGGAAACAAACGATTCGTGACCCACGTGCTGTAATTTCCGCTATCAATGTTTGGCTAAAAATTATTCTCTCGTTGAACCACAACCATCCTCACCAACTTTGTTATCCAGAAAGGCATTTTCAAGGGCCACATAATCAATGGCACAGAAATCCGAATCAATCAATAATTTTGTTTAGCTTCAACTTTTCAATTTAGAGAGGGAGTTTCTGTACTCTGTAGGGAATTTACGGAGGAGTTTAGAAAATTTTGTATTCAGATTGAAGCGGCTAACTTCATTGATACTATATTATAAATTTGTTCCTTCACCCAAAAACAAAATGTCTAGCACCAATTAGTGTATCACTATATTATTGATTTGTATATATTTTTTCAATTACTTGATATTTGTTTTTAATTTTATTTTTTATTATCATTTTTAATAAATAATTGTTTTAGTAAAATAAAAAATAGTTATTATCCACATTAAACTTATTTTTAAAATAAAAAATAATTACTATATTTTGTATATCATTTAAAATATTAAATAAATCAAACTAGTTGGATTTTATTTTCTATTACTATGTTTATTCTTTCTATTTATACATTACCCTATTTTTTTCTCCTCACACTTGATTTCACATATCTTTACAGTAAGTGTTAAACATATTTTTTTTCAAATAAAAGCTATGGGTACCTTATTTATCTTTTCCACTAAGTTATCAATATTTTATATTTATATAAATTATTAATTTTTACTAACTTTTAATAATAAACTATTTAAAATTCAAACGCATAAAACGGGTGACTTTCCTAGTTCTTTAAATACAGAAAAAATTGTACACGTGAATGCTAAAGCTCCCAAGAAATAAGTTGAATCAATGACAACCTTTTAGCTAGATCTACTTCACTCCTCTTAAGCAACATTTCATAATGCTACGTGTATGCGTGTCTTTTAGGGGGTGGGGAGAATATAAGTAACATAATTCATTAGACATGTTAGGCCAATCTATTTAACCTTTTTTTTTTTTTTCTGAGACAAATTGGAGTTTCAAATCACCGTCCATTTTAATCCAACTACTGCAACTAACAGATTCAACACGTCAACCAATCCTTACTTTTTTTTAAAGATTTAGAACAAATTTTCTAAATTGTTATCATATTTCATCTTTTTTATTTTTTTATGTTAAATCTTTTTCTAAATTTAAAAATATTACACTAACATATTTTTACGTGTTTAAAATTATTATTATTATTATTAACACAAGGTATATCTTTCAACAATGAGAAGGAAATAAAAGCAAACGAGAAACCTAACTGGGATACAATAATACAACCTCAAATACTATATATTGGATTCAAAATTCATTTTGTATATGAGTGTGTTGACACCACTCTCATAAACTCAATTGTGTGTCTTGAACAATTTCACATGCATCAATATCATGGTTGTTGAATACTGTTGCAGAGTTCCGAAACTTCCAGATGTGTTACAAACCTATGAACCACACAGAAGACCATGCATGCCTTTGTTACTAATTGTCATTTAAACAAACCATTAAATTGAAACACATGACTTCTAACCGTAGTAGATAGCGCTGTAGATATACCCCAATAGTAGTAGAACTCTTCCCACAACCTTATTATGGACACTTCACAAGTTACATCCACTTCTGTAAATTCACTTTTGTTCTTTGAGGGTACATCTTTATTCCAAAGTACATTGAAAAATTGATGTTTGAAGACGTCAAATGTTAGTAATCTCTAGGCTAATAATGTCAACAATAAAAACGACAACAAGAATGACAACGATGACAACAACAACATTGTTATTATTATAAAATTGGTTGCTTAGGTCGGTTGTATAAAGAGTAAAAAAAGATGCACAACCTGTATATGAAGGGTTTTAATTGGGCTGAGGTGAGTTTTAACCAAACCTCTTAAAAAGTTCAATCCGAATTATTTGAAGAATTGAAGGCTTATACACCGACAATGTAAATGAATTTTGTACTAATAATGTAAAAGAATTTTGCATAATAGTAATTTAATTTTTTTTATGTTAGCAATATATAAGTATTAAGCTCGTTTTATTATATATTTATATATATATATATATATAATAATAATAATAATAATAATAATAAGAAAAGAAGTATTAAATTAAGGAAGAAATTATAGACTTAGAAATAATAAACAAGGTTATTATGATTTGTTAATTTCCTGGTTTATCATTGTTAAGATAATGGTTTCAGAGTTTATATTAGCATCGTAGGTTGTTACCTTTAATAGAAGAATATCTTAATAAAATATAACAGAATCACACCACAAGTCATTAACCAATAGTAAACCAAGACATATAAACACATGGACCATCCTATCAAACTCAACTCATCCACTATGTCAACTCATATTTGTGATCAAAACAAATTACACCGTTTCCTATACCAATCACTAAAAATGACCAAAATCATTGACAAATAAAAGTCACAATTCATCCAGATACACTAAATAAAATAATATCATAATTACAAAAAATAAATAATAAATTTATATATAGTATCAATGAAGTTATATGATAACATAATTTAACATTAATTTTTCATGTTACTCTGCACGGGAGAGGATCCGCTCCCGAGTGAGGAAGAGAGGGAGGTGGCGGAAGTTAATGCAACTAAGATTTAGATTTATGAGTAGTTTAGTCTTTTTACATTATTTTAAAAAATGATAGGGTTTAAAGAGTAAAATAGGGGTGCTAATTACAACACTCCTATTATACTTTGATACATTAGAGCACAAGTCAGAATGAAATGTTGTCGGTTACAACCATTTTCACCATGCATTAAGCCCAACCAGTTGATCCAAGATTTCTTGAACATCTTACCTCAAAACAATAAACAAAACCTTCCATTCATAAATAACCAAATAATAAATAAAGGAAACAAGCATCAAAGGAACAACCTAGCTTTTGATTGAGGTGAAGCATTGGATGATTTGGTTCTTTTCAAAGCGGTGAAAATGTGGCTAGATGTTTATTCATTCATTTATTATTTATTCACAGGCATAGATGTATCATTCATGTATTATTATTCCTATAAAATTCATTGCATGTATGTGGAGATGAAAATAGATGTAGAAGTGAACATCTTCTACAACTATTGAAACACAACCATTGACAACACATCAATAGACAATTGTTGTTCTCCAAACACCAAAGGTGGAAGGAAAGAAGCAAAAAATCGGTGCTAAATTCACCAATCTTTCTCTCCCCCCTCTTTCTCAATTCACAACCTTGCAATTAAGTCTCACTTCCCCATTTTCAGACACCCCTATGTTTCCAAGTTTCAACATTGAAGCCACAAACTCTTTGAAGAACAAACTTTGATCTTTAGCAAATGCTTCCACAATCCACCTAGTTCTTTTATCCCCAGCAAGTGACTGATCTGATGAGAACAAACCCTTTCCCACAAGCAATTGTCTATAGTAGTCATTGTCAAACACTGATGATGTTGAGTCCAGAAAATGTCCAGCACTGAAGTTTGTGTTTAGTTTTGGACACTTGTTTTTTAGGTCTAGTGCAAACTCAGTGTTCAAACTTGGGTCAATGTCATGTAATAAACTGAAGTTGTGAATGCGAGATTGGAAAGAAGAACAGTGTGAAAAGCCAAGAGTGTGGCCACCAGAGAGAGTCACCATGTCTTTCACCCCTAAGCCTCTCTTTGCAAAACTTTGAATGAGTTGGTTCAGATTTAAAGTTGGAGCAGGTAAGTTGACTGTTTCAGATGCCTTTGAGACCCTTCCATCTTTTCTTCCTTTTAGCACATTCCAATATGGTCCTCTAGACTGTTAAATTGATGCACAATTAATAGATTGATCAATGATTATAACAACATATAGAGCAAGTTGTATAGTCATTTCATTTTCTTTGACAGGAATTCGTGATGCATGGAAGAATCTTTGTCCAACTAAAGCAATCAATATGTAATATACTACCTTTATCTAGGGTACTTATTATCCCCTGCATTAAGAACTACCAAATAATTAGCCTTAAAATATTTATTATCGTGTAAGGCTATTATAATGTGACTAAGGAGACTATTAAATAGTCTAATCAATTCTAAAAAAAAAACATAATTTCATTTAGTTAAATTATAAATACTCAACATTGTTACTCTAATATTAATGTTTTATCTCGTCTTATTTAGTGAAAATGTGAAGAAAAATTGTTAAATTAAAAAGTTATATATTATAAAAAATAGATATATTTGAAAAATTAATATGGAAATAGTATATATTTTGGAATAGAAAATATTAGTTCAAATTTAAGATTCTTAGTAACAATTAATTTGGTGATAGAACATATATAGAAATATTTTTAGAGTTTGGATTTTTATAATTGGGAGAAAAAAAAAAGTTTAAAAAAAAAGTTTTTCTGGTATCCTACAATTACTTCAAAACTACCTACTGTCTTTTTTCACAAGGGCAACCCTTGATTTGCGGAAAATAAGTCAAAAATGAATTTTAGCAAAGGAAAAAGAAGAAATAAGAAATATGCCAATAAGTAAAAGTGTTTGTTTTTAGTCTTCTCATTTTTATTTAATGTGAATCATGCATTTAATCTAATGGATCACTTTTGGCTAATTAGAGAGTGTCCCATTAACTTAATCAGAAAGATCCAATTCCTTCTCTTTTATATCTTTTCTTTACACTCACTTAATCATTATGAATCAAATAATTTTATCTTGAAAATGCAAATAGTTAATTAAATGGTGAATAATTGATAAGATGCAAGTGTAAAGAGAAATGTGTAGTTATGTATGTAATTGAAAACAGTGTGAAAAAAAATTATACCTCATTCCTCTCATCCTCTTTTTTAATAGTGTCACAATTGAGGAGTGTATAAATATTAATATTGATCTCCTTTGTTAATTTCATCATGCAGAGACCATCAAGATAATACAGCGCTAGATAAGAAAAGGCTACTATAAGAGCCATGCTAGAATTTAGCAGTTCAAAAATAGCTAGAAGGGTTAGTTGAGATTTTAATTACCAAGGTTACCACATCTCTTGCTGCAATGGCGATTATATCAGCACAAGAAACAGTGTGTGGACATGCTTTCTCAAGCTTTGCCTTGGCTTCATCAATAACATAGAATGCATGAACAGAGAGATTAGGAGGACCATCTTTTTCAGCCTGGTTTTTGGGAGTTGAGTCCAGCAATATTGATGCATCACAACCCTATCATTCACAATTGACCAAAACTTTTATAATAATTACATCATCCATTTCAATACTTCCACATGAATTAATAAACATTAGTTAGGTCCAAGTTCCATTTCCATGATGTGCTTGACTGAGGGGCACAGATAGTTTATATTTCATTCTCTGTCTAGAGAAATTTTTGCCTTTTTTTCTCAAAAAGAGTTCATATGTTACAAATTTAAAATCTAATTATTTTTTTCTCAAACCTATTCATATAAATTTCGTTTCTTATTTAATAAATGATATTTATATTTTAATTTTTTATATATTTTAATAAATAATAACTAATGTGTTAGAAGAAATATGCTAAAAAAATATATAGCAAATTTGTTCTAATATTATATTTCTTTTAAATATACTAGTAATTTATTATAAGTAATAAAATAAGAGTTTAATTAGTATTTATTACCCGTGTAAAAAACTTTTAGACTTATATTCAATCATATATTTTCATTTATATAATTTTTAAAGTATTAATTAATAAAATCAATAGGCTTATCATAGTTGTAATTGTAAATACTAATTAATTAATATACATTTATATGACTTTTAGTCTAATGCATATTAATTAAACTTTACAAATAATTGAAATACATAATTTTACATCTTTTAATTGGTGTTTAATATGTGTGCATTAGCCATAAGCACAATAAATATAGAATGAAGGTCATATTGACATACCCTTATGAAACAGTCATGGAAGAACATCCTCAAGATCCGAGCTGGGACTTTCGGATCAAATGTGGAAGCCCTAAGAACCGTGTCTGAAATTATCTTCTCTGCTTGTGGACATGTTTTGTCATAGTACTGAGCATCAAGCTCTGCTTGTGACATTGATGATAATGTCAAGAAGAGGAAAATGATGGGAAAAAGAAATATGCATTTTGAATGTGGCAGAAGAGCCATTTGATTGGAAGTGAAACAGAGAATTATGGAATACAATAACTGAGAAAGTTATGAGGATTTGATGAAAACTTTGAGCACGTGTATGCTGTATATATAGAACATAAAGTTGTTAACACTAACAAATTCAAACACAAGATTAGAGCGTAATTATTGTACTTGAAAGCCACTCAAAGTTAGAAGATTAGTCTGGATGTGCCAAATTTTGACTTTCACTTTTGTTCTGCTTTAAGATCAAGTATATTCATCCACCTACACATTAAACACAAATCTTGGGAATTCAACAAAGCAAATTTTGTTTAGAATTAAGATCCATCCTACACTAGGCACAGGGAAATGTATCCAACGGTGCTATTCTTGTTGTGTCTCCTTAATTTCTAGTTTTCTACGTAGGGAGCAGCTAAAGTACGTGTAAGTGTAACATTCAATACAACAATTGATGACTATAATAAGGACAAGGCTATGTAAATGTCAAAATAAATCATGATGTGTGTTTATTATCAAGAATATTAATCAACTAACTAGATGCATTTTTTTATGTAGATTACTAGAATTGCATATACAAAAGAAGTTCTGAATTTTACTTCGAAAAATTATAGGTAACCTTAACCAAATATTAGTTTACACCAATATACAAATGTTAGTAATAATGATTGATAGAATTTGGATCATCTTCAACCTTTTTATTTCTTTTTTTTTTAAACTTTAAACTCTAGCTCTTTAACTCTTTCTCCTCTCTTGCTTATCTATGTCTTTCCATAAGGTTAGAGAGAATAAAGTTATTGAAATAATAGAATGATCACATTATTAGAATTGTAAATTTGAATTTAAATCAACTCTAAAACTAATTTAAGAGTTACTCCCAACTAATATATTGACACTATCTCATATGAGATTAAGTTTTTTTCTAGTAAACTCCCTTATTAGATCAACACTATAGAGTTTAATGTGTTAATAAATGGTGAGTGATCTTAATGAATTTATGATAGAATTTGATGTCATATTGAAATTGTGGGTTGAACATGATCCAATTCCTAAAACTAGCTTTCAAAGGATGAGTGTTGTGTCATTTATATAGTATATTTTGATACTCTTTGGTTGACGTGAGACTTGTATTTTTTTTTTTCAACACACATGTTAATTTCTTTAGTGTTTTTATTTTTATTAGTTATTACAAAATTATCTTTGTTATTTTTATTTTATTTTCTATTCCAAGAATTATATAAAAATATAGGAACAATGATGCTATTATTTTCATATAATATTTAAAATAATATAGATAAATTAATAGAAATCAATAAAAATAAAAAATAGCAAATATTTTCACACTCAAACAAGTCATTTTTTGTCGACCGATAAATTGTAAGCATACACACCTTTAAGCTTGTGATTTTGCTTTTAGAAGTGATTGTTTGCTTCTTACTTTTCTTTTCCTTGATTGGACCAATTTATTACGAGATTTTTAATTTGGAGTAACTTTAGATTTGTTTTTAAAATAAGAGTTTAATGAGCATGTATAGATAATGTAAAAGAATTTTATATTGATATTTAATTATAATTTTTTATTTATATAATTTTTAAAATATTAGTTTGTAAAATTAATAAACTTACAATAAATAAAGAATTATAATTGAATTTTAATGTAATACGGGTGCATACTACTTTTTCTCTTAAAATAATAAAAAATAAGGAAAATCACAGGTTTGAATTTCAATTTCACAACTATATTATCTTATTAATATTTTCTTTTATTAAAGTTAGGGACATCAAGCACCCCATATAGTTGTGAACTTGAAACACAATTTACGTTATTATGTAAATTCATGAATAAGAACTACAACTTATTTTATTCTTGTCTACGACTTGTCGTGTCTTTATATATTTATTTAATTTTACCTCTAGCTAACTCGTCTCAGCCACAGGTACGACTTCACTTTGATAAAAGAATAATCCACTGTTGTATATTAAATTCATGTTGGTATAATAATTAAACTAAACTTAATAAAGAACGCAGTAATATATCAAGTCTTATACTTGATGCTTTTATATTTTCACACTATTTTAATGAATAAATTTCAAGTTACATGCATCAGATCAGTAATATCAATACAAATTTAAGTTATATTAATTAAGAAAAAGTGATTCTTTTCTGCTTTCATTGGGGTGTACTACACAAAAGTACAATTCCACCAAACTAAAACACCAAAGAAAAAAACAACACAGAAGCACATGTTGGTTTGGTACACTTACAATATATTCTAGGATGTTTTTCTGTTGCCTTATACCTATCAGCTTAGTTTAGGTAAGCAGTTGTGAAGTTGGTGATGAGATGAGTCCAGTTTCTTCGATCTTCGTAAACAATTTTTCTAGTTTTCGTATGAAGGTTCCTTTTATGATCTAATGATAGGGCAATTAATAACAATAATTGAACTAAGACATTCAATCCTTCAATACCTACTCAAACTATCCAAGAAGATAAATAGTGTCGGAAGTTTTAGTCAATATATTCTTCTGTAATGAGGGTAAAATTCGATCTTATATATATAACAGTCAGTTAAAAGTTAAAATATTGAGTACATTATATATTTTCTATACCGTAAACAGGCAACGTATAAATTCTTTTAATTTGACTATTTATATATTATATATCTATTATTTATTCATCTCATCTGTTAAAAAAAATTAGCTCTCATAATAAAAAATATATATTTGAGTAATAATATTGTATTTATTTATTTAGTAGTATTGAAAAGAAAAAGAAATGTGTGTTTTACCATTTTTCACTTCTAAGTTATAACAAATTACTGCTACTTTACTCCATGCATCTTGTACATGGCTCTGTTAATAAATTAACCGCTCTCGATGATGATGAACTCGGTGGTAAATCTCACATTCAGAAGTTTAGTTTGGTTAACAACTCCCATAATTAGATGAATGGGAAAGTGGGTGGAGGGGCAACTCGGGATGGAAACTAACATAGAGGAAATAATAGTTTCAGTGGAATCTTAATTCCTTTAATAGGATTTTGAGTTTAATCTCTAACATAATGCAGAACTTAAGTTAGGAAGATGAATGAGTATACTTTGGACTCAAGGAGAATATACAATATGAGAGCAACCTACTCAATATTGCAACAAAAACTTTAGGGAGGGGAACACAAATGGAGGAAATGAAATTATTATGGTCAATCTAGGTATAGTTGAAAGCTCTCATATTCACCTAAAGGCTTATGTTTAACAAACTACCAATTAAAAATAATCTCATGAAGAGAAATGTAATACAGAATGAAACTTATTTATTATGTCGTTGTGTAGGCTTTATGAACACACGGTTGATCCTGGGTCTTTTAATTGCATGATAACTACTCAAATTTAGCACAAATATTACAGGTGGACTTGTTTGAATATAGTGATACATCAAGATCCCCAAGTAAACTTCATTCAACATATAAATTGGGGTCTCGGAATAGCAACAATCACAAAAGAGACGTGGTGTAGATAATAATAGTTTAATATCTGTAGAACCAAATGAGTAGATGTGTATTCAAAGGAGAGATCTTTAATTTTGACAAATTATTACAACAAATTCACTTCTATATATGGATATCTCTTATACCTTTTCATGGTTTTTTTTGTCTATAAAACAAAAACTCGCATGATTAGAAATAATTCAAGAATATATATCTAAAACGAAACACTAAAACAGAATTCACATATATTATGAAAACAAAGCTAAAATCATTCAAAATTAGTTTTACCATTAAGTTGTGTTTCGGCTACAAGTGTCTGTTTTATTATTTATTATACATTGATTTTATTAGATATTTTACTATAATGCGATGCTTTCATTATATTTTAAGCAATCCCGATAGAATTTCTTTTACCTTCATAATTCCTTGATTTTATATTGTTATTTTTTAGGCTAAATTTTATTTTTTGGTTATTTATGCTTTTTTTTTCTAGTTTCCCATCTTTTAAAAAATTATTATATTATGTTTTAAAGGTGCTTTATTGAGTGCCGTTTTTAGTTAACAGTACTTTGACATAATTTTTATTTTCTTGAATAATTTAAAAATGATTATAATTTTATTTAAATAGAATTTTAAATCATTAAACTTTTATTTTCATGTTTATATTATAAAGGATGTATTTCATGATAAATTACATAAAAATAATGTACTAAATCACTAATATTATCATAATAATACAAAAAAATTGAATTGTTTACATGAATTTATAGGTTTAAATTTTATTATTGTTATTGTACAAATTATTATTTTTACATAAAACTAATTATTTGTAAATGTGAAAGCATCAAAATCCGTCTATTTATAACGACTTAATTTTAAAATAATTTATGACAACTGTTTAAACATTGTTAATAGGGGGAAAAAAATGTTGATGTGACATATGCGGTTTAAAAAAAATGATTGAGCTTTGATATGGCGGCAGAGGAAGGAAATGATACATGATTTAAACCAGAAAGAATATAAATAAGGAAAGAAATGGAGAAAAGAAGACACTTTATTATTAAAAACTTGTAATTAGTAGGTGAAAATTACATGTCATTGTCTTGTAGTTGTAAGTATAGGTGATGATAACAAGCAACTATTGGTGAGTAACCATGATAAAGATGAAGACACTAAGGAAAAAACCTATCATTTCAATATTGTTGTCTAGCTAATGGATGGTCCCATGTTAATTATGTTTGTACGAGGAATTAATTAAGTTCATACTCATGTTTTGAATTTTAATCTATTATTTTTTTTCATTAAAAAAAGCTTGTAAATAACACCTAGCTGTCATCTTTCCCCAACCCCATCCCTCCCATTTAAGTCACATGGTAAGAGAAAAGTTGTCTGTGAGACCTAGAAATTCTATTTTTATTTTTGAGTTTAATTGGTATACGTGTTAGTGTAATGATTTTTACACTGACATTTAAACATAGTTCTTCATTCATGGTAAATTTGTTAACTTTATTTATTACTATTTTAAAAGACACATAAATAAAAAGTCATAATTAAATGTTAGTATAAAAAATGTGAGTGTAAAAATCTTTTATACTGACCATTTATATCAATTAAACTCTTTTTATTTCTACTTTTTAAGTTTGTCTATACAAAAAAATATCCAATTCTTTTAACGTCTCTTTAATTTTCGGAATTAACTGATCGAAAAACCAATATCAATAAAGGATATTTTGGAGATGCAAATAGCAATTGAGAGTACTAAACGAAATTGGCCAGGAGAAGTTAGTGTCTAGTGCCTAGCCCAAATGTTAAGATAATGCAAATTGAAAAGTTAAGGTAGTATCGCAGCCTCTAAGGCTTTTTTATTTTTCTGGTTATTCAACCCTTTTTAAAAGGTTCAATTAATTTTAATTTAGGGACTAATTGCTCATTTTTAAAAATTAAAAAAAAAATCATTTTTTAATAAAAAAGAATAAACTGAGTATGCATTGGCTAACTATAAAATATCTTCTTTATTTTCTTGTTTGGTCATACTATATGTTCCCATCCTTTTGTCCTCGGGAGCCAAGGAATTGGACCACCTCGTGTGCTAGTGGATTGGCTTAATGTAGTTTTATTAAAAATAAAAATAGTGTTTTTCACCATTTCTTTAACCCCAACTTGTTTTAAGATGTCACCATGACTTTTAAAGACCTGGAAGATAGTGATTGGATCACAATCCTATGGTATAAAAATTTATAATAATGAAAGAAATGGGCATACAGCATGAAAAAATATATAATTAATATTTAAATTTCACATTTTGAACATGATTAACAAACAATCCCGTTACTAAATCATGCAAAATACACTTATCTAGTGATAAAGTCTATACATAAAAAATAAATAAAGAAATCATTTATTTAAATTCTTTTGCTAACAAATTTAACACTTCTAATAACTAATTTTTTTTTATAATATACAAACAACTAATATTTGTCAAATTAATCAAAGAAAAAATGATAAAAACAAAATCCTTGCATTCTTGCAATAGTCATATACTTCTAACACATTTGCATTTTAGGTGCATTTAAAAATAATTAACAATTTGCACATAACTTATTCTTATTTTGGATCCAACCTGATCACTACATAAAAAATGAAACATCTTATAAACAATTTCATAAATAACCCTATGGGATGATGAAATACAGGTGAATCATAACGAAATACATTTTAATTCTAAATTTGAATATATCAGTGATCATCAACTAACCGATCACCTTGTCCTTCTTGGCATAATATCTCCTGTACATGGAATCAACATTGGTGAGATAGAAGGTCCTTGGAGCTAAGTAGCTACAATCCTTGCTTGTCACAAAGTCCTTCCCCCCGTAACGGTGCTCCATGATTTTCAATGTTTCCGCAAACTTTTCAGGAGGAAACTGCAAAATCAAGTTTAATTTTGATATATTATCAATGTAATATCTTTACATGGTCAAAGTAATTATTAATATATGATTAACTAATCATAATATAAAAGAATAAAGGAAATCACTTTTTATAAAATTGAAAGACAACAAACATGGTGCATTGCAGAGGTCACTCTATTTGAGCAGTTTCTTAGATGATAAAGCCAGAATGCAATTATCAATTATCACAATATTTAGCTTGTATGTGGTTAAAGACTGAATACCTCAAGTCTCTGCTTCAACTTGTCTGAAACATTCATCACCTTTACAATGTTTGACAAGTTAAATGGATGCTGCCCTTCTTGAAAATGGAAGGAGAACATTGTAGCTGTTAAACCACTTCCATATGAAAACATAACTACCCGTTTACCCACCTGCATATTGAAAGATAAATCTGATGAGAAGCTTTGAATTAGCCATTGTCCATATAGTCAGGACAAAATAAATGAAAAAGTGATGAAACCTTACCAATGAACCGTTCTTATTGTGAAGAAGCGAAGCAAATGCTGCATAAAGAGATGCAGTGTACATGTTACCAACTTGCTTTGGGATTAGGGTGCTGGGCTGCACCTTTGCATCATATAGATGTTTTGCAGCTTGCTGGTTTGCCTATAGAATCACAAAGACCACAAACCATTTCAGGCTTCCATTTTTAGCAATCATTTTAGTCAATAAAACACAATTCAAACACAACATGAGTAACTACCTTTTCAAGATCACGACTTTGATAACTCTCATCACCAGATAAGGATGCATACGGTGCAAGGGTTTCCCTTGCAACTTCATCAACAAAACTGGCACAAAATATCAAACTCATAAAAAAAGAAAGATTCAAACTTCAAAGACATTATTTAAAACTGGTTGAGTAATTTTATGGCTCATACTTCATATACTCCATTTTCCTGGGAATTGTTGGTGCATAATCCAAAAACAATTTACAAAATATGTTGTAATCTAAATATTTAATTTGCAAAAAGCAACTTCATTGTTCAATAATGTTCTCTTTCTCTAGTAAGCAGTTGTGAATTTTGTGAAAAAAAGAAGTTAACTAGTATATATAATTGAAATCTCAGGTGCATGACTCCTAGTTTGTTACAAACAACAAATATTCAAAAGATAAACTAATAGTTATCCAGTCAAAAGGGTCAATGGCATTCTATAAATAGACACCTTGAATTGAAAATACATTGAATAAAGCAGAAGATACACAAACCTGGGATTTCTCAAGAAGTCATTGAAGTATAGCCGGCCAAAACTTTTCTGCACAAGCTGCAATACATCAAGAAAGTAATTATGTAGAGTCATTGTAGGTCTCGTTATGACATACTTCTCTGCCTTTTCGTTTTCATTCCAAATACGGAGAAAAAATTCCTGCATGACAATTACCTTGTTATATGGAGAATGAAACACAAAATAATCAGAATCTGACATTGAAAAAGGCCTCCCCTCCAATTTTTCAAATCTGTATATGGAAGAACATTTAATGAGAATTTGAAGCCAAAAAAAAATAAAAATGGCCATATCGGTTCAGTCTATGCTTACTTCTCACAGAAGAGACGATAACAGGAATCAAGTGCCATGAGATAACAGGTCTGTGAGAGTTTTCCATCAACAACCTATAGCAGGAAATAACCAATAAAAAATAAAGAAAAATATCTCTCTTAATTAATGTGTGCTGAACTTGTAGTTGATTGACAGAAGGCATCAACAAGTACTTAAGCATAATAGCAAGGATTGGTGTAAAGCAGAGACTAAAATCTGAATATATCTATAAATATGTGTGCAAACTGAGATAAATTACTTGAAAAAAAATCAACTCAAGTGACAATCTCTATAGCCATTTAAGGGGGAAAAAACAGCACTCAAAATCAGTATTAGCTTTAGCTGCCCTGTAAAAATCAATGGTTTTTGTGTATAGGACCATGTAGGAGGGAAAGGGATCCTGCTAACCAATATAAAGAGTGTTCTAATGTACAAGACTTCAACTGTTAAAATAAAACTGGGAAATAGGCATCATGGCTTTGTTCATGAAGTTAAAAATAATATTCTTAGCATATCCTTTTTCAATTACAATCCTCCTTGATTTTGTTTGTTAATACTTCAAATAAAAAATAGAACACAAAACTATGAAAAAAAGGAAATACTGAAATTTGGAAATATGTTCATACTTCATAGATTAGTCTTATTGTAAGAACAAAAGAACTTCAATCATAAACTAAGACAACACTTCATAGTACAATTATGATGCAAGTAAAATTAACAGTGAGGAGGTGACAAAGCATTACTGGATATTCACTAGCAAGATCTGGCTTGTAAAAATCATATGCATGAGACATGTGGCTGCCTCTGAGTTTGCTTTCAAAAGCAATAGGAGCATCTGGCCCTACAAGCATGGCAATTGCAGCTGCTCCTCCAGTGGGACGAGCAGGTCCTTCAGCATATACCTGAAACAAAAATGTCATAGCTAAGAAAACTGTTTGAAACTATAATCAGCAATTGATTTTAACATTTGAATAGAAACAGCATAAGTTATAATACAATCAAGTAGAACAAATGATGAGACCTGTAGACATTCAAGGTCATAAGTTGTAATACAAGATTTCTATTAAAAGTGATATCGTGGTAAATAAACTATGCATGAAATTCTATTATAAATCTGCACATTAGATAGCTCTGTGTAGATTTTCAAGTTCTTACTTTGTTGTTTCATTAAGAATGGTTTTCTGTACTTCATAAATCAAGAGAAAATTATATTATTCTAGCCATCAAGAAAATCAATTTGGATGAAACAGCTTTCTTGCACTCAACTAATCAATCTACCTACAATATTTTCATGTGATGGAAATTTCTCAAACTTCTGCTAATGTATATAGAAATTTCAGTTGCAGAGTTGTCACATGGTAAATTCATGAACAGATCAACAACCTAAGACAGAGAAGCTAGGGATGTCAAGACTGCACATTCTAATTTTCTTTAACTAGGAATATGAGCAATTTTAAGTTCTTTTGCAACATCTGGAGAGGGAAGTTTACTACAAGGCAACACATGCAAACCCCATGCCAAATATTATTTCAAGTTGAATTACGTGAAATTTGAGGATTACTTAAAACTTGCACTTGAGCAAACATATATTAGATGCTAGTGTTGGTCAGGGGCTCTAAGACATGCATACAATAGTGTCACTAATAAGACAAAAAACAGATAAAAATAATATGAATTGAAATTTCCTCATGCATAAGAAGTAAATCTGTAGCAAACATACCGCACTGTCTGTACATACAACAAGTCCATAACGTCCATCCCATGAGCTACTCTCCACCCAATTCACGCAATTAAACAAGGCAGCTGTTCCTCCATAGCACGCATTTGTTGAATCAACACCTTCAATGTCAGTATTACCACTTGCCTGATTGTTGCATGAGTTAATATATGCTCACATAATCACAGATACTTTTTTTTTCTATTCCTTTCTTCTTTTGACTCATCTTTAAAATAAGTAAGTTATATTGAAATTTAATAGTCGTATATAAAAAAAATCTCCTTTGTCATTTAGTGTTCCTTTGGCATCAAATATATATGGACACAAGACAGGATTATATCCAGTCACACTTCACATTTCCTAGAAGAGGTGTGAAGAAACAGGAAGATATTGTGATTGTAAAAATCTATAGGATTAATGATCTTATAAAGTGAGGGTAATCACACAACACCTAAAGAGAGTAATTTACCTCAAAAATTTGCATCAAGAAAGTCTTAATGGATTTGCTTTTGTCAATGACAGTTTCACTCCCAACCTCCAAACGTCCAATTTGCTTTGGATCAACATTATATTTTTCAAGAAGTGAAGTGACTACTGTCAAGCTGTAAATTCACGTTTAAAAGCAAAACATAATAAGAATAAGTGCAGGTATAGCATTATAATAATTATACAAGTCCACACCAAATCATTTACTTCTAAACATTCAAAATTACTTAATATCCTGAATTCATAGTAAAACCCCAAAATTTTGGATAAAATATTTAATAATTTTTAAGAGTTTTAAGTAGAATTCAACACAGGACAGGACTTACTAGATCTTAATTATATAAGCAGATCAACTTGATTAATTCAAACAGAAAACTTAGGGGATCAAAACTATACACATTTTAAACCAAAGGTACCAAAAATGTAATTAAGTCTTTTTTTTCCTTTTTTTTATGCTTTTCTGCAATACTCATTAACACGATAAGCAAACTAATAATTAAAAAATAATAATAATAAGAGAAGTACTAGGAAAAATCTATTAGAAACTCTCTTCTCAAACTCTTTCTCTTATTGGTTATAGAAAATCACCAGGTTCCACTTGTCATGACTCTCTCTAATAAAACAAAATTAAAATGATTGATTTTCAATAAATTCTTACAAATAATAGAGTTTCTCTTGGCACTAATAATAATAGTAATAACTAGAAAAGGCATATTGTTCATCCAAAATTTTAATCTACCTCATTGAGATAACATCTTCAACATCAGTGCAGAAGGCCATGCAATCCTGTCCAAGCCCAATAGTGTATTTCCCTCTGCTCACCCCATCATGAGCCTCCAAAGCTTCCTGCACAACCCATCAAAATTAAACACACAACATAACCAAACAGAGAATAAAAATCACAACTTTACAAAATAAAACACAAAATAGATTATAAAAATCATAGCTTTATGGCAAAAACCACAAATTGAGACCTGGGCGACGCAGGTGGTAGGGAAGTAGATGTCCATGGCAAGGATTCCGACATTGGCAGGGCGTGAAGAAGCCATGGAGGAGAATTTTCCCTCTCTTTCTTTTAGGGACTGTGTGTGTGAGTTTTTGTTTGTGGACTTGTAGTTTGGAATGGAAAGTGTTAAGTGTGTGTTAGTTAGGTTTGGGAAGGGGTGTGTGTGTTCCCAACTAACCCTCCTCTTTTGGCGGAATTTTTAATGGGTGTATTTGAATGGAATATGTCATCCATCTTGCAAATGCAATAATGAATTGGTGAAAATCATTTGCATAGTAGGTGAAACAAAATACATTAAATGATGCTCATTCTTCTAATAAATGTTATTCAATTAGATCGGTTTATGGTTGATGACTTATTCCACAAATTGACTTCTTTCAGTCTAATTATTAATTTTGAGTTAACAATACAGTTATATAACTAATAGATCCATTTTTTATGAGTTTGAACTTCAAACAATTTAGATGATAAAAATTAATTTTGTATATATTGATAATTTAAAATAAAAATCTTTAATAATAAATTTTGTATAAAAATTATTGTTAGTTGAATTTTAATTATTAGGATAATAATAATAATATGATCAAATTTAAATAAGATTAAAAAAAGTAAATATAATTTTATTTTTAATTATTATATTTAAGCTAGTTTTATTGTTTGAATAATTCACCTCATCAACATGAATTGTTGTGTGTTTCTTTTCCCAAATGGTAGCATAAATGTATTCAAATTTAAGAGGTGCTACATTGTTCATGAAGAAAGAATTTAATAACATTATTTTAAAATTAAAAATCTCAAGAATATAACAAAAAATTAAAATTTCAAGAAATAATTTACAAAATATTTTAAACAACTAATTTTAAAGAATTTAGTTAATTTCAAACTAGTAAATTAAATCTAACTATTATCAATTTGAAACAATATTTATACAAAGTTTAAATTTTCAATGCATTATAAAATATTTTGAAATTACTAATTTTATCACAATTATCTCAGTTTAAAAAATCATTTAAAATGCTTTTAAAAGTTTAAAAATTCATAAAATTTATAATACCAAAATTTAAAAATAAAATTATTGATTTAGATATAAATATTTAACCCAACTATTTTCACTTCATAAAAACATTTAAAATTTTAGTAAAACATTTGTGATAATTGTAAATAAGTAAATTTAAAATTACTAATTTAACCCAATTATATCTTATTTAAAAAAACAATTATTATATATTAATTGATAGTTTTTGAAATAGACTCTAATTTATAATTAGAGAGACTAATTATATACCGGTAAAAGAAAGTTAAAACAGAATTTTGAAGAGAAAATTGATTATGCAATCATAATAGAAAACAATTTTATATTATCATTCAATTACCAGTTATTATTATATATGTAAGTTTATTTATTTTATCAATAAATATTTAAAAAGTCATACAAACTTTCCATGATTACGATTAATTGATTGAAGTTTGTACTAATTATACATACATCTTATTCTTTTTTGAGTGATCATAAAAACCATCCAACTTTTGTAACTAGTCATACACAGAATTTTGAAGAGAAAATTGATTATGCAATCATAATAGAAAACAATTTTATATTATCATTCAATTACTACTTATTATTATACATGTAAGTTTATTTATTTTATCAATAAATATTTAAAAAGTCATACAAACTTTCCATGATTATGATTAATTGATTGAAGTTTGTACTAATTATACATACATCTTATTCTTCTTTTGAGTGATCATAAAACCATCCAACTTTTGTAACTAGTAATACACACAAGCATTCTTTTATTTGCTATTTGGTGTTTTCCAAAATTTATACCACCTTTACCCATATGAAAACTCAAAGTTACACTAAGATTGTTTCACTTTCATAACTATCCTTATTCACTCAAAATGTTTAGCGACTTACAAAAATCAAGAAATTTCGTAGCAAACTATGATCTTTTTCCCTATTCCTTCCTCAAGATATTAAACCTCCATAGGCAAAATTTTCATGCACAACTTTAAGTTTACGGTTCTTTGATTTTTTTCTTCGTGAGAGGTATTTTCATACAGCTTTCTCACCAATGATGTTAAGAATTGTGTTGATTTTTGTAAGTCATTAAGCATTTGGAGTAAATAGGGATTGTTTTGAAACAATTGTAGTACTATACCTTTTAGTTTTTAAATGAGTAAAGGGAATTGGCTACAAAAATTTGAAAACACAAATGGTGTTTATGTAATATGTGAAAAATAAAGAGTGTAAATGTAATGTGTGAAATGTGAGATCTTTTACACAGAATTGATTTATTTGTGAAATACTTAATGACATAAATGATATTTTAACTCTTAAGAACTTTTTTTTTTTGTAAGTAAAGAATTTCACATAATTAATTTTTACATATATAGACTTCATTAAAGCATAATTTTATGTTTGTTCAATAAAATAATTTTTGGCACTCCAAAAGTCATACAAATTATTTAGTAAAAACTATCCAATGATAAAACTTAATATAACATCTCAATAAACTTGAATATCCAAACATAAATTATAATATAATATTATATGTCTCGATGAACATCTATTAGAGCATAAATACTCCTCAAAATAATTATAAGTTGAAGTTATTGTCTCCTCTTTCTAAGAATCTTCCTTTCGATCCTATTAGATATCACTTGCATGCATACAAGGTCCAAAACAACAAACAAAATATAAGGGGTGAGATACTTATGATCCATTCTTGTGGTACAACAATAGAAACAAGTAGGCATATATATACAAGTCACACACACCTTTTATCATTCACAACATTTTCAAATGTTGATGTAATGCAATTTCCTTCTCTTCTACTTCATATGCATATGGTACCAACTAACCCAAGAAGTAGCTTAAGGCCAAACTGCTACCATAAAAAGTGCATCGATTCTAATCTTTTTTAATAGCACTCGCTCTAGTAACTAGTCAAAGTTACCCAACTTTGCAAGTATAGTCTTAACTCATAGGATCATTATGAGCTTAGGGAGGTCTAGGCTATGTCAAGTAAAGACATCTCCAACATCCACTATCCAAATTCGTGTCTAGCTTCCATTCACCCAACTCCTCTTAATGACATGATGCATTCACAACACATAATGCACACATACAAGTCCCTCTAGACCTCCTTCCACCAAACATGAGTCTTATTCTTGTCTCTCTCAAGCTAGGTCTTCATTGATGAGACACCACTTGAATCCATTCTTGCCTTTCTCAAGGTAGGTCACTCGTCTCAATAATATCAAGTCACACTACAATACTTATCACAAAACATACTCATCACGTATATAATATCATTATAAAGAAATTGTGTTATTAAGTATAATTCATTTATATACCATTCATATTCAATTAAGATAAATATGGAGCAAAACATCCTTATTCTATACTTTTACACTCATTATAATAACTTATTTCTAAGTAATATGTTTAGCTTAGCACTTAAAAAGTTTTGGTGGTGTTATGTCACTTATTTTTTATTATACAATTTTGATTCCTATAGAGTGTAAGTATGATAAGTGGAGTTTTACTAATCCTATCAATTTGATTCTTATTTAGTTTGAAATCTAATACATTTATAATATATTATTATTATTTTCACCTTAAATCTAATTCAATTGTTTATTAGTCCAAAAATACAAGTAAACATGAATGTACCAGTCCAAAAATAGAGTTTGACCTTTATTCATAATTTTTATCATAACTTGAGTTTTAGACCTCATTTTTTAGTGAAATAAACAGAATTATTAGACAAGATATAGGGATAAAAATTTCATTAATACTGCTTTCCTAATCCAATCATCTATGTCACTTTTCAAGCCACACAACTCGCTAAGCAAGAATGCTCTCTCAACAAATTAAGTTCTCTATCAGATTAATTCGCTCAACAATGATGCTCACTCAAATTAATCTTTCTACTAGATGAGTTCACTTAGCTACATTACTCGCTCAACAAGATCCTTCGACAAACTAGTCACAATTTTGCAATTCCCTACATAATTGTCACTTTCAAAGAGTTCCTAACACCCTAAAACTCATCTAAGTTCTCTAGTTAATCAAAGACAAACTCGCTCTCAACCCATGTTTAACATAAAAAACATAAAAAGATTGACAAAGGATGAATCAAAACACAATAGTATACTTAATTAACAAAATCAAATACAAGAACACCATTGAAAAGGGACAAGAACATCTAATATTCATTCAAAATTACACAACAAAGATGGAAAAATAAGGATGGGAAAATAATTTCACCTTAAAATATGATAGAAAATATAATAAAATGTGAACACAAGCCTTTACTCTTTAACAAAAAACTTGAAAACAATAAATTTGTGAGTCTTTTTATTTATATATTATTTAACTTGCTCTTTTAATTTTTAGCCACGTGACTTTTCACATTTGTTCTAACAATGGTATTGAAGTACTAAATTTTTGTTTGTTTTAACATTGAAATCTAATAATTTGTTGCGGTCACATTAAAACTGCATGGAAAGTATTAAAATTTTAAAACAAACGCACTTATGAAATTATTTTTTTATTTTAAATCGAGTTATATATATTTCTTATATTTATGATTCTACACCAACTTATGATCACATAATAGGTTTATTTTTTTCTTAATGTCTTTTGAGATTTACATTAGTTGACATTTAAGATTTGATAGGTAAAATAATAAAATTCAGTTTAACAACTTAATTCGAGTAATTGTCAAGCAGCAAAAGTTTAAAGTCTACTTCAAATTTGAAAGACGTTGTAATTCATATTTTTAAAATGGACAAGTCACACGCGACATTCAAGTCATTATGGAGGTTTTCTATTACCTGAACGAGAATAAATTAGTTTTCGGAATACATTAAATAAAATAATTCTGAAAACTAAAATCCAACAGAGTTACTTATTCCCAATACTACATTTCGAAAATTAGTTTTCAAAGTAGTATTTTCAGCCGAAAGGGGATGCAAAGAAAAAAAATAAATTGTGTAAATAGAATAGGCGTTAATTAATATTTAGTTAAGCCCAAGTTGAGTACACTAAATATGAGAAAGGCCGTTGCAAAGTCCATTGTTAGTGTTGTTCGTGTAAGTACTAAGTAGGCATTTACTTCTTAGGATAAGGGAATGAAAAAGAGTGGATAGTGGTGCTAGAAAATAAACTCCACCCTCACATGTTATGTTTCATTATCTCTTTAACTCATGTGACTCAAACAAGCGTGAAAAAATGTTGCAACACTTTTTAGGTCGTAAATCTAAGGTCACAAATTTTTAGTCTACGGATAAGATAATGCTATTCTTAATTTTGATTTATAGGCCACAAACTACTATAAAACAAACCAAAGATGAGGGAGGTGACTTTAATAGAAGAATAGGTTCACTGAGGTATTTTAATTTTAATATATTACATGTTCTTAAAAAGCAAATAAATAATGTAATAAATTTTAGCTATGGGTGGTGTATTTACCAGAAAATTCCCTATGTATTCTCCAAGAAGTCTATCAAATAAATTATTCGACAAGTCCACCAAATAAATTCTCAAGTGTGCAGGTAATACTCTAGATAATGTGGTTCAATGTTAATTTTTTTATGGATTTTTACATTACCATTCTCCTTTCTTTATACTTGAAACATGGTTATTGTGGTACTAATGGTGTTTTATTACTCATAATGTGGTACTAATGGTGTTTTATTACTCATAATGTGGCACTAAGGGTGTTTTATTACCATTAAGTGCTTCTTTAAGTTGTCTTGTAATTGGCAATGACTTTAATAAGTCCTTTTAAATGACTTTCTTAAGGAGTTGAATGACTTTCTTAAGGAGTTGAGACTGTTTGATCCGTGCTAATTGTGTTTTCTAAGGAGGTTGATGACCTAGGCGACCTTGTGGTTGTGAGTGACAAGGTTGTAGAGATTGCAGGTGACATTGGTGATGGCTTTAGGAGTACATAAGCCCCTCGAGTTCTAAGACTTATTGAGGCGCTGAAGCTTTAAAGCGAGGTTGGTATGGGAAAAGAGAGGTGACCTTAGGGTCACGGGGTGTGAAATGCGAGTTTGCAAGTTTCAATAATGATGACCGAGTAGATAACCTTGTGTTTATCTTTATTCTTCTTTATTTCTTTTTGTTTGACCAACTTTGTTCTTTTATAACCTTTTGTAGTCATCAACTCTGTACTTTCATGACTTTTTGAATGAATGAAGTCATTTTCTTCATTTATCATTTTCGCTTTATTGTCATTTTAAGTTGCGAGTTGAACTTTGTTGCTTTCGTTTTTATTTTATGAGTGAATGGATCGTGCTCGGTTTAGGTGAGTTGCTGTTCGACTCGTGCGTGTTCAGTTCGCCAATAAGAGCGTGTTCAGTTCGTGAATGAGAGGCATGCGTTCAGCCTTTGTGAGCTCGTGTTTGGCTCGTGAAAGAGAGGCGTGCATTCAGCCTTGGCAAGCTCGCGTTTGACTTGTGAATGAGAGACGCATGTTTATCCTTATACGAGCTTATGCTCAGTTTGTGAATGAGAGGCGCGTGTTTGACCCTTGTGAGCTCATGTTCGGCTCTGCGCATTTGGCCTTGTACAAGCTTATGCTCGATTTATGAATGAGAGGCGCATGTTTGGCCCTTGTGAGCTTGTGTTTGGCTCATGAATGAGAGACACGCGCTCGGCCTTCTACGAGCTTATGCTCGGTTTGTGAATGTTAGGCATGTGTTTGACCCTTGTGAACTCGTGTTTGGCTCGTGAACGAGAGACGCACGTTTGACCTTTGTGAGCTCGTGTTCGACTCATGAATGAGAGACGTGTTTGACCTTGTATGAGCTTATGCTCAGTTTGTGAATGAGAGGTGCATGCTCAGCCTTTGTGAGCTGAGCTCGCGTTCGACTTGTGAATGAGAGACACACGTTCGGCTTTGTACGAGTTTATGTTTGGTTTTTGAATGAGAGACATGCGTTCGGCCTTGTACGAGCTTATGCTCGATTTGGGAATAAGAGGCACACGTTCACAAACTTATGCTCAATTTGTGAATGAGAGGTGCGCAATTGTGAGATCATGTGTCATAGCTTTTTATTCTATATCTAAAGTTCGGAGAGGGTTGGTGTCTTTGTTGCTACCATTGTTTTGCGGTGAAGTGGTTGCTGGGAAAAGTTTTACACAGTCCCACGGTGGACACCAAATGCATTACCGAAAAATGACTTACGTATTCTCCGACAAGTCCACCAAATAAATCCTTAAGAGAGCGGTGCCGAGGTACTTACAGGAAACACTTCGACGCTCAAGTAAAACAACGTGATTCAATGTTAATTCTTAAATAATTTTTTACATTACCTTTCTCCTTCCTTTTGAAACGTGGTTATTGTGCTACTAATGGTGCTTTATTACTTATAATTTGATACTAATGGTGTTTTATTGCTCATAATGTGGCAATAAGAGTGTTTTATTACTCGTTAAGTGTTTCTTTAAATTGTTTTGTAACCGATGTCGACTGTAATAAGTCTTCTTAAATGACTTTGAGGAGATCAACCTGTTTGATCCGCACTAGTTGGACTTCCTAGTAGAGGTTGGTGACTTGGGCGACCTTGTAGTCATGAGTGGGGATGAAATTGTAGAGATAACAGGTGACGTTGATGATACCTTTAGGAGTACATGTGGGATTTTGAAGAGACTTGAAATATTTTTTAGAGAAATAAGTTAATTGCTTGTTGTTTGTGAAATTTTTTATTAAAGAGACAGACAAATTTTCTTGCTGTAAAATTATCACCCTTCAGTGTCAGCTATAGTTATAGACATGTCAGAATTCATATGTTAGAACAAATGTTGTTGAAAAAAAAAAACATGTAACCAATGAATCTGTATTTATTTATTCTATTTATTTATGTTGATGAAAAAAATACTTAAACAATAAAAAAGAAAAATAACATATTTTGTTCACATAATTTCCAACTCATGCTTACATTACTCCAAGACAAAAAGATATGTAAACTCTCCATCTCATATTATTCATACCCTCGTACTTGCATTCACTACAAAATTTTAAAACTATTAAAAAACATGTAAACCCTCCCTCTTCCTTATAACCATTTCTCTCACATTATAAGCAGAGGATCTCATATTAGAATTCTCTGTTTATAATAATTTGAATTCTAAGAAATGTTTGGTGCAAAAGCATCCCAACCTTGTTTTTGCGGTAGGTTAGCCTAGGACCTTTAGATTATCTAGTATTTCATGTGTGGCAGCAAAATCAAAGTAAATCCGAATATGCACTTAAACACATGAAAAAAAGGTATATTTGACATAATCCACACAGTTTCCGAATGTATCATACAAATGAATGAATAGTATTACTATGTAACTAACTATTCCTTTTTTTTTCTAGGAGAATGAAATTTCCATATACATGAAACTTTCAGCAGAATTCACACGTTATGGGTTCTTCCAAGACCCACAATACAGAAGAATAAATGAAACTCAATGGAATATACTAAACTTCAACAGTTTTCTGATTGATGGCAATATATCTCCACCTCTCCTTCTCCACAAAGTCAGCATCAAGGAATCTAGCAACAAAAGCCCAAAGCTTATAGACATCTTCAAAATTAACCAGGAAGCCTAGTGCAGCAGTAATCACAGTGATTCCAACATTATCTTTTTTCTTGTTGGTTGTTCTCACCACTCCTTGGCCTCCAACTACTTTTGTTTGTAGGACTTTTCCCTTCTCTACTGCATACTTATCTGCAAACCAAATGTGATGAAGGAATGCATAACTCATAGAAATGTTGCTTCTATCAGCAAGTTTCTGGACAAGAGCAGGATCAACCCTTTCACCTTTCCAATCAAATATATTGAAGGCCAAAGCAGACCCTCTATCAAATTTCACTTTTGGACCATAAATCTTGACCAAAGAAACCCCTTGTGTGTTGGGATGCTTTAGCTTCAACATTGAGTTTACAAGCCAGTTTATCAGGAACCTTGACCGGTTAGTGATAAGAATCAATCCTAAAGAATCCACCTGATCTAAGCACCGACATCGAATGTCAGTGTCTTGGACATTACTTTTATCTAGGGTCTGAACTGGCTCTTGTACCTCCTCAATTTCAGAACATTGAGTAGGTTTTAGTTTTGAGTCAGGTGGTTCTCCTGCTTCAACTATATCAGATTTTTTAGTTTGCATTGGACCTGAGAAAGATGACAAAGGAAATGGTTTCTCTTCATGTGGGCATGTTGGTGTTGGTTTGTGTTTAAGTTCTAAGTCAGTGCCAGAAGAATCATCTGATAATTGATGAGGCTGCTTTTCAGGTACAAGATTGACAATTCCTGCAGAATGAGAAGATTCCAAGCTGGAAATGGCAGATTTCTTGATGAAAAGGCATCCAAATCCTGAAGGGTTTTCCCCGAAGACCTTATAGAAAGAACAAATAAGAAAGTCTGGTTGAAAGAGAGAGAGGCCAAAGCAGTCCATGTCTTTTGGTCCCAATGCACATGCATCAACCAACACATGCCATCCATTCTCCTGTGCTATGCTCATCCACAGATAAGGATATCTTGCTCCTGTCACTCTTGAACTAAGTGGGAAAACAAAAAGGCCTTTTCTTTTCTTCTTCTTTCTCTTTCTCTTAATCATCTTCTTCAACTTTGTTGTCTGAATCCTCAGTCTTGGCCATGAGAACTCCGCTGACATGACCCTGGCTCCTCTCTTCTCTGAAGAACTAATCATTGCTTCCACCGCCTCACTCTCATAGTCATAAACTGTCAAAAGTTTCCTACTAGTTTGGAATTGGTATGAATCTGCTACAAGTTTGAAAGCTGAGGTTCTGTTTGCTGTGAAAACCATGAAGTAATCGTTTTCAGATATGTTAAGGAAATTCATGATTCTCTTTCTCATTGCAGCCTCAAATTCCGAGTCTTGCCCTCCATGAAGCAACAAATTCTTCAAGCTCCCAGTCTTGCAAGATAAGCCAAAGAATGGAATATCTGAATAAGTAGGTGGTGATAGGCGTGTTTGAGGAATTGAAGATGAGGGTGCTTGGTTGTTTGATGTGTCGTGGCGTTGGAGTTGAGAGTAGGAGAAGAGGCCAATGCCAATGTAATCTAAGCAAGTTTGGTTGGAGAGTGAGAGGTGGAAATAGTCCTTGGCTCTAACATGGTCAACTTGTTCGGTCTCAGAATACTCAGGGTACACTTTGGTGAACTCATTGAACGATTCATGAAGTGATGGAAGAGACTCATGGTTGGTGAATTGAGTGTTTGGGAATATAGATGATGCTGTTGTGACTGCGAAGCTGTGGCGCCACTCAGCAGAACTGTTTCTGAGTCTTGGTATTGTGTTGCCTTGTGATGTTGGTGAGTTGAAAAATGTAGTAGTGCAGCAGCAGCAGCAACAGCATTGGGGGCATGTTTGGGAAGACTCATTAAGGGTCTGCATTTTTTTTTCTCCTTGTTTGCACTTTGAGACAAGTTTCGTATATATGTACTAATTTGACATTTTAACAGCTATTGCCTATTGGATTTGTTGATGCTTTGGCCATTCGGCATATAAGAAAAAGCACATAAAGATAAAAACAGAGTTTCTCTCTTTTTTTATTATTATATTGTGTTTGGATTTAGCTGGCTGATACGGCATTGTATGATGAAAGTTGAAACTATCGAAAGGTTCATGTACTACAATTTGGACTTAGTCTTGCATAGTTAAGTTGCCTTACCTACCGGCTAGTTGACCAGTTAATACTTAGTGGCCAATTAATTAATCTAAACCGTTTAATTTAGTCTATTGATGGTAATGTACATATGATTTTTAAATTTTCCTTACAAGGGTTATTTAAAAAATTATATATTTCTTGTTGCACGAGTCTTTGCTAAGTTGTACTTTGGTGGATTGCCCCTTCCCCTTCCAATACTGAATTTGTTTTTGTTCTTTTGGCTAGTCTGATTTTGTCCATTTTATTAAATTATTGCAAGTGATCATCTCTCGTTATATAAAATCATGAATTTTGACATAAACAATGATGAAAGAAGAGATTTGTGTGTGGCTAAAGAAAGATGTTTAATATAATGATCATATATATATATATATATAACCAGAGACCAAAGCACAAAATTGTACTCTAATCTCAACTATATAGCAAAAATATTACAATGAGTCTCTTTTTAATTGAGTAATATTAGAACTGAGATCATGTTTGAGTTGTGAAAGTCATTTAACGTAAGCATGCAAGTACTAAAACAAAGAATTATTAACTATAATTTTTTTTTTCTGATAAAATTAATTGGAGAATTTTATTTTGGTAGTGTTGAAAAATGGGACCAGATCATGGTTTGTGAGTATTAAGTGGCTTGGATGCCAAAGTGGTCTTTATTTAAGTTTGCATTATCTAAAGCTCAATTTCAGAGAAAGAGAAGTGAGATTTGTCCTATGCTATAAAGAATTTTTATTTTTTGTTCTTTTGTTGAAGTTGAACATATATTATTGAGTGAATTTACTAACCCATTATATTAACTTCCTAACATGATTGAATTATTATTAATTTGTTTGGAAAGAGCCATTGAATGATTTATATCATTTTGTATGATAATGAGACAGCGAAGGATAACGGACAAAAAGACAAATATGATCTGAGGCAACAATGCAACAACATGTTCACTTATTCAAAAGGAAAGCAAAGTGAATTTGAATGAGATTAAAAGTGTATGCAATTATTGGAAAACAAGCAAAATTTTATGCTATACAACAAAGAATAATGGAATGTGGAGGACAGAAGAAAAAGAGCATGCATAATCAGTTGTGCGATCCTCTGGTTTATGTGTTACTAAAAGTACCAAATAAGAAATATATTTAACTAAAAAAGTGAATAAATTTCTCTTTAGTGGTTAATTAGTGTTTTTTTCTAATGAGCCTACGTATGAAGATGCACTTTTCATCTTGAGAAAATAATAAGTATATATTGAGTTTTTGTATGTTACTCCTATTATGACTTGACCTTTTCTAGACAACAAGGTTTTAAGACCAATAAATTCAAACAAGTAAACAATTAGACAGCTTGAAACAGGGAACCGAAATAACTACTGGTTGCTTGTTTCACTTGTTGATGCTACTCAAAGGCGGAGGAACAGAATTTTATGCTTCAATACTAGATCTACCACCCCTAGTTAAGGCTGATCAAATAAACTAATAAATTTAATTACAAATAAATTACACTAAACAAACTATTTATAATTAGAGGTTAATTAGTATGCAGACTCACTGTAACAAGTTTTATACTGACATTCAATTATAATTTTTTATTTATAATAAGTGTAAAAAATTTTACACTGACATTCAATCACGATCTTCTAAAAAATAAATAAAAGTCATATAATAAAGATTTATAATTGAATATCGGTGTAAACTCACATAATTCGAAGTGTATACCTTTGTAGAAAAATTCTTATACACTTTATCTTTTTAGACATCTTTCATACATTTGTATGTACGTAACTACGTTAAAATCTAAGTTATAAATTTTTAATTTTATTTTCAGCTCTTAACTTCTATTGATATGCTTAGGGACAAACACGCTTTTAAGTGTGAGGGTGACTACTTCCACTAAAATCTTTTATCTTATTTTGTAATCATATATAATATATTGTGTTGCACCTTATTATATATTTTTGTTTAATTATATCACTAGTCAATGTGATATCTCTAACAAAACTAATAGAATTGTAAGTATTTTATGTATCATCATTTTCATTTTCTTGATTTATGTAGAATAGGGTTGAACTTATTTCAAGGTTAAACTTATTCCAATTATATATGAAAGTGCAAATAATTTCAAGTTAACAAGGAAAGTATTGAAAGAAACATATAAGAAAGCTACAAAAGAAAACCTAAAAAAAAAAGGTTGTTAATTTGAAATCTATCAAACCCACCGGAAACAATCATAAATCAAGAAATATTAAAAACAGTAATAAATTTTATTAATAAAAAACAAATTTGTTAAAAAAAATAAATTTATTATTGTCCACAAAATTAAGAAAAACAATGTAGACTTCCCCTTTATATATATATATATATATATATATATATATATATATATATATATAAAATCAAGAGATATCTTAGACTTCCACCTCTAGCCGAAAAGATCTTTATTATACATTTAAAAGTATGCTTTTAACCAATAAGCAAACAAGGAGTGGATTAGTATTTAATTATAGAAGCTTCTAGCTAGCTAGCTCAGCAATTTGAATTTGGGAAAATTTGAAAAACACGGAGACAATTTTTACACCATGAGGATATATTTAAAGGAAATAAGAATTACTGTTCATTTTGAATTTAATTAGTATTTGTAAAAAATAATAAAATTAAATTATATATACTCTATTTTTTCATACTTAACTTATCTAAGATACATTATTTTAACTTGTAGAAAATTTTTAACTCATTTCTTCCCAATTTTTCTCCTGAGTTTTAGGCTTTAACATCCATCTGAAATTGGACAAGAGAAAAAAATGTGTGAAACATTCTTTTACATTTCATTTTATTTCTCTTCATACATACAATTCAGATAAAAAATTATTTAATCCATTCAAACATAAATTTTATTTTTTAGTGATTTGAGAATTTTGATTTGTCTCTATTAAAATTTTGAAGAGAAACTGTTAACAATACATTTTTAACACTCTTATAAATATATTTTTTTTAGTTGAAATATATTAAAAATAAAAAAAAATTATAAATCTCATGTGATATTTAATGAGCTGTATATTATTTTTATAATTTTTAATAAACTTCAACTAAAGGTAAACTGTGAAAGTGAACCACATTTGAGGTGTACACATTAGAAGTGATCCAGTATTCAAAACCCATTTGTCTACGTGTTCACAAGAAGAAACCAGAGCCAAAAGCAAAGTAATTCTCAAATTTGAATTGAACAGAAGAGACCCTTCACCTGCATGTGAGGTGCCAATTTCAGAGTGTACGAGTTGTGATAGAATAGTTGATGCTAGTAGAGGAACTAGATGAGTGTTGGTGCAGCAGTTTGTGCCTGTGTTCTGAATTGAGAGGTGAAATATATTAGAAGTGGACAAATGCATTTAATTCACATTTGGCCAACTTTCTAATGAGTTCAAACCCCATAAAAAAATTGCTTTTATTAAGTATCATGACCATATTAATTTATTCTGTAAAATTATAAACATGTAACTGTAATACTTGAAATTAGTAACTACAGTAAGTGTAGTTCTTGAAATTATAAAAGCAAGGATAAAGGATCAAAATGATTGATGTTTGTTAATTTTAACTACTAGAATGATACTTTTATAATTTTTAAGAACTAAACATATTAATGTTACTTGACTTAAAGTACTAATACTATGTACTGTCGTGATTACTTTAGGTAACACCAAAACGATTGGTTTCTCCAATCATCAACAACAAAGATAATACATGCAGTAGAACATACAGAGACACACCACCTCTTTATACATTTTTTTCCCCACAAAACAAGTCACTTCCTAGTTACATCAAATAGTTATTTTCATAACTTCATAGAGCAGCTACATTTTATTGTTTTGGTGATAATATAAAATATCTTAAGCACATTGATGGAAAACAGACACTCTGACAAAAGAGAAATGTAACAAAAGAAGCCCCTCCCTACAACTAATCAAGATACAAGAGACTAAAAGCAATGACAGGCATTTCCATTAACCTTTGATTACCTTGTAATCTGCCACCATATTGTACGAGATTAAGCTAAATGAGCCACAGGGCAACTCTCCTTTGGCAAGTTACTGCACTGACTTTTGGTAGCTCCAAAAATACTGACCTTTGCACCTGCCAGGAGAGAGGTGCCCTATTGCTTATTTGCTTAAGTTTTCACCTTGAATGGGTGCTTGTGTCTTGAATTGTCTCTGACTTGTGTGTATTTGACACTTGAGCTGTCTTTATAGCAGAGAAGAAGGAATAAACCACTGAAACATTGGCATATGCTTGGGGTTATGCTATGGATATCCATTCACCAAATGTTTTACTTAGGCTGACAATTGTACAGTTTTGATGCTAATAAATTGCTGATTCCTAATAGCCAAGGGTCACAAAGCTTTATGGTCCTTCCCAGCATTTTCAGATTCTTCAGTACTTTAAAGTAGAGAAGAGGAGAAAAGAAGTTGTACCGAACTCAGGGTATCTTTCAATCTTTTATCGTATCAAAATTGCTCAGTGGCGTGGCCCTCTTAGCACAAGGTTCTCACTCTCATACCATATCTTTCACCTTTTATTGCTTTATGTGTGTTGCTTTAAATGTCTCCTAGTTTAGCAAGCTTTTTTGTGTTTTTATTTCTCGATCTACTGTGCCTTTTCGTACCAAACATTTTCAGCAGTTACAGATTTTTATGACTCATTAGTCATTGTAAGGTTTTGTTGCCAAAGTTGATGTGGCCAGGACTTTAGGCTCATTTTGCATTACAGCTTGCTAGCTAAGGCAACTTTTTTTTGCACTAACATTCATAAATGCTTTTCTTTTGTACCATCTTATTCAGAAATAGATCATCTATATTATTTTGTAATATTTCAAGAATGCCTGACATCATATGACTGAGAATAATGTTGGATTAGCACTGTAAAATTTGGCACATTGAATGAGACATCCGATGAGGTAATTTCTCATAATTTTTGCATTTAATAATTGTAATATTAGTTGTAGTATTTTTTAACAAATACTAATACGTAAAGAGAAGAAAGCATTAGCTCTTAGTCATAGAACTTTTCATTTACAATATTTGAACAAAAATTTGGCTCTTTGTAAGTCTTTTAAGTTCTTAAATCTACTATTTTTTAATAATTGTACTACTAGGTGTACTACTTTTTAACAAATGCTAACTCATAAGGGAAAAAAACATAGTTTAATGTTGATAGAACTTTTCATTTATTTGTATAAAACTTTGACTCCTGGTATGTTTTCTATACTTCTAGAACATGTACAATTATAAGATAAAATTAGTGTGCAGTTTCTTTCTATTAATGACATAAAATTAGATAAAAGCATGTTTTTTACGCAAAAGTAACAATTTATGGTTGCAACTCATATTTAGCAAAATAATACGTATTGACATTACTTCTTACAAAGAACATATCAAGCTTTTGTGGGGGGAGTGAATGTCGCGTATAAGCAAGAGCTAGTATTGGTAGCCTTTTTAACTTTTAAAATAACATAAATTTACTATAATGCGCTCTGAATAAAGTTGTTGCATCTAAATTATTAGATTTAGACACCCCAACATTGAGGTGGATAATCCTAAAATACTCCTTTTAAAGGAAAGTTAGAGTATATTAGCAAAACTCTCTTGTTTATATCAAAATTATTTTTAACTTGCGAACATGACTTCCAATATTTTCCGTGTCTCTTTCCTAAGGGGATTTTAATCTTAAAAAATATATAGGGGTCTTAACCCCTGCACTTCAACCAAAAAAATAAAATAAATTGTGTCTCATTTATGATAAGTGTGTAAGATCTTTAAGAATTAGATAGCTATCATGAACTGTTAAGCAAAAGATAGAATCAAGCTACAATAAAAATAAAAATTAATATTTTTTTTTAATTTCAAACATAATCCAGAACATGAAAAGAAACAAACGGAGTAATAACACAGATCAATGTATTTTTCCACGTTTTAGCTATACATGATATTAATCTAGAGCTACATACATATTCTAATGAGATTTAGAGGGTTGTATTTAATGGTTATATGTGTTGAAAGCAACCTCCTGATATGACATTGATTTTCATTTTAAACCATATCAACACCTCATCTAGCATACTCCTACCAAGTAGAAAAGCATATTCGAAAGCGGATATCAAATATAGTTTTGCTACATCTAATTTGGTTTATGATGGTGAGTCAAGGAGGGTGGAGAGAGGTTAGGGGGAGGAGAAGGTATAGTGGGGGTGATGGAATCAGGCAGACAAGGAGGTTAAGTGTAAATGAGACGAAATGGAAAGGCAACGGAGGACTAATTTCGTTTTTCTTCACACATTTTCCTGATGAATACAAGGCGGGAGAGATGTGGAAGATTTTTAGGAGATATGGGGATGTTAAGGAGGTCTACATTCCAAACAAAATGGATAGAAATGGAAGGAGGTTTGGTTTTGTGAGGTTTAAAGGGGTGGAGGATGCGCACCTGTTAGGGATTAAACTGGATAATATATTCATTGGAAATGAGAAGATATAGGTCAATCGGCCCAGATTTGATAAAAGAATGACTCAAATTACGACTGGGGCAAAGATGGAGCAGATGGGGTGTATGAGTTTAAACCAAACGAAATCAAAACCTAAGGAGACAATGATAGGAATCCAGAATGGAAGCAATAGAATGTCCTATGCAAAGGCGGTAGGCTCTTTTGTGGAGAGGCAGAATACGGGGAATGAGGGGATGAAGCAAGGTAGCCAACAGAACAAAGGGGGAAGCTTACCGGAAAAAACAAGTAGGCTTTTGGTTTTTAAAGCTGAGGAGGAGGATTTGAGGAGGCTAAAGACAACATATGTGGGTGAGGTGATATGCCAAGGAACAGTGTTTAGGATGCAGCAATTTCTGGCTGAGCAGGGAATATATGATGTGAAAGCCACTCCGATGGGAGGGAGTAAGGTGCTGCTGGAAGAAGGCGATACGCGAATGTTGAAACAGGCGGTAAAAAGTGACCAGGAATGGATCAAAGCATGGTTTCATCTGATACATAGGTGGGAGCCGGGGAGTGTAGAAACAGAGAGAAGGGTATGGGTGGGCTGTTATGGGGTCCCGCTTCATGTATGGGGGGAAAATTTCTTTCAGACCCTGATGGCCCCCTACGGTGAGTTGGTGCGAATAGGCGCCGGGACAGCCAGAAAGGAGAGGTTTGATGTGGCGCAGCTGCTTATCTCCCGGAAGGCTTTTGAGCCCATACAGGAGGTGGTGAGAGTTGCGGTAGATGATCACCCTTTTCATATAAAGGTGGCGGAGGAAGGTGATGAATGGTACAAGGTGTTGAGTAACGACCGGTACCCAGAGTTCGGCTCCGACATGATCTCGTGTCAGGGAGAAGGGGAGTTTGACGAGTCCTTTGTAGCGGAGTAGCGACTGGCGGTGTTGAAGGAGGAACTGTTTGGCCGGCGGTGGGGTTTGGTTCCGGAAGGGGGACTCGGAGGGCAAAACGGGAATATCTTCGATGAACAATCAGCAAATGGCAGCCCTGGTGCCGGTAGTCGCCACGCCGATGACAAAGCAAGGGAGGAGAAACGCAACACCGACTGTGTTGCTAGGCCGGAAGAGGAAAGCTGGGATAGGCAGGAAGGTGGAGGTCAGTGGAGAGACGCACCGAAAACAGAAAACTGGCGTGGAAATGGCGAAGCGGACGGGAAAAAGGGAGTTGAAGCAGACCTCGGAGAATGTGAAGCAGACCTCGGGGAGAGTGACAGGCGACGTGACGGGTGGCCAGTCTGCGTGTCCCCTCTGCGCTCAGACAGCCCTTCCAATCAGACTGCGCCACATGGACACGGTGAAGGATGCCGTGGGCCCCAGAAATCGCTGTGCACAGATCCCCACGCGGACCGAGACAATAACGTTGGCGCCGTGGGCCCACGTCAACTCGGTCAATGGCGAAGTGCGGGTCACGCGCGCGGATCCAAAGTGGGCCGGTTCGGGCGGGAATGTTGGGCCAACACATATACTGTCCAAAGGCCCATACTAGTAGGTGAGAGGTGCAAACAGCAAAACGGTAGTGAAAACTTTTTGAAACCGGAATCTGATGGAAATAGAACCCATATCAACGGAATGAATATATATTTGGGCAACAGAATGGCTGGGTATGACAGTCATAGAAGCAGTTCCAATTTTCAACAAACACAACCTAAAGCGGAGCTAACACAGGTGCGGCGGAACGGGGCAAAATTGGGTGGAGAAAGGAGGTTGGAAAGAGACGAGGCAAGTATCGGAAAAGACGACAGTGTCAAAGACGATTCACAATTCAATAACTTTGAAGTTGACAGTAAAAAGGCAGAGTCAAGTGCTACAAAGATTTATAATTGCAAGCAATGGGAATGTGTGGGTGCAGAAGAAATGTCTTGGGGAGGGAAGGGGAAGAGGCAGATGGTTAATACCTGGAGGCAGGTTCGAAGGCATAGTGTTGATGGAAGCGACTTGCAAAGGTTTAATCAGGAGGGAGAAGCGGAGCAAACAAGCCAAAAGAAAGAAGGAGGAGGTAATGATATGCGACAAATGTGGTCAGCAATGAAGGTGATAGGAATAACTGGGGAGCAATCTAACGAGGTGTATATAGCAGAACTACAAAAAATGGAAGAGAGAGCTAAGACGGAAAAGGAAAACAGGGGGAGGAGGGATCAAGGGGTAGTTTAAATGAAGCTTCTATCACTGAATGTAAGGGGGTTTAGGGAACGGGTGAAAAGGAGACGCATTAAGAGGATGGTAGTGAGGAACAACATCGACAGATGTTTGTTTCAGGAAACAAAATGCTCCAATCTGAAGGAGTGGGAGATAAAGGAGGTTTGGGGGAGTGATGAATGTGATTGGAGAATACTCCCATCAACAGGGTTGAATGGGGGTTGCGTTACAATTTGGAGGAAAGAGTTGCTGGAGGTGGTGTGGCAAATTCAAGGGCACGATTTTCTAGGAGTAGCTTTTAAAGGGATGAACTCAGATGAGGTCAACTGTGTTGTCAACGTTTATGCCCCATGCACATTGGAAGGAAAGAGAAAGATCTAGAATGACTTAATGATGACTAGAAAAGGGGTCCCAAATGTAAGATGGGTAGTTGGTGGAGATTTTAATGCTGTTAGAGGAAGGAGTGAAGTTATAGGAAGATCTACGTTTCATTCGAGGAGGGAGATGGATGAATTTGAATTTTTCATCCAACATATGGGACTGGTAGACATTCCAGTCATTGGAAAAGGAGTGACATGGATTTCACCAGATGGGCTGTCAGCTAGTAGATTGGACAGATTCCTCTTCTCACCGGCGCTGATGGATGAGTGGGGAATTACTGCACAGAGGGTAGGTACGAGGGAGTTCTCTGATCATTGCTAGATAAGCACCAAAGATAATAAGCAGAATTGAGGACCTAAGCCATTCAAGTTTTTTTATTATTGGCTGGAAGAGGCCTCCTTTGGAGAGTTGATAGCAGCAAGGTGGAACTTAATTCAGGGTTCAGGGTGGAAGATGTACCAGCTGGCAAGGAAGCTAAAGGCTATTAAAGGAGAGATAAAAAAATGGTCTGAAGACGTGTGGAAAAAAGATGATAATTTTCTGGCCGAAAGGGTTCAGGAGATGGAAGTGGTTGATCAACAGTTAGTGGCAGGCATCCAGGTGGATAATAGAGCCAGGCATGACCTCATGACAGAATACTGGGCCAAAGCAAGGGTGATGGAACATGCATTGGCACAAAAATCAAGGGTGCGATGGGCTCTCAATGGAGACAATAATTTCATGTACTTTCATAATTGTTTTAAGTCGAGATGTCATGCAAATTCCATTTTGGCAGTCCAGTCGGACTCGGAGTGGCTGGAGAGTGTGTCTGATATTAGAGCCAAAATATTAGAACACTTTTCAGGAAATTTCCAGGAAAGATGGTTGGATCGACCGACCATGGATGGAGTGTCTATTGCTCAAATATCATAACAACAAAAGCAGGGGCTGGAGGAGCCTTTTTTAGAGGAGGAGACTAAGGCGGCTGTGTGGGCATGTGAAGGCGGGAAAAGCCCAGGGCCCGACGGCTTTGGAATGAATTTTTACAAATCATGTTGGGAAGTAATTGGGGCAGATGTGGTCAAGGCAGTACAGGAGTTTCATGGGTCTGGGATATTACCGAGAGGGGTAAGTTCTTCTTTTATTGCTCTCATTCCAAAGGTGGCCAGACCTGCAGAGTTAAGTCAGTACAGGCCTATATCCCTAATATCAAGCGTGCATAAGATTATTTCGAAGATATTGTTTGAGAGGCTGAAAAAAGTGTTGACTGGGCTAATATCGCCCTCTCAGACGAATTTCTTGTCTGGTAGATCAATTATGGATGGAGTAGTGGTGGCAAATGAGCTTATGGACTGGGCAAAAAGAAGGCAAAACTCGTGCTTCTTGTTCAAGGTGGATTTTGAGAAGGCTTACGACTCGGTCAGCTGAAATTTTCTGGATTATATACTAGGTAGGATGGGGTTTGGATGGAGATGGATATTGTGGATGAGTGCTATAGTCCGGAATAGCTACGTCTCAATTCTAGTAAATGGATGTCCGACTCCAGAGTTTAAACCAGCGAGAGGGTTGAAGCAGGGAGATCCACTATCGCCTTTTCTGTTTTTTATAGTGGCGGAAGAACTAGCAGCATTGTATAGAACAACCATTCAAAAAGGCTTGTACAAAGAACTAAAGGTACAAGAGGATGTGAGGTATTCAGTGCTACAGTATACAGATGATGTCATTATGATGGGTGAAGCAGACTTGCAATCGGTATGGTATCTGAAGGTAATTCTACGGGGGTTTGAAATGGTGTCAGGGTTAAAGGTAAATTTCAGCAAGAGCAGTTTCTATGGTCTAAATGTGTCAGAATCATTCTCATTGGCGGCTACCGGCATGCTAAACTGTAATGTTGGTTCACTACCATTTAAATTCTTGGGGGTACCAGTGGGAGTAAACCCTAAGAGGGAACAAGTTTGGAAGCCAGTTATTGATCAGTTCAAAAGGCAGCTGTAAGGTTGGAAGGCAAGGAATATGACTTTTGCAGGGAGGTTGGTATTACTGAACTCTGTGTTAGCTTCTCTTCTATTGTACTTTTTCTCCTTTTAGAAGGTTCCCAAGTCAGTGTTGAAGTCTCTCAAGAGGCTGCAACGTACTTTCTTATGGGGAGGTAATGACAGTCAGTCAAAAATTGCATGGGTGAGATGGGAAAAAGTATGTAGACCAAAAGATGAGGGAGGTCTAGGTGTGAAGTGTTTGGAGAAATTTAATTTGAGCTTGCTGGCAAAGTGGAGGTGGAGAATATTATCAGATGAGACGGCTATCTGGGGACCGTTGCTGAGGAGTAGGTACAGGAAGGTAGATGGATTTGTGGAGAGGCCTACGTCTTTTGTCCATGCCTCGCAATGGTGGAAAGACATATGGGTCATTGATGGACCTAATGCGACCTTGCCTGGGTAGTTCAAAATTAGAATTAACAGGATAGTAAGGTTTGGAGTGGGGACTTTATTTTGGGAGCAGAGGTGGTTGGGAGATACAGCTTTCAGTGTACTTTTCCCTAGATTGTATGCTTTGACAGAGGATAAGTTTATCACAATTAAGGACAAGCGTGACACAGGAGACCATTTATCATCATGGAAATGGGCCTGGCGGAGGGATTTGTTCGTCTGGGAGGAGCAGCTGCTTCTTGCTTTACAAGAGGCGGTAAGTGAAGTGGTATTGGTCGAGCGGGATTTAGATGAGTGGGGATGGAACTCAGGTGTTGGGGGGCGATATTCGGTGGCGGAAGGGTATAAGGTGTTGAATGAAGGAGTATCTGACTTAGGAATGAACTTTTTGAAATCCCAGGATCTACGTAGGTTGTGGAAGAAAAAGCTGTCGTCTAAGGTACTGGTGTTCTCTTGGAGACTGCTAAGGGACAGATTACCCACTGTTGAAAATCTGCTAAGGAGAGGGATTCAGGACCCTGTGCTCAATCCTGTTTGTGTGTTTTGTAATAATGGGATAGAGACCAATGATCACCTATTTTTACAATGCCGCACCATACAAATGTTGTGGTATAAAGTTATCAGCTGGGTAGGGGTAGAGACACCACTCCCGGGAGATCTGAACCAACTGTTCCTATTATCCTCTGCCTGGGTGGTGGGAACGCGGAAGAAAAAATGCAGGTATGTGTTTTGGATTACTGTATGTTGGTGTATTTGGTTGTCAAGGAATGCTGTTATTTTTCAAAGGGCCGATGTGGAATCCCTTGATATGTTAATGTCGATAAAAATGTTATCGTGACAATGGTTGTTGTACTCTTTTGGTTTTAAGGCAGGGTGTGTATTCTCTGACTGGTGCCTCCAACCTAGATTGTGTATGCTGAATATGAGATAGAGTTATAGGTTAGGTGGAGCATAGTCAGTGTACTACTATACTACTGTATATCAGGTTGAAACGTTGTGTTTCAACTTCCTATAATAGAATATAATTTTGCTGTTAAAAAAAAAAAGTTGATATTTGTCCCTTCTAGTTAGGTTGTAACTATGTCTTGTGTTCTGAGTTTTAAGTGATGTTGACTTAATTCTTGGATACTTTTTCCTTAGTATGATTTGATACTTCTATAATGTTTCAGTTGCTTCTATAATCTATGATCTTATTGCTTATATAGATTATAGATATCAAGGTTTTAAAAGATGTCTGCCACCACTGTATTTTGATTATGGTGGCACAGTCAGTTTAGATATTTCAGGATACAAAACAGAACAATATAAAAGAACTTTTTTACATATAATTATTAAAAACTTTAAACACATTTTATTTTTTAAAAAATATTATTCCTATATATTTTAAAAATAAAGTTCTTATACTTTTGCAAAAGTATTTTTTATTCAAAATTATTTTTGGCAATTTCCAAACATGCAATATTTTTACTGCATGGGTCTTTGCCACCACAACACAATTGCAACTGTAACTGTATATCAGCTGCATTTATCTACAACTTTTTACAATATAAAAGAGATCATAACCGCTATTATTAAAACTTTGGTAGGTTTTGTAAAAAAAAAAAAAAAAAAAAACTTTGGTAGGTTATGAACTTTTTAAGAGCCTTTAGTTTCAAGAGAACTAGCTCAATGCAATTTGTCACTATGGTATCAACAAAAGTTATTCTATTACAGAATTTCATTTATATCTCACCCTTCCATGAGCAACTTCGTATTGAAAGCCTCCATTAGATATATGGAGTATGTGCAAATTAAACACTACATATATAATTATAACTTAATTAAAGTAGTTGCACGAAAACTCTCTTTTGCAAGTTACTATCGGCTTTTTCACCAACATAGATCTTTTGACTTAATATTTAAAAAAATAGGATGATATTTAAAAAAAATACGATAATAAAATTGTTTAAATGGTTCTATTGAGTATCATGTGTCATTTTATTTGATGTGATTGCTATTGATTGTTCAAACAATTCACATTCCTGTAATTTTGCACAAAACACTCTATTATGTGAGTTAAAATATTATGAAAGCTATATAGCTTCAAAGACGGATTCAAATCACAATTGCTATTTCCCACTATTTATTTGCATACTAAACTTCGTGATTGAACTACTACATATTTGCACGTAAACTTTGCAAGCCTTACAAACATAGTCAATTAGATAGAAAAAGGCAATTAATGAAGCAATAGCATATGCTTGAGTTATGCCATGGATATCCTAGGAGTTGATTCCACTTAACTCTGTCGTTGAAGAGAATCAGTTAGTGATGGGGATTTATTCAATGTTCTCTGTGGAATCCCTTTTCCGATCTTGAGAGAAAAGCCATCAAGGCAAAATCACAGAGAAGCTTCATACATGCATAAAAAGATATATTTATAATATGCTTTCAGTCATTTAAAATTGATTCACTTTCTTTTTAATAATCTAAATTTGAAGCTGCTTTTCTTAGTTCTTGAAATATGCAAAATATTCTTTTCAGTTCTTCTACACAGTGTGTGACAAACAGGAAATAAAATATTCATAATTTGCAGAAATTTTTGAAATTTTTTATTTTATATTTTAAAGTATGATATGACGATTTAAAATTATCAAAATAAAGTTAAAAAATTAGATCGATTTTTAAAGTAGTTGATGCAATTTTTAAGTTTTTTTTAGTGACTTAATCCATAGTTTTTAATCATTAGAAAACCGTAATTGTAAAATAAAAAGTAACATTTCATGAATTGTAGGACGAAAAAAATAACTTTAAATTTGAAGAATTAAAAAAATTAATAAAATTTAAAGAACTAAAAACACATTCAAACCAAATGAATATGGAAAAGAAATAAAACATTTTGAAAGAAAATTAAAAGCCAAAAAAATGAAAATAAGAAACAACTCAAAATCTAAAAGAAAAAACATTAAATTTGCATCACAATATAAAATACATAATAACATCACCCATGATTGTACCATCAAATGCACCAATCAATTGTAATAGGATTAATTTAACTTAATTTTTTAAACTTTATTCTAATTATAATGAGTGGTGTTCAATATTAGAATTATATAGTTGTATTAGTGGAGATAATTTTTATCATTGTAATTGTCTTGGAACACAATTGTCCCTCTCCTGAAGGAAAAAATAATTGATTACCTTGTTAATAGGTTAATTTGCTTAATTTTTTCCCTAAAAATACACTTTTTAATAAAAAAAAAAATAAATACGTTTTTATGAGTTTGTTTAAATTTTTATTTTTAAAATAATTATTTTTTTACCTTTTTATAAGGAATTTCTATATTTTCTTAAAAATAAAATATATTTTTAAAAATATTTTTAAATTTAACCAAATTAGTCCAATTTTCTTAAAGTTTATATAAGAAACAGTGAAAACATAATTTCTTTTTGTTTTGATTATTGCATGTATTAATTTTAGATTATGAAATAAATTTATGATTATCTTTAAAAATACAAAAATAATTAAAAGAAAACAGCAACCATATGTTACATTATAGATTGCTTTCCTAATATAGCTTTAGGGTGACTTCCATCATTCATGTGGCAGGCTATGAGTAAAGTTTAAAGTAGTTAAAATTTTGGATCAGACTAGTTAGTTGAAACAGAAATCAGTTATGTGTCTGATATGTTGTTTTAAAAAAATTGGCCATCTTCAACCTTACATGGAACCGAAAAAACAAGTCAAAAATTAGGTCAAATGGGCCAGTTAAATGGGTTACTAAAAAGGTTAACCATTTTATTAGGAAACACTTTTAGTTTCACAAAAGAGTGTTATAATAATTTTTTTGGCAAGATGTTGTGAAAGGAAAAATAAATTTTAAAAATTATAAAAATATTCTCTAGACCTATTAATCATATGAAATAAACTTCTCTTACTTGTCAGCTTCTTTCCTGAGTTTTTATTATAATTTCGAATATTAACACTTTTGAAATAACTATTTATGTAATGTGAGACATTGGTTTTTTATAATTTAACATGATTTATTAGATTCGTGTATTATCATATATAATTTATTTTTTGTTTAAAAAATATAAAAAATAATATTTTATTAAACCAGTTGGTTCGACTGTACTTAAACCTTTGAATCAAAACTTATTTTTTTATCATTTTCAAAATAATTATGTATTGAAAATTTATACACACTTATTATTAAAGAATTCTAGATCTTATGTTTTAGATTTTGTTTGGGTATTTTTCTCCATAAGTACTTATAAGAGAAAAAAATACCAAAAAAAATAATAATTTTTCTTTTTTCAAATGATGTGTAACTTCTTACAAGATAATTTTTAAAAAGTATCACATTTTTTAGAAAACCTATGTGAAATAGTTTTTACATGTAACTAAAATTAACTTTAAAAAAATTGCACATCTTTTTAAAAATTAAGTTTATGAAAAAGTTTTTTATTTCCTTTGTATTTCTTTCTTCTAGAAATGAGATTCCTTAAACACATCTTACTAATTTTTCAAAAGATTCATGTTGTATTATAGAAAATTTGACTAAAATACCACGAATAATAACTTCTTCTCTTTTTTTTTTTTGACAGTGGTGTTAATATATATTAGTCATCACAGAAATTAATAATTACTAAACTCCTTCCATAACCTTTAGGATAACTTGTTTAGAAAATTGCTTGTACACACCTAAAAAATAATTTCACTACATTTTTAACAACAATTTGTACTAACATTTTATTCCATTTTCAGGCCACCATACCTTTACCTTTATGTATATATATATAAATGGTTTCCTTCATCCTTTTCAATACTGTTCTAAAATAAAAGAGTATACATAAAATGACAAAATACTTTTATAATAGTTGTACAACGATTAAAATTTTATTCTATATTCTTATATCTTGATAAACAAAATAGTCTTACATCTAAAATACCTATTTTAAAGGAGTGTAATCTCCTACCAATAATTTGTTTCTATGCAATTATTTTTCCCCGAATTTCATCATAACATGTACACATTCTTCTACAAGTTTTAAATTATCAATTTAAATATGAAATATCTACATGGTAAGGCCCTAAACACAATCGCTTTCCAATTAAGTATTTTACTAATGCAAAAAACACTACATTATAAAATTATCATTTCATTAAATTAATTTCTATCAAACATACATTACCTTTATGAATGGTGTTGCATTGCATATTGGCAAAAAAATAAATGTGTAAGTCAAACAGTCACAGGGCAGCTCTCCTTTGGCAAATTGATTACTATAAGATATATTTTTAGGGGTCCAAAAAGTAATCAGCATTACCTGCCAAAAGAGACATGCCCTATGAATGATTTGCTTACTATAATGAACATGTACAAGAACCCCTCTCACTCACTCCCTTTAAAATGTGTCTACCACTTTGTCAAGTAGTGTTTGACACCACCTACCAATTATATAGGCCCAACCATGCACCCATTGGCATCTACTCCAGGGTTATGCTTTGGATATACTCATCCACCTAATAAAATCTTTCTACTTTTTCCCCTTTTATTTTATTTATTTTAAAATAATCGCATATGCTTCCAGTTCCTAAGATGTCATGCTCTTGAATTACTTTTCCAATAAATTTAATATTCTTCCTCATTTTAAAGCCTAGCTTGCTTTTCAAAGAATCATGATATGCTCCATTACATGAAGTTGTTGAGTGACCCAATAATGCCTTGGTCACATGAACAATAAATTTTCGAACCATGCACGTACACACATATGAACACAGATCACCTTAAGTTAAGACTTTATCATTCTTAATTTATTTAATAACTTTTTACTACATTTTTTAATCTAAAATTTACCGTTGAATTGAAACTATTATAATATATAATTTTTTATTATATATGAGATTTTACACATCTAAAATTAAGGTCTGAATTCTCTCCAATTATAAAAACCGAAGAGTGTACAGTTAAACAAATTCTAACCATTTATTACAAATCTATTATCATTCATGATTTTTTTACACATTAAAATTATTAAATAGTAAAATAAATATCCATTTTTCTCAAAGGGAAGAGGGTACATCTCCCTAAAATTGTTTAATATGTCATTCATATGTATCAAGACTAATATTAATCGTATATACCTAATATATGAAAATAAAAAGGTTGTTTCTTCCTATAAATCCTGGACCAACATTAAAGAGGCCCAAAAACAGCAACAATGCCTTGACCCAATGGGTTAATAGCTTGACGATGCATCAAAGCTATACACATGCAATGCAAACAATTGAAACCCAAAAGTATCCAACAATAAACAACCAAAAGTTATGACTTATGAGAAAGTAGGAAATGCATATCCTTCGTGCACACATGAAATTAAGTGATGCACCTATAGATTCATTGGCCATTTTCATAAACAAAATATTAATATGGATTCATTTTAATATAACTTATTGGTATGAGTATTTCTCAATTTTAAGGATAACACATATACAACACGTATGTTCTTTTTAAAATTGAGATTCCAATTGTAATATACATTTCAAAATTATAATCCAGTACATGACACATAATATGTTTTATATTTTTTAGTCAAAACACAGACTAAAAAATTAATTATGCATTAATAGATATAATTAATGTAAATAATAAAAATACAATAATATTATTAGAACATCTTTAATAATAAAAGTTTAAAATACTTACTTTAAGTATCTTAGATAATATTAAATAATTTTTTGATTCCTACACTATCATATCAAATCAAGATACTCATACATAAATTGAGTTAAGAAACTCATATTTTCTTTTTTAATTTTTAATTAATTGAGTTTGAAATAAAATCATTAATACTCATCTTGTTTTAAAAAAAATCTCATTACTATGTAGATCTGTCTCTAATGAATAATTTTTTAAAGATACAATACCTCTTAAACTTAAGCTATTCATAAGAAATTCTCACTAAAGATTATCTTAATTAATACATAAAAAATCATGACAAAAAATAAATATATAATAAAATTTATGATAGAAAAATAATTTAATAAAAAATAACTTACCCTTTGATATTTATTTATTATATAAATTTTTATATATTTATAGAAATAAAAATAATAATTTTTTTATTTATTTATTTATTTATTAATGAAACCGTAGTCTCTTTTTAATTATATAATAAATATTGACTTGTGTATAATTTATTTTTTTTAGAAAATATTATGATAATAAAAACGAAACTAGTAATTTTGACTTAGTCTATGATTTTTTTTTTTTTTATAAGCTGACTTAGTCTATGACTAAAAGATACTCATGTGGATAAATTATTTTTAGAATGAAATTTTTTTAATATTTTATTTATAAAAAATCTTAATTAGTCAATAAACGCAACCACACCATGAGAAAACAAGCTTGACATAAAAACTCAACAGGAAAAAGTATATATAAGGACTAGCATTAGAGAACTCATTATTAAATCCTAGCCACTATCACACCATTAGTTTTTTAAATATATAGAATCACACCATTATATATATATATATATATATATATATATATATATATATATATATAAATGATTAATGAGTTAAAGATTAGTGAGTTTTGATTTATTTCAATATTTAACTGAAACTCTACAAAACGCACACATATTCAACCAATCAGAATAAAAGAAAATGTAGACCCAATTAAAAACTAAAAAGATTAATAGTATTTCTTTTTATAATATATAGATTACGGGTAATTTTCATCGTCTTTATAAAATCAACCATTTTAATTCTTGTTTTCACTTTTTTTTTCTTTTATAAGTAAAATATTAACGATGTTAGTAATGTTAATAATAGTTTATATTTTGTTAATAATGAAAATTAAATTCACAATATTTTTTCACGTTTTCTCTTTATTCATTAACTAATATCGTGTTTAGATTGACATTAAATTTACTCATTATGCAAGTCTATTTATCACATATAAGTAAAAACTATTAGTTATAGCTTCACATTTTCATGTAATTTACGTTCGTTAAAACTCAAAAACTAAAAACCAAACGACTTTTCTGAATTACCTTATATCTCCCCTTATCTAACTTTTAGAAACCTCTAACTTCTATCGCACCTATATATCTAAACTTTCATTCTTAATATTTTTTTTTTTTTCAAACTTAATATATTAGGACTGAAAGTTGGAGCATTTAGAAAATTGAAAACAAAAGTGAGTTTTTGAAAGTTTATAACAAATTAAAATGAAAGATGACTATTTTAACAAATCTGAAGAACTATATATGATATGATATATAAGATTAAAAGAAAAAACACCTGAATTCATCGACAATTATGTAGATAATTAATTTACAAAATAAAATGACTGAGCAAATAAAATATTCCTAGTAATGGTAAAGGTTTAATCTGAGAATGAGACCAGGTTAAACATGATATGGGTCTTGAACATGTGGATTCCACAACCATACATTGGGATCCTTACACTTGTGAGCGATGCTGTACAAGGTTTCCCCTTCTCTCACCACATACAATTCACTGCATGGTTGTTCCAACGTCTGCTTCTCCAGAACGATATTGGACTCATCAATAATGGGTGAACAACTCTGTTCTATGTTGGGTACCAATAGTAACGTTAACACTACTATTAAAACCAACCATAACACATTACACATCCCTGCCTTTTTCATTCTTCCTAACTTTGCTGTTGTTGAAAAGAAAAACATCAAGAAACTGCATAAAATAATAAGTAAAACAACAATATTATAAAGTATAGGTTTGAGAGGATTGTAGTTTAGAGGCCATGTATTCAGAACTGTTACTTCTACTAATTAGTTCATTTTACCCTACGGAACGTAATTAATTAACTTCATTAATTATGTGTTGGAAACCTTATAGAGGGTAATTTGGCGGTAAAATTCTTATCTATCATATTTGTATTTTGAAATTACTGACGGTTTTTACCTAGATAACTTATATATTAGATACTTACATATTATTGTTATAATTGAATTTTTATAATGTATTATCCTAATTGAAAGATTGTGTTCTTGATATGCCAAATCTTATTTTTATTTTTAATTATAATTATTAATCAATTTAAAGATAAAAGGAGTGTATATATCTTAACATTGATATCGAGAACAAAAAAAAATCTTACATTGATACGCCAATCCATTTTTTTCAATTTTATAATTTATTATTTATAATTATTTATAACTAACAAACTTTTTTTTCTTATATTATAATCTCGTAAACTACTTTCAAAGTTTAAATTCAATCCAAATTTCGTATGTAAATTATTATACTGCATTATTGAAATGATAAAGTATATCGATCTTATCTTTTAAATAACAGCCTATTAACTATTCATTTTATCCCCCGATTATCATCTATGTTAATTCAAATTTCTTTCACAAAAAAAAAAATGTTAGAACAAATTACGGATGCATCCTATCTAATATTGGAGTATTTATCAGTTTAGGTCACTTAACTGACTCAATAAACTAAACCAAATTAATTAGTTTATTTGATTTTTTTACTTGATCGAGTCTGAACCCGACCTAAATCAACCTTGTCTAGCTTAGTTTGCGGTTTTCATATTTCAAAACTTCAATTCAATTCAAACCAACCCAAAAGTATATATCATATTATTACTATATATTTATTTTATATTTTTAAGTTATTAAATTTAGTAATTTATTTTGTTTAGAGTTTCACATTTCAAAACCCTGACCCGACCCTATTTTATATTTTATATTTTTAAGTTAGCAAATTTATTTCATACTTTAAATTTATTCAATTTGTTATTTATATTATATTGTGTTGTTTTAATAATTTAATTTGATTAATTTAGTATATATGAAGAACTTTATATCTTGTTATAAAATTATGAATTTAGTAGACTAATGGATTTAGATAATTTTAGATATAATTTTTTTATGATTTAATGAAAAAAAATTATTTTTTTTAAATTTTTTTTTCGTTTTTCCTGAAATTAAACTGAATCAACCCAATTATCATTGGTTTGGGTTAAGGAAAAAATTTCTAAAAAACCAAAGCAACCCAACTCAATTAAAATTAATTGGTTTCCTTGTGCTATTCTAACTTTTGTTTGAATAAAATTTCACTTTTGCTCGTAAAAAAAATTAAAATTAATTGATTCGGTTTTCATTTTCTCCAAAACCGAATCAACCCGGACCGTGAACAACCTTACTCTCTGATTTAGTGAAATTACATATGCACCATTTTTGGAATTTCTCCATTAACAAAAACTAACACATTAACAACTAACATTTGACCTATAAAAAAACATATGCACCTTTTTTTTAAAATTATACAGATCTCTTTATTTTTATGTATTATTACCATTGTACCCCTTGTATATTTGAAATCATCACACTATCACCCCTCTCAAACCTTATATTAACACTCTTTCAGAGTGCAAAAGTAATGTTAAAATAGTATGAATATGTGCGTAATTACATTAAACCTCAAGAGATGCATCCATAATTTGCTCAAAATGTTAATTCTAATTTCTCTCCATTTCATCTCATGTAGGTGATTTAGCAAATATCATAGTTTAACTATTCATTTATAAAATTAGAATGCATATATTAGCAAATATTTCTTAAGCTCATCATTTTTTCATCTCTCTACCATCATTGTTATTTGTGTTGCGTTTTTTAACTTCATTCCTATGTGGAGAAAGACCCAAATATATTGGCCCATTGTGTCTCATTAAACTTAGTAGAGAATGGGTCATATTATTAAGATGTAAAGAAGCTCATTAGAATTAGAAATACAACAACAATAACCAAGAGAAGAGAGGAAAAGAACTCATTATAAATCTTGCATTCCAACCAAACATCCATTTTTTCAAATTGCAAGTATGAATTTGTTCACCATTGTTAACTAATTTGTATTATTTACTATCTCATAATTTTGATGGAAAAATCATACTTCTTGCAGTGATTTTCACGCTTGATATCATAAGAAACCCAAATGTATGTTAAAAAGCTTTCTAACTTCTGTTTATCAGAGTCTAGATTGTTAAGTCTAGTTTCTAATATTTTACACTTTTAAAAATAATTTTTTTTTAAAAAAAAATAAATTATTTAGCAATATAAAAATCGTCCGTTGTCACAAGATATGACAATGAAGAATTTTTATAGATTATAGCTAGATAGGTATAAGTAATAACAGCCTAAAAGACACCCTTAGACGGCACCTTACGTAGAGCCCCACCATAATTATACACTCGAGAGGATAAATTTCCATACTAGAGCCCGTACCTAGATCATCAAAATAGGATCTAAGGCATTTTTTCCGCATCCTAGTAATACATAGAACTGATTGGTAGGAACCCTCATAAAAAAGATACAGACAAGACCTTACAAAGCCCCTTAATCCACAGTCAGGACCTTTGCAAAGACTTCTGTCAAACCTCTTCAACATTGAATGATTTACCCTTAAATACTATTGCATTCCTAGCAAGTCAAATACTCCATAATGTAGCTATCCAAATGCTACTTAAGATCTCTATAGGACATTTGTTTACAAAAATTAAGAATACCCATTAAATTCTAAAAACTCATTTCACATTTATCAAGTAACACTAAGCTATAACCTAACCACCTACAACAATGTATCCAAACAAGATAGCTAGACTTACAGGTAAATAGAAGGTGGGTTACTAATTCTAGTTGCAGACAGCAAATAGGGCAAGAGTCATCTACAAAGGAAAGAATGTTCCTCTTTAACAACTCAACCTTTGAAAGAATTTTAAAAATCAATTATATATCCTATAATTAATATTTTATTGAGTATGAGACATAAGAGTATCTCTAATAAAAGGTTCTTAAATGAATTGTTTAACATAAAATATCATTTTAATATAGGCCCAATCATCTTAGGTGTCGTTGGGGTGATTTTTGGTTTCTAGTTTTGAAATTTATAAAAACAAAAACTAGTTTTGTAGTTTTAAATTTTCAAAATTTTAAAACAACATTGTTTTTTTTTTCTAAATTTAAAACATTATTTTCCAATCTTAACCAGAACACTAGTTGGAGGTAGTGGTCGAGAAGTCATTGAAGGTGGTGGTCAGTGATTGACGATCGGAGGTGGTGGTTGGTGACTGATGGTCGGAGGTAGCAGTCGGTGATCGGTGATTAGAGTTGGCAGTCGATGATCGCCGGTCGAAGGTGGCAGCCAGTGACCGTTGGTTGGAGGTGACATCCAGTGATCGCCGGTCGGAGGTGGTAACTGGTGATCGCCGGTCGGAGGTGACGGCCGATGACCACCAGTCGAAGATGGCAGTCGATGACCACCAGTCGAAGATGGCAGCCGACAACCGTCAGTTAGAGGTGGCGACCGATGACTGTCGATTAAAGGGTGACAACCGATGACTGCTGGTTGAAGGTGGGGACTGGTGACCGCTGGTCGAAAGTGGCGGCCCATGATTGTCGGACAGAGGTGGCGGTCAGTGACTACTGGTCACAGGTGGCAGCTGGTAACTTCCGGTCAAAGGTGGTGGTCGGTGACCGCCAGTCAAAGGTGATGTCAATGGTGACAAGTGACGTCAAGTAATAAACTTAAATAAAAACAAAAACAAAAATTTAAAAACCATATTTTATTGTTTTTGAAATTAAGTAAAAACTGTTTCAAAAATAAATAAAAAGTCAAAACAAAACTATTTTTTCCAACCACCTTTCTGTTCTCAAAATATATTTAAAAATAAAAAATCAAAAACTCAAAATTACTTAGGACCTTAAATACCCTCTCAACTTTAAATATCTCAAGGAAAATCCATATTAAAATAATAATTTTACTGTTAATCAACACACTTCCTTAAATATGATATAACACGTAGAGTGCTGATTAAATGGTGTTGGTGTGATGTAATAAAGTGATTGTTTTCAATAATTGAGTCGAAAAAGATGAAAAAAAAAGCGTGTGTGCAGGGGAGAAGTAGAGAGCAGCAATAGCATTAATGGGAACCACAAAAACGACAAGAAATTGAGAAAGATGTATGATGGGCACGGGCCAGTGTAAGAAATTGAATGAAACCGCGTACTTTAATACGAGGACACTCAAAGTTGTGGCATAGCGCTATGTTTCATCCACTTTAAATCCCAAGATCTTTATAGATTGCTGCGAACTACATCCACACCACAAGGAGTCACGAGATTCAATTACTGGACTTTAGCAATCTGCAACTGCCCACCACAATAACCCTCCACGCCTGTAAACTAAATAATTCATTCATTTTCCTAAATTATATTGAATTCACAAAAACACTTGTAAGTCTCAATCACTCTATCACAACCTTTTATATAAATTATAGGTTATAATTAAATCTTACCGTAAAACTATTTTAGATTGTTAGTGTATATAAACTACATACTAAATTAGTGTATATCTATTAAGAATAGATTTTAATTAATATGTCCTAATAATGTAATAGAGTTTTACATTAATGTTAAATTATAATTTTTTATTTATATAAATAGTAAAATATTAATTAGTAAAATCATTAAACTCATAAATAAAAGATTGAATGTTAATGTAAAAAGATTTATTAAACTTACAGTGCATATAATTTTTTTTTCTATTAAGAATATATTAAAAGTTTAATTAGTATGCACGGTTAGTGTAAAAGATTTTATACTGACATTCAATCACAAATCATTCGTTTAGAGTTTGTTGACTTTACTCATTAATATTTTAAAAGTCATAAATGAAAAGTTGTAATTAAAATAGTTTTACATTATCAATAGATATTAGTTAAACTCATATATTAATTAATATATTATACAATAAAATATTTTTATTTGATATAAACTTTGAGTTGTTACAACGATCATTAATTATTAATGTTATCAGCAAAATAAATTATTTATTTTAGGTTTAACTATGAATAATTCTGAAATTTTTTATGCAATTTTTAATTTAAGATATTATAACCTTTAACTTTTAAAATTTCTTAATTGGTCTTCATATTGGATAGAGAACTAATTGCAGCAAAATAAATGTTAAGGTTGTTGATTCCGCCATAATTAATTATTTACTTATAATAATAGATAATTTGTGCAAAAAGATATCTCTAATATACAAGGTAATTTATTATTTGTTTGTAATGATAAGTCATTTATGCAACCAGACATATAAAGACTAAAACTAATTGATTATTTATCTACAATATCAATTATTATGGAATGAACTTTAATATAGATTTATCATCCTGTTAGTTTTCAATTTAATGTAAATACCAATTGAGAAATTTTAAAAGTTTAGGATTATAGATAAGAGAAGAAGAATTATACACTATCATTCTAAAAATTTTTATAATAATATTTAATCACAACTCTTTATATTTGGTAAGTTTGTTGACTTTATCAATTAATATTTTAAAAGTCATATAAACTAGAGGTAAACATAGGTTGAGTTGAGTCGGTTTAAGCAAACTCAAGACTTAATCCAATCATAAAACATTGAGTTGAACTTCTTTTTTTTTATTATTATTATTAAACTCAACTCAATCGAACTAGTCCATGAACGAGTTGGGTTGAATTTGGTTAATTAAGTAACAGTTGTAAAAACATTTTTAAAAAAAAGTAATTTTAGAATATTGTTTTTTAGCTTTTTTAGGATATTTTAAAAAAATAGTCTATACCATTGATATAAATTAAAAATAAAAAATAAATTATAGTTACAAATTATATATTAAAACTAAAACAAATCAAAATTAACATACAACCAAATTTTCAAATAATAAAAACTAAAAAATTATTTGTTCAAAATAAAAGTAAACACAATTTGTTTAAGCTATAATCAAGTCATACAAACAAATACAAATTACACAATTGTCCAAACTAAAAAAACATAATATCAAAAGAAACATATAATAAGAAAACACATATTTTAAATAAAATAATATATAATAATTTAATATTATGATTGAGTTGGGTCTAGGTTCAACTTATTGAACTCGTCACCCAACTTGTTGTAGATTGAGTTTGATTAGAGTAGGTCGGATTTCACCCAATCATAATAAAAACTCAACCTAATTTGTTTAACTTTAATTGGGTCTTTAAGTTGTCCGACCTAATGAACACTTTTATTATAAACGAAAGGTTGTTATTGAACGAAAATTATTTTACACCATAGTATATAATATCTTAAATTTAAAGATATCCTTTGAAGATCATTTTGCTCTAATATTATAATCTGCAAATCTTATCATTGTACTAATAGAGAGGCTTGACGTTCTAGAAATTATATATATAGACAAAGAAATAATAGTAACATATTTTTTAACATTTATTTTAAAAAATATATATTATCGTTGATTGAAATTATTCAGAAAATCTTGTGAAACAGATTGAGCAGAGGAAGTCAAACTCATAATGAAGGGAGGTTCGTTGAACTATGAAGCAATATATGGAAGCTTAAGTTTTATTACAAACAATAGTTTATATATGTATCCGAAGGTGTCCTTTTCAGTAAAAAAAAAAAAAACTTGATAAGATTAATTGTAATGATTGTACTGTTTATTTTAAATCTCTACTTTATATTTGAAATACATTATTAATAAAGCATGTTGAAAAATTAAAATCTCACCCAATAATAGAGTTCTCGATCAATCCATGCCAGCCACATCGATGTGGTACTTCACACAGGAGTGTGGCATGTTTCAGGGTGGATGACTTCTAAACGCTGAGACGAATACGATCACTGAACTGTGGATTTTGATATGTAGGGTACGTTGCGGTGAGGCCAGGGAGGATAATCCGTATCGGCAACAGTGATTTGGTACTTCACACGGGAGAGTACTGTGGGATGTTCTAGAGTGAATGACATCAAAACCCGAGACGATCACAGCGTTGTGGAATTAGCCACAAGTGTATGGAGCACATTATGCCGAGGGATAATATGATCGTGTTTGAATCTATCACAGTAGTGTGGTTTTTATCACAGTTATGTGGTACGAGTTACTTCACATTACCAAATCTTGCACACAATAGATGTGGAACATGGATACAGAGGAGCGTATTGGTGTCAATATGCAAGACACATGTTATGCATGCATGAGTTAAATGTTGTGTATATAGGGTGTAGGTGTTTTTTTTTACAATAACGGGTTTCGTTAATTTGTTTTGGGGATATACTTCTTGGTTATATTTCATTTATACAAATAAGTGTATATATGAGATCTAACCCTAGAATTTGTACTTGGGAAGTAGTTGATCTTGTACCTCTTCCAACTTGATCATTTATACAAATATTTACTTTTGCTGAATAATAAATTTCTCAATAGTTTATAGTATATAATATAATATATATACTAGGTGGAAAATAAGATGACATGAGTTCCAAATACGACAAACTCGCTGAAAGGTTCAATTTGTTGACTTGTTGCAATGCATAAGCACGCACGTGTTAAGGCAAAACTCTTTGATACGAAACCTGCTGTCTAGGTAGTATTACATAACCTTTCGAATTTCATTCATGGTATCACGTGCTAATACCACATTAACATAAGCAAGGGTATTATTGTGAATAAAATATTACTTCTAACCAATAATGATAATTACCATTGCTTATCTTTAAGATCTTATTAACAAGTTCCATGCTATTTAGTTTTTTTCTATAAGTCAAGCAAATTATTATAAAGAATAAAATGTTAATAAAACAGTAAAAATAGTGTCAACTCAACATTATGATTCTAAAAACATAGTTACAAAAAAGCTAACTAAGAAAACAATTAAGCATAAAACAAGGGATTCTAAACTTATTATGCAATAGAATTTCACGTTAATTTTATAATATACCATCATTTCCAAGAGCTTAATTGCACAATTTGAATAATATCATCAAACTAATAGATGTTGTTTTTACAAGAATTTACAATCACTCAAACACATTTCTCAATCAATTGAACTAAATTTTATTTACCATTCAAGTGAATCCCTAAAACTTAATGTTCATGATATGTTTAAAATTAAAAAAGTTAAGTATTTGAGTTTTTTTATTAACAATAAACTTAATTATTAGACAGATTAGCCACATTTAAAACTCCTCACCCTCACTAGAAGTGTATTTAACAAGAATCAAACCTATATACTGCTCATAGGTTCAACATGTATTGTTAAATAAGCTACACCTATTAGGTAAAATGTTGGTTTGATTATCTTATCTCTTATTTTATGAAATTATATTTTGCTGCTATTAATTTTAAATTATGACATATATATATATATATATATATATATATATATATATATATATATATATATATATATACTTTCATGCACCAATTTTTTAAATTGTCAAATTTTTACTTAGCAGTATGGATTAACATGGATTGTTAAGTAGTAAATGAAAACTAATATGTTCTCGTAATTTAATGACATGATATATGTATTTGTCACTCAACCATCCACATCACTTTAATCATAATTGAACACAATTTATAATTTTAAAAATTAAAAGACACAATTAATGTCATGATTTTAAAAATTAAAAGTAGAAATTGAAGATTTATATATGTAATAATTTATTTTATTGGAATTGATATCATGCTAAGCATTTCTAATGGTTAAAATTTAAGATACAAATTTTGAGTATTTTAAAGAATATTATTAAATAATTTTTTGTTATTTCTATAATGTTAGGTCAATTTTAAGATTGGATGTATAATTCTGCTCTAATGGTTGAAAAATTAAAAAAAAATCATATTTTTTATTTGTAGTTAATTAAATTTAAAATAAAATTATTAATAAATTAATTGGTTGCTATTGAAAAGTGATTTTTTCATTTTAAGAAAACATATTTTGCATAAGAAATACATTTTGTAACACTCTTCTATCCTAAACACTTTATTTTTTAATTATAAAATAATATAGAAATTTGTTCATTTAAATCCTAGAGTCGATATTTAGGTAACAGGATTCACATCACTCAATATACACTTATTTTCCAAAACTATGATATAGCAAACCGTAAACATATAAGTAAACACGTTAGACTTTAAAAATTGTCTTTACAAGATTCTTAATTAATACAACTCATAGTGAAACTTTAAATGATTCGTATACATGACATAAACTATTAATTATCCTCTTTAGTTCAATGTCACACCTAATCAGAACATCTCAAGAGAAAGAAGTAAAACAAATTTGAAGCTTCATCACTCACGATATCATCAAGATCTTGATCTTGCTCACCTGAAAGTGGCGTTCAACCTAAACAAAAGGCAACAATAAGTAACAAGGGGTGAGAATACGTCTCCCGCGTGTTAAGGCACATATAAAAAGAATGAGCAGTCAATTAAAGTACAACAAATACATATAAAATCATTGTACACTCATGACAGAGATTACACATTCACATGCATAAATACATTCATGTTAATGATGTTTATGCATGCTCTTAGGTATACACCCGAAGCGGTCATCTTCTACACTAGTAACATGTAGGTACAACTGTGCAATGCACAACAACCCAAGAAGACTTGTCCCAAGCACCACACATTGGGCGATCCTTACAAAACTTCTTTGACTACCATGTTTATGCATCATATCATCCACAATATAAATCATAATATCAATATTTAATCATGTTATCACACTCCATCCCCAATTGTAGTTAGGATGACATATCGCCAGTCATACCCTAATTATCAGCATCAACATAAATAACAATATTAACATCTAATCATATCATCACACTCCATCCCCAACAACAGCTGGGATGACACCTTATCAAGCACAATCTAACCAATGTCATCAACACATTATGCATCCAATTGAAATCAACATCAATATCACACATTGAAACAAACCCCCAATTCACACACCTCAAGAAACTTTAAAACATTCAATCATCCACGACATTCATAATTATAACATACATCACACATTTAAACATATGACTATGCAAAAAAAAAACTTAAGCACTACTAAACAAAGTCTAAACTTCACAAATGATCAAGCAATTCAGAGTTCACACACTGCTAAGCAACAACTTAGACTTAACTCTTAGCACAAATAAACTCAAAAAAAACACAAATTATCCAAAGTACATATTTTCAAGCATAGAATATCATTTATAATATTGAATATATTTAATTTCTCATTACACACTTAGGATTATTACATTCATAGCTCACCACAATATTTTCTAAGTTTTGAAAATTTCTCCACTCATTTTCTAATAAGTTTCTATGATCTTTGTGGAGTATAAACGCGATATCTAAATATTTATTAATCTTATGATATTGTTTCTTATCTATTTTAAAATCTATGACGTTTATCTACAACTCTTATGTTGACCTCAAGAGGTAAAATAAATGTTTACTATGTTTAAACTTGGAGGAAACATGAATTCATCGCTTAATGCTAGCAGTTCGACCTTCGGTCACTAATCTAATCATAACTTGAGATCTAAGTATCTTTTTAGGGTGAAACCAACGACATTAGTTAGATAGTATCTAGAGCTACAACTTTCATGAAATAAACATTATGATTTTTCATTGTTTCTCTCTCCTAAGCTTTGCTTAATCCTTTAAAGCACACTATACATTATGAAATTGAAATCATATTATTCTCAATCAATTCTTCAAATAAAACATATATAAAACAATGATAAATCAAGATGACTTCATTCCAACTAATCCAGTTTTTATAACTAAATCCCAAGAAACTAAAAAGGCACTACTCCAACCGTCCAATGGATTACTAGAGGCATACATTACAATTGCTAAACTTTTAAGGTATAAAAAAAGAACACCTCAATGCAAAAGTAATCATTATATATAGACTATTTTATCCCACAATTTATGATCTTATGAAAACACATTGAATACACTAATAAACCAACATATCAAATCATGATTAATCAATGATAACCTCGAAACAATCAATCCAATAAACATTCATTAATTATATTCATGAATGTCAAATACCGAGGAGTTAGAAAAACCAAAATATTCTTGTTATTCATATACAAAAATATAATGATAATTAAGATGAACAATATATTCATACAATCACGCACAAAAAACATATTATTAACACTCATTATGGGGTGTTCACAACCCTTCAATGACATACATAAACCTATTGAAGTATAGGGATTTCACTACCTATCTCCCTACACATGTCATATCTGAGATAATTTCTCACCCTCTTACCTCGAAGGATGATTCTAATTGTGAAGGGTGTAATCTCAACTCCCTAAATGTCGTTCCTCAAACTCTCTTGGCAAGTTTCCTCTACAGTTTTTCCTTTCACCTTCAGAGTCAGAAACATGAACTAAAGTGCAACAATTAAACTCCTAATTTTACCTTAGCTTAACTCTTTGTTGGGCTTCTAAAATCAAATCCAAACTTAACATCTCTTACTATTTACACTCACATTTATTTTATAAAATCAATCCTTAATTTATTTTAATAAACACAAACAATAAATTAATTTAAGTTTATTAATATAAATTATATTTTTTATTAATATATTATTTTCTAAAAAAATGGGATGTTACACATTTTATTTTTAGAAAACTCAACTCGCTACGTAGATAGGTTCCAATGAATAATTTTTTTAAAAAATAAGTATCTAAAAGGAACATGTAAGAAATCTTTATTTGAGATTATTTAATTTTATAAATGATATTACAAATTATAGTAATTATTAATATAAAATATAAAATAATTTATTGATTAAGTTTAAAATAAAATCATTAATAAATTAATTGGTTGCTAATAAAATTGACTTTTTCATTTAAAAAAACGTATTTTGCAGGAAAAAATCATTTTTTTTTAAAAAACCCTGCTGCAATAAATCGGCTTTTAATGAATAATTTTTTTAAAAAAAGTATAAACATGTAAGAAATCTCTATTGAGATTATCTAATTATATAAATGATATTACAAATTATAGTAATTATTAATATAAAATAGATAATAATTTATTATTATTTAATGTCAAAATATAAAAAGAAAAAGTAAATAGTAACATATGACAATTAAATAATGTAACATGAATAAGTAATTTTAGAGCCCGAATTATTTTATTAAAACTATGGATAACATAGGTGATCTTAAAATCACTTTTTTAATAAAACGCTTATAAACACATTATTTACTCATTAAATCTACTGACAAAACTTGTTTAATTTCCAATCTCTCGTCCCCACATATGTGTAAAGACAATCTACTTAAAAATAATTTTGAGTTTTTCTTCTCTCAAGCTTATCTGCTGACTAATAAGTTCACCACATATAATTGCATGGGCTTTATTTTAATTATTTTTGCAATATACATTGCATTATGTGTTAGTATGTTAGGATACATGACTACACGTGAACCTTTTCTCCAGTAGTTCACGCAACTATATATAATTCTTAACAAGTGTAATCATGTTCATATTTTATAGCTATATATTAATTAATTCAAAGTCTTATCCAACATTATCTCATTTTGTCATCATTGCATATTTAATATTTAATAATAACTTTCCAGTTATACTTGAAGTATCTAGGCCAAATTGTATTTCTTTCCCAAAATTTTATAATATTTTCTTTTTTTCCCCCTAGAATTTACCCTTGATTTACAAAGTATAAGGATTTTACCTTAACGTATAAAAATCGAAAAAATTAAGATATTTTATAGAATTTTTTCTTTTAATTTTTTTTATAAACAAAAATTTATTTAATAGTAAAGAGAAGTGAGTAGACACATACAAGATGAGCTACCCACAACCACGATATTACAAACAAGAGACATGTAATAATAGTGAAAACTAAACCCCTAAATACAAAATGAAGGGTTTATCACGCATTTCGAATACAAATTAGAAGTAATTTTGGTCACGAAGCACCACTCCCACAAGCGCAATTGAGTTGCATCCAAAATCTCCTTGAGCTCAATTGAGTTGCATGCAAAATCTGCTTTGCCTCATACTTGTGATTTTTTAATATAGTCGGGTTTTGAGCTCTCCAAATGTGTCATATACTTGCATACTAAACAAAAGATCAGACTCACTTCTAAGTTTTACTCCCAATTACTACTCTTGAAAACTTGTGACAAAAACTGCGAAAGTCATTCTGGTGCACCCTGAAAGTCCCTACCAAACATATAAACGAGACCATAGCCAAGATGTTAAAGGGCATGACACAAAGAGATGGGGACTAGTTTCTATAGGTGCATCACAAAAAACACACTTATTCTACTCTTTTTTAATAACTCCTCTCTTGATTAGATTTTCACAAATTGATAATTTATTGGCTTCCAGTTACCATATTAAGGTTTGAGCTTTGGGGAATACAAAGTTTTTCTTTTTATTAAAATACCACAATTAAGAAAATTCTACCATTTTTTATTAATTGTGATGGTTTTTCCATGTGGAGATAAAATTAAGATTCTAACATTAAATGGTTGTTGTTATTAATTCAATAAAAAAATTTTCATTTTGTTATTAAATTAAGACAAAACTCATTGCAAGCCTTACAAATGCATATGACCAAGATAGGTAGTAAATAGTTCAATTTAAATCAACACTTGATTTAATTATATATTATTCAAATAATTTTTGTTAGTAAATTTAATGTATTTTATTGATAATAAAAACATTATCACAAATATTATTAAAATGTAGTAAAGGTTGGTAAATAATCTTACTCCTTAAATATACTGTGTTGGAGAAATACATATAAGGAGAGTTCAATTCCTTAAATGGATATTTGTATTTCAAGAAATTAGTCTAAGTTTTCTAACCCTAAAGAAATTAGTCTAAGTTCAATTCTGGAAAAACAAAATTAACACATATGCTAATGTGTTATTATTGATGTGACGTGTGAAAATTTAAAAAAAAAATTATTAAAAGTATAAAAAGAAGGAATAAACTCTTTATCCTGCGCTACTAAATCCTGAATTAAGTAATTACATTTATTATTAATAAAAAAATTACCTTCAATTTTAACAATATTTACCATTAAATGAAAATATATTATCAATATATTTATGTATTTATAAAAACTATAATATATATATATAGTTATTACAAGTAAATTAATAAATTTATATATTATAAATATATAAATTTGTTAGTAATAATATTAATAAAATAAATTATTATATATTCATATGCTTATTAATTTATTAGTAAAATATTATTAATCTTTAATCCGTACTAAAATTTGATGGAAGAATAATTACTATAGAGCGAAGTAATGATGACAAATAAACTTGTACCTATGCGTAATCTTTGAATTCATCTAAAGTTAATAGGGAATACTAAATTGACCGAATACACGTACGGTGAATACTCGATTAATTTTTTAAGTCAAAAATCACCTTTGCCCCACCCTCATTTTTAATAACTAAAATGTCCTAAACTCTTACCTTTGATTTATTATACTTAATTTTCAAACCAAATGACTTCTTAAACTTTTGTTTTATTTACAAATTACAATTTTGAGATGTGAAGAAATGTTTGACTTCAGGGTTTAACATTTGTCTTCCATAAGGAAAGAGAAAATTGACATTTAATTCATAAATTACAAATTTTGTGTTCATTACATAACTTTGAATTAATATTATTATATTCAAAAAAATTATTTTGATTGAAAATTTATTATAATCTTTTGTGGATGGAGATGATGATGAGTTTCATGAGTGGAGATGGAGATGACAATGTTATATTTGTCTCAGTTCTGCCCGTTGTCATATTTAATTAGAGTGAATGTTGACTCCACAATAATAAATTATTTGTATAATAATTAATTATTTACTTATGTCTAGGGTTATATTTACTTTGAGAGTGAATATTAGCATTCATTATGTTGTAGTTAGCTTTCCATTAAATATGAGTATCAAATAAAAAATTTTAAAAGATGAGAATCACAATGTTGAAAATATAGAATTAAGTCATAATGTTATTTTTTTTTAAAGAAAATCACATTATGCTAGTCGTTAAGTGTTAACATAAAAGTTAATTCATAGTGTTAAAATTTTAAAACCTAAGCACTCAATTCAAATTTAAAACATAAAAAATTTACAATTTTTTAATAGTAGGTGAATCACCTCATTTCATTCATAATGCAATTGTTAATATCAATGATCAACAGTTGATTCATTTTAATAAAATAATATTTTTTTATTAATGTACTATAACAATTAAGATTATAAAAGAAAAAAATTATTAAAGATATAAAAGAAAAAAATAATTTTACTAAATACATTTTCATATTTCTAAGTTAACTCTCATTTTTATCAATTTTTGAATTAAAAAGAGAATGACTTAGAAAATAAGGGGTGTATTTAGTAAAATTAAAAATATTTAAAAAAAAAAAAAGCAATCCAACTGGTTGAACATCTATTTTACTAATTCATGACCAATTTTTTTGTTTTAAAATAGGTTCTTTACCTGATTGGATTTAGGTAGTAATCAAACCAATTATAAAGCTAATTCATCGATTTCCTGTTAAACCGATAAGTTTGGTTCGATTTTCAAAACATAAGTCAGGAAACAAATCATATAAAAAATTATGCTCTTCTAACTCTCTTTACTTCACATACCAACCAAGTTCATGAATTAAAAAAAATACCCTAACCTTGTTAACCTTTATTAGTAAATTAATTGATTTTTATAATAAATATATTAAAAGTCATATAAATAATAAATTATAATTAAATTAAATAAAAAATTATATTACATTTAAATTCTGCCTAAAATTAATAAATACAAGAATATTTCTTCCGACAATTAAAAACTTATCATAATCATATATTCAATTACAAATCAAATATCTTTTTTAAAACAATTGAATGATAGTAGAATATAATTATGTACTTTAAAAAATATTTAAATAATGTAAAAATATTTATAGTTTATTAGATTATAAAATTATGACTTGTTACTTTATTAAATGATCATCATGTATTAGTAAATTTTTATCACTCGATAATCAAGGTAAATTAACAATCAGCGGACATAAATTTAATAATTTTAAATATTAAAGATATAATATGATGATTTAAAAATAATAGATAAAATATAAAATATATATATATAATAATAATAATATTTTTTTTGTTTAGTTAGCATTTGTTAGCACCAAGTGGGCCACACCACAAAGGAGTTATTTGGGAAAATTTCTATCGACAATGGGCGGCCACAATCAGGTCAATGGCGTATTCAGTATGACACTGAAGTTACACAGCGTGACTTGGTTATATGTTTAACTCACACAGTCATTCATTTTCAATTAAATTATTTTCTCAGAAAATATATTGTCAAAATATTTTTTAAACTTTAATACAAAATTAATTAATAATAATTATTCCAAATTTTAAAATAAATTATTACAAAATAATTTATGTTCAATTAATTACCATCACCTTTGAATATAGAAGAATTTTATTCTCATATCAAATACTAAAAACTTTTATTTTCTCATAACTTCCTTTTAAAAGAAACCACCATTTCTCATCAATGTATCAAAGTTGGTTATGAATTTAGGTAGTTACTAGTTTTTTTTAAGGAAAAAATTATTCTAGTTAGTTTTTTTAAAAATTCTCCAATTTTCAGCCCCCGTTTAATTTGTTTATAAATTTATTCTTTATTAATGAATTATCTTTCTTTTTTCTCTCCCTTCACATGTCACACTTTAAAATAACTTTTATAATTTATATATTTAATTACCTAATATTAAGATTATTAAAATATATAATTATAGAATTTATAATTTCAATATATAATTATAGAATTTATAATTTAAATATATAATTATAGTAATTTAAAATTTAAATATGTAATTGTAAAAAAATATAATTTATAATTTAAATATATAATTATAGAAAATTATAATTTAAGTATATAATTATATTAATTTAAATTTAAATATTTAATTATATAAAATGATAATTTATTTTAATATTAATTTATAATTTAAATATGTAATTACAAAAATTTATAATTTAAATATGTAATTATAAAAAATTAAAATTTAAATCATAATTATAGTAATTTAAAATTCAAATATTTAATTATAGAAAATTATAATTTAATAATTATAGTAATTTATATTTAAATATAATTGTAAAAATTTATAATTTAAGTACATATGAAAAAAATATAATTTAAATATTTAATTATAGTAATTTATAATTTAAATATCTAATTAATTTATATTAGAAAAATTGATATTATTAAAATATTTTATAATTATTTTAAACCTTTCATTGTTGATTTAATAATTAATGATATATTTACAACTTTAAATTAGGTTATCAACTAATTTTATTAAACATATAACTAGTTTTTTCAGTTCTGGCTAACTTTTTAATTTTTAGTTAGCTTTGTGAAACACATAAAATTTAGCTAGAATCTTTAACACGGATAAAAATATCTATCCATTAAAGTATTTTGAAATTTTAATTTCCATGAAAATTAATATGATTTTAATTCTTATATTTAGAAAAAATGTTTGGGAAAAGTATATTATACTACACGAACTTCAACCAGAAAGTCACAGGTACCCATGATGATCATTCAAACTCTAGTTTCTTATCAATCATAGACGCCTCTACATTCTTCAATCTTCCTTATTCAGTTATTCTTATATAGCACTCTATATCCAAATCTTTGTCTTCTTATTTTACCTTTCTTTTCTCACATGAAACAATAAGACATTCCAAATATATATCTATTCTCTCTCTTTTGCATGTATGAATTGGGATGTCCAGCCCATGAATGATGGTGTATGTGAGTGGATCTATGTCACAGTTTATCTATTTTGATTTGTATTTTTTTTATCCGTATGTTATATGAATAACTTTTATTATTGTGAATAAATTTTACCTTTTAAAAAAAAACGTATTCTTTTACTGCAAGATCATATTTCCAATACAAAAATATCATCAGGCACAGATACGTTTTTTTTTTTTTAATTAAAACGCTAATTATATATATTAACCAGAAATATAATTAAATTATGGTGTTAGAAATGTGCCGGGCATGGATTACGTAATAAGGAGACTTGTACTTAGTCCTTAAACATTTTAGCTATCTTCCAAGCTGAAAAACAACTTTATAACCGTCCAATTTTAGAAAAACAAACATATGTAAATAGTGATGAAGCAGTTGAAATAGTTGCACATACACATCAGCAGACACAGTAATTTATATAATAAAGAAGAACACGGCTTATATGTCGTGGCCAAAGATAAATATTATTTTTCATATGGTGACAAATTAAAACCAGTTCAATCAGAACAGAACAGAAAGAAAGAAAGAGGTGGAGAGAAAGACCACACCTATAACCGAAAAACACACTGTTGATCAATCAATCAACCAATTAAAGAATGAAAAATAGAACTAATTAACAACAAATGGAAGAGAATACAAGAGCATGATGATGTATAAGAGGTATTCTTTTCATTTTATTTCTCCAGTGAAAATCAAACAGAAAGTGATTATGAGTGTTACTTTGAAGTTGTATAAAATTGTAAAACTAAAGAAGAAAAGTTGAAGTTGTCTGAGGTATATATCATACACAACTATACCTTGGTATACCATATACAGAAGAAGGGGGAAACTAATTAAGAAAAGTGAAAAAAGCTAAACTAGAGAGGCTATGTACCTCTTGAACAATTTCTTAGTATGTGGGGGTGATTTTGATGACAAGGCCAGGGAAAACATCATCAGGGTCGTGAATATGGGGGTTTCTTTCAACGATAAAGGGGTCACCACACTTGTCACTTATGGTGTGTAGGGTCTCCCCTTCTCCCACCACATATATCTCATCGCACGGCCTTTTAAAGAGGTTGCTCCGCCCTCTCAAGACGGCGTTATCCTCCTCCGGCACATGGTTCTCCCTTATTGATCCCAATAGTATTAGACACAGAAGGGCCAAGGCACAACACCATGATGCTGAATCAGCTATGCTCTTAGTTGAAGAACCCATGAACATGTTGTTGTTGTTAGACAAAAGAAATGAAATGAGGTATATTGGAATTGAAGGAACAAAGTGGGACTATATATAGGGACAAAGAGAGTACTGTTTTTTATATGTGGGATATTTTCCTGGCTATATACAAATAAATTGGTATAAATACTATAGAGTATTTATTATGTGGGACATATAGGGTGAAAGAAAAGGGGTTTTACGTAATGTTTGGTGTACTCGTTCGCTGGACGTTTGGATTCAACCACAGACGGAGAAAGAACGAGGATCTGCCAAAATAAAATTATTCTTTTCTTTTTTTCCTTATGTGATATTTTTTTTAATATATATTTTATTGACATATTTAATAACTTCAATTTGATTAATATTATTAAATTTATTCCATGCTGCCAGTCAACATAATTAATTATTTGGTTTCTCTATTTTTTTAACATAATTGATATTTACATTTCAATAATTTTTATTAATTAAATTTCAAACCTTGATTAAAAAGAACTAGTTTTTTTAGTTTATTGCTTAATTTTAAATTTAATTTAATATATTTATATCATTCACGTAGCCAATTCTTTAAAGAATTTTATTCAGTTATTTAATTATTTTTATACATATATTACCATAAAAAGATGGTTGACTTATGTAATATCAATTGTTTTGAAATTCATATATAAAATAATTCTAATTAGCTATAATAATGAATATAAAAGTCTTTATATTGAGATTTCTTTAAAAATTTAAATTTTATTAAATTTACAGAAAAGAAATACTTTTATACATAACTTTCAAAACAATTAATATAAAGATGATATAAATATTTTTTGTAAATTTATTAAACTTAATATAAAGGAGTTGATAAGACCTAATGTATGAGAAAGAAGAAAGGAGAGATAAATGTTAAATTTTTTCACTAACAAAATTCATATATTAACCATTAATATTTATTTCTAAAAAAAATTAATGTAAGATAATATTTTTGCTTAAAACATATGGAGAGAAATTATTGAGCGCAAAACCTTCCTTCTAACGTCATGCTGACGACGATGATTAATTTGATTGAATTGTTAATTTTGTTAAATGATAATAATTTTTCTACAAGCTTGTATGATATGATGTAACTATAAAATAGAATTCTATTCTCCTAATTTCCTTTTTTTAATATATTTAGGTAAACACTCCCATAATGGTTGAAACCTCTGTTTTTAATATAAAAAAAGCAATACGCCACTCTTAAAACATTATATGATAATATAATAGTAACATCGCAGTCAAACGGTAATATAAAAGAAAAAAAAATTATAAAAAAAAATAATATATTTCACGTGTTAATAATACCTTCTGCCGTTTTGCATTATATAAGTGGTGCCACCTTGAAGACGTCACTTTTGACATTTAGCAATTTTGAGCTCGATGGTGGCATAACCCAAATGGTGATGATGTTAATTAATTTTCTTAGTCTTAAAATTAGTGATGCTAAGAAACTTTGTAGCAGAAAAGGACTTTGATTTAATTGGTGGTTTATTAATTAGTGTAGCATGTAGTAATTCTAGGTGTGTTGAATATTTTGGTTGTGTGTAGAAATAGGAAAGGGAAGAAGTTGAATTATCCTTGCGTGTAGAAGAAAGTGGGTCGTGGCAACGCATTCACTTTCACCTGATACCATGCGTTAACCCTACTCCTTTGTTCATCAGTCATCACTCATTTGGTAGGTGCAAAAGTACGTGCTTCAACCACAACATCATTAAAATATTACATTAAGCAATTACTTGGATAAATTCTTTTTTTTCTTAACCTTAAGTTTTCTCTTATTTTCTACGTTTTATCAGAGACTGTATTTCTTTGTAAGTATTTTGGCCAAAAATTAAAACTCAACTTCTCAGTTAAGTTTGATTACTACTTTTCCACCATATTTCTCGTCCAGTAAAATATAAAATTTTCTCTTTCCATATTAATTTGGTGATAGACATGCCAAATTTTGTGGCTATATTTTATACGGTGAAACAAGTGATCATGTGCATAATGGTTGCTGTGGATGTATCACACATGTGAGATTTAACACCACTTCAATCTAAAATCCTAACAAAATAAATTTGTCGATTTTTTCATTTATATATTGTTGAAACCACTTTTTTCTATTTCTCTTTTCAACAATTTCTTTGATATTTTTATAGTGCTAATTTTAATTAAATTTAGAATTTTATTTTGACATGTGATGTTAATGAACCTATTTGAGAGTAGAAATCATCTTTTTTTAATGTGTCTTTACGTTCAATCAGTGTGAAATAAAATGATCAGTTGGTTGGAGATTCAAGGACCACTCCCGGGAGACTTGATACAGTTTTTCCTCTCATTTACTTCATGGGTGATAAAAAAAAAACAGAAGAATAAATGTAGGTATGTTTTTTGGCTCACTGGGTATTGGGGTATTTGGATAGCTAGAAACTAGATTGTTTTTTATAGGTTAGGGGTGAACTCTATAGATATTATGATGACTATAAAAGTAATCTCATGGAAATGGTTAATGTATTTCTTCGATTTTAATAGAGACTGTGTTTTTTCTAATTAGTTTGGAAATCTTAGGATGTGTATGTTAAACATCGAATAGGATTTCTAATTCATTGAGGAGCATCAATAGAATTAGGGGTGGGGCTCAATTCGTATTGTGAAAACACTTTGTTTCTTTAACTTATATTAATGGCTAAAATATCCTAAACTCTTACCTTTGATTTATTAGACCTACTTTTCAAACCAAATGATCTCTTAGATTCTTTTTTTTTTTGTTTTTACAAATTACAATTTTGGGATGTCAACAAAGGTTTGACATATGTCTTAAAAAAAGTTTGATATTTAATTCACAAATTAAAAATTTTGTATATATTAAATAATGTTTGAATTGATATGATTATATACAAGTAATTTATTTTTTATTAATCATTTTTTATCAAAAATATTATATTTTTTTTTGTATGAGATGTGTAGGGTATCCCAACACCCGACGAAGATGAGGATAAGAACATAAATCTCATACTTGGTTGGATATGAGGACAAAGATGGAGATGAAAACATAAGTCTCGTACTTGCTAGGTATGAGAACAAGAATGAGGATAAGTTTCAAAGTAGAGATAAGGATGAAAATGTCATACTCATCACTGTCTCGCCTCATTGTCATACTTACTCTGGTCTCAAATATAAGTAAAAAAATGTATTAGGGTTACTTTTAAATTAATATAAGAAAATTTCAACTATATAATCTTGTCACATTTAATAACATTTTTTTAAATTACTGTTCATTAATTTATGCTTTATTTCTAATGTTGTTATTTTATCATGTATATCAAATTCTAAGGAGAGTAGTTTAGGAAAAGAGTTTTTTTATTATTGAAAATGACTTAATTAAATTTATATTATTAACAACTTTTTTAATAAATGTAAAGTTAGAAAAATATTAGTAATATATGAACAGGATTTAAAAAAAAAATCAATATGGAATGATTTGAACCAAAAGCTCAATCTATGACCACTTGAGTACCTAAAACGCATTTTTCAAATTTTGAAGTACTTTGACCCAGAAAAACAGAACTATGTTCGATCCACCACCCCTAACCCTCGAACTTGTAAAGTATGAGACACAAGATTAACTCAATGGGGAATCTAAAACATTCTAAAGACCTTTATTCCATCCAAGGATTTTCATAAGTGATGTTCGAAATCACCGAGCATCAACTTCAAGTAACGTACTTGTTAGAGGAACCTCTGTTTCCTTAATTCGCCATAGCTATTAGAGAGAAAGCAAGTTTCAAACCGATCGTACAACTTAGTTCATAATTCTATAGAAATTTTGGATTCAACATTTAGATTTAGAAATTGTTTCTTTTTATTTTATTGTACATATAATAAGAAAATAATAATTAATGAGAAAGTTAAAAAATGTCACATCCACTAAATCATTTTTATTTTATTTTATTGTACATTTAGATTTTTCATCAACTTTTTTTTTTAGTCTATGGACACACTAGAAGATTTATTAGGGGGTGAATGCCCACTAAATCATTTTTATTTTCTCTTATTCTTTAAACCATCTATGCCAATTTGGATTGGCAATTTTGTTTTGAACAGAACTCTTGGTAGCTTATGTTTGAAAAAGTTAAAAAATTATATTATTTTAATAATTAATTATTAATCAAAATTATTTTTTATTTTGATAAATTTATTAAAAAGTAATTCGAAAAAAATTAATCTTATTAATTTGTATCAACAAAAAATCAATTTTTATATAATAAAAAAGTATGAAAACATCTAAAAGAAAAATAAATTGTTAAAATTTTCATAAATTAAAAATTTTCAGCTTCTTTTTTTTTTTTTGTTACAAAAGCAAAAAATTTAGTCAACAATTATAGAACAAATCACATCATAAGAGATGATAAAATGTAATGCATAGACAATAATAAATACATTACTACTTAATCTCTATCATTACAAAGATATATCTAATCATTACATAAATTTACAGCTTTTTAAAAATATTTTCTTCCCTAAATTTAAGATGGGTTCTCATGTGGATATAGTACTACTTAATCTCTGTGATTACATTAGTAAAGACATATTAAATCATTACACAAATTTACAACTTTTAAAAATATTTTTTAAAGATTTTTTTCCTAAATTTAAGAGGCATGGTTTCTCAAATATCTACTTATTTTTTAAAAAAAATTATAATTTAAAAAATATTTTATAATCTTGATTATAATACTTGCTCTATTTCTTTTAATTGTTGACATTTTAGAAAATTTTTGTTTCTATTTATCTTTTATTTGTAAAATTTAAAACTATGTTAATCATTTTTTACCAATTAGACTCTAATTTTTGTGAAAAGAAAAGAAATAAACACTTTATTACAAAAGAAAATAAGTTAATGTAATTCACTTTTAATAAAGAAAAATGTAAAAAGATAAGAGCACAATTAGAATACCTAACAAATTCATAAAAATTATTTTTTTATATATACACAAACCTTATTACACATGTATAAACAGAAATGGAGAGAATATTTTTCATCCATATAACACATGCTAAAAAATTCACAATAAATCAAGGTTACAGTCATCCATAACTCGTGTTAAAGGGATCTAACACGAGCTAGATCTTCTTCATCCTAAGATTAATTAACATAAGAAAACATCTCCTCTCATCTTCAGCGAAAAAAAGAATTATGAATAATTTATTTAGTGAAATAATTATCATTCATATATGAGGGTATCTATCAAAAAGAAAGACATCCTCTAAAGTTTATTGAGAAACTATTGATTCCAATTAATTACGACGAAGTGTAACTTATAAGGTCCTTTGAACAGGTCAAATATACGAAGAATCCCAATCCAAACAAAGAGGAACCTTCACTATAATTCAATGGTGCGAAACAGAAATTAGAAGAAAGAATCTATAACCAAACAAAAGGATAAGCCAACTATGGCATTGGCTTATATAAGTGGGGTTGAAGAGAGGGAAAAGAGAAGAAATGGGAACAAGAGAGTGATGTGTGCATCAATGTCATGTTTTGGTAGCAAATCACAAAATTAATATAGAACACAACTTTATCGTCGCCTTCAATTAATGCTTTAACGTTGAACTCCATGGTCGATCTAATCCTATGATGAATTTCTATTCAAATCTCCTCCTTCATTTCAAAACTATAATGGTAGCTTCAAATTATAATTATTTAAGGTTAGTATATTCTATTAAAAAATATTTTATAAAAAAATATTAGTTAATATATTTTTAGTTTAAAATACCCTTCTTTAGTAGATTTTATACGATTGAAATCATAACTAATTATTAATATTCTTATTCATACGTGATTAGTTATTGACTTAGTTAGATATTTATTATAAAATTTAATGTATTAGCATATATAAATAAATATATATTTAAAAAATATTATAAAAATACTAAAACAACTTTAGAACACGGATGAAATAATTAATTAGTAAACACTCACATTAAGAAAACATTCAAAGACTAAGAAATTTTTAAAGAATTATAGAAAAAAGTTTTTGATAGAAAAGCATAACTCAAAATCATGTATTCTAATAAAGTATTTTCTTCTTAACTAGCATTAATAAATTTTTAATCACTTACATATTTGTAAAGTTTAATTAACTAATAAATATAAACAAATGTCTTAAGTTTGTAAAATAATTATAATATTGAAACAAGAGTAAAATACTACAACAATTATAATTTTATAACTGTACAAAAAATATAAAATTTGCTGCAAGAGGGATGATAAATATTACAGACATAATAATGACTACCATTTTGACATATAAAATTAATTGGAATTTAAACAATTCAATCCTTCCAAGTTCCAACTATATAAAAAAAAGAGGATAAATTTGTATGAAATTTAAAAGAGGTAAATTTCATAATCCCAACATTATATGTTTGGTTTGATAAATATTAAGATAATTAATTTAAGTCAACAAATTTATTATATTTTTTTTTTTACTTCTTTGCATTATCAATGTATATAATTTTATTTTTATAGAAATAAGAATGAGACCTGACACATTTTCATTAATGAATTAAAAATTATTAATTTAAATACTAAAAAATAAACAACAAAGTTATTATTAGGCAGTATTTGTTTATTACAGATAAGTTGAACAAGGTAGTGGCCCCTTTAACTTTTGTTAGAGCCAGGTGCAGATATTGTGACTAAGCATACAAGTGTAGAACAAAATTCAACCCCAATAAATTAATAAACTGAGGCAAGTAAACCCTAACTTGGGTGGTGGTTTGATTGAAAAAGTGATTCATTGTGATGGCATGGGAGAGACTAACTTGGACATGTGATGAATGAATATTGGGTTAGTGGCACTGTGGGGGCAAGTTTGACAAAGTCATAATAAGAACAGGTAATGAAAGGAAATTTGGCACACAATTTAAATGGAATTGAAGGTTAGACACATAGAGGTGGCTGGTTTTCTATTCACATTAAATTTGGGGGCTACCTTCAATGTTTTTGCCACTTTATAACAGCGTTTCTATTGTTCATTCCTTGGATCAATAAAAGGGTGGCTGAAAATTGAGTAGAAGAAAGAAATGGTCTACTTGAGTTGGATGTGACATTTATAGGAAGGTCACAGCCACAAAATGGAGTGTTATCACGGTAATCCATTTGCAGAAGATAGATACTCAATCTTGTCTCTCAAACTGTGATTACTGAGATATCATCTTGTTAATTTAGTTTTTAAAAATGATTAAATGACAAAAAAAATTATGTAAATTCATATATTACTTTTCACTTTCATTTTAAAATTATTTGTTTATTTACAATTTCATTTCTAAAAGTATGTTATTAATTATATATTCTCATTTATGTCTCATAAATTTTTTAATTTCAAAATATTTTCACAGACTATATATTGTCGAAATATTTGTGCCTCATATACTTTTATGACCAAAATAACTATTTATTATATAACTGTAGATAGATTTGTGAGATTTTAATAAAAAAGTCATGAATTTGGGTATATTTAAAAACAAACTTAACACATAAAAAATAGAGCACATTTAGTCTATATTTTTTTCTATATTCTATTTGGTCATTTATTTTTTGAAAAGGATAATTTATTATTTTATATTAAAATGAGTCAAAGATTCTTTTAAAATAATGATTATTTTTTATTTTAGGTACAAATTTGAGCTTTTTTTATTGATTCAAGAAGTGAAACTTGTTTTTAATAAGTTGATAAAATTCAAATCATGTTTAAACTAAAAAAGTTATGAATAATTAAGATGAAAATCACATGAAAAATAATAAGTTTAGTGAGTAAGTAAAAAATAAATTATATTAAGTTTGTACTTTTCTAATTATTTGTTGTATTTTCACCATATTTATAATTTTTTTGTTCGAATATGAATTGAATTTTATAGTTTACATGTCCGTGAATATAATAGAATCGATGGAATAAAAAAAATGGTTCAAAATTGAAAGTATTTATTATTTCGTAATATTTTTTTGACTCACTTAAAAAATATAAATGACTAAATTAATTTTTTAAAAGATAACGACTAAATGAATATAATGAACAAATAAAAGAAAAAAAAGTGTATTTTAGTCTATATTTTAGTTTTAATTAGATAAAGTTCTGATATTCAATCTTGTTTTATATAAGCTTTAATACTTAACAATTAATTAGAGTTTATAAGTTAGTAATTATTAATTATTTTTATAATAATTTTTTATGGTTAGACTTGAAAATGTTATTTTCTTAACCCATCGTGACAATAATTTTAAATTTAGAATTTATATTGGTTAAATTATATTAAAAATTTTATATTTATTTTATATTTTTTAATACATGTACTAGATGAACCGATTTAGTCAATGATTCACTCATCCATTGACACAATAATCTCATCAACCATGTCATAATCTCATACACTATGATAATCATTTAATAAGCATATTAATGTTATGAGTAATTCATATCTAGCTTCTTCTTCTTCTTTACAATATTACTATTTTTCTTTTACGTTAATGGTATTTTGAGTCCTTATAAAACTTCCGTTAAAACATACTGAAAGGAAGGAGACAAACCTGAATCTTAATATTGAGAGTGTGAAGTCGACATTGGTACTCAAATATGAATGTGAGGTTATGAGCTTTAAGAGACTCTCTGACTGTGCATGAAAAAACATAAGGATAAAACGAAATAAGAATTTTGCCACTAATTAATTAGAAAAGGAATAGTGATGAATGCACAAGGAGCAATCAAATAAGCATAAACCTTTCAATGAAGCCTGATACATGGTTGACATTAATTACTATTAATTCAGTATCAAACCTGGATGCTTACATTTTCAATAAATTTCAGTTGATTTTACTAAATTAGTTTTATACTTGTGTAATTGTGTGCTACAGGGGACTTATATTAGGCATTGCCTTTTTTCTTGTAATTTGTAATTTGGCTAGAGTACTCTGCATATTTTCTGAAATCATATGCTTTCCAACACCACATATTCAAAAAATAATAAGCAAAAGAAACGTCACAATAATGCTGTTCATTATGCAGTCCCCTGTACGATTAAGAAGACAACAAAAAACACGACTATATTTACAGAAGCATAAATAAGAAATATGATAAAAAAAGTGGTGACATTATTCATTAAGAAAAAGATTAATGTTAATTTTGGTCTATTATATTTTAATATTTTTTTTATATATTAATTTTTAAAAGTTTCATTTTGGTTCTTTATATTTTTTAAAGTTTTTTTTCTGTTTTTTATAAAAAGAAATTAGCACAAATTTGTCTCTTAACCACCTTATCTGTGCGAGTTATAACTTTTTACATGTTTTATTCTAGTCACATGATTATTGTATTTAGCTAACATGACTTTGACAATAAAAACGAATTGTATCTTACAAAGTGGCGGTGATAAGACGGATGTGATCTAGAAAATTAGTATAATTGAAATAAAGGTAATAAAGATTTTCAGTTGATACTATTTGAATTTAATTATAAAGTTATAAAAAAACTAAATAAAATTTAAAATATAAACAATATTTATGTAAGCGCACAACCAGCCAGTTTTAATCTAGGTTTCAATTCTTTGAGACACATCTTTCCTCAGTTCTTTTAGTCATCTCACTTAGGTCCCAACATTCTTAATTAAGCTATCTTTCCTCTGTGAAATAGTCTTATATTAGTCATTTCAAAGGTTGTTTAATTAAACTTAAAGCAAATGCTTAATTGTGTATTTATTTATGAAACAGTTAATCTATAAATAGTATTGATGAAGATGAAAGTCCACTCTTAAAACTCAACACATGGAGGGGAGATCCTCTACTCTAAAAGAGAGCTTCAAGTTTTAATCCCATTCAATACCCATACATGTAATGAGAAGTCCATCCACACTGACTAATGTATACTCGCTTTCTCACTTTCTCATCATGCAAACTCTCTTGCTATTTCATTTCTCTTTAGGGGTTTACTCATTCTCGTGATTTTAAAAATATTTGTATAATACATTTGTTTTGATGGGATTTTGATGAAAAACTTATGTTATAGTTTTACTTTACTGTGTTCAATTAGGTGTTGAGTTTTGGATTTTGAGATTTTGTGGAATGATAGTTTGAATTCAACTTTGTGGATTGTGATTTGTGAATTCCTTGGCGTGTTCTTTGTGGAGTTATTTTGATCTTTGACTGAGTTCAAGTTGTTTGGTTGATTGTCTAACACAATATGATTTGAACATGTGTGTTTCGTAATTGATTGAACAGTCTTTTTAATCCAAAGCAGACACTCAATCTAACCTTGTTAACGTTGTGTCAGTTGTTACAAGAAATTAATGCATGCTTTTCAAGTCTTGTGCAACATTGTAGAAAACAACAATTTTAACTGTTGTATTTAGAAATTAAGTTGCTACATCAGGTATCATATTTCTGTGTTACATTTCTTCAAAGAGATTTATGGCCTCATCTATTTTTTCTTCCATAAACCGCCAATCTTGATTGTATAACTCTGAACATCAGATGCCACTCCTCTTTGGGCCATAGAATTGAATAAATACTTTGCATTCTTCACTTCATTAACCATGCATAACCATCCATTAGGGAATTATTAGCAACATCAGGTTTTAGAAAAATATTTTCCATAAAAAAACAAAATATCGCATGAAATTCCTGTGGATCTTTTTTGCATTTTTTACTGCTCTAGCAGTGATTGTGTCTATCACATTATCACCTAAAAGGCCTCAACGTGAACTCTTCCTTGCAACCATTCAGGTTGTGAAGTACATATTAAGAATTATATCGGTGGACTTTGAGTATGTTTGGAAAAACATTGAAATCACGTTGAATGGAAAAAGCATGCATTCCTATACATAAAAATTAAAATAACATAATTGTTACTTTCACATTCAACGTAAACAATCATGTTGAACATTTTTTCAAACACACTATGGAGTTGGCATAGTCTGCATTATATCATAGTTAACTTGTGTCTTTGAATAAGAATTTCAAACAACTTCAAGTTTAAAATATTGAACAAATTATGTAAAGGCGCCTTCAATTTTATATTTACTACGCAAAGCTAATTGTCTCTGTATTATGATGATAGCTATGCATATTGTTGAATATGTTGTTTTCTAGTACATTAAGAATTTAGTGCATGCAATCACCCAGTAAAACTGATGTTTCTGTTAGGTGGAGAAGAAAATGAAAGGAACGAATGGCGGAAGAAGGAAAAGTAGGGGAAAAAAAAATTCTTTGCTAATGGAAAGAATGGACTAGAAAGCAAGCAGGATTCTCGTTTTTGTTCTCATTTCAAAATGAGAAGAAACGAGAGAGAAATAATCTTATACATTAAACTAGACTACCTCCAACAGGAAAAAAAAAAAAAGGAATGCTTGCTTATGGTAAAGATACTCTAAGTTCATAATATATTTGTGGCAATAAAGACCTAGCGATAACCAAGAGGTGCTAACACATAATTGTATTAAAGAACAGGGAACACCAATGCAAAAGCAATGTCCACTTGGAGACATAGAATTGGTATGATAAATATAGTAAATTAATTTATTAACCTTTGTTTTAAAACAATCTATGTACAGACTCACTTTCTCCTAAGTACAAAGCAATAACCGTAGTAGTACTAGATAGGCCAAAAGAACATATCAGAACTGCAAAGTATATCTTACATATAATATATTGCTAATCTAGGTGGTTATAATTTGTACGTCTAACCCAAAAAGAAATCTTCATTATGAAAATGAAGTGAAAAATGAAATGTATAATCTTTGTTGATCTTTCTTCAATCTATTCAACTATGTATGACAAATAATGTATATATGTTCTCTGACAACATATTTTTGCGGCCAAAACAATTTTAGCAGGAATAGTTGGTGAGAAGCACGTTGTTTTAAGACAAGCAAAATGATGAATACACGGTGGTAAAGGACACTCAGAAGCAAAATGGTTCACATCTCTATGGTGAGCTTCATCAGCACGAATGACTGTGATAACATCTTTCAATTTGGCATCCTTGGGAAGCCTCCAATAGTCTATTGCAATGGCAGGAGCAGGAACCACTTTCAAGACCCTTCAAATACTCAGTGTAAGAATGTACTGCCTCTTCCTCAAGATACCCTACTATTCTATGAGCCAACTTTGGGGAGAGTATGTAAAGTACAAAAAACGCATTGAAGAAAACCCCCTGAACAACAAGAACCAGCAGTATTTCATACCATTTTGGCTTCACAAGTTCCATCATAGACATTAGGTGCATTCTCTCGTTCTCTGCTTCCTCGAGCAATGCTTTGATCCAACCACCACTGTGCTGAAACTTGCGAAGTGACCTCAAGTGCAACAACATCCCTCCTACCATGCCAGGGACAGCTGCAACTGTTTCCAGCATCATTGCACGACAACCGTACTGTCTCTGAAAATATATATAAAAATAAATGACATTAGAAACCATTACCATAAAGGGATATGAATACCTTGATAAAATTTCTAAAGAAACGCCAATGACACTCTCTCAAATAATCTCTTTCTTCTATGTGATTGGTTGATTTTTTTTTTTTAAATCATTAATTTCGCTATTCTCTACTTCTGAAAATTTAGAAGTGAGGTTGCGAAATTATAATTTTCAATCAATTTTAGTCAATTATGGAGAGCGTTAGAAATTATAAAGGAAATATTGCTAACACTTTTCAATTTTCTAACTAATGAAGTTGCAACACGTAATACCTTTTTACATAAGCTTCTTTGAAATTTCTTAAAGGAAAAGAAAGTGAAAATCAACTTTTTGGAGAAATTAAAATCAATAAAATGTATAAAGAAAACGATAATAAAAAATAGCATGCTACTCAATTACAAATTATGCAAATCTTATTATCAAATAAAGTGAGAGCTAAGCAGTTGTAATTAAAATAAGCATGTTGAGAATATAAAATTTTAGCAACCCTTAAATATTTTCCCTTTTGTTTTGGATCATATGAGATTTCAAAATAGAGTGAGAAATTGAATTTACAGACCTTAAAAAACAAATCAGTTGGAATTCTGAGGATCCTGTAAGAAATTTTATCGAGAAAATTCTTTGGAACATGGTGCTTGTGTGGACAAGTTTGAATGAGTTGATGATAATGAATGTGTGATTAACTAATGAATCCCGTTGAGTAGGTTCTTAATTAATGAGAAACAGAATTGTTCCTGACCATGAAGCAGTTCCAAGGCCACTCCGTTCAATAACTGGACTTCACCACTTTGTTATCCTTCTCCGGCGGCGAAGCCCTCCGTTGGCACCACCAGGACATAGGAGCCTCCTTTGCGCCACCGCCGATGCCGAACCCAAGCCATTCACCAGAGCTCGTTCAACCGCATAACTCAATGCAGAAAGCTTCATCCTTCTTTCCATTACCGTTTTCAAGAGATCAACTTTCCATGAATTATGTAATTGCTGTTTGCTCAAGAAGAACCATAGCCCTCGCATACTTGGACAACTCATGCCTTGTTAATATTTTTTATTTTTAACATTATTATTATCTATTTTCTTTTTTATATTATTATTCTTCTTCGAATTTCCGAAAAATTATTACTCTACTATTTAAATTTTACATTATATATTATTTTTGCACCTTTATTTCTTTTTCTTAAGATTATAGTATTAGTTTATTATTATTTTTTTTACTTTTTATCTTTTATTAGTTTCATTTAAACTTTTAATTAGTATTATTTTTATTTATATTATTACATTTTATTGAAAATTAATATTATATATAATTATAAAAAAAATAAAAACAATTATATACTAACAAATATTAGGGTGACAAAATGAGACGAGTCAAGCGAACCAAAACCATATTTTTAGTCTCCTTAGCCTATCAATTTAGTAGGCTAAAGATTTACTTTTTAATAAATTAATTATAATAATTAAAATATAAAATCAATTATTTAGTGGAATTTATAAAAATGAATTTGTTACGAAAATAAAATAAACTTTATCATGAATTTTTTATTTATTTTTTGAAAATTATAATATTGTTAAAAAATAAAACCAATTATTCAATGTTTAATTTTTATAATTTTTCCATTTATTTTTGTAAAATTATGACTTTGTAAAAAAATAAAAAATTATTTTTTAAATAAAATTTTATATTATTTTTTAAAAAGGAATAAAAAATTATTTTTTTTAATTTTGGCTGGCAAACACAGTGATCTGCCAACGCATTTAATGGTGAGTGGGCAAAATTGTTTAGTCTATCCTAACTATGGCAGACTAGAGATGAAGTAGTGCAAAACAAGTGGGTCAATCCTAACTATAGCGAGCTAAAGGTAGGGTGGGACAAAACAAATGAGTCGACCCGTTTTGCTACCTCTAGCAAAGATGGATACAAGGATAAAAGGTTTTTCGTCTCGATCTTAGATCCATCTTTGTGTGTGTGTATATATATATATATATAAAATAAAATCTTGAATTATATTTGTTTTTTTTTTTAACACAGGAAACAAAAGTACAATTCAAGCCAGTCAAGATCAAGTTGGGTCATCACATGCAGGGGCAGTGTGTCCCAAACCTCCAACCTGGCAAGCAGCTAATTATCCCGGTGAGCAAGAGCAAGCTAGCAAGCAGCTAGTTACCTCGGTAACCAAGAGCATTTGCCACCTTATTGGTTTCCCGATGGATGGACACCTTTCGCAACTGAACGATAATGTTTGAGATACCATTGAGAACATCAAAATGGATATGATCTAGGCTGATGATTTCCTCTTAGCCAACAACTTGACCAGGTTTCCACAATCAGATTCACACACCAACTACCTAATAAGGTGGTTTCTAGCCAGATCCAGGCCTATTTTTAGGGTCAGGAGCTCAACTTGGAAGGGGTCACCCCTGAGATCATATCGAAGAACCCCAAAACCTAATGGCCCTCATGATCCCGAATGACCTCTTCAATTCCTATGCAGTTGTCCTTATAGCTACCATCGACGTTAAGCTTAAGATAAGGATGGCTCAGAAGCTACCATGTTAACTCAATAACCACGTGCATGTTATGGTAATAGTGAGAGAACTTCAACTGCATGCTAGTGATTTGCTTACAAGCCTAGGTAAAAGTCTAAGGTTGAGGCTCAAAGACAGAATTATAACACCACTTCTAGGCTCCCCAACAAACCCTTAAGAGGTGAGCACCATCTTTATGATGAATAAGGAATCGGATCCAACTATAGAGGTCTTGGGTGGAGAAAAAAGACCTTCCAGGGGTTCCCAATCTTAACCAAAGTTCCTTTGAGTATGGGCAATCATGAAGAACATGAAAGGTGGTCTCCCTAGGTTAAAATTCATAAGAAGGCCATTGCAAAGCACTTGAATTGATATTTGTTTAATTTTTTAAAAATATAAATGAAATAATATAAATGATTAAAATTCAATTTAGTTAAATATTTAAATATAAATAAAATAATATAAATTAGAATACATACATATATATAATACCGAAATTCAGCAAATGAATCCTTGGTTAAATATTTTAGGATTACTTGTTTCCTCTTCTTTAATATGCCTTTCACACACTATTCTCATCCTTAACAAAAAAAAAATATAAATAAGTTGATATTTGTTTAATTTTTTTAAAATATAAATGATATTTTAATATGCCTTTCACACACTCCCATTTTATTCTATAGTTATCTTATTTCTATTTTTTGTGAGATGTTATCTCTAAATTAAATTTTAATAATTTTTAAAATAAATTCTCAGTATTTAAAAAACTGTATATCATAATCAAAACTATTTATATAAATCTAAAATACATTTTATATAGTAAAAATATTTACTTATTTTACATTTTAATTATAATATAATTCATATAGTACAAAAATATTTATTTATTACAAATTTTAATTATACTAAAATAAATATGCATTCTATAAAATGCACACATCAGAATATACTAAAATGTAATTTGCCAAGAAGAGGAACTTATAACTTGATAGAATACAGGTCATAGAAGTGCCACTTGGCAACAATTGAAAGTACTGTTGGTTAAATCTTATTATCCCCGAAAGCTTGAGATTAGAGACAGAGAGGAAATGGGTAAGGGAGGAATGTCTATTGATGAGCATGGAGAAGGCAAAGAAGAGAATATGGCTGCTTGGCTTGTTGGAATAAACACTCTAAAGATTCAACCTTTCAACCTTCCTACTCTTGGTATTCATTTTCCATATCCCTCAACCTCAATTAACTGCATCCTTTCATTCTGTTTTCTCTTTTTTCAAATTCCTTTATTGATCATCTTTGCACTGTCCACTTTACTTATTCTCAAACCATCTATGTCTTGGAAGGACCCCATGATGTCAGAGTTAGAATGAAGGCTGTTGGTATCTGTGGGAGTGATGTTCACTACCTCAAGGTAGATATCATACTGTTGCATCTTATTTCAATAGAGAAAAAAAGAGTGAAGTTATGTTGGAGGAGTTTCATGATCTGTGTCTTTAATTTACACAAAATCTGTTGAGTTGGAAGAGCAATGTATGATTGATTAGATGGATAAGTTTTTTATTTTGCCCTTTTTGGTTAGACACGAGGATTTGAGGTCTTGCTTTGGTTCAAATTTTTTTATTGGAGGGATTATTTCCTGCCTAAATCTATGTTTTCTCTAGTGAAAAGTTTCAAATTTTGCTGTTTGATTTGCTTGCAGACGCTGAGGTGTGCACACTTTATAGTTAAGGAACCAATGGTTATTGGTCATGAGTGTGCTGGGATCATAGAAGAAGTTGGTAGTCAGGTTAGGAGCTTGGTGCCTGGTGACCGTGTGGCGATTGAACCTGGGATCAGTTGTTGGCGTTGCAACCACTGTAAACAGGGTCGATATAATTTATGCGATGATATGAAGTTTTTTGCTACCCCTCCAGTTCATGGTTCCCTGGCTAATCAGGTCTGAAACAATTCACAGCTTCTCAAAAGTATTATTTTCAGTCATTTGCAACTCGAAGTATACTTGGCTTTACTAAATAATGAGAATTTGAAAGAAACAATGACAAGATCAAGTTAAATTTCATGCAATTAAATATGGCATAGTTAAAACTCTAACTGATTTTCTTGCCCCGGTAATGTTATCTGTTCTAATCTGTTTGTCCAAATATCTGTACAAACCGCCAGCATAATTTCACAAATGCTTTTCATTTTAGAAGTGTGTAAATTCAGACCATTTGGCAACGTATAGAATTATTATATCTTACTTGGGCACATAGTATATTACATCCATGAGATGAGCCTATTTTTTATATACCTCATCGTGAGAGATATGGCTCAACCCTCAAATGTTGTGTGTTAGTAGTATTTTGTTTTTCCAGATTAAGAATAAGTAAAATGATAGAATTTATGAAGAAAAAAAATTATGAAATGAAGCCAATGACCAACTGATTTCATGTCAATGATTCTCAATAACAAGTGGGAAGTCCCTTTGTCAACTCTCTCCCCTGCCATTGATTTATCAAATATCTAAAGAAGAAGTTGAAAATATAAAATTTCATTTCATTTTATTATTCTAATTTTTAACGTTAAACAAATAATTGCAAGCAGTGTGCACTTAGATACTTGATTCCACAACAATGTTATATAAGCACAACATAGTTTGATGAAGGATATCTTTTTAAAATCGAGTTGTGTCCTATAAAAACCAATGCAAAAGTTAGTGTGTAGACAAAGATCTGCATATTCTGGGATGGAATATACTGGCTGCTAGAAAGTCTCAAATGACTAATAGATTTTAAAAAATTATAATTAGTAATATAGCCGTATAATTTCATTCAATCCAGAATTAAAATCATACTTACCATTTTAGTAACTTAATTGCCATCCTGTATATATTAGTATCACCAGGTTTCCTGTTCGTGTGCCATAAGATGATTTTTACATCACATATCTACAGAAGCACTATAACAAGGTAAATAATTGCTTTACAGAATATTTATTCACTTGCACACTCCTTTGAACCATACGGTTTTCCTAAAATGTTATAAAATCTGCATGAATGTACTCAACTTACAAGGATGATATGCTGGCAAGTTTGAGCAGTCAAGAACTCAAGATTGATATATAATGTTTTAGGCATGATACAATTATAGCCATGCTATAATCCCCATACTCAAATGTGAAAACTTATGTCTTTTTTCTCTTTCAGATAGTGCATCCTGCAGACCTATGTTTTAAGCTGCCAGACAATGTAAGCCTGGAGGAGGGGGCAATGTGTGAACCCTTAAGTGTTGGTGTTCATGCTTGTAGGAGAGCTAATATTGGACCAGAAACAAATGTGTTGATCATGGGAGCAGGACCAATAGGACTTGTTACAATGCTTGCAGCTCGTGCTTTTGGGGCACCCAAGACAGTCATTGTGGATGTCGATGACCATCGTTTATCGGTTGCAAAATCTCTTGGTGCAGATGATATTGTTAAAGTCTCAACAAACATTCAGGTATATAGAGTGCTTGTTAGACAATCCATTTCTTCTACACTGTTTGCATCTATCATTAGCCATTAAAGTAATTTGCATGTATGTTAATTGTTTAGTGGTTATTGATGTGGTATCTGTTCACAAACAATGATTTGATAAAAGAAAATTGGAATAGTTATAAAGTTGGTTTAATAGCAAAAGTCCACATGAGAGGTTGTAGGTTCGAATTCTTCTACTGACAAAATTAACTTCTAACAACTAACATTTTGCTATAAAAAAGAAGAGAAATTTAAAGGAAACTAGTGTTTTAACAAATGCTGTAATGAGTTAGGTGTCTGATAACCAAAACTGACAGTTCCCACTTCACTAGCTATCTGTTTCTGTCTCCATTCATCATTTCCTATATTATCAGTTCACACCTTTTTGTTTACAAATTGACATGTTATATGTTTTTTTCCTTGAAAGAATTGCTGTTTCATCATAACTTGTTACTCTCCCTTCTCTATTCAGGTTTTAGTGCTTGGTTTCCGTAATATGTTTTTGAAACTATGCATTTCTAGGTGCTTCTACAAAGACCAATCAAACCATATTTTGCTTTGCAGGATGTGGCTGAAGAAGTTGTGCAGATACAAAAGGTTATGGGAGCTGGTATAGATATTACCTTTGATTGTGCTGGTTTTGACAAAACCATGTCTACAGCACTGAGTGCTACTAAGCCAGGTGGCAAAGTTTGCCTTGTGGGAATGGGACATTCTGAAATGACTGTCCCCCTCACCCCAGCTGCAGCAAGGTATTTCTTGATTTTATTAAAATAATAAATAAAGGCTTATATTTTATGTCATCTGTTACAGACTACGTAGATATGGCAATATGATTATTTTAAAAATATATAATGATATAATGCATATTCAATACATATCTAGATAGGCATAAAAAATACAAAATATAATAAATATATAATTGCGATTCTGCAAATTCAGATAAAAAACATAATTCTTGGACATTGCTAAAAACAAAATATAGATTATAAATTATTGTTAACATAATTAGGAATCGTATCAATATTCCTTTCTTGAAATTATAAGGAACAATGCTTCTATATTTCTTGGAGCAATTCCACTTTGGTTCATCTTGGAACAATGCTTCTATATTTCTATATTATACATGATGCTTATATTTTTAGTTGTATTGAATTATCATAACTTTTTTAAAGGGCTAAAATTGGAAAAACATCAGATACATATACGTCACTGTGAAGCAAATTGAAATATTAATGTTTTGTAGGCTACAGATAAAATATACATATTGTATATTCCTTCAAGTTTGATAGGCACTTGTTCATGACAGAATGATTTTAGAAAAATACATCTCACATGAATTGTGTTTATTTTTATATGCCGTAATTTTTCTTCATGCATGTAACATTTGATAGCAATGGTTTATCACACATAATACAGGGAAGTTGATGTGGTTGGAGTTTTTCGCTACATGAACACATGGCCTCTTTGCCTTGAATTTCTAAGGAGTGGAAAAATCGATGTAAAACCCCTTATAACTCACAGGTTTGGGTTCTCTCAAAAGGAAGTGGAAGAAGCCTTCGAAACAAGTGCTCGTGGTGGTAATGCCATCAAGGTCATGTTCAATCTTTAGATACTGAACTGTGACTTTATAAACTGTCTTATTTTAACAAAGTATGTGATTACACGTTCATGCTCATGTTAGATACCAATGTATTGATAACTTGGGTTATGAATAAAGTGGTCAAGGACTTGTAAAAATTGTGAATGGTGACTGCAGCATCTATAGATTCAGTTATGTGGCCAAACCTTTCTTTTCTTAATATGTAATTGAGTAAACCCACAAATTTGTCCATTAGTCATTTTCTGGAATTAACATGTTCATTACTTAAGGACCACCATGGCCAAAATTTATTAATTCTTTAGGAGCAACGAGTGAATATTATATTACAAGAACTAATATATCCACCTTACAAACTAAAAAATATGTGAGTGATATTGTCTTTGGACCCCAAGGGCAGTGCAGCAAAGAGGCACCATCAACATCTAAAAGAAACCATTAGCAGTCAAACATAATTTGCCTAGTTAAATAAATTGGTTCAAGCTTACCAATTTGCTAATTAAAAATTCAGTAAAGTGTGAAAACCAATGAACCAGGAAACATCAATAGATTGTTTGACTTTGGAACTCTTGAAGAAAATTGACAGCCAGTCAAGCTCGAAGAAAATTAACATCAATTATTTACTTTTTAAAAAATAAAAAATTATTAATTTTTTATTAAGTAGTTTATAAAAACACATAAAAAATATATATTTATTAATATAATTTTTTTAATAAAAATTTAAACAAAATGAAAATTCTACGAGGATTCAACTCAAGTCATGCTTCACAAACTTGATGTGTGTTGTTAACTAAGCTACATTAATTGGATTTTAACTAATAATAGATTTTAAAATACTAAATTTACATATTTTAGGAAATATTAAATTATTTTTATGGTTCCCACAATACTATATCAATTTTAAGATATTCATAAAAAATTTTATTTTAATGGTTAAAAAAGTAAAGAAGCTTACATTTTTATTTTTTATTTTTAATTAATTGAGTTTAAAACAAAACTAACAGATAATTTTAACTCTAGGAAATCGTATCTTTAAAAATACTCAATTTTTGAAAATCTTCGTTGTCACCTAAATTGTTTCTAATAAACAATTATTTAAAAATATGATAATAAACATGGATATTTTTTTAAAAGAAATATAGTGTTTTCAAGATTTTTAACTATCAAAGTTTTTCAAACATAAAGGATATTTTTTGTAAAAAACTCTTTAATATAAATACTAATTTTTATTAATAATTTTTTCTTTTTTTTATGTGTACATATGTTTATTATTTGACTCTTCCTAACTTGTAACCATGCTTCCATCCTTTTTGTCACTTAGTCACATTATTGTCATCATTTTTAGACTCTTTTATTTTATTTTATTAAAAAATTTTATTGTTATTGTCATCATATTACTTTTCACCAAATAATGATTTTTCTAATGGATTAATAACTTCATTGTTTTTTATTCCTAGGTAATTGTTTGTCTTAAGACATGGTCCACATTCTATGTTACTTATATACACCACATTTCTTAACTACGAGTATGAATAACGTTATGTAAAGGGTTTTTTATTTTGGCAATTTGTAATTATTTTTATTGATTTGAAGTCTTATCTTATTGAGTTCTTATTATTATTTATGTTTATTTCTTTCTCTCATGTGATCTAATGTTTTGAATAGAGTAACCATAATAATCTCTCTTTGCGATGTTTTATATAAAGGACCACCTCCATTTAATTATTTGGTTGACCCACAAATTTACTACCAACTCCGTTTTTCTATCGTGACTACTAGATCTAAAGGTTGTAATATTTTGTAATGTTGCATATTGATACTTGTACTTTATATTGAGAAGTATTACAAACTCTTGTAACTATAAGTACATTCAATTAATAAAAAAAGGGAGCATGTTTAACTAAATTCATCATCAAACTCAATTAACATACTTTGAATTAGGTTAGGTCAAATGTATGTATCTTTTCTATTATACAGATTAATCACACCTCTTTATATTAAATATATCTACTTTTTTTTCTTTTTTATCTTATATTTTTGTAAAATATCCTTATTATTATTATTATTATTATTATTATTATTATTATTATTATTATTATTATTATTATTATTATTATTATTATTATTATTATTATTATTATTATTCAACATAACTTTCTGGAAGATACATTTCCTTTCTATTTTACAATATCTTCTATACCGCCCAAAACCACAAGAGACATATCTTCCCAAACTCTATCACACCCTTCCTCAATTACTAGATTTTTCAATAGCCATTTGTAGGATGTTGATTAACAATTGTCTTGCACATTTGAAAGTATTTTTCATACTCTGTCGTGAAACTCTATTACTTTCTCTAAGAAAAGGTTCTCAAAAGTATTTTTGAAAGCACAAATGAATATTTTAGTTTAAAATCTGGCTGAATAGAGAAAAAGAAGATGAAAATGAAAAAAAGAAAAGAAAAACATATAATTATAATGTGAAGCGCATCGCTCTTGTCTACCGCAAATTTATTGAAAGGAAATTCAAAGATATAGGAAGTCATAATAGAAGTAAATGAACTATAGATGTGTAGAAGTAGGCTTTAGAGAATGGTTGAGGAGAATCACAAAAACATGGCTTAAAAAATAAGTTGTGGAAATACAAAATTAGGTAGGATTTAAAGATAAAATAAAATTAGAATTTTTATATTAGTTTTGTAAATAAAAAAAGTATTTTAATTGTAAAAAAATTATATAAAAGGGAAAGCAACATACACTATCAATTCTGGAAATATTGTGAAAAAAATAATTATAAGAACAGTATAAAAAATATCTAACATAAGAAAGAAAGAAGGCATATCTACCTTAAAAGAAGGTGTAATTGTGTCATCTTTTCTTCCTATTAAATACAATCAATGACATGTTTGTTGAGTCCAGAGTCTATCACTTAGAACTTAAAAATTTCTATAAAGAAGCAAATAAAAAAAAAACAGAAATATATAAATAATAATTAAAATGGAAATATTGCATCAACTGGTTAGGTTATCGGATTTTTAGAAGTATATATATATACTCGTTAACCAAACCAAAAGTTATTGAATTTTAACGGGTCAAGTCGGATTCTACTTGGACAATACTAAAATTCAAACTAATGAGTTTGGGTTAATTCAAACTCAGAGTTACTTGAACAGCACTAGTAAGAAGGAGAAAGTTGCAATCATAAAAGTATTGATTGATTAATAACTGAAAAACTAAGAAAAGGAGAGTAACACACAAGGACTAAAATGCATGCAGAATAAAATGATCAGCCACAGCCAATCATTTTGGATAGGGATGGCAAAAATATTTGCTTTTACAGGATATCCACATATTAAATCTGTAAAAATATCTGTATAATTAAGTTAAATGGGTATTTCTTTTTTTACTTGTTCTTTAACGGATACAGGTATCATATTACTTATACACATGAATACCTAGTACCCCTAAACTAAAATATTACACATATTTAATTTGAAGAAGATAATATTTTTGTTAAATGGACCAAAATATTAATTGTAAAATTTTATTTTTATTAATGTTATTTTTTATAAAAAAAATGAATAATTCATAGAATTAATTTTTATAAGAATGTTAGTAATGTAAAATAAATATACTATTTATATTAAATATTTTGTATATATATTATATTATCTATTTTTATATCCAATTAATCTTGTAGAAATTTACTAGTATAATTTTATTTTTAAATTTTTCAATAAATAAATTATTTGTTTGATAAAACTTCATGCAAAAAAATAATATTTTCTTAAAAAAAATATTATTAAAAATATTCATATAAACCCATGGACACTCAAGGATATTGAAAAAACACAGTACTATTTTTATAATGAATTCGTGACAAGTTTTAAACTAATAGGAGATACCAACAAGTTTTAAATTAGTAGTAGATATCAACGTTTTATAACAAGACAGACAGCAAGTAAATATTACCTATACCCATCCCAACCCGTTACCACTCCTAATTTTGGACTGACTTGATGGACAACTTCGCATGGTCTATTGTAAAAGCCATTAACCTTTTAACTAAGTCATAATCACATGTTACATTTGTCCATTTTATTTTTCCTTACTAATGTAACAACGCTTTCCATTAAGTGGCTCATCCTTTAGGCGTGGTCCATGTTGAATGCGACCAACAACTGGACTCTGGCTTCAACTATCTTCGTGCAATGGAGCCACCAAATCCTGTCGGCGATGGATACTATTGTATTCATAATAGAGTTATCCATTTAGAAGTGAATATATTGCAGCACCAAAGGGTCGTTAGAAGCACTTCCAAGTTTCTGTTTAAGGTCAAACGTAGCAGGTATTGATCGCCAAATCTTTACGCATAATAAATAGTAAACAACAAAAAAAGTCTTAATGGTAACTAGAACCAGGTACTTCGTATGACTCTTGTATAAACAATGATGCCAGTCATTATGACATTCCACTTAGCAGGCGAACGGACGAAAATACAAGACCTCCCAGATCCAGTTACTTGTAAGTAACAAATAACAAACATTTATTTGGCGTGTATATATATAGGTATTGGAAGGTGTTAAGTAATAATGCTAGACAATGTTGTGATTTCACAGAATGTTACAAGCATCGCCTACTTGAGCACAGCTTTGCGCCAAGGATACCCACTTAACACTAAAACAACCAACAGAGCTCAGATTCTAAAAGCAAGACTACTTCCGCAAACTTAAATTACACACACTCCCTTTAGCTCTCTTTCCAATCCCAACCTCAGCCTTAATTCCCTTCTTGCAGCTAAAATATTACAAAAAGGAAGACCAGAAGAAAACAAAAACTAGTAAAACAATTAAATGGGACACATTGTGTCACTTTATTTTATGGTAGTAGGTGCCTCCGCAATCCAATTCCACACTCTTATTTCACCAGTACCGTCACCGGTGAAGAATATGCCGTTAGGTCCTACCTGAATTGCTCGTACCTCTTGTTTTGTCAGTATCTTACCCCTCTCTGCAAATCTGAACAAGAAATTGGGGCCAACAATGAATAATGAGAACATGAATAAGTTAATTCTCTATAATTAAAATTTATTCAATTGATTGTGCGATTTCATAAGAACCCACGTTTTATATAACAGAAAGGCTTGGGTTTCATTTGTACGTTTTACGTAACCAACTTGATTTATTGTAGGGAACCAAATGGGGCAAACATTGTAGTGATTTCTTCTTGGTGGAAATAAGCAAACCAAATGAGTGTATGAATACCATTGAATAGGAAGTCAATTACTTACGATGGCAGATCATAGAGGCGCACAGTATTATCATTGCAAGAGCACAGCAAAATGGGCTTGCCTTGTGAATCATGCATCCCACATAGGGTAACTACACCCTGCACATATATAACACCATCATCAGAAACATCACGGACGCCAACTCAACAATCAACTCTTAAGAAACATCATGGAAGTCAATTCAACACTTATTCCTTTTAGTTTTCAATACTATTTAGTAAAAAGAACAGTTATATTGGAACAAAAAAGACAATATCCCTTGAAAATGATAATTCAGCAAATAAGTCCACGTAAAAAGAATATAGGTCAAATAGCCTATTTAAGTACATAGTATAGGAATAGTTATATATGCAGAAGGTGCCAGGCATGGGTTGCATCCCCACCCTCCCTAGATTTTTCTAATTACTACACGCAAAATATTTGCAAATATAGGACTTGCCAACCCTTATTTCAATTTGGTCCCCCTTTTCTCATAAGTAACAAAATTGGGTTAAAGAATTACATAGACATCATGCTTCTTTTCACAAAGTCCAGACTGTCCCACTTATCAGATTCAGAAGCGTTCAAGTAAATGATTAATATAACTTATTCCAGCTGTATAGCTCCTTGAAGAAGTTTGTGAAGTAGGAAATATCTGAAAAAATTGAAAAGCAATAGAAAACCAAAAACCAAAAGCAATGGTGATTTCTAGTTCTTTCTCTACTTAAATACTAAGGCTGCAGCTCCAAAACTTCTTTCCCTTTGACTTTCATTAGTTCTGCACTTCTGCTTATACAGGGATGCTTTAAGAGTTGCTATTTGAGTCAATTTTTTGTCTTGGATGTTCCAATGCCTCCATTATTTTGGAGGATTGAGATATTTAGAATAGAATTATCTCTAAGGAATGAATTTAAAAAACTAAGATACAACATATATATGCCCCTTTCAGGTCAAGTCCCTATCTGGGTGTATGCAAAAGCAAAGCTGAGCCATTTTCATTATCAGAAACTTGAGCACAGTTTTTACCATTTTCTAAACCACATATCTAGTGAGGACGAGTTTAGTTCAAAAGAGTAGTAGCTCGATCATTGATAACAGAGCTAAGAATTGATTCCACACAATTCCGAGGCATCATTTCAAACTGGACAAACAATATTTATCATATTATAATAAAATAAATTATCCAGGTGGAAAAGTAAATAAATTAATACATACATTTTCTTCATTATGAGTATATGTCACATCCAAGTTTCCACTTTCTGTAGCATACCATACCTGCAGAAATTAAACAAAAATCAAACATTGTAATTCCAGAACTTACAAAAATAGTCAATATATATACAACCAGTAAATAGTGTGAAACCAACCTTCACTGTTTTGTCCAAGGAACAAGATAAAAGGAATTGGTCCCAACATAGAACAGACATCACAACAGATGTGTGCCCTGTTAGTGTCTGTATGCACTGCAAGGTTTCAAGGTTCCATACCTGGAACACAACAACCAGTTGGAAGAAATGCACCAAATTAACAAACCAAAACCTTTATTCCCTTGCTTAGAGTCTAAAGGAAAATAAATCACACAATTATGGCAAAGAGCATATGTAAACTTACTCTTATTGTATTGTCCATTGACCCAGAATAAAGTCTATTAGCACCAACGAATAATGAAACAACACCACGAGAATGACCTTTAAGTGATGCAGCTGGCTCAAAGTTGTTGGTACCAGTGTTAAACTTCCATGCCAATATAGATCCATCCTGAAGAAGTATTTCATTGAGATTAAAAATTAAGAAGGTATTCCGGATGTGTAGACAAGTTAGAACCTTTTCTTGTGTATTCAGTTCTGATTTTCAATAAAAATAAATAGAGCAGGCTTTAAAACATATTTGATTAAGTTTTAAAAAAAATCCCAAGATCATATAAGCATAAACTCATTTGGAGTTCACAAATTAAAAGGCATCCAGCTTTCTTAATAGTTAATACTTGAGAGTTTATATACAGCATCACGCAATTCTTCACATAATCAATATGAGATTCAAGGTATCAGTCGCCCCCAAACAAACCCAATAAGTCCTCCTTAGACATAATTGATGGCCTATAGCCAAAACCAAGATTTTCACCAGGAATATGGAATACCCCACAAATCCAGTTGACAGTAGCTTCAATACCATTTTGTCACACCTCAAAACCAACTAAGCATGGGACAAAATCTTCTTGGTCAGACTTGTGATATGACATAATTATTTACAATCATATTATCCTTCGTCTCCCATTCATTTCACTTAGAATATGTTTGGGAGTAAGATTTGGGAAGGAAAGAAAAATGAAGACAAATTTTCCATTTCTAAAATTCTAATAAATATTCTCCAATTAAATTTTTTTTAAATGAAAGAAATAAAATGATAGACATAAGGTGGCCTCTGTTGGTTAAGGAAGGAAGGAGGAGAGAAAAGATTCTGGGTTCAATTCTTACCACTAACAAAAACTAAAATTACTAACAAAACATTTGGCCTATGAAAAATGATAGATCATAATCATCTAATCTTTTGATTGTTTTTATAAGTAAATATCATAAAACTCTTAATTTAAATTAAAATTTCCTCTCCATTCCATTTCCCTCCAAAGCCCCATTCCCAAGCATGCCCCTTAGATTCTCCTGGTTATTTTTCAAAAATGTTGAACTTGCAAAATTCTATCCATAGTTAGGGGCTTAGGACAAAAGGAAAACAATCTTAAATGTTTCTCCTTTAATGTCTTCATTTTCTTATCTCAGCATTACTTATCAGCCCAAACAATTAACCTTACGATTATCATCCGTGTGTAATTTTCAGACATTTAGTTCTCTAATTTTATCACATGCCACTCTGCAAAGCTTAATCCATAGAAATACAACAGAAGAAAATGTACATTTTCATCTCATCCAATGTGTCATAAGCAGCATGAAGATAATCAACATTAAAATCAGGATTACAGCATCAAAAAATAAAGTGTGACTCAAATAAAACTGACATTGTCAAAGGGAAAAGAAAATATTACCTGTGTACCAGCAAATAGCATATCATTATTCACAACAAGAGCATACACTTGTCCAACAGGTCCATTTAGACTTAGCTCCACTAAATTTTGAGTGTTCCAGGCCTGCAGCACCAATGTTGTCAAACAAAAGGACATCAGTTATGATGTTACCATCAGTAGAAAGAAGTCAAAGAACTACATTTAGCACAAACATTTCACTAAATTAGAGAGAAGATATATTTTATTTGAAAATTTATGGAGTACAAAAAAGAAAAAACAAGCTATGCCTGTTTGTGTTTCTATCATACCTTCACAAAATTGGGTATCCCAACAAAAACCCAGGGACCTTCACTGATCATGCAACCCACTTCACCACCAAGATTGATCACACCAACACACTGCAAAGGAGCATAGACAAACAAAATCAAGACCAATCTCACCTTTTCGACAAACTCAAAAGGAAAATATGAAAAAATTAAAGAACAATACAATGTCCACTGCTGACTTTGAAATTTGGAGACAAAATAGAGATAAGAGGAAAGTGATGCATGTCAATTGAAATAATTGAAAAAATAAAAGAACATTAAAATCCAGTGTTACACTAAAAATATCCTTGTTTCACATAACAGTATCATGGAGAATAAGTGTCTTGCGCTGATCATCAGGCATAAAATATGCCTAAGCCAAAAAGTTCAATATGAACATAAACAGTGTAAACAACAAAAATTGGAACGTAAAAGGTTAAAGCAAAATTTTGGCTGATAATCTAGAGCTTCCCTTTCAGCAAAGAAACTACTGTACCCAAGAGAATCACGTACTTAGGCTTTCAACTTTAAATAATGGAAAATGCAGCCTATGCCCAAAAATATTTCCCTAATGAAATTTAAATACCTAAGAAGCTAAGACTACTAATATATCTAGGAATCCACATACAAACATGTTAGTTTCATAAAAATAATGCAACCAAACAAATTGACAAAAAAGAAATAAACAAATTGCCATTTGATGTATCAACTATCAAAAATCACAACAACAAAGTGGCAGATACAAGTTCTACAATCATATGGACCTACCATTCACACATGCAGTAATTTTACGACAGAGCAATAAATACTTCACCTGGTACAGACACATAAAATTCAAACTATATACAAACAAAATCATGAAGCTTAATATTGGTGGAAAAAAAAAAAAAAAACTGTGTTAAATATAATTTGTATTTAATGTTAGTTGTTAATTGAGTTGTATTTTATCTTTCATTTATGATTGTATGTTAGAGGTAGGTGGTTGTTGAGACCACTCTACTGATTTCTGATGTACTCTTGCCTATCTCTATTAATAAGATGTTTCGAGCTGAAGGGAGGTAAATCACTCAAGCTTTTCCTATATTCAAATTTCTGCAACATTAAAAGTGAAACCAAAATTGCCCCTACAAAACAAAGCACAAAATACAAACGTCATCACCTTTCCAGACTCGCAATCCCAAATTCTTGCAGTCTCGTCAGTGCTTCCGGTATACAGCTTATCAGAACCAGCAGGAAAGGCAATCGCACTCACAGCCTGTTTGATTCAACAAAACCACAACTCATCCCATCAGCTCCAATCACAAAAAAACCCAGACACACTGATGAACAGCAATCAAATATCAATTTTCACAAAACATAACATTAACATAAACCTAGTTCACACGTCACACTTAACCCAATACACAGCAAAGCATACACCATTTAAAACACAATCAGAAACATACATCATAAAATCTAATGATAAATATGTTGTCTTTAAATATTTGAAAAATGGCCTGCGACCGCAATTTCGGCAGCAGCCTAAGAGTCCTCGTGACTACAATTGAAACCACATTTACCCCACAATTTCCCACCACAACATCAAGGATCATGACAAAACTACAACCATAACCATAATTTAAAACCTTTCACAATCAGGCAGAGTTTATACACTCTATATGTACTAAAAGGATGCAGTTCCACCAAAGTGAGCAACTCACTTTAAGGAGTAAAGTAAGACGAGAAAATAAACGGTCAATATTACATATACACGCATAAGAAATCAACATCAGTAAAGTATGCAATTTGAATCAATCATGAGGAAATCAATCGTAGATCACACACAAGTGATAACAGATCAATATCAAGCATTGATTTTCTCATTAACGACTGATTGAAATTACTTAATCTACCGTTATTCACTCTAGCGGCACAAAAATATATATATATATACACCCATCAAAACGTAATTATCCACTAAAAACCTTTTCTTTTTCATACCTTCGTATGCCCTTCGAGCTGGGTGAGCATAGAAAACCCATCACCGACACTCCAAGAGTGGAGGAACTTGCACCTCTCTCCAAAGCTACAACTCCCCTGAATCCAATAATTACAAACTTTATCCGCCTTCACCACCACCCCTCTCCCGGCACCGGCACCGGCACCGCGGCCCCCACCGCGGCCCCACGTATTGTTGAAATTAGGGCCACGGCGCGGGCCGTTGAAGCCCGAATTGTCGTGGGCCCGCTTGGAGGGCCCTCCATTGGAGACGGGCAATTCGCTGTGCAGAAAGGGGCACGGGTAGCGGTAGCACTTGCCCTGTTGCCAGTGGAAGCACACTTTCGGGTTCTTCGAGTCCCCACCGAGGCGATTGTACACGCGCTTGCTTCCACCGTCCACGTCCATGATGGTACGCGAGAGAGAGTGATCGAGTGAATCGGAACTGGGGAATATGTGGAGGGAATCGGAATTCGAATTCGAAAGAGTATTTATGCTTTATCTTTGGGTGAGATTGGAAGAGGAATGGAGGATCGAGGGTTGTGACTCGGAAAGCTTGAGAAGGATGGGCAGGAGCCTGTATAGCGTGATCATCAAGGGTAATTTTAGTGAAGTCAAGTGAAGTTCTGCTCTTAGGAAATAGATGAAAACCCTAATTGATGAGATTAGGGTTCGTGACACAGAGAGATGAATGTTATCATTGTGTTTTGATGAATCGATAAAGAGTTTTTGGGAACTACACGTAAGCCGTGAGGTCTGTGGAAGGTGGAATTACGGAACTGTCCTAATTATTTCCTAGATCATGCTGTAATGTCACTCTAGATGTATGACTTTTTCTATAAAAAAAAATAAAATTAAAAAGGCCAATGGTATTAGTAAAATGTTGAATTTTTCAATTCTATTTCAGTAAAGTTTTTTTTTTAACCGTTTCTATAATATTATGTCTGGATAAAGGGGTTTTAAAATATATTTTGAAAACATGTTCGAGAAAAATTATTATAATTTAGATTTTTAGTTATTTTTAAATAATTTTTTATCTAATTTTTAAAATAATAAAATTTGATTTTAAGATTTCTATTTTCACTTTTCCTTAACCTCATTGTTTATTGTTACTCATTGTCATATATTGTCACCTTCTAATCATTGATCATCGGTCATCATTTTCAACTGTCGATCGTTATTTTTAATCGTTGATCGTCCACTACCACTTTCAATAGTCGATCATTGATCATCACTTTCGACCGTAAGTCACTAACCTCCACCTCTTATCACTAGCCACCAGCTATCACCTACAACCATTAGCCACTACCTCCGACAATCAGTTCGTGGTTTTCACTTGTGATCGTTAGTCATCAACTGTCACTTTTAACCCATTTTCGATCACTTTTTGTCATATCAAGTATTGATCATTAGTCACTACCTCTAATAATCAGTCAATAGTTATCAATTAGAGTCATCAACTGTCACTTCTAACTACTGGTCATTGATCACTGTTTTTTATTGTCAATCATTGATTGTCACCTCAAACTACTAATCATTTATCACTAATCACCAATTGTCACCTTCGATGATTAGTTATAAGTCATCACTCGTTAGTCGTTGGTTACTAATCATTAATCGTTCATCACTCATTACTGGTCATCAATGACTAGTTATAAGTCATCACATCCAACTACTAGTCATTGATTGTCACCTCTTAATGTAAATCGGTCATCACCTCCAATTATTGGCTACCGATCACCAAGGAGAAAGAATTTTGGTGTGGTTAAAATTTAACAACAATGTTTAAAACTAGAAAAAAAAATTATAAATTTAAAAAACTTAAAACCAAAATTAATGTTTGTTTTTATAGATTTGAAAACTATAAACTAAAAATCATCTCAAATAGGGTTTTAGATTAACATGAATGGTACAAGTTGCTAAAGTTCATTCCACAACTTTTCCTTTCATCTTCAATAAGATATATTATACATATGAACAAATAAGTCAAATGAATTTTTCTTATGGTTGTAATGTGGCCAGGTTAGAAAAAATATTTTGTTTCTTTGATAACAGAAATGTGTTCACACAAGAAACATCTAGTTGTTAAAGCATTTCAAACACATCTTCTCTCATCCAACCATTTGTTTATTATAATCAAACTACATTACATGCTTATGTTCTTTTTGAGTTTTGGTCGTTTTTATCTTATTTTTGCCTTTGTTTTATTCTTCTCTTCTTTTATTTTTTAATTTTATGAAATAAAGATAATACATTATGAACAAAATGCATGTAAGACAATTTCTTATTACTCAAGTCACCAAAGGCTAAACTCAAAATCATTGCATTGATTGTTGTTTTTCCCAAGCAAGTTGTGAACTATCTTTCACCTTATGTTCTCCTATTTTTAGGGTGTAACATTGGTGGGAATTTTAACTCTTTTTGAGTTAGGGTTTACGAAAATAATATTTATTAACTTCAACTAAAAGGACTAAGAAAAGATAGATGTACTATTTGTATTCACCTTTAGTCTTAATGACTTATTTACACATAAATCATACATTGATCATTTTTATCCTGCAAGCTTTATGGAGATTTATGCAATTAATGGAGTAGAATATTGATGGTGGGATATTAAAAAACAATAAAACTTGTTTATGTAATTTTATCAAACAATTGAAATGCATATAAGAATTGAGTGAATCAATAAAAGAAAAATCTTAAGAAAGACACATTCAAGAGTGAAAAACAAGCACAAAATCATAAACTTAAGCCAAAAATAAAAATTAGATCAAGATAGAAAAAGTCAACATAAACAAAAGCGCCTTCTAAAACTTAGGTGTCTAATGTTTAGTGTTTGGGTCATTGAAGTATTGCCAATATTCACTTTAATGACCTTAAAAGTAGTTCTTCATGACTTTCTTTGTTTGATCATGAGTTATAACTATTAGCTTGGATTGCTCTTTTAGACTCACTTCACTTGAGCGAATTTCTCTTTTATTAGAGTAAACTACACTACAAAATTTTCCTTTTTTTATACATAAGAAATGTTTAAAGAACTTTAAAAAAAAAGAAATAGAAAACTATTGTCTTAAAAAGACAGTGCTTATAGAATCTACAAACAAAATAAGGGACAATTCTTGAGGGCATGAAAGTAATATCTCCAAAGCAATTGTCTTTGTAGTACCCTTCTTAACAAGTTTGTTAGCTACTACATTATCTTCTCTTAAAACATGTTGGATTTAACATGCATTCTCATGGAAAGATGCATGATTTTATGAACCAGTGTTGTCGAGGGGTATGTAGTGCAACAATCTTTTGTTAATTAGATCCAAAGTTGTTTTTGAATTTTATTCACAAATTATATGAGTGAAACTTCTATTGTGAGCTAGTTAATGACCTTACTACATTGCATACATTCACTAGAGTTCCTAAAGATGGTGAAGATCATTTAAATTTTAGAGGGTAGGTTTTAGTTTTGTTTATAAACAGGAATAATTTTTACTTTTTTTAAAAACTCGACGAGATGCTAGTCCTGAATCGATTCGTTTGAAACATTGACCAAGTTTTTCCCTTTATGGGTGCATCATGCAGATTATTAGTCATCAATCTCAAAAGAGTCTGGACATCAAAGGAGGAGGAGGTCAACAAACAGTGGTGGTTTTGATGGTTGCACTCATTTTTTTCTAGCATAATTAAGCTTATTTGCCTCTTTTTTTTTAATTATAAAAATGTATTTAACGGTTTTAAGTACAATTGTATTTAACGGTGAAACTCAGTTACATTCATACCATCAAAGTTAAAAAGCCTTTAAGAACAATATCGATGTCATAAATTATGAAAATGTTTTAATCGATTTGTGAAATTACACAGTGTATACGATTTTCATAAAATTAACCATAAATACTAAATACACTATACCGTTTTCATGCATAATATTTGTAAATAATTTGACTATAATTTAAATAAATAATAAAATGTATTATAAAAATAAATAAAATAATAAAAAAATTAATGAGGCAAGGGTGCATCGTATAATAGATGTTGGTAACTTTAAGGGATACCAAAAAACTAATAAAATAGATTACAAAATAAATATCTTAATTAAGTAACTATGATGTCTACTAAAATTAGTTCAGTAGTGACTCTTTACTTTTAAAAATTAAAATCATTAGTAATCTTAATGAAACAAACATCGTGGTTTATTTGTCTTTACACACTTTCCCTATGCATTTAATATTATAAAGGTTTTTTATTTACTGAAAATAAAAATGTTGAATAAAGTTATAAGATTTCTTAATAAAGTGTAACTGATAAATGCAAAGAATTCGTTTTCCAAAATTCAGGAATTCAATTTTACATCCATAAGCAAAGTAATTTGTAAAGTCAATTCCATTGCCCAACAAGTTAACCACGTCGGTCAATGTTATTGTACTATTCCTATCATAATACAACGGATGAATATGGCAACGTCAAATGTTCACATCCACATATTAGTTTGGTTACATTACAAACTACAAATGTTTAGTTGAAATTATAGGATTTATGGATCACTTCCAATTGAAACATCGTTAGTAAATGTAACTAAGTAATTGTTAATGTAAATATGTGAAAGAGTAATATATTATTTTTGTTAATAAAATCTTTGAAAAAAGCTATTATAATTATTAATAAAATGTACGTTAAAAATCAACATCATCCAAAAGTGCTTTCACTTGCCAATGATTGACACTGATGAATATATGACATGTCCAACAAGCAATAGCTTCGAAGTACCACCTGATGTAAAATGGCAAGGTGACATTTGCATTACCAATTTTGCAATTAACTATTACCTATGAATATCAATTGTTGGATCTTGACAAATGACATGTTGATGTCACCAGTGTCGCCTTGTATTACTTTTGTGCTATTAAAAACATTTTAGTAGGATTTTTTGGGTTTATGGTTCACTTCCATGTGGATTACCAGATTGTTTTTAGATACAATTTTTTTATATTTTACTTTTGATTTTTCTTCACAAATATATATATATATATATATATATATATATTACTTTTGATTTCTCACAAATTAACACAAAATTAAGAAAAAATACACTGATTAACATAAAAAAGCAAATAAACATTCATTTATTGTATGATAACAACATAGGCATATGTCAACTCATTAGAAAATCAAAACAAAACAATATTAAATTAATCACAATTAAGGTCATCACCGTCAACATCAACATCTTCTTCCTTAGACGATGGCAAAGTTGGTTATTTAATTTTTGTAGTATTCATGGACCAAATGCTCAATGCCCAAACTTGGTCTTCTTAAGGTGTCATTTTATCACATGAGTTTTAGTCAAGTTGTAATCCAAAATCATTTCAAATAGCCTGTCTATAAAAACTCCACCTTGCTATGATTTACATAGGTATAACCCATGAATCTTGTTAGTAGGATCAAATAACAAGTTCATGCCATTTTCTAGTTCATCTTTGATACTATTGAAGAAGTGATTGTACAAATGCAACCAATTTTGTATGAAAGAACAACAAAAGTTAACATCTCTTACTTATATGATGATATTTCCAAAAACTTTACTAAAAAAAATACAATTATTGACATTGGTTTTTTAAGGATTATTTACTGATTAATAAAAATATAGTTTAGATGGATGAATCTTATTAAAATTCGTGGTTTGTAAAGTGAAATATCTTATGTTGTTGCATTTTCAATGGTTGCCCTGTGAAATAGAGACTAAGCAAATCAGTGTTAATGTGTATAGTAACTATTTTATGATGAGTGGTTAGTGTGCAAACTACAAGTTCACAAATTTAAAGGTAACAATTGTAAGTATGACTCATTTGATATAGCTTTTGATGCATGGAAAATTTTTTTTGTTAGTGGTATCCCTCCTCAAAAGGAATCGAGGGATGAACCATTGGAAACTGGTTAAGGTAAGAACATGATTATTTCATTATCTTCTGACTCATTACTTACATATATAGATTAACATAGAAATTTTGGTTCGGGTAAGTCTAAAAAAACTTATGAAACATCCACAAATTCATAAAACAATAACACAAATGAATTTATACAAGAAAAAATTAACAAGATCGAGCAACAACTACATCAAATCAACATGGAAAACTGGAATTGCAAATGGAATTGTTCATACTTAAAGAAGAAGTTTGTATTTTGAAGAATAAAACTGGATGAATGAAGTGGAAGTCTATTAAAAAAAGTTTATTTCCAATATTTCCACTTTTTTCAACAAGAAAGTGTAACCTTGTTGGCGTGTTCGAAAACTTATTATGTACTTATGTATAAGGGTTTATCACGATGAAGGAATGTATATTTTTATTGTTTTTCTTTAATAGACAAACATTTATTTGAAGAAAAAAAAGTTATTTTAAAACTTTAGCCCTTTTACATAACCAATAATGATTAGATTGATGAGCAAGAACAAACAAAACTTTATTTGAAAATGAGTATAGTTTTATTTTAAATATACTTCTTAACGCTAAAATAGTAAACCCAACATTGAAATTATTTTATTACCAGTTATATGCGTAACATGAAATATTAACTAAAAAAATGGTATAACGATGTTTACATAAATTAAAAATATATGTATAAGACAAATTCAAGTCAACCTAAACTTACAGTGGCCATATAACTATTGAAATTGCTTTTCATTGGCATATTCTACTCTTGGCATTGCATGTACATAAGATTGACCAATCTCTATTCCAAAAATTGATATGTTAATACACTACATATAATGTACAAATACTCTTATGTCTGACTTTTAAGGTTAAAATGTTTTACACTTTACAATTTATCCTATTACATGTAGTTGTCCATACAACAACAGGACGTGTATTGGTGGAAATAACAAATTTAAAATGTTTGCACAAATTTGTCATACCTTTATTTACATAAAAAAAGAAAAAGTCTGAATGAGTCATTATACCATCAAGGGTAAACATAACTATTGAATCAGACATATACATTTGTACAAAAAAGTTGACAAAATAAATTTTGTATATCGAGTGAGTGGAATCATGTTTGAACTGTACACCTATTGCTTTGTAGTGTTCCATAAACAACTATCAATTCATCTTTCATTACGAATTACTACTGAAGATTGATTAGTTATTGCTTATTCACCATGAATGCTTCCCATATTGAACCATTAAAATCTTTTGAGTAAAAACCAATTATTTTTTATTGAAATATGACTTTCATATTGGTTGTTCTATGCTAGTAATATTGTTTTTCATAATTATTCCAAGTAGTATTGTATTTTTTGTTATTTGTGAATACAATGCAAGGTGTCCGAGGTTGTTGAGGAAACTTTTATAATTGTCATGTAGATGACATCTATGAACAATATTAAAGATGTAAATTGGTAGGGGTCATTTAGTTGAATGTCTATCATGTTAGTTTTAAAAATGAACCATAAATGAAAAATTGCAGGATAAGGAAGTTGATCAGTACACAACTCTGAAAACGATTGTTGATGTCATTGTTGTTGTTACAAAATCATTAAAAAATATTTTTGAGATATAACAAGTGACACATCTCATTAAGTCTTTCCTTTTTAGAGCCGATTTATGTAATTAATGTTAATGACTGTTAATTCATAAACCATAAACAAAGTACTTACTCAAGGATTGAGAACATCGAACGAAAGTGTGACATGCTTGTATGGACATTGGAAAAATTGGAGGGAGCATTAGATGAACATTTCAAACACGTTAACACTCAATTAAGCCTTATTGTTACCCTAACATCAAAACCACAAAATTCACATAGTAAACCATAAGTGGTTGCTGCAAATGACAATGGAAAATGAATATAAACTAGGAACAATGTCAATGCAACCACCCAACTACGTACATCACATCATATACTCAAAGGAAAAATGACCATTATGCAGCCTTAGGGACAAACCATATTGACACCAAGAGGTCCAACAAAACGGGGGTTAACTAGTAGAAACATGGCTCACACAGGCTTCATGGTTGGTTTATTATCACCTTTAATAGTAGTATCTATCATATTTTAATCAAAAGGGAAAAAAACATAAAATCACATATGGTTAATTGTATTTTGATGACATGAATTTCAACCCTAAATTCCTTGTTGACTATTAAGGTAGGAATTGGCAAAACAATCAGCTGTTGTTGGCAAAAAGTTGTCATTCTCGCAAACATACATTCCATCACTAGTAAGTGGTAGCAATAAAGAAATCGCTTGTAAAAAGCAGAAAAAAATAACACTCACAGTGAGGAAGAAAACTTTGAAGATGACTATGTGATACTCATGTGACACATGTTTAGATACAATTCATTACTTAATGAAATTTTTTGTAGCACATCAATTCAATATTCAAGCCACATGCTGACATTAGGCTTACAATAGAAGACATCAAACTAAAAGCATGCGTTTTTAACCCTGATGGATTGACTTCATGAAGTATTTTTTATTGTATATATATATATATATATATATATATATATATATATATATTACAATATTTAACAATTTTTTAATATTTGTACACTAATATGTTAAGTTGTGTATTTGTCCACAGTAGGAAAGTTTTCTAAAAATGTCTTACAATGACAGTATTAGGAAAGATTTTCATACACCAGCTTTTGGGAACTTGATTTGTCTGGAAGTAATTTTCTTACAGTGAATGTTAACTTTCATTTAATTAATCATTTATTTTATTTTTTATTTAATTTTGATGTTAAATTAATTAAGTATTTTTTACGTAAATTATTACATCATACTTTGGTACTACATGAAGGTAACCCACACAAAGAACAAGGTAACTAAGCAAACAATATGGTGTTTGTCTCCTAATTTTGTGGTAAGTTTTACTTAACAGTTAATAAATTCATGTATATCATCAAAGGAAATAAATTTCAAACATTTACGTGTATTATTTTTTGAATTTTAGAGGGATATAATAAATCAATCAATTGTTGGAAAGTTGGTTGAAATATATGCGACAGAGTTTATGAAGCCATTCCCTGGACTTAAGTTTGTAAGGGTACAATTAACATATTATAATTTTGTTTGTTATATCATTAGGAACTGTAGAAAGATGTTTATTTATGTGATTGTGTAATTATTCAAAATGTCAAATATATATTTTGCACATTTATATTCTTATTCGTGACTTTAGTGTCCACTGGTATCAATCAAGGACCAACTAATATATCACATATTCAAATATAACTAGTCAAAACAGTTGTGGGAGATGTGACAAACTAAATATCACCGTAAGTTTCAGTAAATTTGTATTAATTAAGTTTGATGATAATAATGTCCATATCAACATTTTCTAACTGGTTATGTAAGTGAATTAATCGAAGAAGAAAGATGGGACATTGTGCAAGCAACAAGGTTGCCAAAATATGGTCAGAGGTACAACATTTTACAGTTTGAAAAAAAATTGTATTACTACAAATTTTTGGGTTGGTAAATAACTTGAACAATTTCATTCAGTTACAACTCAATGGTTTGAGTGTTACATTAGTTATATATAGATTATACATTCAACTCCAACCAAATATCGTTTCTATGTCATTTATTAGTTGCATTAATGTAACAAAATGTCTTCATTGTTGGTTAGAAATTGCTAATCATAGTTTATTTTTTTCAAGTCATTAATGATAATTTGGTTTGCATGACAGTGATATTAGAATTGTTGAGTGTGAACATAATGAAGTAAGGACATATTAACTAAAAAGGCAGTTGAACATTGAGATAAGGTTTTGTTACAAAAAACCTTATGTGGCTTCATCATGAACACTATAGTTTCATCATTGTTGGTCATCTGTTTTGATGTGTGTGTTATAATTGTTATTTTGATTTTTTATCATTCTTACTTTGTGTTATACTCTTTCATTTACTATTATTGAATAAACCAATGTTGTAGAATGCAACATGTAATTAATGAAGTTTAATTAATACTTTACAATTATCTTTTGTATTGTTTTTCGTGCACTCGGATAAGTTTTTCATACACGCTCATATCTCAGTCAGACCTAATTACCAGTATCCTTACCCATTATACACTTTTAGGTCAACCAGCTTTTTTTAAACATAGTGCTGACAAATTAATACAATGCAACTTTTAAATCAAATTTAACAAATCCAAATAATACATCATCACAGTACAAACCAACAAACATTCACTCATTATTTTATAAATTACACTGATAACTGATGGGTTGAATTACTTTCATCAACAACTTTGTCTACCAACATTAATCAACATGATCAACATCAATCCTAATTCATATGCATCAATATTAGGTGAATACATTAATTAATTTCATAATTACATATGCATATGGTCGACTGTATATATTTACAAATATAGTAAATGTCAATGAAATATACCTTCATATCTCCATATATAAACTATTTTTCTCCGTGAATATTGAACCTTCATACGAGAAGCAGTCATGTGCATCAGTAGCATAATCTTCATAGTCAACCTAAATATTGAAATAAAAAAATGATTACCATAAGTTAATTTAAACCTAACATTGCATATGCATATAATATAAATTTCTATTCACTTTTTTCATCATTACAGTCGTTATTAGTATGGATTGTGCCAATATAATCATCACTAGTATCATTTTCACTTTTCAACTCATTTGAAGCAAACTCAACATACGACGTCAAATTGAAAGGATTGAATTCAAAATTACCAACTATTGAACACCTTCGTTTATTGTGTCCTACTTGCTTACAATTGCTACATTTCTTTACAGTCTGGGTATGATTCAGGGCTGAGCGAATTCTCTTATTAAGTCTAGAACAACCTTTGCTTCTAACAATTTGAGGATCTGATATGTCAAAATCTCTTGGCTACATCATATTTTAACTATTCTTATATCTAGATTGTCTCTTGGAGTTCAAATAGTTAACACCATTTATCACCTTTTGTCTTTGCTTTTCATAATCAGCAACAATATATGCAACAAACATACTTAGCCTGATATAATGGCCCATCAAAGACAAAATTTAGCATAATTTTCAGGCCCCAAAAAATTATAACAATTAATTTTACTACAAACATATTTTTTACATGTTTTAGTCCACCTCTTAAAAACTAGGCAATTTGGAAGCTAAAAAATGTTAAGATGAACCAATAGTCTTAATATGTGGTCACATGGAAGCTCGAATAACTTTATTCTATGACATGAACATTTGTTGTTGATTTATGTGACACATGTAACAACCTCCCTGTCAACTGATATTTAGACATGTATATAGTATAATCAATACATTGCCTACAACCCAAGGCCTTTATAATGAGTACACAACATGACATCACTGTTAACGAATTCAAAATAAGCTTTAACCTCACAATAACGCCTCAAATTTAGACATTGACTAAGATGCTGTAGTAACTCTGTTAAGTTATAAGTTGAATATACAAACTATACTATTTGAGCATGCAATCCCTCAGACCTTGAAATAGTCCTGAACCCAGCAAAAAAACTTCCTTTGATATAGGTTAAACACCACATTCCCCTCTTTTCATACAATTCAATTATCCACAGATTGTCTTCAAGATTCAAGATTATACTTGTACACCATATTCATCCACATCTTAAATTCACCAATCTCGGAGTCACCTAACATGTGTATTCTAAAATCATGATTAAAACTATATTTACTAACATTTGATGTAGCATTTCGAAGCAAATACCAAGCACAAAATCTGTGATGGGATTTCGGCAATACTCTTTTTATTGAATTCTCAATCATAACATCACCATTAGTAATAACTGATAGGAGGTGTTTCCCTCTCATAGTTTCCAAAAGTTGTTCAAGCAACCAAACATCTATTTCTTCAGTTTTATTGCCAACAACAACTACAGTAAAAGTAGTAGTTTGAACATGATGATTAACATAAAAGAATACAACCAATGGACATTTATACTTGTTTTTTCTATAAGTAGCATCAAAATCCAACACACCACCAAATAATGCATAGTCTACTGCATAATACCATCACACAAAAAAAGATGTTACAATTTATTCTCCTCATCAAATGTGTGCTGGAAAAAAAAACATAGGGTCATTAATATGTTATTGAACCTACATTGCCTTCTAACTTGGTTATATAAATCTTTTCTCCTATACTGAAGATGTTCATAACCACATGATTCATAAGTCAATGATCCATAGATGTGTGGTGTTCCAATACCTACAACTCTCATATTATTCATCTGCGTGATGTCAACATCACTCACTTCTCTCTGGCTTGCCAACATCCTACAATGAATATCATGTAGTAAAGCATGATTATGTTCATCAAGAAAATAAGTTATGTACCAACGAGTTAAGTTTAAGTCGACATGCACCCTAAGTTTAGCATCACAACCACACCTTATTTTGGGCTTTATGTATCGCTTTTGTTTTTCAATGCTTAAACCATAATCATTTCTAAATCCTTGCTTATAACACACAAATGTTTGTGGAATAACTTTCGTTTTTTTTTATTTTTGAGAACTTTGTTTTTCCTAACTCCAAGTTCATTCATTCTACCAAACCAATGGAACAAAATTTAACGCCAACTCAAGACTTACAAATTCAAATTTACTTGCATCCACCGGACATAAGTTTTTCAAATTCAAACTTAAATATCATCTTCGCTACTAAGAATAATAACATTCTTTGCTTCACATTCATCACTTCTCTCTATTTCAGATCCTCCAAAACAATTCTCTTCACCAAATACATTAACAAAACTTTCACCATTGTCAATGCCAACATCTTCTCCCCTCTCCAACTTAATGTTGTCCAAACCATTAGCAATATACCAATGATAAACAAATTAACTACTTAACCATTGCAACATTCAACAACAACAATTAAACTAACATAAAATCGTTAGGACTTCCATGTTTTATCAGGATTTCAACAAACACATATCAAATGGTTGAGACAATAAATATCTATAAATGGTTACCTCATCTGTTAATGGCACTGATGCTAACATTAGGTCATTCATACAACCAGTTTCATCCGCAATCAAATCCTCAACCGTCTTCATCATTGAAAAAGAAACATAAATCAATGATATTTTTGTACATAAATAAACATTTGATAAATTGTAGTTAAACTACCAAGAAAACACAAACTAAAAAAAATGATACATTTAATAAACAGAACACACCCTAATGATGGATGCAATGTAGCAAAGAAGACCTCAACAAACAATGTTGAACCAACGACCAAGCTTGATAGACATCCTACAAATAACAAAATAGTTTTCACAAATAAGCAATTTCAATTTTTTCTCTTTGATTCGGTACTTTCCCTATCTTCGATTTGACAATTTCAACTTCGTAAAGCAAAAATTGTTCAACAGTAAACTCTAAACTTCGTCAAACAAAAAAGAACTATGAAATTGGATATGATTGTAATTTAGTAACTACAAAAAATATATATATATATATATATATATATATATTTTTGTTTAAATTTTATTAGTAAGAATAAAAATGTAATTCCATTTTTCTATTTTTTTAAATCCGGTTAATAATTATTGAAAACCTACATGTTATTTTGGTGGTTCATACAAGAACCATTTGACAAAGTGAATCACCGTAAAAGGACCTCTTGTTTCTAGAATTGTAAGAAGGATTAGAAGAAAAGCACATAAATAATAAGAATTTTAAATAGGTGCACTCAGCAGCAGGGACAACGCATAATGTGTCATGAGAGAAGAAGCCATTACAACCCAAACATCATTTTTAAAAACAAGAATTTAATTTTCTGCACCTCACCATTTCTTTTGAGGAATTCTGCACCTCATCATAATTGATTCAAACTTATCACTCTTCAAATAATAATTATTAAATCTACAAACTTTCCATACTTAATAATTTATAATTAAAAATTCATTTAATATTTCAATTAAAGTCAGAACATAAAAATATAATTTATATATTAATTTTTATAATAATATTTAATTATAACCCTTTATTTAGGTGTAAGTACCAATTAAACTCTAATAAAACTAAATGGAAACATGGATCCTAGGATCATCTTCAAAACCTTGTTTTACTTGAGTTTTATAATGTGTGTGGCGTTTTAACGAGTGGTATCGAATTTGACGCGGAGTTGCAGTGAAAACTCTAAAGCGTGTACAGAAAATGATGGTGCATATAAGATTGCTGTTAAAAATGACCTGTGTTGTTTTTCAGTGAAAAGATTGATGGATGAAAGAAAGAAAGTGGTGAAAGTCGTTTTGAAGAACAGCAAGAACCCAAAACTGGCATGGCATCTGGTGAAGCGAGTGTTATCGTGCTCTTCATTCTCCAAGCCTACTCACATTGAACACTTAGTTACCATAACAAGCCGCATCCTCGCCGGAGCTAAGATGCATGAGGAACTCCATCAGCTCCACAAGCTCCTCCTATCTTCTCACCCTCACCACATTGCCCATCCTTCCATCATTAGCATCGTTCGAGTCCTCGCTCAATTGGGCCACATCGACGAGGCTTTCTCCCACTTCAACTCCCTCAGAGCCCAATTCCCCTCACTCCCTCTCTCTCTTCCCTTCTACAACCTCCTCCTCCGTTCTACCCTCCAACACTCCCGCCCCGATCTCGTCACCTCCCTCTACACCCACATGATCGCCTCTCGTGTCACCCCTCAGACCTACACCTTCAACCTCCTTATTCACTCCCTTTGCCACTCTCGCGCTTTTGACCACGCCCTCCAACTGTTCGACAAAATGTCTCTAAAAGGATGCCCCCCCAACGAGTTCACTCTCGCTCTTCTCGTTCGCGGGTTGTGCCGCGCTGGCCACGTCCAACAAGCCTTGGACCTCGTTAACAATAATCACAATTCCACTCCTATTGCTAACAGGGTTGTCTACAATACTCTTGTTTCTAGGTTGTGCAGAGACGAGCGTAATGATGAAGCTCAGAAGCTTGTTCAGAGGATGAGCCAGCAGGGTCTGTTTCCTGATGTTGTTACGTTTAATTCTAGGATTTCGGCGCTTTGTAGATCTGGGAAGGTTCTAGAGGCGTCCAGGATTTTCAGAGATATGCAAATGGATGCGGAGTTGGGACTTCCTAGGCCCAACGTTGTAACTTTTAATTTGATGCTTAAGGGGTTCTGCAAGCAAGGGATGATGGAGGATGCAAGAGGTTTGGTTGATACCATGAAGAAAGCTGGGGTTTTTGACACTTTGAGAAGTTATAATATATGGTTGTTTGGTTTGGTTAGGAATCGGGAGTTGTTGGAGGCCCGTTTCGTTCTTGATGAAATGGTGACGAAAGGCTTTGAACCCAATGCGTACACTTATAACATCATGGTGGATGGGCTATGCAGGAACCATATGCTGTCGGATGCAAGGGAGTTGATGGATGTCATGATAAGCAATGGGGTTTACCCTGACACAGTTACTTATAGTTCCCTGCTGCATGGATACTGCAGCAAAGGGAAGGTTTTTGAAGCTAAAAGACTTCTTCATGAAATGAGAAGGAAAGGTTGTCAGCCTAATACTTATACTTGCAACACATTGCTTCATAGCTTATGGAAAGAGGGGAGAACACAAGAGGCAGAGGAAATGCTGCAAAAGATGAATGAAAAAAGTTATCAACCGGATACTGTGACCTGTAATATAGTGGTCAATGGTCTATGTAGAAATGGAGAATTGGACAAAGCAAGTGAAATTGTAAGTGAGATGTGGACTAATGGAACAACATCCCTTCATAAAGGAAACTCGTTTGCCAGTCTAATTAATTCAATTGGTAATGCATCAAACTGCTTGCCTGATGGAATTACATACACAACTTTGATTAATGGACTTTGCAGAGTTGGAAGGCTAGAGGAAGCCAAAAAGTGGTTTATTGAGATGTTGGCAAAAAACCTGTGTCCTGATTCTGTTACCTATGATACATTCATTTGGAGTTTCTGTAAACAAGGAAAGATATCATCTGCCTTCCGTGTCTTGAAGGATATGGAGAGAAATGGCTGCAGCAAGACTCTAAAAACTTATAATGCATTGATCATGGGTTTAGGAAGTAAAAAACAAATATTTGAAATATATGGATTGATGGATGAGATGAGAGAAAAAGGAATAAGTCCAAATATTTGCACTTATAATAACACAATCAATTGCCTCTGTGAAGGAGGAAAAGAAAAGGAAGCCATTTCTCTGTTACAAGAAATGTTGGATAAGGGCATAACTCCCAATATATCTTCCTTCAAAATATTGATTAAGGCCTTCTGCAAATCAAGTGATTTTAAAGGAGCTTCAGAACTATTTGAGGTAGCTTTGAGTATATGTGGCCACAAAGAAGCCTTGTACAGTTTGATGTTCAATGAATTACTTGCTGGAGGACAACTTTTTGAAGCAAAGCAACTATTCGAAGCTTCCTTAGATAGATATCTCGCATTGAAGAATTTTATGTATAAAGATTTGATTGGAAGACTTTGCCAGGATGATAGATTAGCAGATGCTAATAGCCTTCTTCATAAATTGATTGATAAGGGATATGGCTTCGATCATGCATCATTCATGCCAGTGATTGATGGCTTAAGTAAAATAGGAAACAAACAACAAGCAGATGAACTAGCAAAGAGAATGATGGAATTGGAATTTGAAGATAGACCTGTCGACAGGACTTATCAAAACGTAAAGAGAGTCGTTCCTGGTAAACTACAGAAGGATGGAGGACGTGATTGGCAGGACATAGTTAACAGGTATGGCCATATGGGTAATGTAGATAATCAATTGTTCCTTTTTTGGATTCTGTTCATCTTTGGAAAAACAAGGTTTTTAATTTGATAGTTTGGGTTTTCCAGGGTTATATTATTTAGTCAATTTTTTTTTCTGTTGTATGTTGTCAGTCATTCCATAATTTGCATCCTGAATTTCTATGTAATTTCTTTTAGAACTTTTAAACAATGAGAACTAAAATTACCGAATATTGTAAGAGTGAAAATTGTTTTTGGCTGAATGGAACATGTGGCAGATTCTATGGGCTAATTTCTAAACCTCATTAGTTAGATAGTTTCCAACTCATCCTGGTTGACAAACTCACACAAACATAAAGACACTTATGTTTGCATTTTCATCATCTTTGAAAGAGTTTCTTTATCGTGTGTATTTAAAATTGTCACTTATTAGTCATTAAAATATATTAGTTCTATCAAACTAAATGCAAACATGGATCCTACTATTACCATCAAAACTTTGATTGTCTCAAGTTGTATAATGCCATTGGCTTTTTAATGAGTGCTATCCAATTTGCTTATGCTGCATATTCTTTAATATCTGATACTTACAATTTGACAGGGATGGTGGCGGTGGAGTTGCACTGAAAACTCTTAAGCGTGTACAAAAAGGCTGGGGTCAAGGAAGTATATCTAGTTTGCTATCTCAGTCGAATGATTTTCTTGATTACTAACGATTGTATTGGTTGTTTGTTTTTGTTGTTGTATGTTTTCTCTTTTCTTAAGTTTCAACCTCAAAGGTGGGAGAGAAGAGAATAGCAGATCAGAGAATTAAAAGGTTTGAGGTTGGAGATATTGAAGATGAGTAAAGGTTTTCATTTAAGTCTTTGTTCTTTTGAATGCCAAGGATATGCAACACAGAAAGTAATTCAAAAAAGTTTATTAGTTATATAGAAATTGATGCATACTTTTTCCCTCTTGTACATGAGTGTATATTTGGAATATATATTGACTTTCTGGCAAGTTAACAGAAAGGTTGTTTGATAATTATTGGTCTGAAAGGGCAGTTGAACATCACGGTAGCAAACCTCTATGGTCTCCTTTTCTTTTTAGCATCTGGGAGGCTTGGGAATCTCCACAGCTTTAAAATGACTGCTGGTTGTATTACTTTCAAAGATTGGGACTACTCTGTTCTTATACAGTCATATAAGCTAAGGGAAGAATAAACAGAACGGTCTCCTATTCTTTTCTGTTAGAAACATCTTTATCTTTGATGCAGAGACAATTGGAAAGGGTTGATGTGGCTGAAATGCGTTTTTGCTGGTGAATCAATCTCTAGGTTAAAAAATAATAGAATAACTATAATACTACAACATTATCTCCTCGATTAGGTATGAAACTTGGAACAGAATGTACATGAAAATAAAACACCATGAAATTTAAATTTATTATGATTGATATTTAAATTTTAATTTTTTTTTAATTAATCTCCTTGGTTTGTTGAGGAGGGAGGGAATTAGTATGCTGTTGCCAATAGCAACAGCAGTACTGAACCTTGTACTACTTCTTACAATTGTTACAAAGTAGCAGGCTTGACTGAGACCATATAGGACACAAGTCACATCTCTAATTTAGAAGATCGGTACATTCTTGGTGAGCAATTGGGTTGGGAGCAGTTTGGTGTCATAAAGGCATGTTCTGACAAGTTGACAGGAGACGTTTTAGCCTGCAAATCAATTTCTAAAGATAGGTTGGTTACTTTGGATGATTTGAGGAGTGTCAAACTTGAGATAGAGATAATGGCTAGGCTATCTGGGCACCCCAATGTTGTGGATCTCAAAGCGGTTTATGAAGGGGAAGGTTTTGTTCACTTGGTGATGGAGCTTTGTGCTGGAGGGGAGTTGTTTCACAGGTTAGAGAAGCATGGATGATTTTCAGAATCTGAAGCTAGGGTTCTCTTTAGGCACCTTATGCAGGTAGTTTTGTATTGTCACGAAAACGGGGTTGTTCATAGAGATTTTAAGCCTGAGAACATTCTCTTAGCAACAAGGTCCTCATCTCCTGTTAAATTGGCAGTGGGCTTGCAACTTACATCAAGCCTGGTACTTAGTACTTACTTTCTCTGCTTCCTTTGCACTTTGTATATTATAATCTCATGCTCAATTTTGGGTTGCTCCTATAAATGTGTTGATGTTCATCTTCAATTGTTGGGTTCTGTTTAAGCAGGTCAGAGTTTGTATGGCTTAGTTGGGAGTCCATTCTATATAGCTCCAGAGGTACTGGCGGGTGCATATAACCAGGCTGCTGATGTGTGCAGTGCAGGTGTTATTCTTTACATTCTGTTGAGTGGGACACCTCCGTTTTGGGGGAGGACCAAATCACGGATTTTTGAAGCTGTTAAAGCTGCTTCCCTCAAGTTTCCATTGGAACCTTGGGATCGCATTTCTGAATCAGCTAAGGATTTGATTAGGAAATGCTCTGCACAGACCCTTCTCAAAGGCTCACTGCCCAAGAGGTATTGGGTAAGTTTACCTCTTTTCTTCCTCTTGTTAATGCGCCTATCTGCTGAAGCTGTTTTATTTAGATTTAGGTATTTAACATTGGAGTTGAGAGAGCATTTTGGCAGTTCAACTGATATACACGTTATATAGACTACTTTTTAAAAAATTGAACATAAAAAGATTTCTGCTATGCATGATAAAGTAACTGAAGCATTAAGGATATGCTATTTCTGCTTATTGAGTCAATTGTCCGATAGTTCTGAACATTTAGACTATGGCAAATGGCTCAGCAAAAAATGATTTTTATTTGGGCATTTTTCAAATTACAGCAAGTACTTTTTAGCGTTTGTCAGTTTTAATTGTATTTAATCTAAATTTCTATGTGATATTTATTATAAGTTTATAATCTAGAACATCCTTGGAGAGTAAAATATTGTCACAGATGACACCTCTAATTGCATATCCAAAATAGATTTCAGTTACAACATAATAAAAAAGTATGGTCAAAGTATAGAAGAATCTCAAGCCAAATTTTGAATTTAAAACCAACAAAAGGCTGTAGATTCCCTCTCAGAAATCACAAAGTTCAGTTTTTGAATTTTCAGCATCAATGAATATTATGAATCTTAGTTTTTCTCTATCAAACATGAAAATTCTAATGCAGAAATCATGAATCAGGTTTACAAAAATTCGGGCACAAATATGTAAAGCCAGTAACTAAAACATTCCAAGAGCAATAATTAGTGTATAGATTTTGTAGTAACAAAAATTAAAGGACATTGTATTAGACTTCAGTCTTTTTTTGTGTACATTATAATTGCTTACCTAAAGTGTTGTACATGGCTATCAAACCACAAGGCTGTGTAAACTAGTTCAATTTAAACTGTTCTCTAGCTACAATACATATCATATCTTGTACTATTGTACATTGAATTTCCAACTTGCATGTATGAGCTTCAACAATTAATGTCCTAATTTTTTGAATAGATCTTAAGATGAGGAAGAAATGGAGATTACAGCCTTTAACTCAGCAAGGCACTCACTTGGGAGACCAAGGAAGGAATTCATAAAGAAATCATCAATAGGGTCAACTGTTGCCACACCAACCAGTCTGCACTTTCCCTCTTTATCCAATCTCTTGCCTATTCCGCTCTTCATAGTGCCCTTTGATTCTTCAGATGTCAGCACTGTCTTCACCAGCAGTGGGGGAGCCTTGTAGAGACTACCAGCAGAAAACAAGAACTTGGCCTTGAACTCAAGATCAACCTTGTTAAAAAAATCAAAGCAAACCATATTATTAATTTGGGGGGGGGGGGGATTGGAGAAATACCGATGGCAATTTAATATAATGTCATGTCACCAATTAACATAAGAATAAATAATATATACATTGATAGTGTATGGATTTTTTACACCATAATCTAATCACAAACTGCATACTAAAGATGAATACTAATTAGCCTAAAATATAAAAACTTTTACCCTAACAGTAGAGGCCTATTAAGCTCTTGTTTTTCACTTAACTAGGCATTAGGATCATTAGAAACTGTACAGATAATTCGCAATCCTTTTGAGGTTGGAAGTATAATCTCCAGAACTTATGTTTTTACCTTGCCAGTTTCTTGGTTAATGATACCTTGGAATGCTTCTGGAACTATATCAATCCTCAAAAATGGTGGCAATGGCAATCCAAGAAACTTAGTGGTAGAACTTGTTAGTGGTGGAATATACAAAGTCTGAAGATCAAATGAAACAGGAAGGTCATTGTTGGCTGGACTCTCTGTGACCTTTGAAGCAACCCCAGTTCCCATCCCCCCTTCTGCATCATATTCAAAGTCAGGATACCTTGAAATGCCAAGCTTGCAACCCTTTTCTGTCTTGAAACTGACAGTGTAAGCCTCAGTTGTTGAGGTTTCAATGCTTGTGCTGGTGGAAATTGTTTTTTGCTGTTTTTCACTTGAGGAAAAGGAAGAGAAGACAATGTTTCTTCTTCTAAGCTTTGGTTTCTTGGTGCACAATTTGCATGGAAATGGAGAGCTTAAGGAGTTTATTTTGCAACTCATCTAGTGTATCCGATTTACTTGCTGAAAGATAGAGCTAGGTAGAACTCTAGAAATGTACTTTGACGAACAAAGTGGAATTACCAAAACCATAAGATCCCTGAAGCCACCAAAAGATTTAAGAATATGAGGCTGGTTTGGTTTGTGGCTGTGAATCTTATCTTTTCGTCTGAGGTCATGATTTGCTTTGTTCAATAGGCAATCAACACTTGGCAGTTTAATGGTGTTGGCCTATTGGGTAGAGAAAACAGATATCCTAGTTCATAGGACTTCAATGTTTTCCAACACTGAAAAGAGCTTCTATGACATTGGATTTCCATGTTCCTTTTTTTTGTATTAATGTATTTTGAATTGGATATATTTTTCTGTTAAATTTGTTCAGTTCATTTGAAAATTCAATAAATGTCTCTATTAAATTTTATCCTAGTTCTGTGACCGTATCCCGTACTCTTTTTCTTTTCTTTTCTTTTTTTAAACTTATGATCTTTTATTGACTTTAATTGTTGCTAACTTGCTATTAAAGTGCTAAGGAATAAATATATTTTTCCAATTTCTAACTTTTATCATATAAACACGCAAATATACACATTTATTTAGATGATTTTCCCCCTCATTTCGATTATAATTGTCTGACTAATATCTTGACAAGTAAAAAACTATAAAATACAACAATCTTTTGTATGTAACACACACACATACTTAGATGTTAATCGTCATATTTTTATTTGTCTCATTTTGATTATAATCCTCAAACTAATATCTATAAGTAAAAACTATAATACAAATAACTGCTATTAATTGTCTCCTCGGTTTGAATCATAAGCTTTTAGTTTTTTCCAACCAAAAAAACTAAGGTTGTTGTTAAATAAATCTCCCTCTTTGCTTAAAACTGTTTTCTAAAATACGCTTAACATTATTTTCCTCTCTACTTGCAAAAAGAGGGAGTTTATTTAACAAAAAACAGTTTTTGCTTTCTCTATTTTTAGGCTTATTGTCAAAATATGTTTGGACCACACTCTTCTTCTTTTAGGCACCAAAATGGGTTTTTTGTGTATAATCAAATTCATGAAGATTATTAGGGTTCTTACAATATTATGGGAATTTCTCTCTGTACCTCCATATTTTCTCCTTACACTTCTGTAACCTTATGAAATCTCTAAGATACCTTTAGGTAAAAAAAATTTTAAAGCTCTTTTTTTCTCCCCGTGCATTTCTTCACCTCCATATTTGATTTCTTTTGAATCTGACACCCTTCATCTGAGTTCATGCACACCCTTCCTTCAAGTTCCTCTGGCGCATCCTTCCTCCAAGTTCCTCCGATCTCCCAACTCCGTCCACGTTCGGTGATGCATGCAGCAATTCTGGTGACATAATATTCCTCATCTGTTTTGCGCTTTAGGCTCCGTTCTTACTTTAAGGTACAAATCCAAAAAGACCCATTTGAACTTATAAAAAAATTTATAAATTCTTTTAAAAGTTCATATCTAGACTTATAATTGTATCTTGACATACCTTTATTTGCATCCGAACTTATAGTTACAAGTAATAAAGTTAATTATAAGAAACAATTTCAATTATGAATTTATTTGCATCTGGAAATGCCCTACTACATGTCTTTATCGGCGTCCAGACATGCCCCACTGCATGTCAGCAAAAGCTAGCCATTGTTGTGGGTTTCGAACTTTCAATTGTGGGTTACGATTGTGTATTTGCATCCAGAAAGCACAAGATTGAACATGGACGCAATTTCAATTGTGGGTTTGGAATCACAAACTAGCCACTGTTGTTAAGTTATGAGTTTTGTTTTATATATATAGTTACAATTTTTTTTATAAGTCAGACTCATCTGAACTTGTAACTGTAAATATTTTTATAAGTTTGGATGAGTTTATTTGAATTTGTAAAAAATCTATAAATTTTTTTATGAGAAAGGTAATTAATTTTTTTTTATTTAAAATATTTTTATTATTCTAAAAAATTATGGAGGTGGAGAAAGAAAAGCCAGAAATTCTCCAATATTATTCGGGCTTTTGGTTCCTGCACCCATATTTTATTATACGGAATTCATGAAGGTTAATTGTGGAGTGTGCTTTCTCTCAAAAACAAGTGTGGAGGTATGCTTGGTCCCAAGAAGAAATGTGTGTAATGCATGCAGTGGACCGGAGTATCATATCATCATCCAACATAAAAAAGTGAAAAAAAGAAAAAATCTAAGAGAAAACCCAATCTCTTTCATTTATTGCAAAATAAAATCAACTCCTTTGAAACTGGCTTGAAATGGAGCATGAAGAAGCAGAAAAAAGAAAAAGTGTATTCCACAAATGATAATTAAAAGGATTATTGAAGAGGGCTACGGAAATGCAGGCATGGATTGAATGAGGTTTTGCAAAAATGCATTATTTTATAGTGTTTGAGTAATAATAGCTATATATAATTATTTGTTCAATATTATGTAGAAGAACATATTTAGTTATATATGGTAATTTTTGTGTAATATTATTATTTTATATAATTTTTTTTTTACTGGATTTTCATGTTGAATTCAATATACAAAATATCATGCAAATATGAGACAGGGTAACGGTTAGATAATTATATGCTACCTACAACAACATGTATATATCCCTTTTGTCATAAATATACTAGGCTCAAACTAATTTAATAAATAATTAATTTCTTTACTATAGTATTTTTATATATTCCAATTAACTTTGTGTACGTCCAGGGGAGTGGAGTACCTACAAAAGATTTCTAGCATGTCTTTGGTTCAGATTAACTTATGCACGTGAAAAGCATGAAGCGTAAATCATGAGTCCCTATTTATAGATGTAGAAGTAGGCTTGCACTTCTTTAATTAGGAGTTAATTAATTTAGGTTATCCTTAATTAATTTGAGATTATCTGAATCCTCGTTTAAGTGTGGGTTTATCATAAAATTCACTAAAGTTATAACTTACTGAGATTCTGCTGAAACCTTCAATGCTTTGGGCAGTTTGGTATACGAATTTACCTATTGTGTTAGTTCGAACTTCGAAGTTCGAAAAGTTGCCGAAAGATTTATGATATTCACTTGATATCTTTTGTGTCTGTCTTATAATTAATATGAAGGGTATAGTAGAGTTTATCAAATCTAATTAGATGAAGGTATATTTTGTATAGTTTGAAAGAAATTTTAAGTTTTAATTTTAGTGTAACCATTGTACACTGTCACTAAAAATAGTTCAAGACGTTTTGTTGACCGTGAATTCTTGAAATATTATATATTTTCATTCTCTTCCACTTTCATAAATCATTAATTGGAAACCCTTTCTTCGTGTCATCTTGTAGTCCTTTACATAGACCATATGCATGATATACGTAAAAAGTATACGAACATTAAATTTCAAACCTACTTTAATTTAGCTATAGCATACAAAAAGAAAAGAGTTCTCATGCATGCATCATTGGTTTTGCAGCACTTCATCTCATTTCCATCAAGTACAATACTGAAAAGCCAGACACCGATCAATGCAAAAAAAGTATGCAAAGGAGAGAGTGAATAGAATGACATTGGTGAGATTCTCTATACAAGTAATTAAGCTGAAAACAAATATATCACAAACTGCTCATTGCAACAGATACTATACATATAATTGTATTAACTAATGGAAGAGATGCTTATTCTTTTGGTTTTTTTCAACTTGAGAGAAACTAATTTGTTGGTTGAGCAATGTGCACTTTATTATTCGTTACAGTACATATGCCACATTTGTACAACCAAATATACAATTTGGACTTTTCGGTGACATGAATTTTTGAAAGATTGTTATTTAATTGTCTAATGTATTTTTAGCAGTAGCATTATGCTAATTTACTCTCCAAGAAGCCCAAACATGTGTATCATCATATGCCAAAAGCTCTCACTTTTTAGTTTTTGTACCAGTGCAAATATTATTGCTGGGATATTCTTCTGTTTTTTCTTGTATAATGAGATTCTCTAGTAGATGAGATGATCACATAAACTCAGATCGATTACTTTTTGGTCGGAAAATAAACTCAGATTATGCCATCTTCATAATCTACCATGAAGAACATTCTTTATAAATATACATATAGGACTTAATTTGAGGATTTTCAAACAAGGATATATATTTTAGTAAAACTGTAAAATTCAATAATTTTGTAACTATATATCTTTGTATTAATGAAAGTTATATAATGGGTTGTCACTATGGTTATATACCCACAACTTGAAAAAGTACCTTTTGAAAAGCAAATGTTTTGATGCCACCCACACGTCTGCCCCAAAGTCTTGGCACTAAATTCATCATTGTGTTAGAGAATATGAGAAGCAATTATACCATAGCATGCAGTGATAATGTATCAAAGTTTTCTTTAAAAAATAACATCATTGAGCAAAGTGGTAGCTAGCTAGGGGCCAATGCCTAACTTATAATTTGTTCATGCAATAGGATGCCACCAAAAGGATTGGACGATAATTAGAAGTATATATATTATATATATATTGAGGCCCTTTGTATCAAATTATACCTGAAAAAAAGAGAAAAAGGAAATGAAAAATTTGCATTAGAAACTAAGGGATATGTGCCCATTTCATTTATATATAATTGTCGTGGCCAAAAGATGTGATAGAAGAGGTGCAGGGACAGAATCATGTGTGAAGTTTATGACAAAGGAGACATTAACTTTGAGGTGTTTCCCTGTCTAGCTAGAAAAGAGGGTGACATGTATAACATTATTAATGGCTGTGTGTGGAGTAGCATCTTTCACATCACCAAATCGATTAGGCCCTCACTATCAAAGAGTTGGTTTTGTACTTTACACCCGTGGACGTGCTGCCAACACCCTTTTGCTCTATCACTTTCTTTTCTCTAATTTCTCTTTCATAATTTATGCAACTCGTGTATGTGATGTGATGCCCAGTGAATATGTGTCTACTTCACAATCTTTTTTTTTTTTTAAAATATTAATATGATAACATTTCTCAAAGTTTTAGTATATATCATCTTATAAATGTAAAATTTATATCTAATTCAATTTTACAAATCAAATTTATACCTCCTTTATCATATCCATATAGGATATTTAACTCTATTTGACACTAAAAGAAAAAAAAAGAAGTATGATAGATTATATTTAACTCTATTTCATCGTATCCACAAAATTCTTTGTCATAATTTTAAATAAAAATGAAACTTTTACAATTTTAATCAATCAAAATGTTTTTAAAATGACTATAATTTTAAATTTTGTCCAAATAATATATTTTACAAAAAACATTTAAATTTTCTAAATGAAATAAATTCGCCACTTGAAATTCCTCCTTCAAACAAAAGACAAATTTAACACTATGTTCTTTATAAGACACACCTTTTTTTTCTTTTAGTTTATTTATTCAATCATTCTTATACAAATACATTCTTTCAAAATAATCATAGATGATCCTTTACATGAAAAAAATAAGCATTAACTATAAGATTGGTAATTAAAACTAGAAGAAGTATCGGGTTTGCCCTATCTACTCAGCGACAAATCCAGGATTGTAGTAAATGAGGCAAAAAAAACTTTAGACAACTCTTTAATTATACGTACAATTTCTAATAAAGACTAATTTTATTAAATATTTTTCATTAATTATATACATAAAATTGTAGATAATAAACATTAATGTAATACTCTATTTTTTCTTTATCAATATTTTAAAAATATTTTTTTCATGCGTATATACGACAAATAAAGGGTCAAAGTCGTCCCATAGATCCATCACTGTCTTTAGTGATAAAACTAACAAATAAGATTGAATTAAAAAAAGTCCAAATAATCATCCAAATTTAACAAATATAATACGTACAACTTAACTGCTTACATCCAGAACTGTTGGACACGATAATAACGATGTTAAGTTAATTGGAATAAATTTTAATGTTTGAAATCCTCCGAGGTAATAATTGTTCTAGAAGTATAATAAGGTCAAACAATTCTCCTAGGCTGGCAACTAGTTTTCTTACACTTATCAGCTACTTAATTTCGAATTTCTTTCCCTGACAAAAAAAATAAAATAAAATTTAACAATTAACCGCTTTGTGGATAAAAAAGTAACAATCTCTTATTATAAATTAAAAGCTTAAATAATATTTTAGTTCATCTTCTTATTTTGAGATTTTAAAGATTTTGTTTGATTTTGGTATTTAAAATATTTGTTTAATAATGTTTGTAGTGCACTTATGATTTGTGATATTCTTAATTATTTATAAACTAGTATAATATCATAAATTGTCTTGAATAAATAAAATATTAAAAACATAATTTATCTTACAAAATTATATAAAGACATTATCTTCATATTTGCTAACCACATGGTAAGCACTTAGTTGTAAAAATCTGTTAATTAAAATTGTTGTTTGAAAGTGAGACTGAAACCAAAATTATTACTTGACAATAGGCTAAAATTAAACAAGAAAAATTAATGATACAATTTCTTAAAGAAATACTTTAAAACACCAAAATAAAAAAAAAAAAGCTATCTTTTGAGGCATAAAAATTCATATAAGCCTAAATAAATGTTCGTCAACTACTAATATGTATGGTTGATTCATTATCAATCATGCAGTCTCTACAAACAGGTCACATATGAAAAACAATCGTTGTATATTGTATATCAGTTTCTTGAATAAGATGTTACAAGTTCATTATGAAGAACCACCTTAAACACCATTCGTATTCTCTGTTAAAATCCCATGCAACCTCAACAAGCAAGTACGCATATTATTTATATTCAACAATATTGTTAATATGTCAAGTTTACTTAAAAGTGAAAGAATCTTCGAACTCATAATAAATTTTGTTAATTTTCATTAAATGTCTAATTTAGACTCATAAATTTGTATTTTGAATTCCAAATATGGTTCGATACATCAAGATGTTATCCTTATCTCGTTACAAAATCTTCAGGCAGCCTCATAGAATAACACATTAACACCTCAACTCCATATTATACCATTTTCGCAACACTATTACTAACCCATATGGATTTATCTTAAGTCTAAGATAGATTACAATGATAAATCATGCACAGTGTACACATGTCTCGTTCTATAGAATATTAAATACTGGTATAAATGAAAACAATGACTACGAAAATAACATTAAAAAACAAAGTGTTGGAGATTGGAATCACGAAGTCGTCACGGTTTCCATAATCATATCCATTATGCCATTTATAATATAATATAGAAAAAGATGGCATTGACTTTTGGCCTAACAAATGATAACAAACCTACCCACATTAATATAATATATATGGCTATGTACAAACCATTAATCATTGTTGAGTTGAGATGTCACGGACAATTGATTACAACCATCACCAGCTGGCTTAGTGGTTCCACACATTTAATTCTACTAGGAGTCCTTCTGGTCCATAAGCTATTTAGAGTTTAGACACAACAAAATGTAAGGGCCAGGTGCCCCCCAACACGTGTCATACTGAGGACAGATACCAATCGATGAAATCATAGAAACCAAGTTCATTAATAGTCATCAAAATTATCAGCATTTACTAGTAAGTACAGCTTGAGCTTAGTTGATACTAACTAAGAACGTCATACATTGTCACATAAATATGTTTATACTATTAGATAATAAATAAAACACTCTAAATATGAATTTTAAAATATTATTAATCTTACCATACATTATATTTAAACTAAATAACAATTTAAAAACTTATATTATCGATATAAGTTAAACTTGATGCAAAATTAAACTTGATGCAGAAAGGAGACAAGCACAATAGTTTGATTTCGATCATTTCGAACCCCAAAATGTTCTCTAAAAAAATTAACTAAAAAACAAGTATTTCTTTGTAATAAATTAAACAATAAACACACTAATGCTGATAAATCGAGATAACTGCAATACATAATCAGGTTAAGATAACTAGAGCACATCAAGATGAAGTTCATTTAATTTACAAACCAGGCTGAAAGAATGCCTTTTGGCTTTTACTCATACACAAGGCACATAACATGAGAGGAGGAAAGGAGGAAAAAAAACAAGAAAGTGAGGAATTAGTAATAGTACCACTTCTCAATCAGACACACCAAGAAGCCACTACCAGAACTAAACAAAACCTTGCACCAGCCAGAAGACAGTTAACAACAATTGCAAATAAGAAAAACAAAAACATATACAACGCGTTAGCCAAGCAAAATTTGCACAAGTATGCTGCAATTTAAGCACAGCATAAAGCAAACCGATTAATGAGTTGAATCCTCTATCTGCTTAGCAGACAAGAGAAGATCTCAAAGATGTAGGTAGTTGAGTGCATGATGACCAACGGATGACTGATTCAGTCACCATAAGGTCAAGTTGCTCACACTCACCAAGTCCAATTGTTCTGTTTCTCTTGCTGTGGATTCCTAACACCTTATGTCCATTCATTCCACTTGCCCTTTTAGCTTCTAATGGTTTGCGATTCGTTTCTTTAACATTATCTCCAATGCAAAGGGGAGAATCTTGAAGCAAAAACAACTTCTCCAAGTTTGTTTCTGCAAAAAATTGCAAACAAGATCAGACCCAGAAGCTAAAAATAGTAAGGACAGCAAAATAAGAAAATTTAGCGCATACCTCCAGCAATTGCATTCACGTCTGACATGTTAGCTGTGCACTCTAATTTACAACTCTTTTGCTCAACAACGGAAGAGGGGCTGAGAAATGAAAAGCTAAGCATTGAGGGAATGGGGGAGGAAAACTCCAAACCAGGGGAATCATCTGCACTCTGGAATGAAAACCCACCAGAAACTAGATATGGAGTGATAGGTTCCACCAAAAAAGAAGAAAATGATGATCTGCATGTGAATGTGGGCGATTGAGCAACACAAGTAGGTGAGTCGGTGCCGAAGCTAATGTCCTGATTCCTGGACATGAAAGAGGCAGAGAATGAGCTGCCACCAACATCCCATTCTTCACAACTTCCAGTTTTATGTTCACCAAGTTGATCAGTATTTGTTTGGTTGCTTTTCATCCAACAATGATCTAGAAAGGGAAAGATCAGATAAAGATTAGAAAAAAGATACTCATTGGATTTTTTATTCCTTTCTATTCTAATTGACTTAAATATTAGTTTTAAACACATACGCCATAAATGACAAAACATGATGGATTTCTTACTGTAAAGTGTGATTAGCCATATTAGTTTTAATAGGGTTTGGATTTAGGCTTCTCAAAAAATATAGTTTTTGGATATAGTGTGTCATCAGCATTTCTCTTTGGTGTTGAGAAGCAGTGTTATTAAATAACCATCATGGCAGCGCAATAAAGCCATGGCATGGTTGATTTTTTGCCAACCGCTATGCAGAATTTGCGAAGGAATGTCCTCCTAAAGGCACAATGGCGTGTTTTTATAGCAGAATTTTGGTCTTCCCCTATGTTCTGTCATCCGCCATTGAGATCACTGTGGTGAAGTAAGTTTACTGCTGAGCCATTTGCCATAGTCTAAATGTTTAGAACTGTCAGATAATTGGTTCAATAAGCAGAAATAGCATATCCTTAATGCTTCAGTTACTTTATCATGCATAGCAGAGATCTTTTTATGTTCAATTTTTTAAAAAGTAGTCTATATAACGTGTATATCAGTTGAACTGCCAAAATGCTCTCTCAACTCCAATGTTAAATACCTAAATCTAAATAAAACAGCATTGGCGGATAGGCATTAACAAGAGGAAGAAAAGAGGTAAACTTACCCAATACCTCTTGAGCAGTGAGCCTTCGAGAAGGGTCTGTGCAGAGCATTCCCCTAATCAAATCCTTAGCTGATTCAGAAATGCGATCCCAAGGTTCCAATGGAAACTTGAGGGAAGCAGCTTTAACAGCTTCAAAAATCCGTGATTTGGTCTTCCCCCAAAACGGAGGTGTCCCACTCAACAGAATGTAAAGAATAACACCTGCACTCCACACATCAGCAGCCTGGTTATACGCACCCGCCAGTACCTCTGGAGCTATATAGAATGGACTCCCAACTAAGCCATGCAAACTCTGACCTGCTTAAACAGAACCCAACAATTGAAGATGAACATCACACACATTTATAGGAGCAACCCAAAATTGACATGAGATTATAATATACAAAGTGCAAAGGAAGCAGAGAAAGTAAGTACTAAGTACCAGGCTTGATGTAAGTTGCAAGCCCAAAATCTGCCAATTTAATAGGAGATGAGGAGGACCTTGTTGCTAAGAGAATGTTCTCAGGCTTCAAATCTCTATGAACAACCCCATTTTCGTGACAATACAAAACCACCTGCATAAGGTGCCTAAAGAGAACCCTAGCTTCAGATTCTGAAAACCATCCATGCTTCTCTAACCTGTGAAACAACTCCCCTCCGGCACAAAGCTCCATCACCAAGTGAACAAAACCTTCCTCTTCATAAACCGCTTTGAGATCCACAACATTGGGGTGCCCAGATAGCCTAGCCATTATCTCTATCTCAAGTTTGACACTCCTCAAATCATCCGAAGTAACCAACCTATCTTTAGCAATTGATTTACAGGCTAAAACCTCTCCAGTCAACTTGTCAGAACATGCCTTTATGACACCAAACTGCCCCCAACCCAATTGCTCGCCGAGAATGTACCGATCTTTCAAATTAGAGATGTGACTTGTGTCCAATATGGTCTCAGTCAAGCCTGCCACTTTGTAACAATTGTATGAAGTAGTACAAGGTTCATTGCTGCTGTTGCTATTGGCAACAGCCATACTAATTTCCTCCCTCCCCAACAAACCAAGGAATATGACTAACTATTCAACTTGCTTACCCCAACAAAACTCTTGTTCAATTGTTGAAACTTGCTGTTCAGGAGACAACACCGGCCTCTGGCAAAATAAAACACAGATGTCAACCTTTGATTTTTCTCATTTTTCCCACTTACACACCAAAACCCTTAATTTCAGAGTCAAAATCTTTGAAGAAGCTTAACGTGGCTGATATTTGACAAAGAATACACGACGTATGGCACACGATACTAGGAATCTGAACCAGTCAGAACTCAGGACCACTTCTCTCCCTTTTCCCAAATCACTTGATCTGCAAAAAATAACAATGAGACTCACATCAACAACTTCACAATAAAAAAAAAATAATTCAAAAACTAAACAAACGTTCATATCAAACAACCCCCTCTCCCAAACACGACTCAGATCAAAGTGACAATAATTTAAAATTCAGCCTTCCCCAACTTCAAATTACACAAAAACAACTGACGACAGATTCTTCTAGAACTAGCACATACCCGCCGAAAACCCAACTGAAAAACAAAATAAAAAAAAAAACATTTTTTATGCTACCAACAAAAAGTTCCAACCCGAATCACCACCATAACAAACAGAAATGATCCTCAATAGACTCCAAAACGACAGAAGCGAAACCCCAGAAGGCAAAACAGCACAGAAACAAGAGAAAAAGTGAAAATAGCAGAAACCCATCAGAGTACAGTCAAAATCAGACAAGCCCAGATCCAGCACGGAGAAGAGGACTCACCGTTTGCAAAGGGAAACCTTAAAAAGTGGAAAAGGGTGGGTCTGAGGAGAGAGAAAGAGGCCGTTAGAGCAGTGGTTGAACTCCAGGGAAGAGAGAGCAACCACGGGCTCCAAAGAGGGACCTCTTAGAGACTCAACACGAACACAAACACTAACAACAATAACAGTACCACCAACTTTGTTGTTTTTGTAGCTACTGCTTTGTTTGTTTGGTTGTGTCTTTTTGAAATTCAAGGCTCCTCGGATGCCAACACTGACTTCTAATTTAGTTTAATCAATCGTCGTTCCACTTCACACTTTTTATTAACACCAGATTCTTCTTTATTTTTTTATAATTAAAATTTATACTAATAAGTTTTTTTTTTTTTATGCATGAATTAAGTAGTAGGAGGTATTCTAAAGTCACATATTGAGTTTTAGATATACAAATTTAATAGAAAACTTTATTAATTATTTAAACTTTTACCATTTAAGTGATATTAAAAAATAATATACAAATTATATTTTAGGTTTGCAATAAATAATTTAAATGGTAATATAAGGTTGCTGTAATTAATAGTTATTGACAATTTTTAAATTATCATATATTTATTTGAAGCAAAATAGTTACATGATTAAAAATATTATAATAAAAAATGGTAATATGTGTATATGAGTTGACTGAACAGTGAACATTATATACAAGAATTTATTTCTATAAATAAAATATGTTCTGACTTTAATTGAAATATTAAATGAATTTTTAATTATAAATTATTAAGTATGGAAAGTTTGTAGATTTTATAATTATTATTTTATTATTTGAAGAGTGATAAGTTTGAATCAATTATGATGAGGTGCATAATTCCTCAAAAAAATGATGAGGTGCAGAAAATTAAATTCTTGTTTTTGAAACTGATGTTTGGGTTGTAATGACTTCTTCTCTCATGACACATTATGTGTTGTCGCTGCTGCTGAGTGCACCTATTTAAAAGTCTTGTTGTTTATGTGCTTTTCTTCTAGCCCCTCTTACAATTCTAGAAACAAGAGCTACAATATTCAAAATATTGATTCATTGTCTTCTTTGCAAATATACTACTGTTACTCAACCATCATTTCTCATAACTAATTACCAATTTTATCCCGTTTTAGTGGGAGGGTTTTATCTTCATTTCAATTTTCTTATTATCATGTTAGGACAAGATTGGTTTAAAGTTTATTCTTTATATTAAATTATACTCTCTCCATCCTTTAGGCTAAGCTTTTAAGGAAAATTGTATCGCTTTGTATAAGAATGTATTAGATTGTTTCTTGTATTAATTATTTTTTAATTAATATATCTTTAATTATTTTATGACAAATGATATTTCCTTTTGATAATTTTTTTATTTTGGAAATACAAGTTATTTTTATAAGATATTTTATATTTTTATATAACATTGATTTTTATTTTTCTTATTTATCCCTAATAATAACAAGACGTGTTGTTTTAATGATCAAGTTCACGTGAGAGGAGACAAAAAAATAATAGGTGCCGATTCAATTCTCAAATCACTCTATTAATGATTAACATTTATCTATGCAAAAAACTCTCCTTGATAAAGATAGTAAATATTTGTATTTTTCTACAATTGAGATGTCATTTATAAATGTATTTCTTTTATATCTCTTTAGTAAATATTTGTGTCATTTAAAGACCATTAAGTAAATATAAAATTGGTAGGAGAATTTAAGGCATTGTTAAGGATTGTTAATGGACATTGAATTTTATAAAAGTTTATTATTAAGTGTACCATCAAATGAATTCTTATTTAGATAGGCATTAATGTGTTTTTACTTTATTTAAAAGACAAAATTGTCTATCAATATTTTTAATTGATATTTTATTTAATACACAAAATTTTTTAAAAAATTAAAAATAAAGTAAGAGATAATTATATATGCACTTACTCAAATTTAGTGTAATTACAGATGCACTTTCTTCTTTTTTTAAACTACACAAACATCTTACTTTTACGTATTTATTTTAGTTGTACTAGTCATTCTAAAATTGTGTAATATTAAATTTATTACACATCTGTCTTAAGTTTTGTATGATATTACACATATACCTCTAAGTTTTGTATACTATTACACATGCCTTCTCTATATTTTTGAATCTTTAAAGTCAACACTTCTTTCACCTCCATTGTCATATTACTACGAATTTTGAAAATAAAATTATTCTCGTTCATGCAAAATAAAACGTAATAATGTAAAAATAAATGGAAGTCTATATAATTTGAAAATGAGGAGATACAACTGTAATCAGTATATAAAAGTAAGAGGGTCTGGTTTGTGTAGTTTAAAAAAATTAGAAATTGTTTCTATAATTACACTAAACTTTAGAAAGTACATTCATAATTACTTAACAAAATAATTTTAATGTGTGTTATTATTTCTTTTTCATTTTAATGTCACTGAAAATTAAAAATAAAATAAAATAAATAAAATATTTAAATATTTCAAATATAAAGTAAAAACGTGGAAATTATTTTGTTGTTAATTTTATTTAATTTATTTTTAATTTTCAGCGTTAAAATGAAAAAATAGTAAAATAACTTAAAATTATTTTATGTTTAATTTTTAAATTTTTTGTATAAACTATACATCAAATAAAATATCAATTAAAACTGTATAACATTTATGAACATTTTTGTCCTTTAAATAAAATAAAAATTCATTAATAAGTATTAAAATTAGAATTCATTTAATAACATAATTAATTATACATGTTTCATAAATTTAATGTTCATTAATGATACCCTTAGGTAATTGATTAGCAAGATCCAAACTTATATATTAGTGCTCCCTAGACTCATATATACGCAAAAATGCATAATTTAACACAAATTAAAGAAAAAAAATTAAACTTTATTTAATTTTATTGGTTTGATAAAAAAACTAAAATATACTTTTTAAACTACCCTTAATATTTTTTTCTCAGATGTTTTGATAATTCGCATAAGAAACCGCACATTTAATTAGTTAATCAATTTTGATGATAGATATTTACTTGACATGACCTTATTATCTCTTCTTATTCTTCATTTGCATAATTGCATTTACTTCTCATGAGCTTATCTTTTTCTATCTCTCGTAGGATATGAGGAGACAAAATAAATTCTTTGGAGTATTACTTATTCAAGAGTTAATTTTTCTTGAGAATTCATTTGATGAGAGCTTGGAAAATTAGTATTTTTGAAAAACTTAATTAAGTGTATTGTGGGAAAGTTAACAATAAATAGAGTTCAAATAGTTAGAATTTGTTTATATTTTAAGTTCAAATTTTTTGTGTCTTAGTTTGCTTGTACATGAGTTTAGAGGAAGTAATATTTTTAAAGATTTTGCTGATTAGGATACTGGTTAAGAATAACTAATGACCATTGTATTTTGCAAAAATACATGGTTACTTGTGTTATTAAATAAATTTTGTTTTTAATATTCATTAATGCATTTTTACTTTATTTAAAAGTAAAAAGAATGTCATTAATATTATGCAACTTTAATTAATATTTTATTTTATGAACAAAATATTTAAAAATTAACCATAATAATTAATGTTATTTTATTTTGTTTTCATTTTAACTATACCAAAAATTAAAAAATATTTAAAGTAAAATAATTTCAACATTTTTATTTCATATTTTTAATATTTTGATATTTATTTTTACTTTTTAATTCAAGAACCTAGATATCTCTAAAAATCTTTCAAAAACTTCAAAATCTCTACTAATCTTTCAAAGACATAAATGCCTCTAAAAACTTTTCAAAAGATATATTTAAATCTTTTGAAAACTAAAATGATATTTTTACTTTAACTTGAATCATTGTAACGTGAACAATGACATCAAATGTCACATGAGAGATACTTTTCCAACTAGACACTTAACAACTAAAGATGGCAACGAAATAAGACAAGTGCAGGTTTGACTGTACGAGTTGAAGTTCGAATATAAAAGGTACGGATATGAAATCTTAATATCTATCTCTGGCGTGTATTTTTGAGTTTGAGTATACCCACAGGTAATCCGTTGTATTATTTTTTACAATTTAACTTTATTTATTTATTATTAAATAAATTATATATTAGTTATTAATTATATTTTAAGTTAAAAAGTATATACAAACTAATAAATAATAAAAAATTATAAATTAAAGTTTAGAATTAAAATCTAATTAAATATATAACTTTAGAGTTATTATATAATTATTGAAATTATAAGAGGACAAGTAGGAATAAAGGATAAGTAGTGTCATACCTATACTTATACTTGTTGTATCTGGTCAAAACAAAACAGGTAGTATCTGTCAAAAATATCATCTAAGTGACCACTCAATCATCCATTGATTATAACATTTCTTTTCCACTCTCCCAATATCCCCTTTTGTGCCAGGCAGCAAATTATCCAGCTTTATGTATCATGCTGCTATTTTTCTCTAGTTGATAGGGCATTTCTATTTGGTACAACAGAAAATATTCACATTTTCATAATATTAATCTATTCAAATGCAAGCCTTTGAGTGCCAACCAGTGAAGCATATTGGCCCTTCTTAGCCAATAGCTCAAAATGTGTGCCTAGTTCTGCAATCCTCCCCTCAGAACAGACTGCAATTTGATATGCATTTTGGACTGTGCTTAATCGGTGAGCTATTACTAATGTAGTCCTTCCCTTCATCAAATGGTTGAGAGCATCCTGGACCAAGCGCTCACTGACAGCATCCAGTGCACTGGTAGCCTGCAATAGCAAAGAATATCTGAAATCAAGACATGCACAAATATGATGATATCAGGGTTTTAAATTGCAGCTGCATTGTGGCTGTTGCAGACTGATGTTAGTCAATGCAGACCACAATCACATCTGAACGCAGCTGCATCTAAAATATGGCAATTGTTTTGCGTCATGAGATCTGCAATATGGAACAATTGGTCACATAGATATCAGTATCATAAAGAGCAAAAAGAAAAGTTCTAATGGCTGCATGATATTCTGCACCTGTGGCTCTGCTTCTCAACAGATTCCGAACTCGTTTGTTATGATGAAATGAAACATGGATAAATTATATGGAAAAGCATTGCATTAAACAAAAACATCACCTCATCAAGTATAAGGATGGGAGCATTCTTTAGGAGAGCCCGGGCAATGGCAATTCTCTGTAATTTAAAAACAAAAGTCAAGAACCTTCAAAAGTGTCCGTGCATAAAATGCATGCCATGCAAGACAAGGCTGTACCTGTCTCTGTCCTCCACTCAGTAGGCCCCCACGCTCACCAACAAGTGTATCATAGCCCTTTCCAGAAAAAAAAAAAGAACTATAAGAACACAATTTATCTATATAAAAGCATCTGCATATCTTGAAGACAAACCCACCTGTGGAAGTGCAATTATAAAATCATGAGCATTTGCAGCTTTTGCTGCCTTAATCACATCTTCTTTAGAAACATCTTCATCAGGAAGCCCATATGCAATATTTTCTCCAACAGACACCGAAAACAGCACAGGCTCCTGTAATATGTATTATTTGCAAGGAAATGAAGCAATACATTTAATATCAAACAATAGATTCTTTTTTTTTTTCGTATTCTTACTTGATTTACAATAGAGACAACTCTGGCCCATTCACGCTTATCAAATGTTCGGACATCCTCTCCTGCAACTGTTATACAACCACTAGTTGGCTGTAGCAATAAAAGTTACTTATATGCATGTATTTGGAGGCAAAAATTAATGAAACTTCATCTTACAAATTATAACACAAGAAACAGAAATCAAACCTCATAAAAACGAGACAATAGCTGTACTACTGTACTTTTGCCCGCACCACTAGGACCCACCAGTGCAGTTACAGTTCCACATTTTAGTCTTAAATTTAAACCACGCAAGATTTCCACGTCTGGCCTTAAAGGATAAGAGAAATATACATCTGTAGCATAATAAGAGCATAGTCATTGAAAGAAGGAAAAAACTAAACATTACAAAATAAATCAGATTATTATGCTAATGCCTAATGTAATGTTATTGTACAATTAGTTATACACAAATAATTTGTGTGTGAGCGCATGTGTGATAGTGAACAAATAAAATTACAATGAAGATACCTTCAAGACAAATATCTCCAGATTGTGCTAAACTAAACAAATTGCTTGATGTTTTAAGAGCTGACATGTAATGCAAATAATTTTTTTGGCTATTCTCCGTAGAAATATTAGATAAGACCAATTTATAGTTTTCATCATCCACTGTTTTTTGTTTCAGTTCTCTTTCTAAGCCATAGGCTAGGGCATCATCAACTTGAACTCCAGACAAAACAGAGTTGATCCTCTCCACAGCAGCAAAAGTTCCTCGAAGATCTCCGAAAGTATTAACTAGTCCTTGAACCTAAAAGACATAATATCAGACAGGCAGAGGATGAAAAATATAAATTAAAGCAAAAAAGCAACAACACAATTTGCTTACAGCAAATGTTAAAGTGAAAGTATATCCAATAAAAGATGCCATGGTTCCAACAGAGAGCTCACCCTGAGACCAAGAATTAAGAGCAACTCAGAAATAATCAAGAATGATTGAATTCTTGTAAAATAACAAGAGAAAGATGTATATGATAATAAGGACCGCATAACAGAAGAAAGAATGCATAAAAGTAGCAAAAATAATCATGATTAGATTTGTCATTAAAGTGAGAAAAGACAAAAGTTTCAAAAGCTAGATTTGCTTACCGCCTTAACCTTGCTACCTCCAAGGCAATATAATGCTATTAAAGAAATATAAACAGCAACTCTAGTCAAGGATTCATTTACAGATTTGAAAGTTCCAAGCTTTATCCCACTTGATTGGAAAGATAGAACCTGTATGGAACACATAATTAACATGGAATATCTCTAGAGGATGCCACACCCTTTCCAAAATTAGCTATTGTTGCCTCAATAATCTTACCTGATTAGCAAATGTGAACATTTGGCACTTTTCACCACCAAAGGATCTTACCTGTAAGCATACATTTCATGGTTTCAGCTATGAATTACAAATACAAGCCTTACAATGCACAAGACAAAAAAATAAGAACTATGGCGAACTCACTGTTCGAATAGCAGAAAATGTTTCTGTTACACAATCAGATATAGATGCTTGGGCCTTCCCATGTGCTTTAAAAACTGGCAAAGTAGATCTCTTGTAGACAGCTTCAGAGAACCAGAAAGAACCAGCATCAGGGAAAAATACATAAAAGGACAAATAACATGACCCATATTTTTTAACAAATTACTATAGTATGCATTTACAACGTACACCGAATACCAATCAGCTTGCATGTATAAGCTATTTATGAAATTATGAAGTCTCTTACCCTGATATTTAAGAAAGGATGAATAAAAAAATAGGTGATCATATTTGTGCTTTTTAATTTTTTGTAATAAACTACAACAATGTTGAAAATGGTCATTCAACTGATAACATTAGTACAATAGAAACTTACCGATTGAAATGGAAACCGCAAGCATCAGAACACCTAGAATAGGTGCTAGTTGTGGTGATAAAGAAAAAAGTATGAATATTGTTCCAATGACCTACAAGAGCAAAGAAAACAGACGAAAAAATGACACAAGCGAACATGAGCAGCAAAATGCAAACTAAAATATGCATCAGTACAACATAATTGACAAAATAATGATTAAGATTCTCTCTTGAAAGGTATAGATGCATTTCTTCCACTAACAAAATTGTTGTAAATATCGCACTCCTCAAGAAATGAAGGAAAGTCTACCCAACAAAGTGAAAAAGGAATGAGGCGCACACATGGTTAAATATAGGAAATATAAAGCTCACTTCTCATTGGTGTAGAATTGCTTGCCTCAGATAGTGCCCTGAATCCGCGATCCCTTGAAACATTCTCACTGACAATATCTTTAAGAGAACCCAAATCAGATGTTAACAAACCTGTGAGTTCACCAACCTATAATAAGCAAACCCAAGATGGTGCAACAGTTTTTGCACCTACTAGCTGTTAGTTTATTATCATTCAGCAAAGACACAAAGCAGTATTATATAGCTTAAAAAAATAAAAATCTATATTCTTCTGAAAATGTATTGTACTCGTAAAATCATAATGAAAAGAGATTCAGAATTTCAGATTAAGATACAGTAATAGATGGAAACAAATGAAAAGAAATAAGAGAAGATAAACAAAAGCACTGAAAGAAGGGAGGGAATGAAGACAGACGATAGAATATCATGCACAACAACCAGGTAAAAGTAACAGAACAATGGGTTATCAGCATGCGGTGTCTTAGCCCAAATATCTCAAGAGACACATATCACAAACATGGAAAAGTAAAAGCACATAAAGTAATTCCATTTACATACCTTGTATTTGTCAAAAAATTCAATCTGCAAAAATAAAGATAACAATATTATTAATCAATAAAAGCAAAGTAACTTCTATCCAATAATTCAAACAATGATACACATTCTAACGACCAAATATCTCCAAGCATTATCAGACAGAAATAATAAATATAGAGAAAAGAAAAGAAAAATAATCAGGACTGTTAGAAAGATTTGACTTTACCTTTTGAATCAATATTCTTCCAAAGATCTGAGCCCTTAGTGTTGACATAATTTTCTCCCATACTATGTTCATGTTTATAACAAAAATAATGGTAAAAAGTGGCTCCAGGGCATACAGAACTCCAATTTTACTAAGCAGCTTCCATAACGGCTCAGGTCTAGCGCCAATTAGAACTTCAAAAAACCGTCCTAATAGAACAACAACACTTACGAGTTAAGAATGCATTTATAACATGATCAATAGTGAGACCAAGACTAACCGTGAGTAAAAAAGGAATCGAAAGATAAAAGATAGCACCCCCAATGCCATAATTTCAATTGCTGCGGTAACAAAACAAACTTGCACAACCACTCAAAATATTTTCCATGAAAAAATAAAATTTCATCATCTCATTTTCCACGAAAGAAAGAAAGAGTTTTATTCCAGGTCTAGAACAAATATTTACATGACCACATTTGATGAGCATGTAGCTGAAGCAATTATAAACAAGAAAGTCTTAGTTAAGCATTCCTTCAACAAACTACATCTTATGACAAGTTACATCGACAAATAATTACTTTCTACAAAAGTTCTCTAATCCTGAAGGAAAAGATGAAACACTTTCTAGTTTAATTTTCATCTACTATCACTGAAAATTTGTACGTAATTGGAAACCATTGTAGATATGATTTTTAAAATAATTATTACAAAAGTCAACAATTTTCTTACATAACAATCTACGGTTAGTTGTTAATGTACATGATCATTACATTCTAATTAAATTTGTTTTTTACAAATAATAAGAAATCTAAATATTTCTTTTTGAATAAATAATTAAAGAAAAATTAAAATATCACCCCCTCAAATTTTTTGAAATTACTCATAGCCCCACTTTTTTTTTCCTACACTAACCTCCTTTAAGTTTAAAAACATTATACTAATATATTTAAAAACATTACATCGACACCTCTTTCAAATCTCTCTCAAACATTACACTAACAGTTCCTAAGGGTGTGAAACTAATGGTTAGAAAAACAGGGATGCATGTGTAATTATACTAAATTTCAAAAAATGTTTTTTGTAATTTGCTCATAATTAAATTATTCCAAAAATAATATAAGATATGTTTGATACATACTCATTGAAAAAACAAAAATAAAAAATACAAAATATCATTCAATTATCCATAAGTCCCTATAATTGTTCTTATAGATTCAAATTTACAGTTTTCTCATGTAGTAACTAAAACTTAAAATAGAGACAATTATATAGAAACCCTAAAAAAAAATCAAACAAACTCAAATAAGCTTTTTCAAGCCCGCCTTAAATCCTGAAAATTTCGAATAAGATCCCTCAGTCCCTAAATACTTGTTTCTTCGATGAAATTAGTTCCCATCACGAACAAGCCTAATGTAACAAACAAAAATATAAATTTCAAAATGGCTTGAATAACAATTTGATCTTAGAAAAATAGAGAATTCCTGCTTTTAGTTGAAAAAAAATTCTGATTATTAAAATAATATAATTTTTTCAGCTTTCCAAAACACACTTACTCAAAAATTTAAATAGGATTGTGTTGTTAATATGACAAGTCATTAGACTATAAACGTGGATATTATATCATCAAACAAAAAAAATTCTTTAAGAAACTTTAAAAATATATTTATTTTAATCTCTAGATCTAAATATTCTGAGTTTTAAATAATCGTTCTTTATATGAATCATTTTGTGCTACTCTACTCTATAATACATTTTTTAACAAACAGTTTGTTGTTATTGGTTAAATTTTTTTTGAAAATTATAAACTTTGAACAAAAAAAAATATTAAATATAAAGTGAGACCACAATATTCTGTCATTTTCAAGTTTAACAGTTGTTTTAGAATGTATTGATAGTTTTTCTCTTTCAGTCCTTATTTGTTAGTTTTTCACCGCAAAAAAAGAATCACCAACAGACTAAAATTACTCATACAAGAATTAAAACAGAATTTTAAAGTGTCGGAAGGAAAAACGAACACATGTAGAAAGGCTTTTATGATGAATTAAACGTAAAAAATTAAATTACAATTTTACTCTCTTTATTTTTAAAATTAGCAAATTTAATTCCTTTATTTATCACAATTTTACTTCCTTTATTTTAAAAATAAATCACAATGTTTGTCCCTCAAAATTAGTCTCACTGGTAAATTTCGTGTCTACTAAAAATGGAAGGACTAAATCGTAAATTTTAAAAAACAGAGGACTAAAATCTTAAATTTGTAAAATTAAAGAGGCTAAAAAGAATAATCAATTCTGAAAGGTAGAGGGACTAAAATTGCAATTAGCAGAAGAAAAAAATGGATGAGTATAGTATAGTAACGATTTTGGGCGAAGGAATAAACAAAGGTTGGAAATTAAATATGAGGTGGCGGACGGAGAGAGGTTAAGTTACCGGAAAAGATGGGCATGGATAGGGTACAGGTGGAGCATGCGAGGAGCGTTGCGACCGCGAGACCCAGACGCAGTTTGTGCTTCATTAGAAGCGATAATAGGAGGCTCCACGTGATCACGTGTTGGGCCTTCGCGTTCTCCGGGCCCAGCCCATCCAGTTTCGGATCCGGGTCGGCGAAATTGGGGTCGGGCGCGGGCGCAGCGACGTAGGCGCGTGGCTTAGGGAGGAGGAAGCGCGAGTGGAGAGGGTGCGTGAGAAGAGTTGGGGTTGAGAGGGAGAAAGAGAGGGAGAGGGGTAGTTGAGTAATTTTGGTTGAAAGAGGAGAATGGAGAAGAGGAGAGTGAGAAAGTGTTGCAGAGACCATTGTTGTGTGTACGCACAAGAAACAGTCATGTGGAGAATAAGAAACACAGTTTAGGCACTGATGGATTCTGTTATTTATCCTTTTAATTATTTTTTTCATTTCTAAAAAAATGTTAAAAACACAAAATTAAAAAAAAAAAGTTTTAAATCTTGTGTTATTTTTTTCTCTATTTATGTGTTTTCCTTTTTTATTCTCCAATTGCTTTCTTTCTTTCTGTTTTTGTAAGTATATAACTATCAATTGTTCATGGAATTTTCTTTTACTTGTGTGTACTCTAGGGGTTGTTTTTTATTTATTTATTTAAGTCTATTATAATTCATTTTCATGCAGCTTATTACAATATTATAAAATAAGTAGTGAATGATTATTACAATGGGCTGTGACAACAAAGAATGATAATTCATTTTCATGCAGTTTTATGGAGATTTTTTTGCTTATAATTAAATACTACAAAAAGTAATATTCAGAAAAAAAAAATCCAAAATTATATTTTTTTCAACATATAATATCACGCGCATACTATTAAAAATCAAAATTCCTTACTAGACAAACCCTAGCAGTTGATATTTAAACTTTAAAATGTCATATGAATTATTAAAATTTTATCATTGACAACTTTAGTGGATAAATATTATTCTTTCTTAAGTTTAAAGTAGAGATTAATCTACCTTCTGCGACAACAGAAGAAATTATATTTTGAACGTGGTCAAAAGACAATCAAGTGTCCCATTAAAGATTATTTATAGCCATTATAGTAAAAACGTATGTTTTTAACCTGTCGATGAAACAACGGTTCAACCCATTTTAATAAAGTAGTATTTTTTAATTATTAATATATTATAATAATTAAAATTATAAAAAAATATTAAAATTGTTTATTTATAAAATAAAAAAATAATTTTATTAAATATATTTTTATATTATCAAGTTAAACAGTGTATGTTTTATAAATTATGTATTTAACAAGATCTAAACGGTTGAATCATTGGCTTTGACTGATTTTATCTATTTTAACTTTTTTATTTTAATATTAGTTTTTTGTTTTATTGATTTTTAAAATTGACTGAACGAATTGGTTCATCAAATTTTCAATCGAATAAAACTGTTCAATTTTTAAAAATAGGTAAAAACACACCTCATCACGGAGGAGTCATATCGAAAAATTAATTTATATCCTCCCTATATTCTAACTTCTTTTAAAGGAACTTTTGTATTAAAGCTATTAAAAATACTCTATAGCATAAGCTTAGGATAATAAATTTGAGAAGGTACCGGTGTCATTCTTAAAGAGCATAAAGAAGGTAGATGTAATCTTTAATATATATATATAAATTTATTCAATCTTCTATGCATGTCAATTTATGTCACTATTAAATTCATTTACATATCTATTAATTATGGTATTGTCATCTTTTTAATAATTTTAAAAGAATAACATTTTTTTATATATCAGATCATGAAATTTTATATTTCAAAATTTATTATTTAAATTCATTAAATAACTTTTAATAATATATTATATAAAATTGAGAACTTATAACGAGTCTACTAATTTTCTTTAATAATTTTTAGAGTTAAACTAATAAAAATGCACTCATATTTCTTATTAATAAAAGAAAATTTCTCTTTTGATGTCTATTTTTTAAAATATATATTCTATCCTTATACTTATTTTAAAATTTAAAAATAAAATACTTTGTACCAAGAGAGATTTGGATTCACAACATTCTACACCTTATAACTTTAAGCATAAAATTACTTTAATATATTGATATCCAACAAATATAATTGTTCAATTATATCTATCATTTATAATATATGATATTATATTATATACTATATACATATATTATATAATAGGAATATGACATTTTGATGTTCATATTTTACGACTATTTTACATTCTAAATATTTTATGACTGTTTTCACTTTTGCAAATATAACTTATCTTTATTAATATATGCACATTTTCATAATTTCTATCTTATCACAAATCAATTTTCCTTAAACATGATTAATATTTATATATATATATAATATATATATATATATATACACATTTCATGATAAATAATCTTAATAAACATGCAAATACACAGGTGCAACAATATTTTGAGTTCTATTTAAACTCTCTTTTATTTCTATTTTTTCATATTCATTGCATATTTGACACATCCATTGATAATCTGACATATTTTTATCATGTTATCATAAATAAAAAATATAAAATTAACAAAATATATTTTAAAACATGTCACATAATAATTTATATTTCAAAATATAAAATTTACAAAAGATATTAAATTAAAATTCTAAAATTTTTATAATATATTAAAATAGAAATACAAATACACAGTGTTTTTGCTAGTATCAAAATAAAATTTTCACTATTTAATTATAATTTGAAACCGTTAATAGTAAGAAAAAAGAAAAATCACATAATAACCGCTCAATGTCAAAGAGTAGGAGAAAATTATAATCATTAATTAGATAGCTGATAAAAAATAATATTTTTATTTAGTAATAGATACAAAATTATTATAAATAAGAAGTGATGTGACCAATTAAAAAGAATACGTAGGAAAATTATTAAAGAAGGAAAAAAGATAATGCATTATTAAGTAAATAAATAAATAAACAAACAGAATATATTAGTGTTATTGATGTATTTTAATTTAATAAAATATATGATATAATTAATTCATACAAATTTGTTAAGATCTTATCATCTAATGAATTTTTAAACTTATCAAATTAGAAAATGAAAAAGTTTTAAAAAAAAATCTTATCCAATCAGTTTTTCTCATCAAAACAATAAATTCAATAAAATATCATTTAATCAATTGTAAAATAATTTAATACAATATTATGAACTAATTACATCTATTGAGTAATTAAATTACTTATTAATTTTAACATGTCGAAGTACATTAAAAAATGTTTCTACTTTCAGGTAAAATTTTGGAAAAATACTCATATATATATATATATATATATATATATATATATATATATATATATATATAGAATACTTATACATTATAAACTTAATTGTTATTTATAAATTATAAAATTAATATATTAGTCACAATGATTATAAATTAGCTCGTAAATATTTTAATAAACATGTAAACCATTTAGTTAGTTTTAAATATGATTTTTGTAATATTGTATTAGTTATTTAAAAATTTATTAGATAATATATTATTAAATTTAATTATATTAATGAAAATGGATTAAATAATATCTCTAAATTTGATAATTCCAAATTAATTAAATAAATTTTTAAAATTTGTTTGATTCAAAGTTAATTAAACAATATGTGAGTAGATAATATCTTATTAAATTTTATTATCTAACCTTTAAATTGATTAGATAATGTTTTTATTTGTTTTCTGTTTTTTCCCTCCTGGTCATGTTTTCATGTAAATATAATTAAGGTACACAAAAAATAAAAAAAGACTTAAAATTGGGTTTTCGTAAATAAAATGATGATAACGAATATATATTAGTTCACATAAAGATAAAATTACAAACAGTGATAATGGATTTATTGATGAGCATATACAATCTTAATCTAGTCAAAATTTGAAATAAAGATAAAAATTATACAAAAAATTATTGGATTTAATTAGAAAGAAATATTGAAATCAAGAGTGAATGAAGATCCGAAATAAAAATATGATTTATACATATGTTTGAGTGATAAAAAGATAAGTTTTTGTGTATATAAGTACATGACATAAGACTCCAAAATCAAAAGTGTATCTGTTTCTCTGTGAGTATTGTTTGTCTCGAATCAAGAAGGATGACAACAATGGTAGAAGGAAACAACATGAGAAGAAACTGGCAGAAGCAACCATATGACACTCACACGTACAAGTTTACCAAGTTTGTGTCTACACGGAAATCATCCAAATCCTAGTGACCTCATCGCCCTCGCAAGTCATCTCTTGGCTCTCCAATATACCCACTTAGAGTGTCCTCATTGTGGGCATGGATTCCTATAGCCACTCACGAAATCCTATCGCCACCATCCAGCTTTGTGTTGACAACAATTGCCTCATATTCCAGATCCTCCATGCAGTCTTCCTCCCACGTGCTTTGTTCACCTTCCTTGCTCGCCCTATTGCCACCTTCGTGGGGGTTCATGTTCATTAGCACGCCAACATGTTTTTTCAAGACTTGTTTCTTAATGTTTGTAACATCAGTAACCTTGCCATTGTTGTTTCCACATGTTTTTCTATAACCATCACATGATCAAGCTAATTTATAATTATTATTGTGACTAATATATTAATTTTGTAATTTATAAATAACAATTAAGTTTATAATGTATAAGTATTTTAAATATATATATATATATATATATATATATATATATATATATGTATATATAAAAGTATTTTTCAAAAATTTTACCTGAAAGTAGAAACATTTTTTGATGTACTTAGACATGTTAAAATTAATAAGTAATTTAACAACTCAGTAGATGTAATTAGTTCATAATAGGTTATTAAATCATTTTACAATTGATTAGATGATATTTTACTGAATTTATTGATTTGATGAGGAAAAACAGATTGGATAAGATTTTTTTTAAGACTTTGTCATCTTTTGTAATTTGATAAATTTAAAAATTCATTAGACGATAAGATCTTAACAAATTTGTCTGAATTAATTAGATTATATATCTTATTTAAATTGAAGTACATCAATAACAACAATATATTTTGTCTATTTATTTATTTTTTACTTAATAACACATTATCTTTTTTGTCTTCTCTTGCTAATTTTTTTGCATATTTTTTTAATTGGTCACATTACTTTTTATTTATAATAATTTTGTATCTATTACTAAATAAAAATATTATTTTTTATCAGTTATATAATTTTTCACATATGTGACCGTTAATGATTATGATTTTTTCCATTTCTCCGATATTGAGTGGTTATTATGTGGTTTTTCTTTTTTCTTACTATTAATGGTTTCAAACTATAATTAGATAGTGAAAATTTTATCAGCTATCTAATTTTTCACATGGGTGACCATTTTTTATTGACAAATATTAATTGTTAGTTTTTGTAAGTTGAGAAATTCGATCATGTGATATTTTATTTTCATTCTCTGAAACTTTTAATTGCTAAGTTACCTCATCCTTAAATAAATTTTTTTGTGCATAATGAGATTAGAAGATAAAATATACAAATAATATCATGAATAAAAAATAGAGGAAATATTGCACTTGGTCTCATGCTTCTTTAAAGTGATCATACATTTTGTACTTGAGGTTGACATTTTTGTGTATATGAAATTGACACAATAAATTTTTTGTTTCAAGAAATATATTTTGGATTGCATTTATAAATGATAAGTTCCTATCTCTAGCAAAAGTGTTAGCACTTTGATAATTTCTTAAGAATAAACCTCTTAGTTTCTCAAGTGGTCAAACACTCAACTTTGAGATATGAAAACGCCACAAAAATATCAAATATGTAGATTTGACACCAATAATCTTATCAAGTAACAACTATACTTATTGATTTTATATGTTTTTTCTATTGAGAAAACAATGTGTAATGTATTCAATAACTTAACTGCATTAGGATGAGTTCAAAAGAGATTACATATATTTTCTAATTCTTCATTTAGTATATGTCAATGAATGTACATGTGACATGTCATCAATCATTGTATTTCTCTTTTAGGCTCTATTTTAGATTTTTTCTAATGCATATATTTGATTATATATTTGTTTAATCATGACATTCTTTTCATTGCATTCCTTTAAAGTAAGCAATATGGATGTCCAACTAAGATCTCAGTTAGATAATTATTTTTTGGCTTGATCATGCTTTTCGTCATATGTACCAATAATGTTTGCTCTTCATTAACTAAATAATCAGCATATGGATGTTTAACTAAGATCTCAACTAGATCATTCTTTTTTGGCTTAATCATGCTCTTCGTCATATTTACCAATAATGTTTGCCTTTTCATTAACTAAATAGTCAACATATGGATGTTCAACTAAATTAACTAAACAATCAGCATATGAATGTCTAACTAAGGCCTCAGTTAGAGCATGATTGTGAGATCCACAAATCAACTTTCATATTCAGCTTTTACTATTCTTTAATGGGTCCCCTCTCAGTCTAAATGGACAATCATATTTTCTACTTCCAATTGTATCAATTGTATTCTAGATCAAATCATTCTTGTATGACATGTACTAGTACTTCTTTCATATCCCAATACAACATATGACTTTTTGTCAATTTGATCATTGATTATGTTTGACTTTAATTTGAAAATCATAAAATTGAGTTGGAAAGAAATCTTGCAAACTCATTTAATTATTTCATCTCTAATAAAAAACACCTAAAAAATTAACAACAATCACTACTACAATCTAAATAATGATGTATTAAAATGGTAAACAACATAATTACATTGTGTGAATGTTTCACTACAATCAATATTGTTCTAATTCACAATTGTTGGCATTATCTCCTTCACATATCAGCATATTGATATCACTTGTGTCCATATCAACCTTTTGGGGTTGAATGTTCTAATATTTGTCTTCTATTTTAAATTTTTTACACATTAGACAATAGAATAAGGATATTAGAACTTTCAGACCCAAAAGGTTAACATGGATATAAATTATATCAATATGTAAACACATGAAAGAGATAATGTCAACAATTATGAATATCAACCTTTTAGAATTGAATGTTCTAATATTTGTCTTCTATTTGCCTATGGTAAACAACATAATTACATTGTGTGAATGTTTCACTACAATCAATATTGTTCTAATTCACAATTGTTGGCATTATCTCCTTCATATATCAGCATATTGATATCACTTGTGTCCATATCAACCTTTTGGGGTTGAATGTTCTAATATTTGTCTTCTATTTTAAATTTTTTACACATTAGACAATAGAAGAAGGATATTAGAACATTCAGACCCAAAAGGTTAACATGGATATAAATTATATCAATATGTAAACACATGAAAGAGATAATGAACAATTATGAATATCAACCTTTTAGAATTGAATGTTCTAATATTTGTCTTCTATTGCCTATGTACAAAAAAATATATTAAATTCTTAACTTTCCTAACACATTATTTCCTAATTTCATAATTGTTGACATTATCTCTTTCACGTGTTTGCATATTGATATCATCTACCGCCATGTTAACCTTTTGAGTTTGAATGTTCCAATATCCTTCTTCCACTGCCTAATGTGCAAAAAAATATAAAATTTTAAACTTTTTTAATACATTGCAAATCAACTAATCCACAATGTCCCAAATCAACTGATCCACAATGTCCCAAATCAATATTACAAATTTGATTATTCACAATAGGTAATTTGATCAAACTTACTATTGCAGGTCATTTGATCCATAATATCCTTGGTTAGTGTGTTGCTAATTTGATGATTTGCAATGTACCAAAACAAGTTTCATTTGTAGATTCGTAACCATTACAAACTTTAACATTAAACTAGCTCATATGCTCTTGTAATGTAAATGCCCACACCTTCTAAACTCTCGAGACCAATAAAATCAATGAACACCATTATAGGTGATTGTATTACAACAAAATATACAAAATGATAGCTCCAATGGTGTTGTGGAAGATGCAACAAGAGAAAATACATAAAAGATAGAGTATAATGTTTATTAAGTGATATGGAAAAATCATTTTCTATTTATAGGAGTACAAAAAGCAAAAAATGGGTTGCAAAAAGAAAAAGGTCCGCGTTGTGCCCAAGTATAAATTTGGAGCAATAAATGTTAATCATTACATGTTAAAAGTCATTAGAAAGTAGCATTGTCAAGAGGCAATGACATTGATGGTCCTTCAACCTTAGTCTCTATTTAATTATATTATGCACAATATCAATGGACACAATCACAAGATCTAAAAGATAGATCTCTTCGACAACCATTTGTCTTTTAAATGAGCGATTATAAAACTTTGAGGATTATAAGTTTTTTAATTACACTATGACAACTAAATTTTACCTTGCCTATTCACAACTTTGAAAATGGAGAAATGAAAGAAAAAGTAAAAAGGCAACAAAACTAGTAGTCTTTTATAGAAGGAACAACCTCTAGTCATATTTCACCTTTCTTTGCAGAAAGAAAAGAGAGACAATTTTTGGTTGCCTAGAAAAAATTGTTTTGATCATTGCTCATCTTTCCAATGAAAAAAACCCACAAATTCACATTATCAGTATATCTCAATATCCATCTTTTCCTTTGCTAAACAAAAAATATATATTACAACATATTGAAAAGACAAAACATAAAAATAAGTGTCCCTAAAGAACCTATTATCATTATCATTAAAAAAAGTGAAATATTTAATTATAAATGTGTTCTTGTACATATGTATGGAAGTTGATTTTTAATGATCATCATACTTATCTATTAAAATTGTGATAGAAGGAAAGGAAGATTATGTCTTGAAATAAAATTATTTCCAGTAAGTGTACTCTAAGACATTCAAGTGCATTAAAGAAGACTCAAGAGATCTTCAAGAACAATGACACCAAAAAATAAATACCACGAATCTTTATCTACTCCCTCTATTACTTAATATAAATCATTTTGATATAATTACACATATTAATAAAATAATTATATTAGCTACTTTATTGGTTTTTTAGAAATATATCACTAATGTACCAAATTGTCCCACTTAATGCTTTTAGAAGTTGATAAACGATACTAAATTTGAGAGTTTTAAAATATGAGTGACAATATTTATGAATGACTATTTAAATTATTTTAAAAATACAAATACTTACTATTTTTATTAGAAAAACAAAAAAAATGTTTTTATAGAAATTAGAAAATGCCTTGTAAAAAGAACTACAATTCATTTTAAATTATGCCATATGTATTAAAGCCAAATGGAACATTATTTTGGTAACGCAGTTAATGCAACTATGATCTTAATTAATATTCACGATGAAACAAACAATTAATTGTGATGTATAAAATATTAACATCATTCCCTTATAGTAAGAAGATACTCCCCGGTTCTCTTTTATGAAAGAGAAAAATCTTTTGTTCTCAAATATAAACAAATTTTAACTTCTTTCACACCATTTACATTTAATGGTATTCTTCCTAAAATATCCTTTTTAATGCATGGTCATTTTGTACACCACTACATTTTGTTTTCACATTTATTTATATATATATATATATGTATATAATATATGAACAATTTAGAAAAATATTATAAGATTATTAATATTTAGTGTAATCAACTTATTTTCTTAATAGTGTGAAGTCCAATTTTTTCTTTTATATATATGTATATATAATTATAAAGAACGAGTAGTTAAAAATGAAGAAATAATTATGATTTACCATATATAGATGAGTGCTCATTTACAATAAAATTGAGAAACCACCAACAATTAGGGAAACATTTCTTATAAATCACATAAAATCATAATCATAATTTTTTAATAGCAAGCACAAGTAAATCAATAAATTCGAATAAAAGGTGTCTTTCACACATCATGCTAAAACTTCAACTTGATTCATTGAGGATTTTACAACTTATAATACACTAACTCTAATTCTAGCCCACTTCATCTTGTATGCACTATTTTATTCCCCCCTATGGATCTGTTTGAGTTTCATTTTTAAAAGATCATCAAAGACTATTAATTCTACTTTAAATATCCCCTTTAATTCTACTTTAAAGATCATCAAAGTAATTTTATTATGTTGAAGATATAAATATGATATATCTAAGTATTTAATTTAAATTTTAAATGGTGTTAATTCTCTTCAACTTTGAATTTTTTTAGTAGTTATTTTAACTTTGAATTGAGAAAAACTTATATAAAAAGATTGAAATATTTTATTATTCTTAAGAGTCATTTAACCCGAAAGATTATCTGCTTTAAAGGTCATTGTTCCGTTACACTTTTATCTTGAAAAGATATCTAACGAAAGAAATAGTGTTTATAAACAACTTTTGACTTTGACTTTTGATGTTTAAGTGACATGAGACTTTGGTTGTATCAGAACATTTATGATCTTCTTACATGTTTTTAATTTATTTTAAAAAAATCATAAAATTTTTAAAACTTATTTAATTAAACTTAAATATAAAATCTTATGCAAAAATATATTAAATAAACACTTAACTAAATTATTTAGCTAAATCCAATCTACGATCCCCGTGACTCTGATATCTTTCTTGACCTACCTATTCTTCTCTTTCATTTTTTATTAGAAAGTTTTGTTAATAGCTTTTTTTGATAGCTAAAAGGTTTTATATTAGAAAGTTGAAAAAGAACAAACTAGAGCAGTAGGTTTTTTACATTTAAAAAAGAAAACACGTCACAAGATGCTGAGTGATAGGAGATCCATCAATATCATTAGGGAAAACAAAACAATTCATAATCAGCATGCCTCCAATTTTAAAAAACCTAGAAATTAGGAACCCATTGGAGTAGTTGTTGGAGAGCATAAAATAAAAGTGAAATCCCATAGGGTAGGAGGAGCACAAATCAAGCAATTTATTATTATTCTCTAATCAGTATTTTAATTGTATGTTTCGACAAACAAAGGCAAGCGATTCCAAAAATTAAGCTTAGAGAGTGAATGTGATTATGATATAAATTGTTTAATGTTTTAGGTTGTTGATTACATTTTGTACCAATTTTTTTTCCCAATTTTAACATTGTGTTTCAACTTTTTAAATGTTGAATTTGTGTCTGGATGTTATTAAATTAATGTTGATAATTTTTTTTAAAAAGCAAAATTCATTGATAGTAATTCTGACACTTATCATAAGATATGACATTACAGTTTTATGAATATAAGGGGTAAAAGTAATTAAGTAAAACTCCCCACAAACAACTAAAAATTAAAGCCACTCCATAAACAACAAACATCTAATATTTCTCCCAAATAAAAATTTAGAGGAAAACAATAATCAATAGACCATCCAACAAGAACAAACATCTAAAACTTCTTAAATATTAACTATTAGGTGATATGATAAATGTTAACACATATGTGATGATGTAATTTAATGGCATGATAATTCTTAATTAAGTGATATAAAGACAATTTGCATAATAAAGAAATATTTGTATTAATTAAATATTTAAATAAAAATATTAGAACTTGTTACATTATTAAATTATATTCAGGATCAATTAAAGTTCTACTTCTAAACATCTGTTAGACTAAATATATAAATATGTGGTTTAACCTTCGATATCAATTAACTAACTATTGCCAATAAATTCAATTATTTTAAAGTTAAAAGTTAAATGTCACAATTTAAATATTTGAAGTATAATGTATTGAAAAAATATAAATATAAAGTATAGTTAAACCATCAGATTTAATTTTTCTTCTAAGTATGCATTAGAGTAAATATATCAATAAAATGAATACAATTGTTACATTAAGTTGAGAATTTTACATTTTTTGTTCTGCAGTTGATAATTTTATATTACATAATTGTTCTTATGATATGATATTTAAAATACCAATCTTTAAACAAATTTTTTATACTTTAAAGTTTAAACCAATAAAAAGCATAATCTTTAAAATAAGATAAAGATTTCTTCAAAAAAAATAATACAAAACTATATGTATTGCCACTTTCACAAATATAAAATAATTTTATACTTATATTTAATCATAAATTAATGTATTTAATAAATTTATTATTTTTATATATAATTTTAGATAACAGTATAATATATATATATACGTTTTCATAACTCTCTTTGGTAAGATTTGCTAGATATAGTTTTGCAATGTAAAGTTTTATTAATTATTATAGCTAAAATAAGAAAGTGCGTGTTCTAATCAAACCTGTCATTTATCTATCAATTACCACCATCATATAAATCTATTTAATATGATCCTCGTGGTCTTAGGCCTACGGGTGGAGTTTAATTTATCTACGTAAGAACTTAAATATTAATGTAACTATTTTTTTAAAAATATTGTACGATAAATTTTGTAATTTTATTTTAAAAATTATATAAATGAAAATTATAATAAAACTATTTATATTATTAGTGTATATGAATTATATTCTTTATATTTTTTGGTATAGAAGAATTATATTTATTAAATAAGTGATTATTGATTGCCTTGAACTTTATGCTCACATGAAAATTGGACTGAAATTGTTTTGTTATTGATGATAAGTATAATAATGATAAAATAATAGCAATGTTGTGAGAGATATCAAATATCATATCATATATTCATATTCATCTCATCTCCCCAAGAGATTCTGGTTCTGTTTTGGCCACCCACATACCACCATTCCCCAACTCGCTCCCAGTTGACTCGCTCCTTTCCCTTTCAACATCAACCACCACTCACCTCCGCCGCTGCCACCGCGCTCTCCGCCGTCACTGCGACCCCGCCACCCATCTCCGTCAATGCAAAACTTCTCGTTGATTCTCGCTGGAACCTTCTTCTCTTCTTTCTTCTTCCCACTTTGACTTTTCTCTCTCGAATTCCATGGGTCCCTTTCGCTTTCTCTTGTTCTTCGCCGCCCTATCCTGCCTCCTCCGCCCTCTCTCCGCCTCTGACGGCGACGCTGATCCGCTTTACATGTTAGTCTCTCTCTATCTCTATCTATCTATGCTTAGAGTTAGAGAATCCCAGATTCGAAAATTTCAATCTAAGCGCTTCATTAGGTTCTGGGGTTGTAAAGAAATCTGGGTATGGTAAAAATTGGAGCTGGAAATTTTTAAGGTGATGTCATTTGGGTATTATGCGGTTGGGTATTATTGATTCTAGGATTCTGAGGTCCTGCAAAAGTGTAATCAATGATGACGCACATTTTTTTTGGGTTTGATGTCAATTGTGAAGCTTGGAGAGAGAGTGTGTTTGTGTGTGGTTAGATTAATTTGCGAGGATGTTGTTTATGTTAAATGATTATTTTTTTCGTTGCTTTTCTTGGAGTTCCATTGTGTTGTTATAAATTACTGCTGATAATTTCAGGGAGTTCTAATTGGCAATGTTTTTGTGTTCTGCGAGTGCTGGTCCTGCTGGATGATTTTCTTTTTCTGTCAAATGCTAGGGAGTGCCTTGGGTTGATGAGTAAGAAAACAAAAGTAGAAAGTATTTATTGAGAAGGAAAGATATAAAAAAAATCATTTAAGAATTTTGTTTGAGTAATTGAAAGCCTTTGGCAGGGTGTATTAAATGGTCTTTAACTAATGTCATTAACTCCATGGCACTTGTTAGTATAATAATTTACGTGACTTTACTCAAAGTCACGTAAATGAAAAGTATTGCTCACCAGAGGCTTAGGAATAATGAGTTATAACTTATGAGAAAAGAAAATGTGAGCACAACTCAAAATCATAAATAAATGTAATTTTATAGTTCTAATCACATACTTCTTCTATATACTCTTTAACACTTGCAATAAGGGCACTGGTTATCATTTCCCTCTTTCATTTCTTGAGCATTTGAGATAGTGATATCTGTATTTTGGGCTACTTGAGAGGTGCATTAGTGCATAGTTTTTGTTTGGAACAACTGGTATTATTAAAACAAGGCATTAGTTTAGGAATCAAAAGGAGAAAGTTTTTATAGAAAAGTGTGATATGTACTTTTAGATACATAAGACATTCTATAATAAGAAGGGTATAATATCATATAAATTAAATATCATTTTTTTTATATCAAGTATTAACTGATGGGCTGATGGCATGCCTAGTTCGACTTCTGTCTTACTTAACTCTTGAGCTAAGATGGTGCATTACACTACTGTTGATATATATTAATTGTGGGCTTGCTTAGTTATTTCTATCAATTCTGGATAGCGGATGTGTTGCAGCTCCCCCCAAAATTGCTTTTATAAAATTTATATTATTCATACATATAAATAGTCAAATTAAAAAAAAAAGTAAAAAATCTTAGCACGTTCATAACTAGCAATAAAAAGTTATACTTCTTGGATCTAAAAGCAAACATACAAGCAAAATTGTTACAAAGGATGGCTTGACTAACCATAGAGGGAGAGAGAAAAAAGGAGTGAATGGATACCTTAGAGATTCAGATTAGAAGTGAGGCATAGACTGAAGTAACATAGACGGAAGCAACAAGAGGGAAAAGAAAGCTCATAGTTCATAAAAAAAAGCAGAAAACAGAAATTGATTAAGAGAAGAACTATGAGAATAAGATTACGAGAGAATCCTGAAGAAAAGAGAATGAGAGCAAGAATGAGGTAAAAAAAAAGCTGTAGATGTTGTCAGAGAGTCACGGGAGGGTTACACAGGGGTCATGCATCAGTGACAAGGCAGCAGAAGAGAGAAGCGAGGCATAATCATCATTTGTTTACATTTTACACAGAAGGCTTTATACTTCAAATCTAAATTTCGACTGACATCGTATTCTTTTTATTAATTCTACAGACTTGTATATATATTCATATTTCATAATTCATTTCAGTTTAATCCATTCCCGAATTTATGTTTTTGTGAAGAAATTGAAAAATCTAGTTGTTAGATAAGCATTTTAATGCTAAGAAAATTGTGATGAAATAGTCATTTGTAAGTGGCTAGTAAATAATAAGCAGAATGGTACATGCAAAAACTATAGGTTTTCTGCATAATGATCCAGCATTGACATGTATGGTAACAAAATTAGAGCCGCTAGTATGTAGTTTCCATGTAAAATGTAGATTAATTATCTTGTGTTCTATTCTTGTCTTGCCTGACATTTAATCAATTTTAGTTGTGACTATTAAATTGCAGAGGTTGTGTGGAGCAGTGTAAGAAAACTGGATGTGTAGGAGATAGATGCTTTCAACATTGTAAATTCTCATCAGATGGAAAACCAATTGATGGCGCATGGTATATGCATGAACCCCTCTACCTGAGGTGGAAACAATGGGACTGTTGCACTGACTGTAGGTATTACTGTATGCTAGCTAGAGAGGAAGAAAGAACAAAACTTGGTGACAAGCCTGTCAAATATCATGGAAAATGGCCATTCCGGCGAGTTTATGGAATTCAGGTTCCTTCACTAACCTATTTGAAGGTTTAATGTTAATATTGCTAAGTTTGTTTCAGTTTCTGATTTTAGTTGTATATACTATATATGATCTCAGGAACCTGTGGCTGTTACTCTGTCTGCCATCAATCTTGCTATGCAGTTTCATGGTTGGGTATCCTTTTTCATTCTTGTGTACTATAAGTTGCCTTTGAGGCCAGATAAGAAGACTTACTATGAGTATACTGGATTGTGGCATATTTATGGGATTCTATCCATGAATTCGTGGTTGTGGAGTGCTGTTTTCCATAGTAGGTAAGGTGTTTGCTTGATGATTTCCTGTTGTGGGTTGTGCTGTATATTCTTCATGGTGCCTGAATATTCATTTTGTTGCACTCGTGTATGTATTTTGAATAGTGACATGAAAGTTGGAGTTTTATGCTACATTGATCAAGACTTAAAATATGAGTAAATCCCTAGTTTAGTCCTTGAAATTGTAAGCAATGCTCATTTGACCTTGCAAGCTGTCATTTACTTCCATCCTTTTTACTTCCATCCTTTTATGCCACTTCCTTTTTACAATCTAAGGATTCATCCGATATTTAGGTTCTATTTGGTTAAGTTTTTCTAAAAGCACTTCGATAAGGAACAAAATACAAAGAAGTCTTTAAAGTTTCTCCAGAAGTTTTTTTAAAAGATTAAACTTTTTTCAAACTAAGTTTAGTTAATATGTAAAAGCTTTTTCATATAACTTTTTAAAAAGATTTGAGGCTTTTTAAATAACTTGTAAAAAGTTTCACATTATTTAAAAAAAAAATTAATAAATGTTGTTTTTACTTTTTTCTTTATATTTTTTTTCCTAGAAGTGCTTTTGAAGAAGATCACTAAAACAGACCATTGTTCAAATATATGGACACAGCCGGAAGACATTTATATTAAGAGTTTGTTTGCGTAAGCTTCTCTAGAAGTACTTTTTTTTTTTTTAAAAGATATGAAACTTCTAAAAAACCAATACAAAGAAAAAATTAATCAAAAGCTTTTCTATAAGTTTTTTAAAAGATATGAGATTTATTTTCAAACTAATTTTAGCTAATATGTAGAAGCTATGTCACATAACTTTATTAAAAAATGTGAGACATTTTAGAAATTAACTTATAAAAAGTTCTACATCATTTAAAAAACTTATGGAGAAGCTATATAATTTTTTCTTTGTATTTTTTTCCTAGAAATGCTTTTGGAGAAAATTATTCAACCCTAAGCAAAAATATGTATAAAATATGACTGACCTTTTCTAAATACAATGCATGACAGTGCCCAGAATCATTAATTGATTTCATTCAACAGATAAGAGATTAAAAAAAAAAAAGATCTGATATATTTGGTATTAATACAACCATTATTGTTTATTTTGTTCTGATATTAATTTATAGCTAAGAGCAGAGGCTGTTGTGTAATTATAATTTAACCTTTATTCTTTGGTTTGACTGTTTTCCATCCTTCATTATCTGTAGAGCCGTGGAATTAACTGAGAAGCTAGACTTGTCTTCTGCTGTGGCCTTACTTGGATTCACCCTTATTCTATCAATACTGCGAGCTTTTAATGTGAGGGATGAGGCTACGCGAGTCATGATTTCTGCTCCCTTGCTTGCATTTGTGACAACTCATATCATGTATCTGAATTTCTACGAACTTGCTTATGGTAAGCTTTATCTTTAAACCAAGTATTGTTTCCTTTCACACGTCTTATAATAATATAATATTCATGATTCATGCTTCCTTGATTGCTTTTGTGACAACTTCTATCCTTATTCTGAATTTCATAATGTTTTTGTTAACAATGGTGAAAAAGACGGAGATGCATTCATTCGGATTTTGTTTGGATAAACTTCTGCAGAAGCACTTATAGAAGATAAGAATATGATTTGAGCTTTTCCCATATACTAAATTCATCATATGCACTTAATTTTAATAAAACTTCTCCAAAAGTTCAATGCATTTTAGTTGCTTATTTTCTTCTACTTTAAGTACTTATGGAGAAATTCATTCAAATAAGACCTTACTCAAAATCAGATCTACAAAATTATGCTTCATTGTTATTGGGGCGTAGGCTGATATGTTGACCCTTTTCTCCAGGTTTGAACAGAATAGTTTGCATGGGAATGGTTATTATCCAGCTTCTTATTTGGGCCATTTGGGCAGGTGCTTCGAACCATCCAGCACGATGGAAATTATGGGCCGTAGCGGTTGGTGGAGCCTTAGCTATGGTCTTGGAGACATATGACTTCCCACCTTACATGGGATATGTGGATGCTCATGCTCTATGGCATACAACAAGCATTCCTCTCACATTTCTTTTGTGGGGTTTTATTAGGGATGATGCTGAATTTAGAACCTCAGCTCTGCTGAAGAAGGTAAAATAGCACTGTTCACACAATTTGGCAGAGGTTGAATTGGATCACATGAAGAACATGTCATATGCTACTGCTTACTTTGATTTTGTACATCAGAACTGTTTTTTCCCTCGTGTAGGCGTTTATTTGAAATGCTTAACTCGATGGTTTCTGTGCTTTTGATTTTGCAACCTTTTGTTTCCTCATTTATGAGGCATACTTACTTCTTTAGTGGAATTTTAATTTATTTGCAATGCTTTATAGTTTATACACATGTTCAAAACAATAAAAGTTGCATGGATTCTAAATGACATTTGAGAGAAAAGATTAACATGTATTTGGCACAAACAAGGGTTTGATGGAACGTGTTTCTCAATAAATAATTAAAAAAAAAAGAAAAAAAAATTAAAATTAATTTATATGCATAAATTAATTTATAAAATGTATCTCATAAGTTTTTTTTTTAAAAATTTAATTTATATAGAAGTTAATACTAGCTCATGAAAAGTTGTTATTTTCCATTATTTTCTTTTTTTTAGTTTGATGGTAATGTACTGGTGTAATTTAACGACATTCGTTCAATAGTTTTACAAATTGTCTCAAATTCAATAAAATGGCCAGTTATGCTATTCAGTTCTAATAGCCTGAAGTATGAATTGTCTCAAATTCAATAATAAACCGCACTATATAGATTTTTAAGAAAAAGTATTAATTACAAATTAAAAAGCACAAAAGATATTGAGGGAAATACACGGTCGTGTAGTACGATTACTTTTTTTTAGTATTATTTTCTATTCAACATTAATCTTACTATTGTTAAACCAATAACTAAAGAGATCTAGTGTAATTGATTAAGAAGTGTGTGAGGTATTTTAAATCCACTGATACCTAAGTTTGATTCATGTGAATAAAGAAAACAATAAATATAAAATTAATATGTGATTATAAAAAGAGAAAAGACCAATGACAAACAATGTATAGTATATTTGAGTTACACTCAATTTACTCCGATTTATTTCTATTTTTGTTATTTCTAATTTGGTTATCATGCTTTAGCACTTATTTTTTTAGCTAGATATATAAGATTTTTTTTTTACTTTTTTTCTTTTAATAAACTTTTATTTTTTGTCAATCATCACTTTTTTTATGATTTATTCGTATACCAAGTAATCGAATTTAACTTTATCAATCAAATTTAGATATGCATACAATTTTTTTAATGATTATACTTATTTAAACCTCTCACTGACTAATATATTTACACTAATTTTGAATTAATTTTGACTTTAATTTTTTTGTTAGTTTTAAATTATAAAATCTTTAGATTATACTTATTATTTTAATTTTAAAATATTTAAATTATAATAAATTTATTCTTATTTTTTATTAATTAAATAATATATATATCTATATATATATATATATATATATATATATATATATATATAAATTATAGAAGTGGATGATCACTTTTCCATTTCAATAGTATGAACAAGGGAATGTAATGGAAAGTTTTATTATCTATATCTAACAAAAAAAAAAATGGACATGTAACAGAATTTTAAATCTAACAAAACCTTTTAGAAAAAATATTCCAATTAAAATAAACATAAATTAATGTTTAAAAACACAAGAGATATTAAATAATTGCACCAATCATTGTTTAACATGACCATGCTTACGTTGTAAAATAATTGTAGACAATGTTTTCCAATTAAAAAATGATAAGCCTACCTGGTTAATTTCAGTTTCTAATTAATCTAGTGCCGGAATAATGAAAGGGGGAGGATGAGATGGCTGTTGCAGAGACTCTTGGTATGTCTCTCAGTCACTAGTAAATGAGAAACAGGAATACTACTTGATTTTGCTCTCAGTCTCAACTTCAGTGTTCTTCCTAGTTAATATTGGAATTAACATAATTAGCCGTAAAAAATTCGTATTTCTAAATATAATCTTTACTTTCACTATACCTCTTTCTAAGCATGGTTTATGAGTAATATCTTTCTTCTCCCCATTGGTATACTAATCAACAGCAGCCTTTTACTATAAATCCAATGTTGTGTTTTGGCAGCAAGGCAAATTGAACGATGTTTGTGCTGACATCACCTTTTTTTTACACTCTTATTACATTTCTTTGAAATGTGATGCAATTCTTTCTTAGATGCTTGTCCCACAGTCTTTTTCAAGAGGTTTCCAATTGGTGAAATGATTGTGAAAGGAAGAAGAATGGAGTGAAGCTGACATTACTCAAGGAGATAAGTCACTCATTAAAGGAAACATGTCACAAGAAAAAAAATCCTTGATAAAAGTTATTGATGAACTCTCACAATTTGGAGAAGAATGACATTCAAAGAAGAACTCTTTTTCAGAAAACTTATATCATTCCTGTGTGAAAATGGTACAATGTGTGAAGGTGGTTATTTATAAGAAAATTCCTAAGCTATGGACCTTGAAGTTGGAGGTCCAATTGACTCAAGAGGGATTAGTTAAATTAACCAAATGTTAATTAAGCTAAAAGCTAATTAACACTTGGCTAGATCCAAACAATATCCTAAGATCATGGATCTATATTCCTTTTAGATTCAAATTTGAATTTGAGAGTGTCATGTATACTCTCTCCAAATTTAAATTTGAATTCAAATATGCCAACTAGGAGAGAGAGTGAGGTTTGGCGTCACATGGCGAGAACCAAGGGGTCTCACTTGTCTCTCATATTTCATGTGTGTTTAAGAAAGGTGAAAAACTAATAAGAGGGTGTGGAGATGAAAAACCACACGTCTTCAATGGGCTAAAAAAAGGTCTCTTCATGCACACACTCCACATAAAAGACTAAAGATACCTAAAAAGAAAGAAAATAGGCCAAAATATAAGGTCTTAAAAGAAACCAACTACACCACCAAATACACTACAATTGAGGTGCAAATTACACTAGAATATTTACAAATATAGACTATGACCTAAATAATATCTCCATACACCGTCTAAGTCATGTCTACTTTCAATCCTCTTAGCTAAAGAACCTTGTGAGGTAGGATTGCATCAAAATGTCTAATCATTTGACAATTGACACAACAACCAAAAGAGAGAGTAAAAGTAACACTTTTTGAATGGGTGTAAAAGTGAAGTAATAAAATAGAGATGTGAAATAAATAATTTAAAGAAATTAAAGGAATTTAAATAGATTTGTATAGGGCACACGTTTGTTAATCCATCTTACTTTTTTTTTTTTTTTAAGTTATTACCTATCTTCTTTCTTATATATACGTAGAAGTCAAGATGAGTTACAGTTGCTTAAAATTAATTCTTATTTTAGGGTGGGAAGTAGGGGTGATAATTATATATATATATTTATTTCAGGTCAATAAGTTTTTCCATTAATACTATATAGATATTATTATTTAATATAACATTTTCTTTGATCCCAAAATTAATGCTTATGTGATTAGGCGACCAATTTTTCTCTTTGCCAAAATAGTGTCAGAGTAATATAGGAAACTGATATTATTTTAATCATTAATTAGAGTGCACACAGGTTGCACTTATATAAGTATTAAATACAAACTGATAAGTTAAATAATTATTAGTATAATAACAAACTGATAATTATTAATATTAGTATAATAATAACAAACTAATAAAAATAACAATTGAAAAAATAAAAAATTTAAAGATAACAATTGAAAAGATAACAAATCTAAAGAGATAGAGTGCTAAGTTAGTAAATCTACATTCTCTTGCAAGACCTTGGATTTGAGAAAGTGATGCCACGAAGATGAAAGTGGCTTGGTGAGTAGGTTTGCAAGCTGGTGACTAGTAGAGAATGTGAAACATTGAACTTCTTCTTTGTAACTAATTTGCGAACAAAGTGAAAGTCTATGACAATATGTTTCATTTATGAATGGAATACAAGGTTAAGACATAGATATGTAGTTCCAATATTATTAGAAAAGATTGTTGATGTAGAGATAGAAACTTCAAGTTTGTGGAGTAATTGTTACAGCCAGAGAACTTTAGTAATGGTGGTGGCAATTATGTGGTACTCAGCCTCAGTAGAAGATCGAGCATTTGTGGATTGCTTCTTGCATGACCAGGATATGGCATTAGGGGCAAAATAGATAAAAAAAGCTCTAGTGAACCTTCTATTCATTGCGTCCCTGCCCCAATCTGCATCACAAAATGCATAGATGTATTGATTTGATGACTTGTTGAGATGCAACCATGAGGGATAATGGATTTGAGATAACATAGAACCCATTTGAGTGTTTGCATGTGAAGGATAGTAGGAGACTGCATGAATGTGTTGAGCAAGTTTGTTAACTGGGAACACTACATTTGGACACGTAATAGCTAGATGTATGGAGCCAATGATACTGCAAACGAGACTACTATCGCAAGTTGTGGAGTTCGGAACATGGTTTGAAGAGAAGGATATGGCCATGGGTGTTGACACAGACTTGAATCAGTCATGTTAGCTTGTTGTAAAAGGTTCCTTATGTAATGGTGTTGGGTTAGGAAAAGACCAGAGGTGGTAGGAATCATCTCAACACCAAGAAAGTGACTCGGTTGCTCCATGTCTTTAAGGGAAAATTTGGCTGCAAGAGATGTCTTGAACTAACAAAGAAAACTTGTATTGTTTCATGTGAGTAATAAGTCATCAACATAAAATAAAAAATAAGTATTAATGGATCCATTATTATAGATAAAAAGGGACGTGTCTGATTTGACATTGGTGAAACCTTGGTGCTGCAAAACCTCACGTAGGGAATGAAACCATGCTTGCGGGGTTTGTTTGAGCCCATATAATGCCCTGTGAATCTTGTAGAGATAATTGGGAAAGGAGGAGTGAGTGAAACCAGCAGGTTGAGACACGTATATATCCTCCTGTATAATGTCATGTAAAAAGGCATTGTTGACATCTATTTGGGTAAGGGACCAACCACGAGATATAACAAGGCATAACACCAACTTGATTGTTTGAGGCTAAATCACAGGATTGAATGTGTCCTTGAAATCAATTCCCAGTTGTAGGTGAAATCCCTTTGCCACTAACCTTGCCTTATACCGTGATATGGAGCCATCAAGATTCCGCTTGAGTCTAAACACCTACTTATTCCCAATTACGTTGTAGTGAGCACGAGAGGGAACTAAGGTTTAGGTTTCATTCTTCATGAGAGCCATCAATTCATCCCTCATTGCTTGTTGCTCTGGTGACTTAAGTGTTTGGGATGCACAAGTTGGTTTTGTGGAATTAGGTAGAGGATATTTGGTGACAAGGTTGACTTTTTTGGGTTTGTAGATTCCACTCTTTAAGCGGGTTTGCATAGGGTGAGTGGAGGTAAGTGGTTGCAGGGGAGGTTGAGTAGGGGGTGGTTGTTGAGGATCCAAATTTGGTAGGGTGATGACGTTGTGAAAGATAGGTGATGTGTGAAAGGTAGGTGATGTGGGGTTGAAGATTTGGTTGCATTAGAAGAAGTAGGCTGAGGGTAGACAAGTAAAAGGCCATTGGATTGAAAGAAAAGCTTGTTAAGGAATAAACTTTAATCTAATATCATATAGAATAGTAACATAGTAATAGAGGAAACTGATATTATTTCAATCATTAATTAAAGTTAATAGAGGTTGCATTTATATAGGTGTTGAATGCAAACTGATAAGTTAAATAATTATCAGTATCATAACAAACTAATAATTATTAGTAACAGCATAATAATAACAAATTGGTAAAAATAAAATTGATAAGATAATAAATCTAAAAATAGTAATTGAAAAGATAACAAATTTAAAGAGAGAGAATTCTAAATTAGTATTCCTACAAAACATAAGTGGTGGCTTATATTATTAACAACTAAAAGCTAGATATTGCCGGTCTAGCCAATTTATTTTCTCTTATTGAAACTTTCATAAGTATCTCAATGAATCTTGTTCACATTTCACGCATCACTTACTTTGTTGAGCTTGCAACCATTTTGCTAAATAAGTAATAAGTTTAACTATATTAAGATAGATAGTGTTGCATACTATACATTCTATTAGACTTATGCAAAAAAATGAATTCTAACACAAAAGACTAGTTTAGTAGATAAGATAATTCTTAGTCTTAAAATACCACATAAGTAATGTGAACTACTAGTGTGGAAATCCTATTACGTGCTCATCATTTTTTTATTGTATTTTCTTAAAATAGAATAGTTGATTAATTAATGCTCCTGTGGTAGATTATGTTCGCTTCATGACGAATAAAAATATTGGATTTTTATTTTTTTTTAAACAATTGGAAGCTTTTTGGTACATAAAAATTCTCAATTTCTCACTACTACACAAGTTGAAAGAGTGGAGATTTAATTAGAAAGACTAGAAATATAATACTCCAGGTTATGAAGGCAATGTTCCATAGCATATGCTATATATATATTCACGTACATGAGAATTGAGAACAGAGAGGCTAGAGTCCTTAAATTCTAGACACCCTTCAGAATGTAATTGCTGAGAAAGTTGCTGGGCATGTTAATGGCTAGCTTCTGGTTTAAGATTTTGTGTAAATAAATTTCTCCGTAAGTAAGTAGTTATAAGTGAGAAAAATAAAAACATAAATACATCAAGCTTTTTCAATAAGCTAAAATCAACTTATCTATTTTAATTTTTTAGAGAAGTTAGACTGGACAACTTCTACGAAAAATGAAGTGCATATATTGATTTATTTTATATGGGAGAAACTCAATTTGTTTTTTATTTTCTTATATTCTTCTATCTAAGGACAAAATTTGGTATAGTGATACAATAATATTGGTTTGGCGACTAGTTAGTGACGAATTGAAATAATAATAATAAAAAAAACTTTACATATTTACGAAAAAAACTGTATATGTTATTAATAGCGAGGAACTTTTTTATATTACAATACAAAATGGCTTAGTAGAGTAGACAGATGAGATTAAATTTGTAATTAAAAAAAAGTAAGTGTACAAATTAGCAAACATATATGGCAAAAAGGTTACTTCAAGGTAGAATGTCATTAATTTAGAAGTTTAAGTGGCTTAACATGTTTGGTGAAATTAATTGAAAAGTTAAGTAAAAGTTAAAATTTAAAAATTTAATTGTAAATATTTATTAAAATTAATTTATTTATTAGCTAAAAATTGTAAAATGTTAAATAAGGACATAATTAATTATTAGAATTTAAAATGATTATAAAAATTTTAATGATATAAATTTCTTTTAATTTATATAATTATATATTTAAAATATAAATTATTATAATTACATATTTAAATTATAAATTACTATGTTATATATTTAAATTATAATTTTATATAATTAAATATTTGAATTATAAATTTTTATAATTATATATATTTAAATTATAAATTACTATAAATATATATTTAAATTATAATGAATGAAAGAAAAATAAAAGAGAAAAATGGTGACATGTGAAGAGAAAAAATTATAAAAAGAATAATTCATTAATTAATAAAGATAAAATTAATAAAAGAAAACAAAATAGGTTAGTAGGATGGCAAACATATAGTCAATATTTTCTTTCAATTACATTTACAGGTTAGTAGCGTCTAGAATTGAAGTGACAATGATAACTTAGTTTTGGGTGTTTTAAGAGGGAATGGGTCATTAAACCGCGGTTCAACCGTGTTCAAGTAAGTTAGGTGGCTCACATTGGAAGAGAGAAAGGGACTTTGTTGGTCTGCAGGAAACTTCGAAGACATACTTTCTATATCGAAGCAAATCTTCTTCAATAATTGCGGCATTATTGCAAGGTCAGGTGTCAATTATTTCAACATTCTTGAAGCTGTTATGACTTGAATCACTGTTGAAGTGATTATTATGATTTTCAAATTGCTTACATTGACCATTTCAAACTCAAATCAAGACAAGGAGATATATATAATTCATAAACTTTTCTCAAACTATAATCTACATGGAAAAATGTGTGTGCTCATGTACACTCAACTCCTCAATACTCGCTTTAACAAACATGAATAAATCAAAACTAGATTCTTCTTCTATTTAATTTATACATAAACCTTGATGATACAACATTGATTACTGTCTTTCACTAAAAGGGTAACTAAAGAAAATTCCCTTCAGTCCCTTTCAATCTTTCTACCTATATATAGTATCCGTACTACTAATTAAAAAAACAGTACAGACACTGGACACTCCAAAATCCAAAATCCAAAATCCAAAACTAACAGGAAAAGCCAAATATATTAAATAGAAAAACTCCATAGTGAGACCTCAGCATCTTGGGCGTCCAAGTCAGCATCTTCATACTCATACCCGAAACTATGTGTTGGGGACATTAGCACCATATTCCTAAGCATATCCAATGCTTGATCTTCTTCCTCCATGTAAAACACACCTTGTTCTATTGTTGTTAAAGTTGTTGTGGTTGTGGTTGTGGTTGTTGTTGTTGTTGTGGTGGCTGTCTCCAAGCATTCTTGTTGTGTGTAACTATTTTTAAAGGTGTGGTCTGGCCGGAAAGCTTCGGCGGCTTCTGCGGCTGCCTTTTGAATATCCTTGGCGTTGGCGGTGGCAGGAAGCGGCAAGCGCCAGGCGGAGTCAGCGAAGTTGAGACAGGCACAGCGGCCTCTGAGGGCCATGGCGGCGACGTCGTGAGCTCGGGCCGCCATCTCAGGTGTGGGGAATGTCCCAAGCCAAATCCTGGTCTTTTTGTTGGGCTCCCTCACCTCACAGACCCATTTGTCGGAGTTCCTCCTCCTGACGCCGCGGTAGACAGGGTGGCGCGTCTCCCGGAACTTCTTACGGCCGGCCCTCTTCTTGGGGTGCCACGCGGCAAGCGGAAGCTCCTCGTGGCGGGGAGAACAGTGGGACAGCGAAGAGGAGGAGGTGTGGACGGAAGACGAGAGCTGAGGAGAAAGATGGTACCCATGGAAAGAGTTTTTAGTGAAGCAAGTAAACATGTAGCAGAGTAGAGTGTTATAGTGATGAAAAGGGTGTTTTGATGTTAATGGATTTCAGGGAAGTATATATAGATGTTGGGTTTGGAGAGAAAAGGAAAGAGCACGTGAGATAGAGTTCAGGGGTTGTGAGGAGCCAGCTGGTTGGCTGGTTGGCTAGTTGGCTAGTTGACTCATTCCCAAAGTGTGCGTGCGTGTGGGAGTGACTCACTCACCAACTTAATATCTCATTCTGTCTTTGACACAGTCATCTACTCTCTCTCATTCGGATAATACTCACCTTTTTTTCTTCTTCTTTTAAACAAGACTTTCCAACTGAAATCTTTAACATACTTCTTTTTTCTATTTTCTTAACCTTTGGATTCTCTTTTAATGAAGAGAAGAGGGTATTAACAAAAGAAGGTGAGAGTGACGTAAAGAAGAGAAGAGTGTAGTACGAGGAGGGGCCAACTCAGGAGAGTGGGGGAATTATTAAAGGACAGTTGGTTAAGTTGGTTTTCAGTAGGGAAAGTGATGCTTTTTGGAGAAAGAGAAAGACAACTCTTGTACAGGTGTGCATGCTGCACCGCCACCACATGTTACAATTCCGCGTTTTCTTTTCTGTTCTTTTTCTTTTTTATTATTATTATTCCTATGTTCCCAGGTCTGCATGCATACTCCTTTTTCAATAATTTTGCATATACTACAACGTACTAGTACTAACAAAATAAATTACCTTCTGGAGGGAGAGTCTGTGTGAAGAAAAAAAAATATATTATTATTGAAGTTGTGTGGTTATATAAAATATTATAAATTCAAATTATTATAATTAAAAAATTATTCATATATATGATTTTTTTTTATAAGCAAAGATAATTTTAAAATGATAAATTTTTCACATTTTCTTTTATTTTTAATTTTTTTAATGAAAAATTAAGCATGGGAAACTCATTAACTAATAATATTTTTCTTGTTATTTTCTTTATTGATAAACTAACTAAAAATTAGAAGTATAATTTTTTATTTTATTTTACGGCACATATATGCAACTTTCCGCTGTTAAATTTTCTTACAACATAAAATGGTAACTTCATATTCAAGTGTTAAGGATTGGAGTCAGATTTAGAAGAAAGTAAAAATAAAATTTAAAAATTCGTTTTTATTGATTTGAATTGGTTCCAGGTCTTTGTTAAACTAATTTAAAATAAAATTTTAATTCATTAGTTCATGCAGTTTGAGAAAATTTGATTGATTAGATGAGCACGGTTAAATCAGTTTTGAATTTTTCTTTTTAAAACACCTAATAAATGCCTATTTTAAAATAAAAGAAATTATCTTAAAGTAGAACGATAAATAAAAAATAATATTTAAAAAATCAGACAATTAAAAATAAACTAGAACTATTTAAAGTTAATTAGTATGTAATGACACGGTAACATAATATTTAAATCATCAGACAATTAAAAATAAATCACAATAATTTATTTATCATATAAATGAAGAATTTTGATTGAATGTCGATAAAAAACTCTTTTACAATATTAATACATAATAATTAAACTCAATTACTTATGTATACAGTTTTTATTTGAGAAAAAAAATTAATTAATACATATTAACAGTATAAAAAAATTTTACACTTATTAATCACAAGTCATAACAACTCTTAATAGTACATACTAATTAAACTCTTGAAAAAAAAAATGATTTTAACTACGATAAGTTACATATATTTTTTCTAGGGTTTGTTATTCTTACACATAGCCCCCTTTTTTTCAACCACTAAAAAATTCTAATTAATTTTTTTATTTTTATTACACGGATTGCTGAAGTTTTTACTTTCACTATATCGATTCTAAATAAAACTTAATAATATTATACCAATATCCTAAATAACGTATAAAAAGGGGTAGAGAATCGTGTAATAAATTCAAAATAAAATATAAAAAACATTTATATATGATTAGTGGAAAAGATTTTATATCAGTATTTAATCACAATTATTTGTATATGATAAGTTTGTTGATTTTATCTTATTAATATTGTAAAAGTTATATAAATAAATTATTCTGATTGAATGTTAGTGTAATACTAGTATACAGTAACAATGTATAAATGTTAAATTAAAAAAATAATATTATATTAATCTTCTGGTTAATATATAAAAAGTGTTTAATTAATATGTATTATGGACCCCAACTGAAGAGTTATGATTGAATATTAATTTAAATAAGACTCTTTTAAATAGAGAGAATAGTATAATAAATTCAAATTTTGGGAGGGACTTTGTAATTAATTTACTCTTTCAATTATATAAAATTTTAAACATGATCTTGTTATTAAAAAAAATATAAACAACATATTTTATTTTAATAACAAAAAGGCATATATATATATATATATATATATAAATATAAATGATGTTACAAAATTTACTAATCACAACATTCTGATTCCACTTAAGACCCTTCCTTTTTGAAAAGAGTTGATTTCACAAAAAAAAAATTGAAAACCTTTCCTTTCAAACTTTTGATGCTATTGATTTAAAGTCACCTCTATTTGAGAATCACCTCCGTCCCCCTTACTTTTGTTCGCGAAGGATGCGTTTTTTTTTTCCCACTATTTTGTTACTTTGATAATCCATGAATAGTTTTTACTTATGAATAATGTGATTCTTTCTTACTTATAGTATGTCTTGTGATATGCATAAAGTTAATTTACAATATTTTTTAGGTCTAAATATGTAAATATGCTTTATATTTTTTCTACATTGGCAAATTTTATGTCAATTTTTTAATAAATTTTTGTTTCGTGTTATATCTTCTATCTAAATTCCTTTTTAATATTTTAAAAAAATTAAGCATAATTTAAAATTCTTTAAAAGACTAAAATAAAATAAAAAGTTATTGAAAATCTAATCCCAAATAAAAATTTATTTGGACCAAATTAGCAAAATATACTAAATATATCAAACTCTAAAAAATATTTAAATTTAGTTTTTAATGAGATAGAGTACTTTTACGAGTTTGAAGATGTAGTTTAAATGTATTTTACAGTTTTATTTAAAATCTGATGAACAATTGTTATTATCTGGAATAGTCCAACACTGTTTTTTGTTTATTGAAAATACTCTTTTTTGAGTTTTGGTAATTTCAAATTATATTATGTTTAATAGATATGAGGTTTGATTTTATTTATCTAGGGCATGAAATGAAATTCATTGTTCTGATTAAAATAAAAGATATCAAACTTCCTTATTTGTCACATGCTGGTTGTATTTGGAGTAAAAAATGTTATTTTCTTGAAAGATTGTTGTTTAGGATCAAAAAGACACACAAAATGAAATCCTCAACTTCTTCACCCTTCACCATCCTTTACAAAAAAAGGTCATTTGCTTTTCTGGTTAAGAATTTTGTGATAAAACTGAAACTATTAAAGGTTAGTGTGTCAAAGCTTCTCCACTTCTCATGGCAGTCATTATTGTGTATTCTTGTTATTATTAAATCTTTTAACAATGTTTATTTACAATTTTTTAATTTTAATCTAAATGTAACATCACATTTCAAAGAGAATATTTTTTTTTAAATTCAAATACCAAATTTCAAAGAGAAGATTTAATTTATCTGCATTTCCTCAGCATTAAAAATGATATTTAAATTAAAAATAAATTGAATATTTTATGTTTTTTCCGATCTTAAATAAATCTTATTTTCAATGCTCATAATAATAAAATTTAGATATTTGTAATCATATGTATAAATAATTAGTTTCTTATACAAAAAATAATAATCAATTTTATGTAAAAAAAAAATTATACAATAATAATAAAACATGTCTTGACCCATTGCCATTTCTACCAAGTTTATGTAAAAAAAATTATACAATAATAATAAAACATGTGGCAAGTCGGGTAGTGGATAACCCCTATCAATACCCATCTTGACCTGTTGCCATTTCTAACAAGAAAACATATCTTGTACTTTTCTTGCATTATTTTATAATATTTATTTGATTTATTAAAAAATACTTTAAACATTATATAATAATAAATTATGATAAATAATAGTATAAAATTATGAGTGTGTAACTATTAAATTCGTTTGCTGGGTCATTGTTAGGGTTACCCTAAGTTCGTGAGAGCATGGGTTCGGGCCCCACGGTGGGCACTAATCTATTGTTCATTTTAGAGTTCAGTGACTACTGTCACGATTTTGTAAGGCACCTAAAGTTAACGGAGAAAGATATTTATAAATAATCTCTGACCTCGATTCCTAAATGATGTATGACTTGAGATATGTACTGAAAAATTAACCATGTATTAAAACATTAACATGCATAAGATAAAATGATAAATATCTTAAGCGTGGTTGTTTCGTATTTCTAAAATACTTTTAGCATTTTTTTTAAAACAGAAACATACGTTTTTAATAGGAGTAGTTTTTATTTTTTTTAAAAATTAAGATATTTTAAAATTTTTAAAATATGAGCTAAGAAAATTTCTAAATTATTTTGACTCTCTTTACTCTTAGTTTTCCATTAATCATATTATTCTCTTGCATATATTTTTTCTAATTTCTACACTCTAAAATTAATTTTAAAAAAAAAATATTTAAAAAAAAAATTAAGAACAAGCATAATCAAACACACCTTTAATTTATTGACTCTCTTATATTTTATTTCTCAAAACTCACCAAATAAAAGCTCAATTAATCCTACCCAACAAACTTTATATTGCAAAATTAAAACAAAAAACAAATAAATGAATACAAAACCAATAGATTGGCCCCGCACCCCCATGTAACGAATAATGTCAAACACATTATTATTCATTTAATGAGTGAAAATTTTGACACATTTTGATCCTCGCTACCAAAAAATAGACAAAAACCAGTTAGTCGCTTGCACATGTTGCCATGTGTGCATATTGTTTTCAAAACTTGACATGTGTCACGATGCTAACACTGGTAACCTAACATTTATTTTTCTGACAAGACATTGTTTCTAAAACATGGTTGACATTAGTAACCGCCCATTGATTTTGTTATTAGCATTCATCTCTCTTAAGATAATTAATAGAAAAGGACACATAATTACAAAGAGGTAACCCAATGTATTGATTTCCTTCCGCGGAAACGCGTACATTTCTAACTCAACGAGGTGGGTGGGTCAAACTCAATGAATGAATTTGCTTCTTCTTCTTCTGCAATATTTTTTTTTTAAAACAATCAGCATTGGGTAGACCAACTAAATCAAAATAATAAAGATATTTAAATTAATATTATTCTAATTTGAAATAATACATATTTTTCAAATTTTTTTTTAAATTTTTATTTTATTCATGATTTTCTCTCTTTTCTATCTTTCTCTCCTCTTTATTAACATCATGAAATATAGTTATTTAATTTTTTATTTTTTATAATAATTTAATTTATTTTTTTAGTACAGTAATTAATTAATTTTTAGTATATTTAATTAATTTTTTTAGTATAGTTGTTTAATTTATTGTTTTTCATTGTAATAAATATATACTTATTATATTAATTTACTTAATCAATTACGTGTTTAGTATAATTATTTAATTAAATATTTGGCTAGTGTAGTTAACTACGTATAATATAGTTATTTGATTTCTTATTTTTTTATAGTAATTTAATTAATTTTTAGTGTACTTAGTTTATTATTTTTAATATATTTATTTAATTTATTATTTTTTTATTATAATAATTATATATTTATTATATTAATTTACTTAATAAATTATGTGTTTAGTATAGTTATGTAATTAAATATTTGGTTAGTATAGTGTAGTATAATTATTTAATTTGTTATTTTTTTAAGTAAAATAATTTAATTTCTTATATTTTTAGTATAATAATTTAATTTCTTAATGAATTATATTATAAATTATTTTTTTTATCTCTGCTATTACTCTTGACAGTAGAAAAAAATTGCAATCTCTGGCAAATGGTTGCTAGAGAGCAAGGAAACAAATTGCAAATTTTTTTCTCTTTTGAAAACCATTAGCGAAGAATAAGAAAATTTATAAAATTATAAATTAAAACAAAAATTCAATATTACTAATTAATAATTAATTACTTATAATAATATTTAAACTGAAAAATTTCAAATACAGTGTATTTGTATTTGAACTGAGAACAAAAAAATACAAATAAATAACTTATTTTTATACTTATTTTCCCTTTTCTAGCTGCAGCTTCCATCTAACAAAAAATAGAAAATATCTCAATTTATTTTGAAAATTATAAATTAAAATAATTAAAATTTTAAATAACTTTAACTATAGAATTTAAAACAATATTTATTTTAAATTTAAATTTTTTTAGTTATTTATAACAATATTTATTTCAAACTTAAATTAAAACAATATTTATTTCAAATTTCAAATTTAAAAGAATATTTATTTCAATTTTCAAATTTAAAATAATAATTAAAACAATATTTGTTTTAAATTTTAAATTTCAAAATTTAAAATAAATTTTACACATAAATAAAGAAATATTAAATATATTTATATGTTAATTTTTCAAGAAAATATTAAATATATTTATAGATTGACATGCAAAGCATGCAACCGGATCTAGTAGAGAAAACAAGATAGTATTAATCAAACCTCTATTAGGACATCAACACAAAATTAATCTAATAGCTTCCTCAATAGCCTAGTGACAGATTTTAGCGAAGAATGGTAGGGAGCCAAAAGATAAAATAAATATATTTTAAAAAATTATAACATTTTTTTATAAAAAAATTGGATTTGTTAAAAGGGGAGAAAAAGTTTGGGAAGCAAAAAAAAAAATATAACAATTCTTTTATAAAAAATATATATTTATTAAAAGTGAGGAGAATTGCTCCCCTGACTCTTAAGAAGATTTTTGACTGGATAGTTCTACCCCTTAACAATTATGGTTGCAGACCATTAATACAATACTTTATTGCATTTGTCATTTAAAGAAAGAAAATAAAGTTTTTTCTTAATAATAAACTCTTACCTAGCCTAAATATCTTTATATAAATATGTTTATATAGCATCACATAACTGAGATACAAAATTATTTGTCTGTAAAGATTTCATTTTTAACTAACTATGAACCATATTACAACTAACTATATAATCGTACTAATAATTTTTTCTTTCTTTAATTTAGCCAAATTTCACACATACATGATAAGGTCAAATAAAATTATTTTATTTTCTTGTAACCAACTCTAACACTTTCTTAGTATTTAGAATTCACAAACTAAGCAATTTAAATAAACTACTAGTTATACGACGATATGATACACTACTTGCAGTATCACATATCAAATAACTTTGTTACTTATGTAAGGTTTGTCATTTAAATTCCATAAGTATGACGTACATATCATGTGTATTATTTCTTATTCTTATCAATATATTGTCTAAGGGAAACTCAGAGTAATTGCTTAAGCTTAGGGTTTGTAGTTTAGCAATTTATTATTCTCTTTATAGATATAACATTCAGATAATATATCATAATAATTTAAACATAAAATCTTTAAATTTAACTATGTAATTGTTATTACATTAACTCTATGACATTATACCTTACGTATATTAGGAAAAAGTGAATTCCTAACTTTCTCCTCATGCTACTATCATGTACTATTTCTTACTCCCTCTTACCTCAACTCGAAGAGGGTCATTGGGAGTGAAACATTCTTCTCACATTCTTGATATGTTAATATATGACATTATGAACAATATACATGTTTTTTCGATCGCTTGATAGATGATCAAGACTTGTCAAATTGAAGAAACCACAACAAACTACTAAAAAATTTAATTGCATATCAGATAAAAAAGAAGAAGAGGAAGACCAACATACAAACCCTCAAAGATAGACACCAAACAAGAAGAATTTAAAAAAAAATGTCACTTTCAAAAATTGATTTGAACATTGTTTTTAGAAATCAAAAGATAACATACAGTTCAAAAACATGGTTGGTTCATCATAACAACAATAATTTGAACCTCAAGAATGAAAAGAATACAAGAAAAAAATGTTTTCCTATATGGTTGTTGATAAAAAAATTGCTTGCCAAAATGAAGAGTATGAATAAAATGCTAATCTAGCTTTGCATGTATGATAAAAACAATGTAGGGCCCACATGCAAAGCCTCAAATTGTGTTGTTCACAAAGCCAATTTTTGAAAACAATGACAATGACAATTTGAAAAATAGCTCCCACAATTGTGATCAAGAGACTATGAGAAGTTAAAAAACATAATTAGTTATGCGAAGCGAAGACATAACTTTTGCATGTATGATAAAAACAATATAGGGTTCACATGCAAAGCTTTAAAGTGTGTTGTTCACAAAGTCAACTTTTGAAAACAATGACAATTTAAAAAATAGCTCCGACAACTATGATCAAGAGACTATGAGAAATTAAAAAACATAATTAGTTATGCGAAGCCAAGACATTCACAACATATCCCTATGACTATGATAAACTCAAAAAATGAGAAGATCAATAAGCTAAATTTGGAATTACCTCGTGTGTGTGTCTATATATATGTGTATATATATATATATGTATAATATTTAGTAAAAAAATTAAATTTATATAAAAGTACTAGGAACGAATATCATCTATTAAAATAAAATTAATGGTTGATATCAATCATACCTTCTCTCTTCAAATTAATTATGTTCATTAGTTAAACATCAAGCTTTAATTTCGAAGGATCAATCCCATGACATGAAATTATAATATTATATATATATACATACATATATATATATACATATATATATATATATATAGAGAGAGAGAGAGAGAGAGAGAGAGAGAGAGAGAGAGAGAGAGAGAGAGAGAGAGAGAGAGAGAGAGAGAGAGAGAGAGAGAGAGAGAGAGAGAGAGAGAGAGAGAGAGAGAGAGAGAGAGAGAGAGAGAGAGAGAGAGAGAGAGAGAGAGAGAGAGAGAGAGAGAGAGAGAGAGAGAGAGAGAGAGAGAGAGAGAGAGAGAGAGAGAGAGAGAGAGAGAGAGAGAGAGAGAGAGAGAGAGAGATTAAATCCTTGTATTCATAGGTTATCTAATTGATCGAGTATTTTTCATTAAAAACTATTAAGAGGATTAAAACTGACATATTTGAATCATTAATTTTAAATATTAAAATATGAAATGATAAAATAATTTGATTATTTTATAATTGTGTTCTATATAAAAATTATTTATTTTATAATATTATAGTTTATGAACAAAGATTAAATGATTTAAAATATAAAATTAAATTTATTAGATACAAAATATTGAGACTTTAAATAAAATTTATATTATTAATTATTACCTAGTTGATATTTTAAAAAATGAAATAATTTTAGAAAATGAAATATATTTATAGTATCTTGATTAATAATTCAAAAGTATAAATTAATATTATTAGATATATCTTGAATATAAAATTATGATAAATAAGTAGAGAAAAAAATAATACTTGTAGTATTTTTAATTTCATAAAAGAAATGATAGTATTTTTAAAATTAATTTTAATATGTATATATAATTTATTAACAATAAATAATTATCTTTTTATATAAATATTAATAAATAAATTTATGTTTTATTAGTTACCATCCATGTGAGAAATGTTTATAATAAAATTCATATTTTATTATTTAGCATCTATGTGACGTTAAAATACATATATAATAATAATTTGATTACCACTACCTGAACAAATAGTCCTTGTACTGTTTGTTATAACTAATTTAAAAATAATTTAATTTTTTGTATTATTTTTCATATATTAAGTTATTTATATAAAATTTATTTAGTATTCATTAACAGAATAAAAGATTCTTACACTAACGATTAATTATATCTCTTTATTTAAATGACTTTTAAAGTATTAATTGATAAATTTAATAAACTTATCATAAATAAATGGTATGATTAAATGTTAGTTTAAAATATTTTACACTGATAATGTATACTAACTAAACTCTAAATAAATATCATTAAAGGTTTAATATGCAATGACCACTTCAACAGGGATACTTGAAGACCTTTTCTTGTGAAAAAATAGTTGTTCGCTGGTCCACTACATGAGTGTTGTAACGTTCGTCGTTACGGTGATAATCCAAAGTATATCAATTAAACAATTGATAAAAAAAACTTTCAAAATAATAAATAAATAAAATCAAACTTACAAGGTAAAATTCTCAATTGTAGACGTTTTCAAAACGAATATAAACAATAACGACAAAATATTCATAAAAGAAATAAAAGAAAACCTAAATTATGGGCTAAGTCTTGACGCATTTTTAGCTTTCACGACTTCCTCATATTTTGACTCTAAAAACAAAACTTTTTAATGAGATGAGGAATCTCAGTAAATAAAACAAGTTTTAAAAAAAAGTTCGCAAATAGCATTGTTCTCAGTTAGTGCGGAATCTGGAAAAAACAAAAATGCTACCTGCAAATAAAAGATATTTTCTTTAATCCAAATTATAATATAGTTCCTAATATGAATAATCAATACAAACGATAAAGGAATGATGTTTTTAATTAACACCCACGTCATGCACATAATCACAAAATATATCACTCATTCTCACTCTACGATATCTAGAATCAAGGTTTTTAATAGATTCATCAAAAGAGTTCATGAGCTCATATTCCATACAATGACGTCTCATTACCTTTCCTACGCTATTCTGGAGTATCCAAAATCTCTTCTGTATCCCGGATAAAGGTATTTAAAAACTCTTTCCCGTATTAAACGAAGGTATCTTATACATCCATTTCAATTCCAATGGATGTACATCAAATTTCATCTCATACCAAATATAGATATCTCACTCAATTAGCACAACATAAACAATATAAATTTATACAATTAAAACGGTACGCTAATACTATTTCATGATTCAAAAACATATATATATATATATATATACACACTTTTTTTAAAAGTCATATCATGAAGGGTTTTAAAAGTCGTTTTACTCGCCTTTTGAAGCGAAATCTCCCCCACTTTAACATATGATACTCCGAGGGAACTAGTTAGTTCTATATATAATAGTTTATGGTTGATTTTCCTCTCTCTATATATTTTTTTATAAAAGATTGGTTTTTTCCAGATTAAATTCAAAATAGAATCAAATCTTTAATTATTTTATCTTATTTCTATTTTAAAGGAATTAGTATCTGAATCTTGGTTATTCAGAGTGACATAAAATCTTTTATTTGTTTTATCTTATTTCTATTTTTCAGGAAACATTATCTTAATTTGGTTATTCAAATTTTTTGACAATTTTAATCTTTTAATATAATTTTTTTTGCAACCTAATTTTTTTTTCTATAAGAGATTATTCAAATGTTTGAATTTTGAATTCTGAGATGTTACAAGTTTAAAAAAGATAAATTATAGTAAGAACCAAACGACCGAAGCTTTGATGAAGTTGATGGTATATGAAACTTAGTTCTTCCTAACTTGTAAATATTAGGATAATTGATATGTGTAGAATAAATTAAATTTTGGAATGTTACAAGTTCATGGTGAATATTTCGCTGATTGACCCAAGTGAGTTTATTTTTTAAAAAAATTACCAGTATGGGTCTCTTTTGAAAAATATTACCAGCATGGATCTGTTTTGGTAGTTGACTCGGTCAAACTGCAATTCCGAATTGCGGTTTCGTTGCCACGTCAACAACGTGATTACGTGGAAGCCAGCGTAGAAAAACGAATATGAAACCGCAAGTGGGAATTGCGGTTTGACTGGTCTTTGACCAGTACCGCCTTGTTGTCCAATGGGTAAAAAAACACAGAAAACGATGCCTGTAAAACCGCAAGTCAGAGTTACGGTTTTACTGGAGTTTAACCGACCCCCCTTTTACCTGACGGTTGCAAAAAAAATACAAATTTCTACTCACATAAAACCGCAAGTCGCATCTGCGGTTTGAATTAAATATTATTTTTATCATAAACCGCAAGTGCAAACTGCGGTTTATGTTAAATATAATATTTGATACTCATCGAAGTGGTTGTAGTTTAGTGGTGATAATTCCATGTTGTGGCCGTGGAGACCTGGGCTCGAATCCCAGCAGCCACACGTAAAACTGCAAGTCGCATCTGCGGTGTGAATTAGATATTATTTTTATCATAAACCGCAAGTACGAACTGCGGTTTATGTTAAATATAATATTTAATACTTATCAAAGTAGCTGTAGTTTAGTGGTGAGAATTCCATATTGTGGCTGTGGAGATCTGGGCTCAAATCCCAGCAGCCACACACTGTTTTAAATATTGTCTTGTGTAATAAATATTTTTACTAAAATAATTTCAATAAAATTAAATTTAATTTTGAAATTTAAATTTAAAATTCATGTTTTCAATTATATTAACCAGCGTTTTCAATAAAGACATATGAATTAGTTAAATATATTTTCTAGGAATCCTGCTCAACAAAATAATTCATTTTATATCATTTGATATTGTCTTTTTTCTTTCTAAAAAATAAGATATTGTCTTTTTTTTATTATTCACAAATAATTATAATTTGTTAGTTTTTATCAAACCTACTTTCTGTCAAGCACCCGTTTATATTATCAGAACAATCTTATGATCTCGTTTAACATTGTTGTTAGGGAAATGCTATAAAAAGTGACCTAAAACCTCTTTAAAAAAAAAATATTATAATGTATATGATTTGAGTTACAATTAAATATGATTTGTATTAAGAAATTAATTTCTCTCTATAACTCATTAATCATTGCTCTAAAGACAGCCGTTCATAAGACCATTGTCATACTAATAGTGTTATTAAATTGATTTTATTTTATTTTTAAATAAATAAAAGCATTCAGATACTATATTTAAATTTTTAATATTGTCCTTTTATTTTCATAAGCTTTAAGAGAAGTATTTATAATTATATATACCCATTTCGTCTCAAAATAAGTGTCGTATTAAATTATTTTATATAAATAAAAAACATAATAAATTGATGAAAAAGAATAGTAATTTTACAAAACTAAATTACATAATTTTATGTTCCTGCCAGTGCTATGTTGGTGCATATGAGGAGCGTGCAAAAGTCTGTCCGTAATTAGAACAGTGTGTGACTGCTGGGATTCGAGCCCAGGTCTGCACAGCCACAACGTGAAATTCTCACCACTAAACTACAATCACTTTGATGAGTATCAAATATTATTATATTTAACATAAACCGCAGTTCGCACTTGCGGTTTTATGTGTGGCTGCTAGGATTCGAGCCCAGGTATCCACGGCCACAATGTGGAATTCTCACCACTAAACTACAGCTACTTTGATAAGTATCAAATATTATATTTAACATAAACTGCAGTTCGCACTTGCAGTTTATGATAAAAATAATATTTAATTCAGACTGCAGATGCGACTTACGGTTTTTGCAACCGTCGGGTAAAAGGGGGGTCGGTTAAACCCCAGTAAAACCGCAACTCTGACTTGCGGTTTTACAGGCATCGTTTTCTGTGTTTATTTACCCATTGGACAACAAGGCGGTGCTGGTCAAAGACCAGTCAAATCGCAATTCCCACTTGCAGTTTCATACTCGTTTTTCCACACTGGCTTCCACGTAATCACGTTGCTGACGTGGCAACGAAATCGCAATTCAGAATTGCGGTTTGACTGAGTCAACTACCAAAACAGACTCATGCTGGTAATATTTTTCAAAAGAGACCCATAATGGTAATTTTTTTAAAAAATAAACCCACTTGGGTCAATCAACCTGAATATTTAGACCTCTAATCTAAAAGTGGATGTATCATTTTATCTTAATTAAAATGAACTTGTGAAGTATAAGAATAGAGATGAGGAGTCTAATTAGGCTCTCCACTCCCGTTTATTCTTCATACTACTTGTAAGTTACACTTAGTGTATCACTTATATCTTTACCCCTTTTTCTTGCGGATAAAAGTTCTTTTTTTTCTTTATATTTATGAATAAGTACCTCTTTATAATAAGCTTCTATAACATTTATCTCGAACCTTTGGAATTACACCTCCGCATGCACTTCTCTTCTATGCAATCTTCTTCTATTCCATATTCTGTTCTTCATTTTCTATCTTGTTAATATCTACGGGGATTCTCAACCTTCGCATTTAATTTTTATTTTAAAATTTAACATTAAAATAATTTAATAAAAAATATGTCAAACATTTTATCTTTTGAATATAATTATTAATTGTCATAGTCAAAGTCTTTTAAAAAAGATAATAAATAATTAAGAAAATAATAATAATAATAATAAATATTATATAATATTTTACTTTTATGTGAAATTTTTTATTTAATCAGGTACCTTAATTTTTTAAAAAAATTATTTGATAACTTAACTATTAAAAATTACTAATTATAACCATTCCATCTAATTATATTAAAGGTGTTAAGTTATAAAGTTAAACAAAATTAATTATAAAAAAGTAGCTGTAAAAACCGGCACTATTATTATTTCAAAATTAATAAAATATAGTAAAAATATAATTTGAAAAAATAAAAAAAATTATTGGTTGGTTTTAGCGTGACGCTTTATTTATTAAAAAAAAAAAACTCTCTCCTTCCTCCTTCATCGTAGAGCACCCTGAATTGTTGTTCTAACAAAACCCAACACCAAAGCACACAAAATTAAGCAAACCTGAGATGACAACATGACCTAGGAATTGCACCTTAAGAGGAGTTTACAAACATAAGATGCATGTTCCAGTTCTTGCTGCTCAGAGACATGTGTTGGGAGAATTGGGAAAAGCTAAGGGCTGAGGCTGAAACCGACCACAAGAGTGATCCATCGTGGGAGCAATTATTACATATTCTCTCATCATCTTCCAATCACCATAAAATATATGATTAACAAATTAATTTATCGTATGAATAAATTTTGTTAATTAAATAATTATTTCATTTTTTTAAACAGTAAATAGTATGTGGTCGCCCTTAAAAAAAAAAGTATGTGGTTGGAAATCACGTAATAATTACTCCTAAATGTGAAGGCAAATTTTATACCGGATGAGTAATTGATATTTTTCAGGAGACTAATGCTTTAGATACTTATTGAATATAATTAATAAACATTGAATTTTATAAAAAATTATAATTAAGTATTCTATTAAATAAATTTTTATCTTATTTTATTTAAAAGATAAAAATGTTCATAATAATTTTTAATTGATATTTTATTTGACGTATACAACAAATTTAAAAATAAATAATTTGAATTATTTTTTATTATTATTTTTTATTTTAATGTTTCTGAAAATTAAAAATAAATAAATAAATCTAAATATTAAGATATAAAGTAAACTCATTAACATTGTTTTATTTTTAACTTATATTTTAATTTTCAGCGGTATTAAAATGAAAAAAAAATAACGTTAAAATTAGTTTATATTTAATTTTTAAATTTTTTGTGCATTAAATAAAATGTGAATTAAAACTAATTTTTATTTAAATAAAATAAAAACATGTTAATGACTATTCAAATTTGATAACATAATTAATTATAATCTTATAAAATTTAATATTTATTAATTATCCTCAACCAATGTCTTAAGGGCATTGGTTAATAAGACACTTTCTTCATTCAAGTTTTATACAAACTTTTAGGAGAACGTGTTTTATTCTAGTGATTCCTAGATTCGAATTTGAGACAATCAGTTAAGGTAATGAAAAAATCATGTACTAATCGATGCATGTGTTAGTTATTTATAAATAAAAGTATTTAAATATGTGAATTTTAATTTTAATTGTCCTTAATTCAACCTTTTCGAAATATAAATATGTTCATTTGAGTTAGTTGGGGTATTATAATAAAATATTCTGTATATATTTTCAAAGGCTTACTTTAAGAAAATAAACTAACATTATAAAGTGATACGTAAAATTGTAAAACATTTATTAAGTTAATATTAAAAGTATTTAATAATTGTTAAATAATTAAAAGTATTTAATAATTGTTAAATAATTAAAATTATTTAATATACACATATTAATTAATTATTTAAAGTACTCGTCAGTTAAATTTAATATTATAAAATTCACAATTATTATAATTTCACTAATTAATTTAATATAGTAACCAAATTGGCCTGTTTTGTAAAGTAATTAACGAGGTCGTTCACTTTTATTTAACTCAAATTTTCATACCAGTCCCTTGATATTAAAATGACAATTTTTTTAATATATATGGTAAAAGGTTTAAACTTAATACTTTTTACAAAAGTTATTTTACCCCTGGAGACATTGTATTGAATTTGTACATTAGAAATATTTAAATACATGTATAGTTTAATTTATTTTAAATTAATAATTATTTTTCAGTTGCATTTTAAAAAATTTAATTATGTTCATAAAATTAAAACTTACCAAATATACTAGTAGCTAGTCATCGTAATTAATTAAATAATAATTTGTTCAAATATATGTACCAAAAATGTGAAATGTGAACTTTTAATACTTTGACCATTATATTTTTGACTTTATTATACATTTTTTTTATATTCTCAATGAATGAAAAAATCATTATAAAAACTAACAAACTTATTATGCTGATAATATAAAATTGTTCCCTGTCTAAAAAAATAACCCTCATGTTATCAGTGTATAGCCATTATATATATATATATATATATATATATATATATATATATATATATATATACATCAATATGATAGCTGTGCTTGTTTAAGAGAGTTAATTTTAAGAATTATTGAATTAATAGTGAGTTAATTTATTATAATTTATAGATTTGAACAACGTGCTTTCTAACTAATTAAGTAGACTAAATACTCCAATTGCTTAGACCCTTTTACAAAGTACATTTAATTTAAAAAATTTAATTAAAAATAATCTTAAAATTATTATAGAAAAGCAAATTGGTAATAACAATTTACTTTTATGTAATATTCATATATTGAAAATTTTATAAAAAATAATTACCATTAAAATTGGTCAACAAATAAAGTAAACTTAATTTAAATTAGTCATACATTAAAAAGACTTCAAGTTTAATATACATTATTGGTATAAAATTATTTACACTTTTTTTATAAGCCAAATTAATATATTCAGAAAATATAAGAGATGACTAAGAGAAAGTACAAAAATAGACACTACCTCTCACTAAAAGATTCACACTTCATTTTGTATAAGAATGTATAGTTAACTTAACTGCAATTAGAATCATTCCCACAAGCAGTTGTGTATGTTAAACAATATAGGTATTTACAAGTACTATTAAACAAAGGAACACTATGTTTGGTATGACTTTTAAAATTATTATTATAACAATTATGTTTTGATTAGCATTAACCAACTTAGTATATATATATTATATATATATATATATATATATATATATATATATATCAATTTGTAATAAATAATAATGTGGACTTTTTTTGCCCTATTAATGAATAAATTATTATATTTTCTTTTTTGGTAAAATTAACAATAAAGAGGCGGTAGAAAATATTAATATTCTAAACAAGGAAATCCCCGTAAAACCAATTATACATAGAAAAAACAATAAATAAATATTAACTTTTGAATCAAGACTTTTTTTTTAAAAAAAAAATGTATGTATAACTATTTCCAAAGAATTCTATATATATTGAAAGATAAAAATATTGACAATTACAATTAGACAATACAATAGATAATTGAAGAACTGAAGTGACGCATGTAAGTTGTTCGTAATGATCATTTTGTTTTTGGCTAAAGGAAAGAACTTCTCTTTATGTATGCTTAGACTTCCATGGTTTTATTACAGTGGTTTTCTTTAGAGCTAAGAGCAAGATATATAGAAGAAGGTTGGCATGGAAAGCGCAAAGAAAATGGCTTGTGACAAAGTTGATATCAATGTTTTGGTTGTAGATGATGACAATACTTCTTTAACCATTGTTGCTGATATACTCAAGTCATTAGGATATAATGGTACGTTAACTTTTTTTTGTTTATTTAACCAAATATTGTATATCAGTACTTTGTTTCTGTGGGATTCATTTTATGTATTCGGAACCTATTCAACCGTTGAAATATATATCATCTAGATATTGCTTGTGCCAAATTTTACGAAAATTATGTAATAAGAAGACAATCTAATTATTTGTATTTTTTTCTATCTTAGTTACATGAATGATGTATTAAAAAAATTCCCACAACGTTGAAACTAATTATCCTATGTTTCGAGACCATTAATTAGGTACTTAATGAATAACCAAAATTTGCATGCCAATGCATATTGATACGCCATGTGTGTGTAGAAAATCTTCTGACATATTCATAGTCGTGCATCTTAAGGGTAAGTTTTAGGTTGCACAAACATCCAAATCAATAATATAAAAAAATATCGATGATCAAAACCAATATAAACTAAAAATAATTGGATTAATATATTATTAGTTTTTATATTTTTATAAAGGTGTAGAGTTTATCAATAAAAAAAAAATTATGTATTAGAAGTTGGGCTAAAAGTTTAACCCAATTTCTATTATATTTTGTTTTCTTCAAACATGGGTTTAAAGAGTCACATTTTCACACTTATATTCTATTTCATGTATCTTCTCAAGAGTTTATCGTATTAAACAAAGATCAAAGCTTTCAATTAGAGGGGTATGTTTTTTTTAAAAAGCATAAACAAGAAAAATGAGCTAAGTTTGAAAACTTCACGTTTGTAGATTTCGTGGATTAAGTCTATGGACTATCATATTTGAGTCAAACAAATTTATCATTTGAATTATTAGTTTGTATTAATATTATAAATTATAATATTTTAAATTTTTAGTGTCTTAGATTATCATAAATAATGATATAATTTTTAATATGATATGATAGAATTTAGTTATTAAAAAAAATGTAAGAATTTTTAATTTTTTTTTTAAAAAAGTATATGTATGAACCTATGAGAAGTCTGTTAAGTTTGTAGTCTTTGCAAGCCAAATGTAAATTTAAGAAAAAAATAATTTATTTGGTGAATAAGACTTATTTAATGGCTTAAAACATAAGTTTCGCAGGTTGCATCTTAAACGGATTAATCCGGTTTATGTACCCACCTTTAGTTTCCACTTTTCATTAACTATAAAAATTATATAGTTTATTTATAATATTATATCACTTAATAGTAAATATTGATTTTACATATTGTGTTAACTTTTTTCATTGATCCTCCTAATAACAGTTAAAACAGTGTCAGACAGTTTACAACAACTTACGTACCTCGTTAACAAATTGAGCTAGATCCCTTGACTCATATTGTGTTAATTTTAATGTTAGTTTTTAAACTCAATAATACAATCTAAATCAATCCAAAAATAACTACATGATTTAGTTCGGATGGTAAACAAGAATGAAAAAAATTCAATCTAAATATCTAATTAAATTAAATTAAATTAAATAAAAAATTAACACAAATACAATCTAAACTAGTAAGTGTACACCTTGTGAGTTTGCGTATAATTTTTTCTCACACAAAATCCATAGTGGTATTTTCGAAGTTGGAATGAGTTTCTTTTTAAACTTATCATATAAATTAAAATTGTTCTCTTTTTACTCTTTAATTTGACATGTCCTTTGAGATTGGATTCCCAGTTTTTTATTCCACTTTTTTAACCGTATACAAAGCATTCTTCATGTTCGTATCCTTTGCCTTTATACTCCAAATATAGGTTTTTCATGTCTACATTATTATTTGCCTTTGTAGTCCAAATCTAAATCAGATTTGCAGTACTTGCATGCATTAATATCACTAACAAAGTAATCCTACTAATGATGTGTCATTTACGAATGTATAATGTTAATTGAGTTAACCTGTAAGTATAGAATTATAGAGTTAGAAAATATTTGGTAATTTAGTTACAAACATAGATGACTAATTTAAATAAAAGTTAATTTACCCAGTCAAAAAAAAAAAAAAAAATTACAAGCTTTTTTAGAGTAAATAATTTGGCAGCAACAAAGGGTTCATAGTAGCCTCTAACTCCACTTTTAGAGTAAATAGTTTATCTGATCTCTCAAGTATTACTCTTTCTCTTAAATAGTCTGGTGACTTATTGTATATTAATTAATTAAGGAAAAAAAATGTATTTCTTACTGAAAAAAATGTAATTTAATTTTAATGCTTAATGAGCTTATATATTTCACTCGTTGGTTTTGAAGTTCAGTTCTCACAGCCAACGGTGCTCTCAATGCTTTGGAGACTCTTCGAGAGTTTGAAGGTGTTATCGATCTCATTGTTACAGAACTTCACCTGTCAGGAATGAATGAGTTTGAATTTCAAAAGCGTGTTGAAGATGAATTCCATGTACCAGTAATAAGTAAGTATCATTCTTGGAACATTAATACATCAAATAAACTTTTCAATATCATCTTTGGGTAACACCATTATCCATCACATAATAAAACTAACAATGTCAACAACTAATATTTATTTATAAAAATATAATTTTTCTATTAGGGGCTCGGAAGGTGACACGATTGTGCAAAATGACATCCATGCACTATTTAAATTTTAAACAGCTTAGGCCATATATTATATGACATAGCACTTGTGATTGAGATTCTTTCTTTTGTTTCATGTAGTTACGTCTGCAGATAGTAGAACAAGTGTAATTTCCAAGAGTTTAGCAAATGGAGCATCACACTATATTTTGAAACCTTGTTGCACGGATGACTTCAAAGACATTTGGAACTATGCTACGGCTTCAAGGAAAAGGAAACTAACCATTGGAAATAATGAAGGAGAGCCACAACCTGGTTCTAGCAATTTTATTCAGGATTATAACTACGCAACATCATCGAATGTGAAAAAGAAGAGAAAGAGTTCCCAAGTGAAAATGGAAGGCCAAAGGGAAGATAGATCTCGGCTTGGAAGGAAACCAAAGATTGTTTGGACACCATACCTTCACAACCTCTTCCTGTTTGCCATAAAACAAATTGGATTTGATAGTAAGTATTCTGCTTCAATTTTTTGGTTTCTGGATTTATCCAATGAGTTTTTCACAATTTTTTATAGTTCACACCCTATCTGCACCAATGTAATTAAATTGGTTGAAATGTAAAGATCATGTTCTTATAAATGTAGGTAGAAGGAAAAGAAACATAGAAAGAAAAAGTAAAATAAGTATGAAATGTGATAAGTGATCTCATAAGAACTGTCAAAGAAAGATAGGAAAACATGAGATAGAAGAGAACATGTGTATATCTTTACATGCAATTTTGTAAAAATAAGAAGATAGAGATAGACTCACGAGTAATTATGTGCCAAACGTAATAGGCTCTAATTATGTGCTTATTTTCCACTCATTCAGAGGTTGGGCCCAAGAGAATTCTTGAAATCATGAACGTACCCCACTTGACACAAGAAAATGTTTCTAGTCACTTACAGGTTTGTTTGATAGCTTCTCAACTAACTCTATTCTATGCATGCATGGTAGAATCTTAGTAAACTCTACTGTTCATCTGATCGTATGCACCTAAGTTTAATTAATTTTTTTTTGGATAATACACATCTTACGAGTTCTAACACTTGCAGAAGTTTCGGATATTCCTGAGAAAGGTAGCCAAGAAAGGGTTACGTGACGGTCTATCTAAAGGGGATAAAAGGTCCATCTTTTCCAATGGCCTTTCGGAAACGGTAATCAAAGACTTCCAACAAGCAACAACCAAAACGCGTGTTGTGCAGCAAAATATGAAAAGAATAGAAAATCTAACAGGGAATAGAGGGATTGCCAATGCTGTTAAACCTAACAATCATGTTTCAAGAAGTCCTTATGTGACTAACACTCCACTTGGAAGATGTCATCAATTTGGCTATCCAAGTGACAGTGGCTTGAATATGATGCTTCACAACCAGCATGGTAATTCTTTGAATCATGCAAGACTTGGAGTTCGATCATGCTTTGGAACCAATGTTGAGCAAAAAATGGTGGGAAGCTATGAAAACCGACTATATTATGCAAAAGGCTCTAGCAGCAAGGTTGGTGCTGTCTTTCCATTAGATGGCCCAAGGGAAGGTGTTAAATATGGTGTCCACCAATTGATGTATCCAATTCCAAACCATGGTTCAAAGGGAAATAATCGTAATTTCAGCTATGGTCAAGGAAACTGGAATATGGGATCTTTGAACAACTCTTGGACTACTTCAAGTCACAATCCTAGCAGTGACATTCAACTGAATGGTGGATCACAAATGGCTGGAAATGAAATATTAGAAGAAGGGTTTAATAGTAACGTTAGTATTATGGATTCTATAGCAAATAGCAATAACTTTGGCCTGATCAATGCGACAACTCAAAATGAAAATAATGATGTCGCAACTTCGGGTTCGGCTGAAAGAGGGTTTGCTTCTGCTTCTAGTGCTGGGGAGTGCTGGTCTAGTGAGCTAGCAGAAACATTGCTCAGTAATAATGGAACTATAGAAGAAAATATTCCAAGGAACGCTGAACTCCCTCATCAACCAAAAGGGAATGTTGCAGAAACTGATAATACTGCTACAATTGGTGAGGGCAATATTAGCCACAAGGAAGATGACCTTTCTGATCTTTTCAAGTCGCTAGATGGAATGGATCTTCTTAGTGAGGTAAGCTGCGTTTAGATAAACTAATATATATATATATTTAAAGCAAATCTACCAAAGTTATGAACAATGTAATGACTTTATACCAAAATAGAAATAGATTTATCATGTATGCCGTAAGTGAAAACTATGAATTATATCCAAAAAAACGAAGTGAAAATTATGAACTGAAACCATTATAACTGTACATAAATGTTTAAGATTAAAAGTTGATTGGTGATGACTTGCCCATTTAAACTCTATTCACTATTTTATTTTAAATTTGATAATTAAAATATGATTTAACAGTCTGTGTTTATAGATTTATTTTGTTTTTACAATAAAAAGAATTCTGCCACAACTATCAATATAGAGCTATGAGAAAATACAATTTAACATTTTTATATCATTTCAATGTTACATTTGCTATTCGTCATAACACTTTTGTTTTCTTATTCAGGTTGATCAGAAAATCCTAATGGAAATAATGCAGTAACATCCAAAATAAGGTTGTTTGAAGTAACCTATTTTGAAACCATGTGTATTGAAGACTTGCTCAACAACGTATTTAGATACTTTATATCTTTTGGATATTATACCTCCTTAGATACTACACTTGGTCAATGTCTTGATTAAATTAGCTCAAATCACTTGCTCATTTTAATTTCCAACTGGTGTTCCGGGTAGAATTTGAGGATTAGGTTCAGACTTCTATGTAAATAAGTGGGTGTGACAGGGTCCACAAAAAACGTTAGCAATTTGTGCCATTTGTCATAATAACTCTTGATTACTACTGTTGATATCGAGAGGTTAAAATTTATGGTCATTTGTTGCGTCATCACTTCATAATTACTCTCATTAATTTGCTAACGAATGTTATGAAATTTTTTATAGGCATATATGTTTGTTGAAGGCCTTTGTTTAATTCCCTCAAAATACACTCATCAACCACCTGTGTCTAACTCTTAAAAAAAAAAACCACGTATGTCTAAGTCAACGTCAATTTGGAAAACACTAATATTACAAAATAAATTAATCCCTAGTTTTAAAATAATTATAACATTAAAAATAATCTAAATAAGTGTATCATTTATCTTTTTGACGTAAAAATAGTAACACAACACACTCTATATATGATTCATGAAAATTTATTAAAAAATAAAAATTATGAGTCTTATTTATTATTAAATAACTTTTTGTCTTAATTTTATTTATAGTTTCCAATAACTTCTAACCAATAATAAATTGTGCGTTAGAATAAGTGTATTATTAATACTCCTTTTCAATGTAATATTGACTAGTTTTTCAATAATATTTATAATATATTCAAGATTGTTTAATTCAAAATTTATATATATTTATAGGAGTTTTATAAACTTAATTGGTCGACTAGTTTATAAACTCGTAAGAGTTTATTTGATATAAAATAATAATAAAATATTTATAAATAATATCCTAATAAAACATTCCAATACTTAAATACTAAATTTGACAAGATATCACTATAAAATAATAGTAAATGGTAAAATGTTTCATTAAGATTTATGGTTGTTGAAAGAGGGTTTGATATTTTATATATAAAAGTTCTTCGATTCAAATATATGTTGAATAATAAAAATAGTAAATGTATTATAAAGTTGTAATTTTTTAATTTATTAACTCGTTAATTCAATAATAAACTTGAGAGAATATACAAAGTTTATATAAAAGCTATTAAATTTTCTAAAGTTTATTAAAAAAGAATTTATATACAAATTAACTTATAAACTTCTAAGAATAATCAAGTTGACTAAGAGTTTGATAACCATAGTATAACTTTAATTTGTAAAATGTAATATTAGTATAAAGTTATTTAGTCAGGTCATTATTTTTTTTTCTATACTTATTTTGAAATAATATTTAAAACCTATTTTTTTTACTCTCTAAAAAATATTAAAATAATTAGTTAGAAGTGGTTGTTACATCTATGAAAAAATATTTTTGAACTAAACGATATAACCCATAACATAGTAGGAGGTTGCTAGATTCCTTAAAATATTATTCTCTGGAGTAAACCGTTAAAATATTTTTTTAATTTTTTAAAAAATTTATTAGTACATTCAATTATAATTATTATAATAAGTTTATTGATTTATCAATTTTCTTTATAGAATACAATACATATTAATTAAATTTTTTTATTGCATATTTTTATATGATTTACGTATAAAGCGGCTAAACTTTTATATTCTCTATCATTATTCTGAACACTATAAGTGAAAGTCTCTAACCCTTCTAAGATTCACACACTCTCGTGTCCTCGCACTCTTACCGTTTTCCTCTTCAACATTCTCGTTCTCTTGTTTTTACTCATGAAGAGGTAAGTTTCTTCTTTTCCTTTGGTTCAACTTTTGATTATAGGATTTCTCATTCTATGAATCAAACAAGTAAATTTTGATTCAAACATGCAAATTGAAGGTTGGGTTTGTCTAATTAAAACACCATTTAGCAATTTTAAGTAATGGTGGTTGCTTTCTGATTCTGGTAAAAAAAATGGATGTGTTACTAATTCCTAATTTTAGTTGCTAAGATTTGGTTACCAATTTAATTTGGTTACTGGTGTGTTCAATTAAATTACTAATTCCTACATAAATTTTATTACTGGTGTTGGGATTATTAAAGACCAAAGGATGAGTTTGTAAATAGGTTTCCCTACTAATACTTTATTTGCCTAAAAAAATTGGTTACGTAGGGAAACATAGAATTTATGGTTATTCGGTTTGTAGATGGGTTTGGATACCCCCGTATCCAAATTAGTTTCATACTTTATTTGCCTAAAAAAATTTGTTTACTGTTGTATTCAATTTTAGATGCTGAGATTGGTTGGTATATTCAAGTTGAGACTACTGAATACTGATTGAGAGCTATCTTGTGACTCAGATAGTGTCATGTGCCAGATTCAATTTTGGGGTATGATGATTCTTTATATATAAGAGAAGGCCTTCATTTAATATTGTTTTGATTTCCTGAAAAAAGATACAGTCTCTACTGTTTTCCCCTATGAGGTAACACTTTCTTTTTTGTTTAGTTTTAACTTACTTTTGAAATCTTTTACAGGTTTATTCTTGAAATTTCCTAAAAAAGATATATAGTGTACAGATACCTAGGGTCATTATTTCATTATCTCATGTTAATAGCTTACTTGGCTTTCTTGAAATTTCTATTGCTTAAACACTAAGTGTTTGAGTTGGTACCTAACCTGTTTGCTATGGCAATGTGGACCGTTGTATTATTTTCCTTCAAATTGTTAATGTTGTTTCTTTAAATTATTTGCAGAAAAATGCAAATGGAATCTGAAAGTCTACCACTGTTCCAAGGTAAGAGGAGAGGCCTGGAATAATACATATAAATACTCCATATGAGGGCTTCCCTCATGAAACCTGTTGAACAACTGCATGTTTCAAGCATGCCTGCATCAGAAGCATCTGTTCCTAGCACTGACAGTTCACCAGATAAGAATAATGAGAATGAGGCAGGAACCCCATTCTAGGATTAAATAAAATGGTTAATTATGAACATATTCTATTATAAATTGTCTCATTTGATATAGATGCTTTTCCTTTTTGTAATTTCTGTAATTTATTTTCCACAGGCAAGGCTTATGCAATATTTGTTATAAATTTGTCTCATCTTGTTTCTTCTTTTGAGCTCACAGGTTCACGTATTTTGGGTTCATCAAGGATTGTGATTTTGATGGAGACTGACAGACCTGACAGTCGGATTCTTCTTCCATTTTGAGACTCTCTGCCTGCTTCTCTTCCATCCTCCATCATACCCATGGCTCGGCCAGTTGGGCTCAAGGAGAAAAAAGTGCTTGTTGCAGTTTATGGGCTCAAGCAGAGAGGGAGAAAGAGTATGAGATGATATCGAAAAGAACTTTGGAAAGCATTTGCATTCTAACAATATATCCCAACACCATCACTTCAGTTATAGTCCAGGCAAGTTTTGTTCTCAGTATTAAAATTATGGTTTTTTTTCATATTTTATAATTAGTTTGGTTCAAAGAACATGGTGCAATGCAACTATCTTTTTCGGTTTTTGTGTTTTACTCTAATTTGGATAAGGTGTCTGCTGCTCTTAAAGTTCTTTTGTGTGAATGCTTCTTTGTTAGAATCGGAACTTCCATTTTCTTGCCATTGTTGATTGCGTTATAAAATATTCGAGTCACGTGTGTGATTTCACTGATTTTTAGGTAACAGTAAACATTTTTATTTGCTTACCTTCATCTGTTTCTGCTGTAGGTTGTCCATGACGATGGTGTTGTATCCTACGTATAAATTCAATTCTAATGTGATTTATATGGTAACTGTTCCTTTATGATTTTGATATTGTCTACTTTTACTGCAACTTTTCCTTTTAATTTGACAATTCTTCAATATGAGATTTTTAATTTATTGTGACATGTATCCCTTAGGATTTAGCTTTGATGCTGAAAATATGACACGATTTGTCTTTCAACTTTAATCACTACACCGAAAGATAGTTAGTAAAAAATTAAGAACATTTATAGCTAAATATATGCATCACTATAGTGTTTTAGTCTATAAAGATACTCGCCGCTGTAGGACAATATATGTTCTGCGGTTTTCTATCCACATAGTCTATCTAATCAAGATTATCACTAAAATTAATCCATACACCATAGAAACCACGAGATTAATCTAAACAAATCAAAAGATTGGTTTTATACTTCTCTAAAGTATATATATATATATATATATATATATATATATATATATATATATATATATATATATATATATATATATATATATATATATATATTAAAGAGTACAAATTTCTAGCATGATTCTATTATCTAAAGAGATAAAAAGCTTGGTAATTGCCAGGTTAAGCCATAACGTATTGTTATCAACAACATTACCAAATGAGGTGAAATTTTTACACCTAATTTGCAATGGACTACCACATAATTGCTTTCTTGATTATGTGACTTTGAGCCTTTGACAATACATTTGATAGTCATGGATTTGATTGATTTAGTTTTGTTTTTTAGTTTTTGAAAAGAATTTTTAAAAATTGTTTTTCTAGAAGAAAAGAAAAGAAAAAATATGTTTGATAAGTGTTATTTAAAAACTATTTTGAAGATGTGAAAATGAAAAAACTTGTTTCATATTTATTGAAATTTCATTAATAAAAAAAACAAAAATATATTTTCATTGTAATTTGAGTTTTCAAAACATAAATAGAAAACTGAAAAACAAAATTATTTATACATGTTCTTGTTTTTTGATTTTTAAAAACTAAAAAACTAGAATTGTTTTAAAAAATTATTTTAAGAAAACAATAATCAAACGAATTTTTTAATTTTTGAATACTAAAATATTAAAAATAGTTTTATAAAATTATTATCAAATAAATACTATATTTTCATCTATTCTCCTATTTTGTATGGAGGACCCCAAAAAAGTTTAGTGTTGGCATTCTCCTAGCACAATTAAAATACCCTGCATGTTCATCGTAATCTTCCTATGTAAGAATAACTTTTTAGTTTTAGTTTATAATGCATATGATATTTTCTCTTTGGTAAGCCATATATGTTGGTATTGATTATTGTCTAAATCCATTAATGGTGAAACCTTCTACAAATATATCAGTGTATGTAGTCAAATTTCAGTAGAGAAGCCAGTTAGTAGGTGATATATTTAATTATTATAAGACTCAATTACTTCATCTACTTGATTCCTAAAAACATATGATAGAGATACTACGTGTATTAGTAATATGGTTAAACAATAGTATATAAATAAAGTATAAATATAACTTTATAAGTCAGTTTTGTAAAATTAAATTAGACTAAAATTTATTTATAATATGATATTAGAGCATATTTTAGCAATTTGTTATTGTTGGACTTATTGTATAAGTTGTTACTGAATGACTCACAAATTTAAACTTCAAGTTCAAAATGTTCATTATCATCTTACAAACCTTTCTTATAAGATTGAGTTACCAAAAGGTCTTATTTTGACAACAGTGAAAACGGGCTCTTCTAGTTTATAACTAAATGGACGTAAATTAGGAATAATTTTTTTAAAATTTAAATTTAAAGAACTAGCAATAAAAGGAATGGGAGTTTTACAATAAATTCCTTTAAATGTAAATATAGTTACTGGACAAATAAAGAACTTGTAAAGTTAAATTCCACCAACTGTAAATTGAATACTACAAGAATCATAAAATGAAACTCAAATGTAAAAAAAAAAATGTCGTTAGAAGTGAATGCAAGTAAAAGTAAAGAATTTTAAATTGTAAAATGCTAAAATGTAAATTTCACACACTTTTGTGGTCTATGTAACTATATTCCTTTCTATAGTTCTAGAATTATAGCTTCACTTCTCAGTTCTAAATCCTAACTGGTGTTAAAAGTGGCTAATTCATTCAAGACTATAGAAAAAGCAATAAAAAGAAATCAAATAGAAAAGATAACATACATCATGCTTATTTTGGAGGGACAATTTGTATTGTCTTATTGCAGAGTTATCAATATTATATTAAACTGAGGTAACACTCTTGATATGTCATACTTCAATTGATTAGCATCATAATAGAGGTCTAGAATCTCCAATCAAGGTGGACCATGAAGATCAAGTGAGAATGGTAATTGGAAACCTTGGATTGACAAAATTGAAGGCTAAATAACCGATTTTGCAAAAAGAATTTCAAGAAAGTAGGGATAGAATTCCAAGAAAGTAGAAATAAACACGGGTTGAGTTAAGTAAGGTTTAAACAAACTCAAGATTTCAATCCAATCATAAAATATTGGATTAAGCTGGATTGGTTTCCACTTTTTTATTTTATTATTAAACTCAATCCAATCCGACCTGTCCTTGAACGGGTTGGTTTAAGTTGAGTTAATTGGGTAACAGTTTTAATATTGTTTTATTTTTTTTAAAAAAAAAATTAGACTATTCTTTTATTAGCTTTTTTAGGATTCCTGTTTTTTAAAATATAGACTATATAATTGTTATAACATAAAAGAACAATAAATCATAGTTACAAATTATATATCAACACTAAAACAAATTAAAATTAACATACAACAAAATTTTCAAGCAATAATAACTAAATAAACATTTGTCCAAAATAAATGTAAACAAAATTTGTCCAAGCTAGCCACAAAATAAATATAAACTACACAATTTGTCCAAACTAACAAAAACGTAATATCAAAAGAAACACATAATAACAAAACACATAATTTTAAATAATAATAATAATATATAATAATTTACTATTATAGTCGGGTTAGCTTGATTTGGTTCTTGGGTTTAATTTACTAAACCTGTCACCCAACCCGTAGTTGATTGGGTTGGGTCAAATTTCATCCAATCATAAGAAAAACTCAACCCAATCTGTTTGGATTGAATTGGGTCTTTGGGTCGCTCAACCCAATAAACACATCTATAAGAAAGGTCAAAAGGAAAAAACTTGTTAGGAAGTTAACAACAGAAAAATAGAAAGCTTAATCAAACTTGCTTAGCAAGAGTTAGGGCTAGCTATTGGATAATTGACTCTATAACCAACCTTTGAACTCCTTAAGCATGAAATGGGTCTTGTCGAGCAAGTTTCTCTTGTGATTTATGATGTATTTTAACCCCAAATACATTTTTCAACTTGTATTTGCTTAGTTGTTTTAATATGTGTTTAATAGAGTCCAAAACCTTGTTATCAAAATGTGTCTGATTTGGAAAGCAAGCATGTTACCCTACTAGATATATATATATATATATATATATATATATATATATATATATATATATATATATATATATATATATATATATATATATATATATGCATACCATAACATTTATTCTAATTATCCTTTTATTTAAGGTTTTAATTTTCTTCTTTTATATAAAAATTAGATAATTAAGATTTTAAATAATATTCATAGTTTTAGTCTAATAGTTAATATTTTTTTTATGATACACATACATGTTTGAGTTAAATTGAAACAATATCAGTTGAATCAACAATTAATAGATGAAGGTCCACCGTTTATTAGATGAACATCCAATGTTGACAGACAAAGAACAACCAAATAGCTAAGGCACCATCGCCCAACACTCACAACATGGGCACTCAACCATGGCTTCTGAGCTTAGCACTTGACCTGAATGCATAAATGTCATAATGAAATCGTAGAGCAATAATGTTCTTGCTAACACTTATCGATGAAAAAATTGAGTTATAAAAAGAGCTTGTGGTCTGGAAGCTCATAACTTTTGATCCTTCTAACTTAAAATCACATCCTAGGGTTCGTGGCTTCATCTCCTTCCTTCATTGTTTTGCTTTTTGATTTCTCCACCATTTGTGATGTTTCCTCCTCTATGAGTAGCTGGGTTTTTTGTTAATTGAGATTTTATGTAACTAAACTCGATTCATATGTATTCTTTGATTTTTAATATAAGTTTATTATTCTTTTTTTCTCTATATGCTTATTTTACTTATCTTTGTTTATTTTGTAGTTTGAATACAATTACAACATGTATTTAAATCGAAAATGGAAAACAGAACCTGATGAGGTTTATTATTTGGAATAAAGTAAAATTTATTGAGCATATTTGATTCTTTTTTTTAATGCAAGCAATTTGGTTTAGGTTATTTCAAGGATTGATAACTCCAAAATCAAAGAGCTTAGATCTTGCACGTAAAGGATTAGGGTTAGTGAAGTGAAATCCTAACTTATTCTACATTTGCGTTAAAACCTTTTCTTACTTACAAGTTTAACTTTTTATCTTTTTATTGCTCTTTGTAGTATTAATCAAAACTTTATACTATTCATTAAACAAGTAAAAAGCATATAAATTTCTCAAATATCATTCAAGTCCCTATGAGTACTAGTTTGTAAGTATCGAAAATACTACACGATTGATACTTTTTGTCAATTAGGTGACAATTGAACAAAAAAAAAAAAAATGTAGCCTGAATTTGAACGGTGGACAAGTTTGATACGAGACAAGTTAGACTTTAAAATTGTATTCAATTGGACAGATATACATTTGATATTTTTTCATTAAATTTATTCAATTTAAAATTAGTAAAATACAAATAAAATTATTATGCACAACTTGATGGGCATTGGGCTAAGTGATGCCACAAAATAATGTAGCCCGCAAGGTATATAAGTTAGTCAAATAATTTGTTTTGGCAACTTTAGGCATAGTTAATAATTAGAAATGTAATTAATTACAATAATTATAGAATAAATAGAAATTAATTTGTATTTATGATTTACATTAATGAATTTAGGTCCTATCCAGTTGCCATGATATGGCAAGATAAAAAAACATGACGAATAGAATAAGAATATGGTAGGATACAATAAGAACATGATAAGTTATAATCCTATCTAATATTTAACTCACACATCATATAATATATAAGATAAAGATAGAATATATATATATATATATATATATATATATATATAAATAAATAAATAAAGAGAGAGGATAATAGTTATGGTGAAAAATAAGAAAACTTAGAATATCCCTAATAGGAGAAACTTATAAGAGTTGTTTAGTACATCAAATATTGGGCCTGATGGTCCCCACTGTATCACATTAATATTAAGTAACTTTACTTTTTTCACTTCAATGATGAGTTTCTTCAAGCAAATGTAAGAAACTCACAATTTTATAATTTTTTAAATTTTGAACTTCATTAAAATTATAGTACCTTAAAATTAAAATTTATTTTTAATTATTACAAATCAACTAACACTTTTTTAATTTTGCAAAAAAAAATAATATTTAATAATTTTTTAATTTAAAAACATTGACAATTACATAACATATAAATAAAAATATAACAATTGGAATACATACTAATATAAAAATAAAAAACAATAACATTGAAAAAAAAATACATGACAATGAAAAATATAATATTCTACATTAAATTAATTTGCATTATTTCCTACTCCAAATTATTTCCAGATATGCTCAACCAAATCTGCTTGAAGTTGGGGTGTGTGCCTCTGTTTTGAATCGCTACTCTCCTCTCAAAGTATGTAGATCTGAAACTGGGATGGACACCCAAGATATGTCCAATGTCGACATTTCATTTCCAACAATATCATAATCAACATGATTCTGATAAGTATGTTGTTCATCCTCAACGATCATATTATGAAAAATGATACATGCATAAATTTGCATGAGCATCCCAAAAACTTATCAGACCAAGAATAATTGCGAATCGGGATTGAAGCACCCCAAATGAACATTCTACATCCTTTCTTGTCAACTTTTGTCATTGTGCAAATAATTTTCTCCTCTCCTTGTGGCATTGGAATGGTCTTCACAAATGTGACAAGTTCTTGATAAATGTCATCCATTAGACAGTATCCCATATCATATTGGGTCCCGTTGATAGAGAAATTCATGTTGGAAATAATAGTGGATTGGTATTAATCAATTATATTTTATCATTATCTGGCAATTTAAGATTTGGTGATAATCATATCTTATAATATCTTTATGATTATTTGAATGGGATTATAGTAAGATTGACTCTGTGATGGGTTGAGTCAATCATAAAAGGCCCATTTGAGGGGTCTTTGCCTACCCTGGGGGATTATAAATTTGCCATCCCATTAAGCAAATTATAACAACAACAACAATATCATTCTCTAGAATAATCCCCTAGAAAGTAGGTAGTAAAACCCTCAAAAGTTCTTATTGAACTCATATCTCTACAATAATCATTCCTAGGATTTTTTTGTTCTTGAAAATCAAGAACTTCAATTCAATATATTTGAGGTACACAAATTCTCTTTCCTCTATCCTTTTATATTTAATTCTCTATACATACTATAATCTTGTATCTACTGATTTAAGGTTTCCTTTTATTTTCATCAATTGGTATCAGAGCCAAATTAGATACATATTATGGTTGTTTTCTATTAGAGAATTATGGTTGTTTTCTATTAGAAAATTAAATTTGAATTGAAGATTTTTTTGTGTTATTAGTTAAATTTTATAATATAGTTCACTATTATCTTTTTCACAAAAAAAAAAATGAGGGTTTACGCTACTTGTTATTGTTAAAATAACATGTTAAAGTTTCATTCCCTTACCCTTACATGGGTAATTTATATATTGAAACTTCTTTTTAAGTGTTACCCCCTTTAAAACCTAGTTTTCTTTTAAATAATTATGGGGTAAATTGTTTTCAAAATTACTTAATAGTTTTCTTTTTTTTTATGTTTGACCAATATGAGTCATTTGTGTGGGCAACATAATATATTTGTGTTAACTTTTACTTTGGAAAGTATTAATGGGGTTGCATGGACTCATTTTTATACCCATATTTTTGTGATTTGGTCAAGGGAGAACTTTGTGGTTTTGATACGATCATGTATGATGATTCGTGTGTTAAATTCATTCTCAAAAGCATTGAATGTTGTTGCTAATTTTTTATATTCTTATTTTTTCAAAAATACCATATTCATTTAATATTTTTATATTATTGGTATTTTTTAGTATAAAATTTTTTTTGATTAATTCAAGATTAAATTAATTTTTTTTTACTATTATAATCTTGAATTTTTTACCTATTTTCATTGTGATAATTCTTTACAGTATTTGTATTCTCCAATTATACTGTACTCTCTTTAATATTGAATTATCATTTATAAATTCATTTTAGGTTATTTTATTAATTATGCACAATCTTAATTGTCCTTCTCTTATGAGCATAATTTTCTTTATTAATTTGCATTATTATTACTTGTCTATCATGGGTATAATAATGTAAATTTTGTATGTTGGTCATATAATATATATGATTAAAATTATGCAAATTTATTGGACAATATGCATAATTTCTTTTTTCATTTACATAATTATAATTTCACTATTTTGGATGCATTTATGTGAATTTTGTGATATAATTATTTTTTTATTGCATTGATGATAACTATACTCTATCAGTGTATTGTTATTAATGTAATTTGGTGTTATACAATGTACTTTTCTTGGCTTATGTTAATGATTTTCTTATATCCTATCGGTATTAGAATTTTATTGATATAAGTTATAGTACATTGTAATTTCTTTAGGGATTCTCTTTTAACTGAACTTTTAGAATTACATAATGTTTCCCTATTTTTGTAATATTCAGTTTATTTCCCTCATTTGATCATGTTTAGTTATATTTATATGGAACCAAAATTTACACTCTCATTTTTTTTGTTCCATAATGACTTATAACTTTTAATTGGACATTTTTCCTTCAAAACAAAAAAAAAATGTTGCATTTTTTGTGGTGCAAATTTTCTATATATATATATACATATATATATATATATATATATATATATATATATATATTGATAAAGAAATAGTTGAATTTTATTTAGCCCTCTGGGTATTTTTTTGTTATGTCAACTTATTTTTTCTTTATCAAGTGGAGGGATTTTGTATATTAGAATTTTAATTAATATCTTATAAAATAAATTGTTGTGATATAAGGTTTTTTACTTTAAATGTCCAATTAATCATACATGTGCAAAAACAAATGTTCTTGATAAAATTATTTTTTCTTATCACATTATTTGTGATCACATTGTTGGGATCTATATTAAGGATTTTATATTGGTCTCTTGTAAAATATTTTCTTGTATAACAAACTCTCTATTGATTTGCAATATTAGTATGCAATTCTTGTAAGGACAATATAGGAATCCCAAATTTTAAGAGATTAATTTCTCCATACCATATTTTATAATATTGTTAATGGTATTCTTGTAAAAGCTAGAGGCTTTATTTTGGGATATAGAAATAAACCTATGTCCATTATAAATTGTGATGAGAGTTAGAGACTATTTATTATTATATCCTTAATATATGCAAGAATATGTCTCATTCTTCCGCTGCGTGTAATCATGTTTTATTCTCAAGTGTGTGTAAATATTGTTTATTGTAGCACTTGATTTTTGTTTATGATTACTTTAGAACTTGCTTATGATCTCATATTCTACGTAAAATTATCAAGTGATCTATTTTCTCACTCATGTAATTATTTTTTCAAGATCCTCATAGGGGTCAATATTTTTGTAAAGATTGATTAATATGTGGTTAATTATGAAACCATTTGTGAGAATTATTTATTCTTATGGATGAATTTGTAGGTTTCATATTCTTGTTATTTTAACTACTTCTCTCATTAATCATTTGTTATTCTACTACTTTCTAATTCCTTAAGTAGAATAATAGTGAATTTTAATTCACTTTTATTATTATCTTATAAAGTCATCATCCCACTATCACTAGAACTTTTAATACTAGTGTACCCTAATGATAATCCTAATATTTTTTTGGTATATTAAGGATTAGTGAGAGTATATATAATCTTGTATTATCTCTCGAAACTTATATATTTTTTATTGTCATATAATCTTGTGCACATTTAATTATGATATGCATATTCTATAGGGCTTTTCTATTTATTTTTGTCCTATTTTTATTGAGATACATAAAATCCATTGTATCTTTGTAGACATCTTTAACTGATGTTAAGGTCATTCTGTTGGGTACTGCACATTAATCCTTTTGGCATACAATTATGCATTGTGCATCTCTTTTACCCAAATTTAATATTGATCAAAATTTTAGAAGTATATAATTTTGTATCATGTCTCGAGACTTATCTATTTGTATTGTCATATATTCTTGTGCACATTTAATTGTGATATGACATACTTTATAGGACTTGACTATTTATTTTTGTCCTATTTTAATTGAGATACATAATTCATTGTATCTTAATAGACATCTTTAATGGATGTTAAGAGCATTTTGTTGGGTATTGCACATTAATTATTTTGGTATGCAATTAAGTATTGTGCATTTCCTTATCCAAAATTTCACATTTTGTTTGGTCAAAATTCTATAAGTATATTGTAGATGCAATACTCCTATCGAGTATGATTTTCTACTTTGTAAAAAAGTGCTTATTATGATAGTACTCCTATTGAGTACAATTTTGCACTATTGAAGTACTTATGAATTTTTTTGTTTGGACCAATTATCTAAGTGTTTGCTCAATTGACATTTTGTGGCCACAATAATCTGAGTATCATTTTATATAAACTAGGTGTCTATGTGGTTTTAGTAGGGAATTTATGGATTTTCTACTTATCTTTGGATTCTTACATAGTCACTCTTTTTTGAAACTCAGATTAGTTAAATGTCAAATATTATAGAGCATTTATGTAGCCTATATGTAATTACATATGTTATTGGGCTATGATGAATAATTAGATGCATGTAAATTATGTTTTCTCACCTATATAATTTTTCGGACTCAAGTAAAAAAAAAATTATATTAATTAAACATTTTTTTATTCACTGATCAAATACTTAACTTTGGAGTTTTATAACTCATGGTTTGGTTAAGTTTTGATGTCTTAGATCAGTGGGAGTCTGAAAACTTTCTTATGAGATATGTGTGAAGTAATATAATTTTAGTAACATATCTCTTAGCATTTTTGGATGCTTAAGACCATGTAGTATCATTTTATTGAACTACATTATTCTATATACTTTATGAGAAATATTTATGATATATATCCCTATCGGATATTATTTTGTAGCTCAAATTTCTCATTGTCTAATATAAGATTTGTCTATAATTGTCATTCTAGCTTAATGATTTATCTTTGTATTATTGATTAATACCATCCAAGTGGGAGAATGTTGGAAATAATAGTGGATTGGTATTAATCAATTATATTTTATCATTATCTGGCAATTTAAGATTTGGTGATAATCATATCTTATAATATCTTTATGATTATTTGAATGGGATTATAGTAAGATTGACTCTGTGATGGGTTGAGTCAATCATAAAAAGCCCATTTGAGGGGTCTCTGCCTACTCTGGGGGATTATAAATTTGTCATCCCATTAAGCAAATTATAACAACAACAACAATACACATTCTCTAGAATAATCCCCTAGAAAGTAGGTAGTAAAACCCTCAAAAGTTCTTATTGAACTCATATCTCTACAATAATCATTCCTAGGGTTTTTTTGTTCTTGAAAATCAAGAACTTCAATTCAATATATTTGAGGTACACAAATTCTCTTTCCTCTATCCTTTTATATTTAATTCTCTATACATACTATAATCTTGTATCTACTGATTTAAGGTTTCCTTTTATTTTCATCAATTCACAGTAGGTGCACGACATGACATAACTTTGTTAAACACATTAGATGTACTTAACATAGTAGTGTCATTGTTTGACCCTGCAGTATAAAAAAATGCATGCCAAATATTCATTGAACAATCATCATGACCTCCCTCACGATTACGATGTACCATCCTTCTTCTTTGTGAACGATAACTAGTGTTGTCACCTCCTATTGATTGAAGTACCAACCTTATCACTTCTTCCTCGATGTGTTCTTTAAATTCCTCATTTAAGACTTGATCCAATAATGCATCCAAGTCGTTGTCGAAGTCCATTCGACTAAAGTGTTTGAGTGAGAGAACAATATTGTGTAATCTTAAGAGAAGATGTGAGAATGAGAAAATATTACACAAATATATAACATAATTCACAATGACTGCTTTTACAACAACTATTTTCCAACAATTACTTTTACAATGGATACTTTTCATCATCTACTTTTACAATGACTACTTTCTAATGACTACTTTTACAATGGCTACTTTCTAAAGACTAGTTGCTAGTTGCTAATGGCTACATTACACAAACAAAACAAATAAACTTAAATACGTAATACAATTTTTAAAATTCATGTTTTTGCGTAAGATAGACACAATATTTTTCGTGACACCGAAGTTTCTCTTTAGACATGCCAGTTGTGTCTTTCATTATGATTTCATATTCTAAATGTCTCTTTTGGTCCTGCAAACACCTTTTATGTGTCTCCTTTAAGTCAATAAGTTTTTTTGGTTGTCACTTTTAACTTTCAATTGAGTTTCTATTCTAGCCAAATCAACATTGGTTGAAGCAGTTGCATGTCTTTTTCCTTTTATCTTCCTCTTTGTTGCTTTTTATCCTATAGGTCGATATGCACTAGCAAAGTTCTCTCACATTCTTCAACTTCAACGGGTGTCTCTAGGTTAGATGATGATGAGTATGCACCTGACGTAGATACTTTGCTCCTTTTTGAAGAGTTTTCCATAAATTTTGCATGTCATTTTAATTCATCCCTCAATAACATTCAAGCATGCTCAAATTCAATTTTTTACCTTTTGAATCTTCCATAAAAATCCTATGTGCAAAAGCCATAACACCCTTCTCTCCTTATCCGTTTTTCCTTTGAGTCACTGCTTTTTTGTAGCAATTGATGAACTTTTGAACTACAGGGTGAATTTTTTTCCATCGAGACTTTAATTGAGTGATAGTTCTAGTTGTTAATCGACCGTGGTTGTCATCGTTGTTGTATGCTTATTTTATTCGCGCATAGTATTGATTTAATGATTGATCAACTCCAACAATTGGATCCTTTGAAACATTCAACCATGATCGAATTAAAATTATATGCTCTGGGACTGTGAATGGCACACAAGATTTTTTCTGTGATATATTTTCACTGCTTCCATTGAGTTGGATACCAAAAGGTTTGAGAGGTGATTCAGGTTTGCTATTAGGTGGGTCTAAGTTAGATGAAGGAGCCATATGACTAATGTTTGGGATGGTGGAAGCATAGGAAATTATGGGTTATAAGAATTTTTACTAGTAAGACATGGTGATGGATACATAAAATTTTGGGGATTTTGATAATTATCACCAATACGAGGTGATTGGTTTTGCAAAGGATAGTTATAATATTGATAATGATAATTATACGAGTTGGGATTCATAGCACAATTTGGGCACAAAATTTGATTAAAAATGAGAGAAACAAAATTCAAGATTGAGAAGATGTGGGCAAAAATTTTGGTCCCATTGTAGCCAACAGTTTTTACTCTCTTTCGAGATAAATCTTATTGGGAGCTCTTCTCATTTCGCAAGCAAAATTCTTCTCCCAAGTTCATTCTACAAACGAAATCCATAAAATATATATCAATCAAATATAGGATAAAGAAAAGTTCTATCATTGAATAATAAATTTAGATTAATAGAGTAAAAATACAATAGAGTTTAGGACAAAGTTACATCAAAACCCCAACCAAAAGGATTTGATAGTCGATGGAGGTGGAGAGCTTGATCCATGGCATGGTGGTACAAAAATGGAGTGAAATGGTTAAGAATGGTGGCTAGGATGAAGAACCCTAAGATGGCCTTGTCAGCACATTGGCGTTGGGTGCTCGCTTTGTGACCGTTGGGCACCAAACAGGGTAAATTAACCCTTCTCAGGTTGATGGGCACTGGGTTCCCATTTTACCTCTGTTGGTGCTAGCCAACGCTAGGTGACCACTCCTTGGATGTTGGGCATTAACTCTAGACTTCCAAAATATCTGCATGGATAGTATAAATGGATACATATCACCCGTGTGTACAAGTTTTTTTCTACTCACTTCTTAACAGACACGAGTATCATAGTACCCCTATCCGCGGGTACCCGCTAAACTAAAATTTTATATATATATATATATATATATATATATATAAGTGAAAAAGATAATATTTTTGGAAAATAAATCAAATCAAAATATTAATTATCAAAATTCATTTATATCAATCTTATTTTTTTATGAAAACTTCATAGTTAATAAAATTAGTTATTATAAAAATGTCGATAATATAAAATAAAGATTTTATTTGTATTAAATATTTTCTTATAATATATTATATTAATTTACTTTTAGTCTAATTAATCTTGTAGAAACTAGTATAATTTTATTTATAGATTTTTCAAAAAATAAATTATTTATTTGATAAAACTTCTTATAAAAAATATTTAATTTTAAAAAAATTATTTTTTGAAAATATTCATTGGTACCTGTGGATACCCATGGGTATTTCTATAGTGGGTACCCGGCAGGTTTTTAGCGGGTAACGAGTAACGGGTTTTTGTAACGGGTAACCACTATACGTACCCGCCTCGACCCGTTGCCATTCCTAGACTTGACACACAATACAACATGATACATACAATGAAACAAAATTTGAAACAAAGTCATAGAATGAAACAGAAATAAAATGCATTATGACACAATTAACAAATGCAAAACAACACGGTTTAGAACCAAAATCTTCCTTATATTAGTACCCAAAAGCATGGAATGCGCACGACGAATTGACAATTCAACTATGGTGCTCACAAGAGTAAAAAGAGGTTTATCATGCACTAGTCAACTCAAAAGGTATGCTATGGAGATCATAGAATTTGAGCAACCTAACAAGCAAGGTGTTTCACTCCACACAACTATTTTGGATAGAAAAATTAACACTCATGTCACACAATACACCCATACAAATAAACTTTGTTGTCCATCTTAACACAACAAAAACAAAACATGCACAATTGGCTGAGCTAGAAAGAAAATTGGTTTTTCTGGAAAAATAATTAGAAGGGTTGAAAGAGAAATATACTATGAGATAAGTTCTTCCCTTTTACAAAGTAATCCCAAAACCTAAAAAATTTTCACTAACCATATTGATTCAATTAAATTTCCATTATGCATCAATTAATGACCAAAATTTTTATTCACAATTATTTTTCTTTTCTTTTCTTCCTTTTTTTTAACATTGATAAATATGTAACATACTTAAACCTTAGAATGTACTTGACTCTACTTAAACATTCTCCCCAAACTTGTTCCAGAAGCCAATCTCATGTACACACTTTCTTCACTCTAAGATAAAGGAATGTGTAATGTACTGATTTAGCTCAAGGGTTCATAAATAATAATTAATTCATTTAAAGCTCAAATAGGGGAATCAAGGGTCGAGCATTGAACAGGTAAGCTATTTAACTAAGTGGCTAAAAAAAAAAAAGCAGGGCCTTGATCATTTCTCAATCATGCATGTAAAGAATTAGTGAGAATTAAGCAAAATCAACATCATGGAACACATAGTTACTCACACAAAAATAATCATTTAAGGAAAAAACCTCACAAGGATTAATGCTCTCCTTCACAAATCCGCATAAACTTGTCACAAGAATTAACTGTACACAATTAGCTCAATTCACTCTATGACATCCACAAGTAAAATTATGTTAAAAACAACATAAGAGTATTTTAATTACCAATAAAGGGAAAGATAATGAATCTGAACACAATACACATGCAAAGTAGTGTCCACTAAAGCTACACAACAGGCAAATGATGCAAATATGAACAAAAAATGTAAATGTAATGAGATATTTGAAATACTTATAAATAATGTGTTCTAAAATAGCCCCGAAGGACCTCTCCCCCTCTCACATAAGTGAGCCTGGTCCTTAGGCTCTTGAGGACTAAATGATAATGAAGCTTAGGAGGATGTTCCTGCAAAAGAGATTTAGAATACCAACAACGCACAAAGTTAAAAATAAAAAAATAAAGTATGAAAGGATGCATGAGAACACAGAAAAGAGGGTTGGAAAATGGTCTCTATGAGTCAACACCCAACAAAGGCCAAAAACTAGATGCAGAAACATAGAAGGATGAGTGCCCAACGCTCAAAAAACAAGCGCCCAGTGCTAATGCACAACATGTAGAAAATAAGATGAGTGCCCAACGTCCCCATGATGGACGTTAAGCATTCATATGCGCATAACACAAATTGCAGAATTCTGCAGAACCAGCACCCAACTACCGCTAGACGGGCGTTGTATAGTAGATTGCACAAATCTGGTTTCAAACCCAGATTTTGTACCAAAGCACTCACAACTGATGCACCCAAATTGAAATCTACAGCGAATTTGGCACATTTAACAACACAACTACCACATATAGACCTAAACACACATGCGTAAACAATCAAAATCACAAAATAAATAGAATATAATTACTTGCAAATAATGGGAAATTAATTGAAACTATTCTAATGTTGCAGAAATTAAAGAGCATAAAAATAAACTAAAATAACTATGATGAGAAGCTTGGTGGGGTTCTGATTTCACTCTGTTGTCCCTCTAATGCATAAATATTCTATCAAATCATCATTCATCACTCACATTCCTATCACTCGTAAAAATACTCTTTCTTCGATTCCTCAAGAGTCAGAGACTAAGCTATTTGGACTTTAGATCATGGATCGCTCACACGATCTAGAGTCAAATAACTCGATTAAGAAAAGGAACTTAATATAGCCAATAGTTTTTACTCTCTTCCAAGACATAAATTCCAATGGGAGCTCTTCTTATTTCGTAAGCAAAATTCCTCCCCCAAGTTCATTCAACAAACGAAATTTGACTCCTTGGCCACTTGGCATTGGACACCCACTTTATCGCTATTGGGTGGCCATTTCTGGGCCATTGGGCAGTGGCTTTAGACTTCCAAATTTTCCATTTCTTCTTCTACCATTCTTTCAAAACCTGAATCAAATAATATAAAACAAGAAAATAGAAGTAATATATGTCCAAAATGTTTATCTGTAATGAATTTTTCTAAATGTTAAATTTATGTATAAAAAAGGAGAAAAACAATTTTTTAAATAAGTTGAAATAAGGATAATTATTTTATTTTACATGTATAAAAATAAGTAATTTAGGCAATTATTTTGTATTTAGTCCTTACTAATTTTTTATCTATTTTAGGTCCTTGTAAAATAAAAATGTATCATTTTTCACTGCTGGAGCTAGGTTCGGATCTCTAAAACTAAATGGATAGCTTTTTTGCATCAATTATATTTATAATCAATGTAAAAACATTACATTTACATTAGTTATATGCATAATATATGTAAAGACATTATTTTACGTAAGTTAAACATATAATCGATGTAAAGAAGCTATTCATCTGCATTGGGATATCCAAACCTAATTCCCAAGGATGAAAACTTACACATTTTGATTTAGGAGCATGGAAAATAGATGGGTGTTTGCAGCAGTAAATCCAAACTTTGGTAGACGAAAAATATATTTTAGTATAATATGAAAAGTAATATAAAATTAATAATTTTTAGCATGATTTTATTTGTTGTAAATAATATTTATAGCTCCTATTACAACTTAAATTGTTTTACTTTAAAATATTATTAACTAATGCTATTTAATTTTTTATTATAAATATTTTAAGAAAAAAAACCAAATTGTAATGCAATATAAAAATTAATGGTTTTGAGTAAATATTTTTTTTCATAAATAATATTTATAGTCTCTATCATTACTAAAAATTATTAAAATTTTTAATTATATTTAAATATTTTATCATAAATATTTTAACAAAAATAAATTATATATAAGGTAAGATAGAAATGAATAATTTTAAATAAGATTTTTATTTTCCGTAAATAATACTTATAGTTTCTATTCTAACTAAACTTTATTAATTTACGATATTATTAACTAATTAGATTCAAAATATTTTTAATAAAAATAAATTATAAAGTAATTATATTAAGTTATAAAAATTAGTATTATTGATCATAATTTTTGTCTCTCTAACTAATATTTATTTTTGTTATAAAAAAACAATTTTAATTTATGATATTATTAAGTAATTATATATAAAAATTAGAATGAATATTTCAATAAAATTAAATTATATAGTAATATATAAAGTTATGGTTGATTTTATTTTCTGTAAATAGTACTTATAGTTATATTATAAATATTTTTTAATTGATGGTATTATTATAATTAAATATAAATGATTTATCAGTGTAAATATTTCAACAAAACCTATTTATAAAATAATATAAAAATTAATATTCTTGAACAAATTTTTATTTCCCGTAAATATATTTACTATATATTATAGTTAAATATATTTAATTTATAATATTATTAAGTACTAAATTTGAATAAATTTTAGTATAAATATTTTAATAAAATAAATTATATAGTAATTAAATTAAATTATATGACTTAATGGTATTATACAGGATTTTATGTTCATAACTAATATTTTTAGTCTATATATTAATAAAAATGTTTTAGTTTATGATATTATTAACTAATTATATTTAATTTATTTTTATTATAAATAATTTAATAAAATAAATAATATAAAAATTAATAATCTTGATCAAGATTTTTAGTAAATAATAATCGTAATATTGTTAAACTACTTTTACTTTTTATATTATTAATTAATTTGATTTAATATTTTCATCATAAAAATTTTAATGTAAAAATTATAAATTAATATAAAATTAATGATCTTTAGTAGAATATTTTTATTATATATAGCTAAAACTATTTTAGCTATAACATTATTAAATAATTAAATCTCAATATTTATCAATTAAATTTTAGTGTAAATATGATTATAAAATATTATAATAATTGTATACATTAATAATAGATAAAAAATATGCATATTTATATTAAAAATTATTTTTTGTTAAAAATAAAATGAAAAATAAAAAAATACCTAATGAATATATATATATATATATATATATATATATATATATATATATATATATATATATATATATATCAAAAGCTTAAAAAGTTTATTTTAACGTCATTTTTTTAATATATAGATAATTTTTTTTGAGAGGTAGATAGTCGACTATACATTATTTTTATTGCTTTTCACAGTATTGAATTAATTCCAAAATCCTTCAGGCCTTGACTCTCTTTCCTCTTTTTAAACTGACTTTTTTTCTTTTGTTGCTAATTTTATCTTTTTACAGATTTTATTTTTTCCAAATATGATATTTTCTCTGATATTTAGATTTGACTGGAAATGATGAAAAGTGTGAAAGATATTTTATTTTAGTTTTAATATTTTATTATAATATTTAACTTTAAAATAACTTTACAAAATGTGAGTCAAGCATTGTATTTCTCATACATAATTATTTTCGTAGCAAAACTCTTTAAACAAAGACAATAAATATTTTATATATAAAATGTTTTTTGCATTTGTATTAACCAATGATATTAATTTCAAATTGAATATTCAATGGAAGATATTTATAATTAAAAAAAATGAGATGAAAAAAGATCTTTTTTTGATCTGGTGTTGTACAAAGTACAACTGTATTTTTTATTTAAGTTGTTTTCGTTTGGAAATATATAAATTTTAATTGTCCTGAATTAATCAAACCTTTTTTTTTTTTGCAAAATATTAATGTTCATTTAGTTTGAGTTTTACAGTAAATTATTTCGTATATTTTCGAATGTGTATTATAAGCAAATAAACTAATATATATATATATATATATATATATGTATATATATATATATTTATTGAATTAATAATTAAAAGTACTTAATATACTAATATTAAATACTTATTAATTAATTATATAAAGTACTCATTAGTTTAATTTGATCTTATACGTTCGCATTTATTATGATTTCATTAATTAGTTTTAAAAGAATCAACAAGTTGGATTGCTTGGTAAGGTAATTAAAGGTTGTTCCCTTTTATTTAACTCTGTAACATTCATATCACTCTGTTGTACAAAGATTTAAATTAAATACATCTACAGTTGAGAAATACATGTATAGTTTAATTTATTTAAATTAATTAATTATTTTTGTCAACGTGTCAATATAACATTTTAAAAAAAAGTTTAAGAGTTTAATTGATATATACGGTTTACATTTACATTCAATCATGATTTTTCATCTATATGACTTTTAAAGTAGTAATAAGGAAAATCAACAAATTTACCATGAATATTAGTGTAAAAATTTTTACACTAATAATGTATACCAATTAAACTCAAAGTTTAATACTTGTGCACTGTATAAAAGAGTTTACTAATGTGTTCAATTATAACCCTTTATTTATATGATTTTTAAAAGATTAATTGGTAAGTCATCAAATTTACTATATATAAAGAGTTATGATTGAATGTTAGTATAAAAATTTTTATACTACTAGTGTATAATTTTTTTACACTGACAATGCATAAATTTTTCTCTTTTAAAAAATTAATTTATTATTTTAATGAAATTAATATTTACCAAATATACTAGAAGCCATAGTTATTTATTGATGTATCACATGAGAATGATGTTCTTATGTAAGAATGGTAAGAATAATTTGTATAGAGTTCAGATTAAAACAACTCACTTAAAAATATCATGTGTATTTCCCACCATATCACTCCACCAATAAGTAATATTCTTCACTCACCACCACCGTCGCCACCACCCTACCACCACCACCAGGCAGCGACAACGGTAGTGGTGGTAGTGACAGTGGTAACGATAATGGTGATGGCGACAGTGGTGGTGGTGACGGTGACGGTGATGATGGTGGTGGTGAGAGAAGAATATTAATTATTGGGGGATGATACGATGAATGATGCACGTGATATCTTTAAGTAGATTATTTTAATCTGAACATTTTATTTAAATTTGGATGGTTACAAAATATTCTTACCATAAGAACATCATTCTCATCTGATACACCCTAGTTATTTATTAAAAAATAATTTGTTTATTTTTCTAAGAATATTTTGTTTAATAAACTCACATGATTCTTTTACATAGAAACCTTTCACACAGAGTTGTTAATTTTAACATTTTGAATTTAAAAAATTTTAAATATAAATACATTTTAGACGAGTACATTAAACAATTACTTATTATGTATTATTATTGTTATTGAGATATTAAAAAAATCATGTCTTGTAAATTACTAGGACTTATAAAAACCTTAATAGGCGGCTCTCTCTTGTCACCCTGTTGAATCCTCTACAAACCATCACCACCACTTTTGACAATGATGGCGACCACGGTAGTGGTGATGAAATGAGAAAACAAAATAATAACCATAGTATTTCAATAAACAGTTCAAATTGAGTTTTTTATTAAACAAGCTCACATGGTTCTCTCACACAGACACCTTCTTACAAAAATGCAATTTGCTTTGTCCTTTTCCTAATCTAAAACACCACCGACTTTTCACGTTGTTTTGTTTTTGTTTCTTTTCTTATTACACTGCTATGTATTTATTGAATGTTTTTTCTTCTTAATTCCATGGTTTTTTTTTTCAAATTAAGGTTTTAAATTATGACAAGTTATGTATATTTCACTTCTCCTCCACCACAACCACCACTACCAATGGCGGTTGCGGTACAGCCAGTGATGGTGACGACCTTGTAAAGGATTCTACAAGGGTGACGAGAGCGGTCCTTTAAGAGTTTGTGGAAATATTTCAGTATGAGAGAACTACGTCAGTTTGTTTAATTAATAACTAAATATGAACTGTTTATTGAAATCCTATAGTTATTATTATATTTTCTCCTTAACCCTTTTGCTAATTCACTTGACATTATTTTATAATTAGAGTATATATTAACAGCTAACCACCATTGATATACATTTAAGATAATTTTTAATTATAATTTACGGTAAATTGAAAACCAGACATGTGAGTTATATAATAATAATAATTATTATGGTACTTTAGTCTTTAAGGAAAGCTAATTTTAAGATAATGATAATGTTGTTTGTTATTAGTGTTATTATATAATCGATAAGTATACCTTAGTTGGACAATAATCTGGATTTGTGGAGAAAGATATTCTCGTAAAATTTAATGTCAAAAGTCGATGTTGCTACATGTTATTATTGAACTATAATTATATATATTTTTCATAAATAAATATGATTTTAATTAGTATATATTGTCAGTGTAAAGATTTTTACACTAACATTTAATCACAACTCTTCATTTATAGTAAATTTGTTGACTTTACTCGTTACTACTTTAAAAAGTCACGTAAATGAAAAGTCATGATTGAATGTCAGTGTAAAAATCTTTACCAATTAAACTCAACAAATATTAAGCCCCGTTTGGGGTGGTTTTTTGTTTTTAGTTTTGAAATTTCTAAAAACAAAAACTAGTTTTGGTTTTAAGTTTTCAAAATTTTAAAAACAACATTGTTTTTGTTTCCAAATTTAAAACATTGGTTTCAAATCTTAACAAAAACACTAATTGAAGGTAGCGATCAAGACAGTCGTTGAAGGTGACGGTCGGTTATTGGCAATCGAAGGTGGTAGTCGATGATTGGGGATCGGAGGTAGTGGTTGGTGACTGGTGGTCGGAGGTAGCAGTTGGGTGACTAATGATCGGGGGTAATAGTCAGTGATCGTTGGTCGAACGTGACAGCCAGTGATTGCTGGTTAGAGGTGGTAGCTAATGGTCGCCAGTCGGAGGTGGTGGTTGGTGACCAACCATTGGTTGGAGGTGACGGCCGGTGACTGTCGCTTGGATGTGACTGCCGGTTGGAGGTGGCGGTCGATGACCGCTGGTCGGAGGTGGCGGTTTGTGACTATTGGTCGGAGGTGACGGCCGGTGATCACCGGTCGGAGGTGACGGCCGGTGATCACCGGTCGGAAGTGGCGGTTGGTGACCGCTGTTCGAAGGTGGCAGTCAGTAACCGCTGGTCGAAGGTGGTAGTTGGTGACTATCGGTCGAGGTGGCAGTCGTGACTGTTGGTTGGAGGTGGCGATCGATGACTGTCGATCGGAGGTGACAACCGGTGACTACTGGTCAGAGGTAGGGGTTAGTGACCACCAATCAGAAGTAGAGACCAATGACCATCAAACAAAGGTGGGGATCGGTGACTTTTGGTCAGAGGTGGAGGTCGGTGACTCTCGTCAGATGTGATGGATAGTCAATGGTGACAACTGACGTCAAGTAATGAGTTTAAATTAAAACAGAAACAGAAATCTAAAAACCAAATTTTATTGTTTTTAGAATTGAGTGAAAATTGTTTTGAAAATGAGTAAAAAACCAAAACAGAACCATTTTTGCATAACAGGTTTCTGTTTTCAAAATACATTTAAAAACAAAAAACCAAAAACTCAGAACCACTTGAACATGGCTTTAGGTCTTAAATGTTAAGAGTTTAACACTTATACACTGCTAGTGTAAAAAAGTTTTACCTGTTGATTACAACTTTTTGTTTATATGATCTTTAAAATATTAATTAATAAAATTAATAAAATTATTGTGTATAAATGATTATGATTAATTATTAGTATATATTTAATCATTAAAATTATAAAAGTGTTTTTCTTAAATTGTTAATGTGTTAGAATAAGAATTCTAATTCAATAACTGTACGTATTTTGCTTTAACTCTTCAGTTGTTTTATTTATGAATACTGCACCGAAGCACATACTACTTACCACGTAGTATTTTATAAATATGAACAATGTGCTAATTCAAAAAAAAAAAAAAGAAAAGAAAAGAAAAATGAACAATGTGCTTTGTAACTAATCTATCTTTAAATTTCATATAATAGTATTCAAGCGTATAAAAATTCAATAACAAATGTAATGAAACTAAAACATAAATTCAAGAAAATCACTAGATATGTTGAAGGTGCGAAGAATCAGACTAGGAATGAACTTCGAAACGTTGCGTACTAAAATGTAGGATAAATTTATTAAAATTTTAAAAACAAATGTTTCAAAAAAGTCAATTATAATTTTTTTAAATAAAATGGAATTTGTTTCTTAAAAAATGTAAAAAATCATTTTTTAAAAATAGAAAATGTACACAAACACATAAACAAACAAAAAAATATCCATTTTTATTAAGAAGTGGTTTTAAAACAAAATTAAACGGCCCATATTCTAATCATGACGGATCACCTTTTTTTTAGGAATAGCTTTTTATAAAGTTACTCTCTTTAATAGTTTGATACATTGATGTAGTCAATGAATATTTTAATAGGATTGGCTTAAAAAACTTTTTGTTTAGTGAAAAGTATAGTTATTTTTTAGTTTTGATTAAAGATTTTTTTTATTTTGATTTTAATGTTTTAAATAATTTTTTTATTTGGTTATAGTCTTTTTTTAAGAAATAACATCAACTAAAATGTAAAAATGATGTTAGCGATCAAATGATTTATCATGTTACTGTAGAGTTTGAGAGAATAGTCTAGTATAATTTTTTTAAGTAGATCATGTTTTAATTAGTTATAAACCTGTTTTATAAATTATTTTAAACAAATAAGATGTTAAAATAATAATTTGTCATAAAAATTATACAAGATTATCTTTTTGAACTGCGTAATATAATAAGTTACTAAATTGTCTGATGGATGGGGTGACTTTCAATCAGTTGACTGATCAGCAGAGAGTAACCTTAGAGGAACCCTTTTCGGCGGAAGAAATAAAGGAGGCGGTTTGGGCGTGTGACGGAGGAAAGAGCCCGGGCCCTGATGGATTTGGTTTTCAGTTTTACAAATCATGCTGGGAAATAATAGGGGGTGATGTCATAAGTGCAGTTAAAGAATTCCATCAATCAGGGAAATTACCAGGAGGAGTGACTTCAGCTTTTCTTACCCTGATTCCCAAGGTGGCAAGACCGGACAGGTTAGCTCAATTTAGACCAATCTCTTTAATCTCTAGCATTCAAAAGATTGTATCTAAATTGCTGTCACTGCGAATGAAGAAAGTAATGGGTCATTTAATCCCCAAATGCCAGTCAACATTCTTGACAGGTAGATCAATTCTGGATGGGGTATTGGTAGCAAATGAAGTAGTTGACTGGGCGAAGAGGAAAAGGAGACCTTGTTTCTTGTTTAAGGTGGATTTCCAGAAAGCATATGATTCGGTCAATTGGGATTTTCTGGATTATATGTTAGCTAGGATGGGGTTTGGGAACTTATGGCAAAAGTGGATAAATTGCATTGTCAGGAACAGCTACGTGTCAGTTCTAGTTAATGGGAGCCCGACGGCTGAGTTTAGGCCGAAAAGAGGTTTGAAGCAGGGAGACCCACTCTCTCCCTTTCTGTTTCTAGTGGTAGCCGAAGCCTTAGCGGGTTTGTTCAGGTCAGCTGTAGGAAAATGGGTGTTTAAAGAGCTTAATATTGGTGCAGGGGCACAGTTTTCAGTATTGCAATATGCAGATGATGTTATTATGATGAGGGAAGCAGATTTGACATCGATATGGTACTTGAAAGTTATTCTGCGTGGATTTGAGCTGACATCCGGATTAAAAGTCAATTATTGCAAAAGCCAGTTTTTTTGTTTTAATGTAGAAAACTCGTTCACACGTGCGGTAAGCAACCTTCTGAACTGTGCCGTCTCTACACTGCCCTTTAAATTCTTGGAGATTTCGGTGGGCGTTAACCCGAGAAAGGTAGAAATGTGGAAACCAATCGTAGAACAATTTCAAAGGAAGTTGGCAGGGTGGAGGGCCCAGCATATGTCATTCGCAGGAAGGTTAGTTATGTTAAACTCAGTATTGTCTAGCCTTCCATTGTATATGTTCGCATTCTACAAGGTTCCCAAGAAGGTCCTACAAGTCATTACTGGTCTACAACGATCTTTTCTGTGGGGAGGGAACGGTCAGGACCACAAAATAGCCTGGGTAAGTTGGAAAAATGTGTGTAGGCCGAAGGAAGAAGGGAGCCTGGCGGTAAAGTGCCTATCGACCTTTAATCTGAGTTTGCTTGCAAAGTGGAGGTGGAGGATATTAACAGAGCAAAACGCAGTATGGGCGACCTTATTGGAATGTAAATATGGGAATACATACAAGTTCAACCAAGGACAGCCAAACTTATCTAAGGCCTCGCAATGGTGGAGGGATCTATGGGCCATTGATGGACCGGAAGCGACCAAACCAAACTGGTTTTGGGACAATGTCATCAAGAAGGTAGGGGACGAAAAGGATACTCTCTTCTGGGAACAGAAGTGGATAGGAGGTACACCCCTTAGTTTGCAGTTCCCCAGGTTATATGGGTTAGCAGCAGATAAGGGTACTACTGTTTACGACAAAAGGGAGGCATCAGGGGGGTGGGTCTAGGAATGAAGGAGGCAGTTATTTGTGTGGGAAGAAGAGCAGTATCGTCTTTTGCAAAGTAGGCTGCAGAAAGTGTCGCTTGTGGACTTCACCTCGGATAGATGGAGGTGGAGGACTAGTACGGATGGAGTATTCTCAGTTGCTGACGCTTATTTGGTTTTACGCCCACAACAGCCGACGCCTAGACCAATCGAGGTGGAACCCAGGGATTTGCGACGAATGTGGAAAGACAGACTACCATCTAAGGTAATTGCTTTCTCATGGAGATTACTGTTAGATAGATTACCAATCATGGCTAATCTATTGAAAAGAGGCGTTCCTATACCAGGGGAGGAGACACTTTGTGTCTTCTGTCATAATGTTAATGAGGATACGAATCATCTGTTCCTAAGGTGTGCCAAGGCTCAATATGTATGGAATAACGTTATCAGCTGGCTGGGTATTCAAGGACCTATTCCGGGGGACGTGTCTAATCTTTTTCTCTCATCGGCAGCTTGGGTGGTAGGCAAAAGGAAGAAGCAGTGCAGGTATGTGTTCTGGCTGGCTAGGGTTTGGAGTATCTGGATTACTAGAAACTAGATAATTTTTGACAAAATACCAGGGAACTTAGTTGATATAGTTATGTCTATAAAGGTATTATCGTGGCAATGACTATCATACTCCTTTGGTTTCAATAGGGGGTGTAGGTTTTCGGATTGGTATGTCAATCCCAGATTATGATGTTTGTTAAATATGACATAGGGGAATAGTTTGTGATATGCTCCAATAGAATATGGAGAGTAAACAATCTATGTTGTATCCTAAGAAATAATTTGTTTCTTCAATAAATAAATGGTTTAGCTTTTCAAAAAAAAAAAAAAGTTACTCAATTGTCAAAGTTACCCGTTAATATTGTTGTTTTAGGATTAAAATTAAAATTAATTGTTTCCACATAAAAGGAAGAATGAAGATAAAGAGGTCGTGATTTTAAATATTCTATTATAAAAAATAATATATTAATTACTAATATTTATTTATAAAAAAATTAATTATATTTTTTATTTATATAAAATAAAACAAAAAAAATCTTCGAATAAACCAATTAAAAAAACAAAACCTTTAGCAAAAACCAATAAGATGATTTTTTTTGAAAACAAATGTTAGTTATTTAAGTCATATTAAGTATGAATTAACAATCACGTCATTAAATTTAATATAAGTTTAATTAATATACATTAAGTATAAAAAGTTTTATACTAATATTCAATCATAATATTTTAATTATGAAAGGTTTATTATTTTATCTATTAATATTTTAAAAGTCATATAAATAAAAAATTATTACCGAAAGTCAGTTTTTAAAACTATTTTACATTATCTGTACATACTAATTAAACTCATTTAATATAGTTAAAAATTGAGTTAAATATATTTTTAGTTTATGGAAAATGCATTTGATTTAGATATAATTGTTTAAAATTTCTTTCCTTCGATTTTGGTCTTGAAATTAGGTAAAATTGATCTTTTATCTTTACTTTGTTAATATCTAAGATATAATATTTACATTAATTATTCGTTGACTTGCGACTTATGTCGACATTATGGGTCAAATAATGTTGCGAAGAAAAACAATTATATACATAATTTTGATATTCATAATGTGTTTAAAATGATAATTTATTATTGATCAAATTATAGTAATATTCTTAAAATTTAGTAGAATTATAAAAACACTTTTGTCTTTTCTAATTATTACTTTTGCAACTCTAAAGAGATGTAAGTGTAATATTTTTAAACTTAAACAAGTTAGTGGGGGTGTTACTGGGTCGATGATGTAATTTGACTCAATCCAACCCAAAATGATTGGATTGAATTTTTTTTTTTAGATTGGGTGAAGTTCAACACAACTTGATCAAACCTAATTCCTTACGTGAGTGACAAGTTCAGTGAATTAAATCTGAGACTTAACCCCTGATAATAATATTATATTATTATCATTTATTATTTTAAATTAAAAAATATCTTTACTAATTTGATTTATAACTCTTGAACTGATACTATTAAGCACTAAGACAACCACTCTATAATGCTAGACAAATCCTCACTTCAACTAGCTAATGTTTATTGGTAGATTAAAAACCAATAATGATCTCTCAAGCCAACAGTTTAAACTCTTTTGAAAATTGATTCTTCACACTATTTGAGTCAATAGTTTATTATTTGTTTTTATATCAACAATTATATTCTATTCTTTTAAAAAATATATAAAAAAATGCTTTTAAACATTCAATTTATTTTTTTAAAAAATAATTTTTAAAATAGTAAGTCAATTAACCTAACACAATCTAACTCGTTCAATGACAGTTTGAATTGAGTTTAATGAAGAAAAATGAAAATCCAACTTAACCCAATCAGTTGTGATTGGATTGGGTTTTTTGTTTGTTTAAACTCGAATCAACACAACTCAACCTAGCAACACCCCTAAAAGTTAGTGTAGGAATTTTTAGTTTGATGAAAATTCTTAGAAAATAAAAGGAAATAGGAATTTCTTAAAAACTAATGGAGTTTAATATTTATGTAGTAATACTGTAAAAAATATTTTATTATCGAGTAGATAATTGTATAAAAACTCATTGCAATATTAATGCATATACTATTTTAATACTAATACGGTAATACCTTCTGTCTCATTTTATAATTAAGAGCCTTTCAAATTATTAGCACAACTTATAAAAAATTGTTAATTAGATTAAACCTGTTAATTATTTATACTATTCTTTCAAAATTACTCTTGTTTTTTAAAAATTAATCATGACCTTATCTCTTAATTGCATCCAATTTTATTAATTAATATTTTGAGAGAAATGGTGGATTTCAGAAATTTTAGCATTTATTAATTTTTGGTGATAAATAGTTAATTAATTAAGGATGATTTTGGAAATAAATCATTAATGAATCTATAAATTAATAAAATATCTTTTAAAAATGGATAATTTTTATTCCTAAAAAGTGTATTTATTATAAAGAACAACAGAAATAACAATTTATAATTTTGAATGTGCATCAATTTTACTTTATTCTCTAAATACATCTCCTCGTTTTGGAAAAGACAATTTGTATTGTCTTCTTGTGATCATCAGCGACATGTTAATCTCAATTATTTCTGGATGCACACTCCTAAGTCCTAAGTTTAAAGTTTCAAATGTTAGCATTACTATTAAATGTAAACAAATATTTTTACAGTTTTTTAATCTACTTTTCGTATCTGAATTTTCATGCAATTAGAGAAAAAAAATTGAGAAGAGCACTAATTAATTAAGCTATAAATATCTACTTAAATAGAAAAAAGTCAAATCATTGACAGCTCTAATAATTGTATAGCATATTTATTTATCACATTCTTCATTCAATGCAGAAGAAAATATAGTGGGCCAAATGCATATGTCCTCTATCATCCTTCAATATAACCATAAGTGAACTAAATGCTTATCCTAAAAACAAAAAACAAAAGCTCATACTTTTTTTTAGTATTTTCATTTAATATCTTCGTCACTCATCCTTTTAGAATATGACTAATTCTTTTAGACACTTAACAGTTAGACCCTTTGACAAATTACATTTTTTTAAAGCGTTTAATAAACAAATTAGTCTTTTTTTTACAAATAAACAAATTAGTCTTAATTAACGTAAAAAATAAAATTAGTGTTAATTTTATTTTATATATTTAGGGTATCAAAATCATATCTTGGAATAATTCCGAAAAAACTTTATCTTTAAAATTGGTCAACTAAACTTAAATTAACCATACATAAAAAAGACCTCGAGTTTAGTATCGGGACATCATTGGTACAAAATTTTTAGACTGCGAAATAATAACAAAATTATGTTTGATACGACTTTTAAAAATAATTATTAAAAACTTAATAAACTTACTTGTCGAGTGTTGAAAAACTTTATATAAAAAGAATTTAATTAATATATAGTGTAAAATACGTTGATATTTAATCACAATTTTTTATTTATAATAATTTTTTTGATTTTATTAATTAATACTTTAAAAATCATATAAACAAAAATTTGAAATTAATATAAGTGTAAAACTTTTTTATAGTGCATACTAATTAAACTCTTTTTTATATATATATATATATATATATCATAAATTTTTAACTAAACGATAGAGAGATGTTTTTACATTGCATATATAGATTATTATATTTATGAATAAACATTTAAATACAAAGAATCTATTTAAAAAATTAATAATTTTTAATTTTTTGGTAAAAATTAAATGGCTACAACATAAAGAGGTAGTAGAAAAGATTGTCAAATCTCCTAAACAGGAACTCCAGGCAAAGCCAATTATACGGGAAAAAAAAAACCTTTGACTCGATTTTTTTTTTTCGAATTCAATATAAAATACATGTAAAACTATTTGAAAAGAACACTACATAAATTGAAAGATAAATTTGAGAAGTACGACTTGGAATTAGACAATATAAGGCATAAGTTAGGCATAAGTTATGGTAAAAGATTTTCTCAACTTTTCTTTTGTCTCTCTACTTAATGAACTAAAGTGACACATGTAAGTAAGTCCATTGTGACTATCATTCTTTTTTCGCTAAAGGAAAGAACTCTTCTTTATATATGCTTAATTACACGACTTTCAGAATGTGTTTAGAGTAGTTTTCTTGAGACTTCAAAGTCCAAGATAAAAAAAAAAAAAAGGTAGGAAAGCACAAGGAAAATGGCTTGTGACAGAGTAGATATCACTGTTTTGGTTGTGGATGATGATAATACTTCTTTGGCCATTGTTGCTAATATACTCAACGCATTAGGATACAAAGGTACGTTAAATATTGTTGTATTTAACCAATATTGTATATATATATGGTCATCAGTATTTTGTTTAATTTCCGCTAAGATTAATTTTATGTATTCAGAATAATAAAATCAAAACATTTCCCTCGACGTTGAAATTAATTATCATATGATTAGAAACTCTTCAGGTAGAACTTCTTATTGAATGACCAAAATTTGCATGTCCATGTGTACAAAATTTTCAAACATTTTCAGTATTTTTTATATAGTACGCGCATATATATATGGTTTTTTAGGTGAGTTTGCGTATAATTTCTTTTGCACAAAAATTTTAATTTGGAAGGAGTTTCTTGAATTTTATTAATTATAATTTTGACATTCTTTTTCCTCTTTTGACATCGTCTCTGAGATTGTCTTCCCGGTCATTTTTTCATTTTTTTAATTGTATAGAAAGCCTTCATCATGTTTGTATCCTATGCCTTTATAAATTACAAGCTGAATGTAATAATAATAAAAAAAACCTGAGGAAAAATAAATTGTCTTTATTTTAACCACTTTTATAATGTCCTCAGCAGTTACTTATGTGTTAATTAAATTGCGTTTATATGTTTTGTTCGCATTAATATATCATCCTGCTTGTCTTAATCGATCTAAAATTTGATTTTTGGTTATGCCCTTCTCTTTGATTTTTATTGGTATAAAATTCCCACCAGACTTGATTAGTGTTGTGTTAAATAAGCTGCCAACGTACCCTGATCGTCTGTTTTTTTTAGGGAACCCTTATCATATGTTAAATATACAAAATATTGAATTTTTATTTTATTTTAAATGAAAGGAAATAAGTACCCTTGATTCATTCTATCTTTATTCACCCAATCTTCTTTCACCATACCTTCATTGGAATTTGACTATAGTTATTGAAATGTTTCTAGACCTGCGTTTGACTTGTTTAGAGTAAATAATAGATTTACATTGGTCTCTCAAGTATTATCCTTTCTCTTAAATGATTTTTAAAGTACATAAACTATATAAATAGTATTTAAAATATTAAATATTTTTTAATTTTTTTATAAGTTAAATTTTTTATTAAGATAATATAACAAAAAAGCATAAGGTATGCCTTCCTAGTATTAGGAGTTTAAAAAAATTTAAAAAAAAATCAACTTTAATAATGTGTAGGCTAAAAATACACCCTCTAAGTGAATTATGTCTATTCTCCACATCTACTTTGGGTCTTGCATTTGTCTCCCCTATTGTCTCATCTTATGTATTGTGTTGTCTCTTCTACATTTGCTCTGGTTATTACTCCTACTATCTTCATGAATATCTTCTTTACATATGTTGTTTGGGTAGTACATCTTGTGTTGTTGTGTTTGCTATTCGTCTAAGTTTTCACTCCTCCCACAATTGTGGTACTTAAGGCACACTGTATAGGACTCATTACCCATTCTATGAACGAGTACGACATTTCACCCCTTTATGTGTCTAAAACCATGTATCTATCTGAATGTACTATATTATTTTCTTATCGTCTTAGCCTTGATCTCTAAAGATTCTATGGTTGCATTCCTTCCATATGTGCTGCAGTGTGGTATTTTCATATTGTTCTCCATATTTTGTGGCATTTCTTATATCCTTGTAATAGTCTCATAAATTGGATGTAATGGTTACAGATCCTTCTCTACAAGCAATGGTAAGTCCGCATCATTAACATACTAAGTTTCATATTACATCGCTTGGTTATATTCTAAGAAGAGGTGTGCCCTACTGTCTACATTTGCATTGCATAATCTACATTTAACCACTCCATGATCAATTACATTTCTCTGTTACAGATTTTGCATCATTGGTAGCTAGTCTTTCCTATTAAGATCTACAAGTAAAAAATTTAAGTGATTCCTTTTTTTTCAAACTACCTTGAAGAACTCATTGCCTTGTCACTATTGTTTTGCAGCCAAGAGTTTATAGGCTGATGCTATTAAGCATATGTCTGTTGTGTCTGCCTTCCATGTTCACCTATTTCCTATGTCTCCCTTGATTTTTGTTTCTCTCAACTCATTTTTCAACTCATTTATCAAACTTTTTTCCCATTCAAAGTGTCTCTTCCTCCACACCCACTTCCACTTTTCATTCCTTTGTCTATTATCATGCATTTCCTTTATAGTGCAATTTTTATATATTGCAATACGTATTATAAAGTTTGTTGAATTTGTCACATAATCTGTCACCCCCCACCTTTCTTCCTTCCAAAACAACATGTTCTCCCCTTCTTCCAAGCGTCTTGTGATATTATTCTCCCACCATCTTCTGTATGGCCCTTGTCATTCCTCTATGTTTATCAAATCTATCCACCTAGAGCATTTTAGTCCTTTTGTCTCCCACTCGTCACCCTCCCCTTGTACTTAGACCTCACGAATGAGTACCATAAATTCTCCTTCTCCACTCTTAATCTATACTTCCACTTACCTAGTAGAGCCTTGTTGAATAACTATAAGTCTCTTAGCCCCAATCCTTCATTTGCCTTGCTTTTACACATTGTCTCCTATACTATCTTTTTTATCTTTCTATATCGACAGACTCACTCCATAGGAAGTTTTTTATAATAGATTTCAATTGTAGGATGATGCCTTTTAGGGTCCTGTAGAAAGATAAATAAAAAATCAGTAGGTGGATAACACAAATTTAATTAGCACTACCTTCCCCACTAGTAAGATATGCTTATGTTCCCATGAGCCTAATTTCTTCCATATACATTCTATAACGGGTTTCCACATGAGTGTTAGGTTGTCACCAATTAGCAAACCCAGATATTTGAAAGGGAAAATGTCCATTTTTCAATTTAGCTTCTTAGTTGCTCCTAAAACCACCATTCCTTCACATGCATTTCCATCAATTTACTTTTATTAAGATTTACCTTCAAGGTAGATGCTAGCTTGAAAGTTTACAACACCACCTTCATCAGTGTCATGGAGTCTCAATCTTTTCTTGCAATCAACAATGTATTGTTTGCAAACTTGAGATGTGTTATACAACTTCTTGTAGATAATACATTGTTTATTGAAGAAAAAATTGACTTAATTAAGTTTTTAATCGCTAAAATTTATTAAATTCAGCTTTTCGTCTTGAAAATTGAAAATAATCTTTTTGTCCTTGAATTTAGTTAGTCAAATTTACCCTTAAAAATAACATTTTTAGTATCAAAGAATTTAGTCAAATTTAAAAGAATAAAAACTTAATTAATCTATATTATGATGTGTTTTTTAATCTATTATTGAACATATTTACATATGTTTAACAAATTAACGATGATGATTACCAACAAATAAGTTTACATGCGGAAAAAAGTTCACACTTGAGCAAACCTACAATTTTTGTGGCAAGGATTAGAAGTACCTCTTTAATTGTATCATACAATACATGATTGGCTCGTGATTTCTTGCTTATTAACATAAAGGAAAATTAATTTGTATTTCTTGGTGGCACAAATGAATTAAATTTTAATGCTCATTGAACTTATTTATGTTAACCCTTTGGTTTTGAATTTCAGTTCTCACTGCTAATGGTGCCCTACATGCTTTGGAGACACTTCGAGAGTTCGGAAGCTTTATTGATCTCATGATTTCAGAACTTCACCTATCAGGAATGAATGAATTTGAATTTCAAAAGCATGTTGAAAATGAATTCCATATACCAGTAATAAGTGAGTATCATTCTTGAACATAAAATCATCAAATAAACTCACATCCGTTTCAGTGTCATATCTTTACATTTAGATAGATAATTTGGAATACAACTAAAACAAAAATGGGTATGTATATATGTGTGAATCATATTGAAAGAAACTGATTTAAAAGGGAAAAAAATCAAATTAAATAAATCTATAGGGATTAAAACATTGTTTCTGTTAATCATTTAAACTTCATGAATATTCTTGACTTTGAAGTCACTTTTCATCAAATGGGAGTTAATTTGATTAGTCTTACTACTTCAATTCTTCGTAGACAAATTGCAGCTGAACATGGGTTGTGGTTTGCTTCTGAATCAGTTTGGTTTAAGAGATATAGATAACTTGCTTCTTTTCTGGAAATAAATAAATAAAAATTAACTGCTTTGCAGAACACACTAACAAACAAAATAAAGAACGTTATCCTTTAACCAAATGTCATTTTTCATGAAGGTGACACAAATTGTGCAAAATCACTTGCGAGTACTATTTAATTAAACAGCTGAAGCCATATGACAAAGCAGTTGTGTTGATACTCATTGGTTTCATGCAGTTATGTCAGCAGATAGAAGAGAAACTGTAATTTCGAAGAGTTTAACAAATGGAGCAGCACACTTTATTTTCAAACCCTTTTGTGCAAACGACTTCAAAGACATTTGGCAGTATGCTATGGATGCAAGGAAAAAGAAACAAACTACTGGAAATACTGAAGGGGAGTCACTACCAGGTGTTATTCAAGATGTTAACTCTACAACATCATCAAAGGTGAGTAAGAGAAAAAGAAAGAGTTGCACAAGAAAAAGTACCCAAATGAATAAGGATGGTGAAAGTGAAGAAAGGTCTCGGCTTGTAAAGAAACCAAAGGTTGTTTGGACAGCATACCTTCACAACCGCTTTCTGCTTGCCATAAAACAAATTGGATTGGACAGTAAGTAATCTGCTTCACATTATTGGTTTATAGATTATACGATGAGTTTCCCACTTCTATAGCTTACATTCCATTTCCACCCATGTAAATTGGTTGAAATAAAAAGTCATGATGATATACAGAAGAGTTCTTATAAATTTACTCTCATTCTTTGGAGTATGTAGGTAGAGGGAAGAGAAACGTATACAGTATAAAGACAAAAAAGTACCAAATGTGATAAGTATATAATATGATAGGAGCTTTCAAAGAAAGAGAGGAAAAAAGATGAGACAGAAGAGAAAATGTGTGAATGTTTATAATTATTGTAAAAAGAAGAATAGAAGATAGAAATCATAGACTCAGGAGTGAAGTTTATGAGTGAAAAGGAGCGTGACAAAATATCAATACGAGCAGTAGGTAAACGCAATTGATTCTAAACCTCTAATTATGTGATTATTTTCCACTCTTTCAGAGGCTGTGCCAAAGACAATTCTTGACGTCATGAATGTCCCAAACTTGACAAGAGAAAATGTTGCCAGTCACTTACAGGTTTGTTAGCTTCTGAATTGACTTCAATTTTCATGTGATCATGTTTATCTAAGATTAACAACATTTTCTTGGACAATAAATACACATCTTACAAATTGTAACACTGAAATGCAGAAGTATCGCATATTCCTCAGAAAGGTAGCTGATAAAGGGTTACTTGAGGGCCTATCTAACAGGGATCTCAAGTCAAGGTTTGCCACCGGCCTTTCACCATCGGTAATCAAAGACTTTCAAGCAACAACGGCCAAATCGCGTCTTCCTCTGCAGCAATATATGAAAAGACTAGCTAATCAAACTGGGTACATTGGGAGTGCTAATGCTATTAATCCTTACAATCATGTTTCAAGAAGTCCTTATGTGACCAATAATCGACTTGGAAGATGTCATCAATTTCGATATCCATGTGACAGTGGCTTGAATATGATGCTTCAAAACCAGCATGGTCATTCTATGACTCAAGCAAGACGTGGAGTTCAATCAAACTTTGCAACCAATGCTGGGGTCAATAATATCCAGCAAAAAATGTTGGGAAGCTATGCAAACCAACCATATTATGCAAAAAGCTCTTACAACAATGCCGGTGCTGTCTTTCAATCAGATGGAACAATAGGGCATGACTTGATGACTTCTACAAATGGCCTGAGAGGAGGTGTGAAATTTGGTGAGCATCAGTTGATGTATCCAAACCATGGTTCATTGGGAAAAAATCACAATTTCAGCTATGGTCAAAGAAATTGGAACATGGGATCTTTGAACAACTCTAACAATAATCTGCCTTGGACAACTTCTACTCACACTACCAGCAATAACATTCAAAGGAATGGTGGAGCACAAATGGTTGGAAATGCAATACAAGGAGGGTTTAACAGTACTGTTGGCATTATGGATTCTATTGCTAACAACAATAGGTTCGGGTTGATGAATGGAACAACTCAAAATGCAAACAAGAATGTGGCACCTTTTGGTTTGTCTCAAGGAGGGTTTGCTTCTGCATCTGCATCTGCACCTGCTTCTACTTCTGCTTCTGCTTGTACTTCTAGTGCTGGGGAGGGCTGGTCAAGTGAACTTACAGCAGCATTGATCAGTATTATTAACGGAACTAGAGAAGAAAATATTCCAGGGAACCCTCAACTTCCCCAACAACTACATGGCAATGTTGCAGAAAATAATAACGCTAATTCAATGGATAAGGGCAACAGTCACATGGAATATGACCTTTCTAATCTTTTCTTGATGCTAGATGGAATGGAGCTTCTTACTGAGGTAAACCGCATTAAGAAAAGCTTTTTATATATATAAAGAAAATCCACCTAAATTTTATCATGTAAGTATTTTAATTGTGAAAAGTAAAACTATGAATCAACCATATAACTGCGTAGTTTAAATTAAAAATTTGTTAATAGTCACATATCAGAACCTAAAACTAGTTATGCACTTTTTTCTTTGACATCTAATCATTCACACACGATTTAGTAATACGGATTTATAGTTCTTTATTATTTACTTATTTTTACAATAAAAAAATTCTGCCACAACTAGAATCTTGACCGAAAATAACACGAAATACAACTTTATTTGCCTGGACTCTTTTGTTTCTTACTCAGTCCGAAGATAACCTTAATCCAAATGAATTCTTAAAATACAACTTTATATATAGCTCTAATCATGCTTTGCAATATGAAAAATATATGAATAAAATATAAATGTATAATGAAATATCCCACAATTTTTATGCTTTTTTAAATGCATTAGATTGGCATGTTAGCAGATTACTTGTTAACATGATAATGTCATAACATATTACTAGGAAAAGAATGTCAAATATAAAATAAAGTACTTAACACTAACAGATGGAGATAGAAAAAGGTTCAATGGGTCAAGGAAAGAAGAAAGCGGAAAAAATCATCGTTTATAAAAATTAATATTATTAATATCATTAATATATAATTTATAAAAAAAAAAAACTTATTTGTGTGATTCGCACTTATAATATTTGAATAAGATGTTAAGTTCCTTTCTGGCACATGTTTATATCTTTTTGTAAGTATTTGACTCTGAATCCTCATTTTGCAACAGTCTAACAATGCTAGTGATGTGATTGTTAACCCAAATGAAAGAACACTAAATCTGTCAAACGAGTCCCCTGCAAGCTCTCACAGGAATTCTAATCAGGTAAGTCCCAGTACGTGGGTATTAAATAATTTTATAGTTTAAGATTTTAACAATTTGCACTGTAATTCCTTGTTTTTAATCCACACAATTTGCATGTGAAGATATTTTCACTTTGGTGAGTATAACTTAACAAACCAATAAAATGCTTCAAAGGTTTTTTATGTAAAAAAAAATCCATACAATTTTTTATGTGTTTTTTATATTGTTTTCAATTAAAACGAAAGTTTCATCTTGATAATTTTTTATGATTTTTAATCTCAAATTTCGTTAGGCAAATTATTCTCCAATTTTTTTATTGGGAAACAACACTAAATTTAATTTTATCCTTTTTATCTTATATAAAGGAAAGATTTAAGTTTTTTTCACTCACATAACCCAACTTCGGTTATATCTAGATGGGTGGTGGCGATGGAATTGTGGATATGCAAGCCTTGGACAGGTTCATGGTGGAAAATCTTTCTTCTGCAAGTAACTTAGCTGCTGATCAGGCGAGTCAACATACTAAAAATTGTTCATGTCATCGAAATGAAATTTGCCAATATTTTTAATTAATATAAATTTTTTTACCTTAATAATAGTGCAGGATTGGGACTTAGAGCTTCTTGAAGCCTTATTTGGTGACAAGACAAACTGAGGGAGTGACAAGATTGCTTCAAGGATCAGTCACATACATACGTATTGAGAACTGGAATTTAGTTCCATAGACAGATATAAAAGCAAGACGGGGAGATCAGACAGACAATGAGAGAAAATTGTACAAACGGATTGAACTGCTTGCTTTTTATAGATCTATGCATGTTTAATAATGGACTTCGCCAATAAAACATACATATTTCTTGACAGAAATTTAATAAAGGACTTGGCCAATAATTAAGTATTTGTCTCATTTATCATTAACTAGCCATTTCAATGTTCCTTTTTATCATAAATAACAAATTGTTACTTGGGGTATTAGTGAACAGAAATACAAATTAACCGTGATTCTTCGCAGAAAATAGGAAGGGAATATTTTTGTAAAGCTGTTCCCACTTAAAAAATATGATTACAAAATCAATACGTACAACACTGTGCACCAACACCTGTAGCATTGTCCCACAATAATAACTTCTAATTTAATTTAATAATAATTACTCTTAGAAATTAGACCCTTCTCTATTTTAATTAGACAATAATGAAGATTAATTTTATTTTATTGTGCATAACTTGTTTACGTTAAAATAATGGTTTGTTTTTTTTTGTAAGGGCTAGGAGAAAAAAATAATTAAAATTTAAATCTTGATTAATTAATATGATTAATTTCTGAAAAAACATTATCATCATTAAAATTGGTCAACTAATCAGAATTTAAATTAGTCACCAATTGATGTAAAAAAACTGGTTCGTTGGAAAATAATCACAAGTTCAACTATGATCAAGGAAATTGGAACATGGAATCTTTTAACAGCTCTTATAATAATCTGCCTTAATAAGATCACTTCTACTTATTCTCTCCTTGAGAAGTAGTAGATGTATGACAGATTATTATGCGAGTTGTTCAATGGTTTGGATGAAGGAGAGTTAATTTGATTCTACTTCTAGTGCTGGGGAGGGCTGGGCAAGTGATCTTGCAGAAGTATTGGTTACTTAGTAATAATGGAACTACGGCAGAAAATATTCTAGGGAACCTTAAATTGTCTCAGCAACTAAATAGCAATGTTACAGAAAATGATAATGCTACTTCAATCAATGCATATGAGGGCAATGCTAATTAGCCACATGGAAGATGACTTTTCTGATCTTTTCATGATGCTGGATCACATGAATCTTTTTACTGAGGTAATAAGCTGGATTATAGAGATGAACTTTTTATATATATATATATACACACACTCTTCATAATTCAGAAAAATCATTAGTACAGAGGCCAAACGTGCAGAAGAAATAAACCAATAAATGTACCTGGCTAAGAATCAATAAACGCGCAAAAGTTGTATTGCTTGATGAGTTCTGTGAAGAATCAATATTCTAGTCGTGACAAAATTCTTTAATATTATTGTAAAAAAGTTGAGAACAATAAATTTAGACTAATAGATATAAAAGAAAAACTTCAAAGTTTGTTTCACTTGTATATCTCAACTTCTGTTTGGTTGGGTTGAACATTGAAGTGAAGGATTTGCGGACATGGAACCATCGGATATATATGCTCATGGTGGATGTTATTTCCTCAACAAGTAATTAAGCTATGTATTGATGAGGCGAGTTAATATATTAAAAATTATTCCATGTTATTGAAATCGAAATTTGGAAGATAACTAAGAAATAGGAATAAAATGATCTTGAAAGAAAATTTGGATAGAGAAAAGATGGGGACTGGGGAGGGAGTATAGAAAAATATTGTTGGTGCATCATCTCCAACACTTGTTATCCCTTTTATAGTACTATGATGAGTCGTTATTAGCTAACTAAATTTGTCACCATATTTTATCTTTTTATATTTATATTTCTTATCCATAATAAACGCGTGAATTAATTAAATATTATGTGAAAGTATGGGTAAAAGTGATAAAATAATAATTAGTATTGCCTTAAATTTAAAAAATAACTATTAAATAGGAATATAATTTTTCAAATCCGATAATTGAAAGAGAATCTGGATCTTCTCTAGAATACTATCCTCTAGGCCCTCCGCAGCACTATTTTATACCCTTGGATGGATCTTCCAGCTGAAAATAAAAATGTTTCTCTTTCACGGCAAGATAATAAATAATAAGGATAGGAAACTCCACTTTTATGACAATCAGACACGTGAATAACTACTGTACTGACAAAAAAGACTAAAAAAAAATTGTATTGAACAAAGAAAGTTATAAAATTAAAAAATATTAAATTAATTTTTAAATCGGTGTTCTTTCAACTAGCGAGCCAAGTCGTCCAGTGCGGAATTCGACAATAAATACAAGGTTATTGAAGGTCACCCAGCGAGAAGTGTCATTAGACAAAAATTCATGAAATTCTTGACAGAGACTAAAGGTCGTTGCGTCGCCCAGCGAAAAAGCTGAAAAATGGCAGAAGCTAATTTGCATCCAACAAGAAAATAGGGCACGAGTCTACATCACCCAACAGGAACCAACATCCATCGAGAAGATAATCCATCAGGGGAGGAAAGGTTTGGAGGTGTCATTAGGTGAGACATGTAGCCCAAAAAGATTCCCCTTGGGATTATAAATTTTTAAGCTCTTACTGGGTGAGAGGCATCCCTGTGCGAGAACTTCCTAACTCGGTCAATGAAATTAAAAGACTTAAGTGGAAAAGATGGAAGAAAAAAACATTAGACGAACTTTAGAGAAACGAGAGAATTGAGGGTTATGAGAGAGAGAAATGTCGAAGCGAAAGCGGAGGCACAATCAATCTTCGATTTCTTCTTCAATCTTCTCTATTTTGTAAGTTGATTATAACAATGAACATCTAAATCCCCGTAGTTGGGAGATGGGTGTACTCTTAACTATTTTGTAAACTTTATAATAGTAATCCAAGGTTAATTCCTCATTTCGTGTTCTTCTATATTTTTAGTGGTTGTTTCTAGTTTGATCAACCTTTAACTTGATTTAATCTGCTTCAATGAATTGGAAATGGATTTTGAGCAAAGGATTTGAGAAAACACCAGATAAACATTGAATCTAGGAATAAAGTAGTGTTTATGTGTCTTTCTTCTTTCCTTTACATATATTGCCAACAGATCGAATCATAGGTCTTCTCAAAGTCCACCTTTAGACCACCAAATTGTTTATATTTTTCCTTTCATCCTTCACCACCTCATTAACTATTAAAATACTATCTAGAATCTGACACCCTTCCACAAAAGCAAATTGGGTCTTTGAAATTATAATAGGCATGCTCTTTCATTCTAATAGCCAACACTTTAGATTGCACCTTGTAGATATGCCCACAAAAGATATGGCTCGATAGTCACTTAATGACTGAGGATTTTGTTTTCTAGGCAGTAAAGCTATTAGACCCTTTTACTAGTTTAATATTAGAATGAAATTCTTCAAAAAAACCCAAAAAATTTGCCTTCATAGCATGCCAAAATTCCTTTAGAAAGCGAAAATTAAATTTGTCAGACCTCGAACTCTTATTTCTAGCACAATCCCAAACTGCATTTTTTATCTTGTCCTTTCTAAAAGGTCGTTCAAGAGTCATGTAAGTCTCCTTACTCAATGCTTTAAATTGCAAATTACCCAAATGTAGTCTACTCCGAAGCTTCTCTTGAAAATGTTCTTAAAAATTGTGCCTTCACCTTCTCCTTAAGCTTTCCCACCTCCGAAACATTCTCACCATCAAAAGACTTACTCAAAATTTTGTTACCCTATCTTCTCTTCACCAAGGATCTATGAAAAAATTTAGTGTTGGTATCACCTTCTCTTAATAATTGCACCCTGGACTTTTGGCTCAATAAAGAACACTTCCTTCCTATACATCTCTTCTAATATCCCATCATTTGTTTACAAACAACCACATCTGTCTCCTCTAAACCAGCAGCTACCCTCATATTTAAACTCATGAACTTTCACCTGCGTTTCTACAATCATTTTGTCAATGTCCACAAAGACCTCCTCATTCCACACTTTCAACTTTCCTTTTAACAGTTTAAGTTTTTCCTTCAAAACAAAAGTCTTCCTCTCATGCACCGTTAAATTGTTCCATTCAATTTTGACAAAATCTTGAAATATGTTGTCATCAAACCAACAATTAAGGACCCTAAATGGTTTTGGTGCCTAGTTTGATTCTCCTTTTGTTGACATGATTGGACAATGATTCGACCCTGATCGAGGTAATCCCCATTAATCCATAGACCTCCAACTTTGTAAAAATTCCTCTAATACTAAGAATCTATCAAGTTTGCTAATTGTCCTGCCATTATTTTGTATCACGTGAATTGCATACCTAACAACTATAAATCAATCAGCTCAAACTTGTCAATCAAATAATTGAAACATCGCATTTACTCCTCTCTACTGTACCAACCCCTCCTCATGCTCTCTTCCTCATTTTGGATAAAATTGAAGTTGCTCTTTACAGACAAACAATCCCTCACCTTACTCTCCAAACATGGATTTAATTCATCCCAACATTTTTTCTTCCCTTTCAAGTCACATAGTGAATACAAATTGATCAAGGTTATCTTATGTTGTTGACCATGTCACGTCTTCACCACCCCTAAAAAATGAGTTCCTACGAAACAATCTTCTTTCACGAACTTTGAAGGATCGCAAATAACATACAAATTATCTCCTGAATTGCCAACCAATGGTTTAAAATACCACCATACCTCAGATCTTCCCCATACCATCACCCTTCTCGAACCATTGCAACGTCGAAGCATTGTACCACAACCATGTTCCTCGATATCTTCTATATTCTCCTCCCCTAACAAATACTTCCTCGGGTTAACCTTCGACATGTTCCTGAACAACCCCCACTGTCCCAACTGGTGTGAATATTTTAAACTTATGCATCTCATCACCCTCCCTTTCCTTATCACCCTTTAATTCAACTCCAAACCCCCTGACCAATATTCCACAGGGCCCATCTTCTCTTTATAAACCACACGATTATCATGCACCCTACATGGACCTCCTAACCCCTCCATGTCATCTTGATTCTTCCTCACCATCTAGTATACTATAGGATTCAAATCAATGTTGCTTACTCCGTCCTTTTTGCAACAATCATTACAAGTAATATAAAAATTTTCTCCCACATTAAAATTATCTAGATTTATCGATTCTGTATTTGGAAGATGCGGTTCTACCCATTTTGAATATTTGAATTCAAAATTTTGAATATGAAATCATGGTTTCATGCTCCGACCACTACCTCTCCCACCATTCCATATCATCGTTCAACGTCTTCGATACTTTCAGGATTTCCTTCTAATAATCATTTACAAAATCAACGGGTGTATATAACTCCTCGACTATATGAACATAAAAAATAATGTCATTAACCTTCACCTTTTGTATTTGTTAATGGGTTCCAGTCAGACTTGCTAATCAAAATTTGAGAAACATCTAACCGCCACTATTGTGCAGTCTTATCATTCATCGTTAGATAATTCCCTATTAAACCCACCATTAATCAGAAAAAACTATTTTGTCATGCATGAATGGGAACTCCTTATAATCTAACCCACACATACCATTGGCAAGCAACATCAAATGGCTTCCACACCCCTAGCTTGGAGAAATAAAGAAACATAAAATCTTGAGTGTTCTTGAACAATTCTTCAACATCTTTGTCTCCATAGGAAAAGATAAACCTCTCTATTTAGCCTCCACATTACTGCCGTCTCAATACCCATTTTTAACTTGCTACGCCTTAGATCCCTCTTGGATAAGACTATTTTGGCATCCTTTTTCTTTCCTTTATTGCTTCCCTTGTCGAATCAAACATCTTTTTAGTCCCCCATCACCTTCACTACTCTCGCACCTTCTCTTGCAACCTCACCATTGTGCCTTCCTTCTCTTCTACCACCTACCTCTACGCCCCTTTTTTGAAACCTTCGTACATTGACCCACAACTTATACATCTCGATCCTAATAGAATCAAAATTCTTTTAATCTACCACGTATCTCACCGACCTAAAAGTAACAAAATGAAATCGTTTCCCAAATTTGTTACCTTCATCGGTATAAAAACATCGCGCATCGTGCCCTATAAAAAAATCTTCCACATCACATACTTCTCATGAGTTTTCGAAAAATTTGTGAAGTAAAAAGTATGCTTGTTATTGCTACTAACCACCAATCTACTCGTTGTCACTCTCTGCGATCGCACCACCGTCCAACCGCCATCCTCACCATGTGACTCTCCTCCCCCCTTCCTCATGGCTTGAGTAATAGTGATTCATTTCAAAATTTAGTTCTATTTTGATTATTTCTTAAAAGTATAATGTAGGATGTGTTTGACAAAACTAACTGAAAAACTAGTTGAAAGCTCAAAAAATAGTTAAAAGCTAAAAAACTAATTGTAAATGGTTGCTAAAACTAGTTGATCAATTAACTGAAAGTTGTAAAATGATAAATAAGGACATATTAATTATTAGATTAATAATGATGTATTTAAAATACTTATAACATATTTTAATAATATAAAATTTCTTGATATAAATTGATTATATATATATATATTATAACTTTTATAATTAAATATTAAATTATATATTTATATTATATTTTTCTATAATTATACGATTATGAATTAGTTTATATTTGTATCTGATGTATTTGGGTAAAATTATACTTTATATTTCATAAATATTAATAGCTACTGATTATTATTTTGGTAAATTTTCCTTATTATTATGTATTTATTTAATTTATAATTATTTATTAATATGAAAATTAATAACAGTTATTTGTTGTCTTTTTAAAAATTTAACGCATGAATGAAGTTAAATTACTTAAGTTACTAGGTCTAATTAATTAATAATATTCAATTGAATTAGTTTCAAATTTTATATCGAATTTTTTTATAAAGCAAAGAATTTTATTGACAATCCAATTAAAAACGATACTTTGGAGATTGTAACTCTCACAATTTTGTCCTGGTTAAGAGAGTAGGATGCTTATAAACGAACCTGAGTGTTAATTCTTAAGCGATGTGCGACTTTGGGTATGCATCGACAATGTAAAAGAGTTTTATACTGATATTTAATAATAATTCTTTATTTATATACTTTTAAAGAATTAATTTGTAAAGTTAACAAACTTATCATAAATAAAATATTATGGTTGGATATGAGTGTAAAATTTTTTACAGCAATACTGAATCTTGATTAAACTCTTATTTAATTTAATATCCTTTTTAATCTTCTAATCACTTTTTGTTCAATGGGATTAATGTTGTTTCTAATATTCTCGTCTAGCACAGCTGGGTTAACCGTAGTTATTAATTAACTTATTTAGGAAATTCCTATTTTCCATGAGTATTAACATGTTTACGTGTCTGATTGAGTGATTGTCATAAAGTGGAGTTCCTATCTTCTAAAAAAAAGGATCCATATAAATAGTCTTGCAAAGAGCAGGGATATTATGGTAGGGAGGATCCAGATTCACTTAAAAAGGACTGATAGCGTAAAAAAAAACAAAAACACTTTTAATTCTTTTATAATAGAATCTCATGTGATTTTTTTCTAAGCCCACAGAATCTCATGTGATTGAATTGTTTATAAGAAACCAACCTATAGGTCACGTCACGAATATGAAAATCTGCCAACTGATAAAAAATTATTTATAAGTTTTAATATAGTTTAATTAATATATACTTATAAAGAAAATTATATCGAAATTCAATTGCAACTTTTTATTTATATGATTTTTAAAACATTAATAAGGTAAAGTCAATAATTTATTATAAATTAAGGGTTATGATTAAATATGTAAATTTTTTTTCCACTGACACAGTCCTTTTACTCTAAAATAAAAGTTGTAAAAGATTTGAAAAGTTTAATTAGTATGCACTGATATTGTAAAAGAGTTTTACACTGACATTCAATCACACATATTTCATTTATATGACTTTTAAAATGTTAATTAATAAAATCAACAAACTAACTATATATGAATTATTATGGTCGAATGTCTATGTAAAATTGTTTACATTTACAGTACATACTAATTAAACTCAATGTTTGAATATGATAAAAAAAGAGTTTAAATTAGTATAACCAACAGAGTAAAAGTTTTACACAAACGTTTAATTACAAGTTTTTACACTAATACTGTATACTAATTAAATTCTAAAAATAATAACAGAATTTTATTTCCATTATTTCAATATTTCTTGCAATTAGGTACAAAATGTAGGGTTTATAACTTATCTTGCACATGAATGAGTCGTTAGCCTCATTGTAAAGCACCACTTTCATGCACTAAGTTGAATCGCTTAAATTATATCATCGAACTCCACACAGCGACCTTAAAAAATGGTTGTATTTCAAGTCTTCCATAATTGTCATATCCTTGCATACCGCACAAAAGACCAAGCTCGATCTAAATCTTTTGAACCACAGACTAGACCCTGCATTTGATAGCAATGACTATGACATTGATTATGTAAGACCTTACAATCCCCCACTAGACACATAGCTTATACCACACCAATATTGACTTCGGGTACGTACAAAAGACATTTGTACCTCTGTATAAAGTACATTTTGTTCCGTCCTCACCAATTATTCGCCTCCTTTGTAGATTATCCCTAGTTGGTAACGTACCAACAAACAACCTTCATGCTAAGTACTGAACCTTTGAAGGCACCCCATCAACCAGCAAAAGTCAAAAGTATCTTCCTTCAAAAACCCCACTCCAGAGGTTAATACCTTATAAGTGGAAGACACTACATACTTCCCTAACCCATCTACTGACCAAACTCACTCATCATTGATTCCTTCCTTTAATACTACCTCTTCTAGTTTTGCTACTAGTTCTGCTGCTAGCGCTTCTTCCACACAAAAAACTTCATTCACCATTTCCACTTTTAATCCAATCTCACACCTTTTAACTCCTTAACCGTAATATTTTTTTATACTACCAAGCTAAATAGTCTTCTATAAGCATTGTAAGACTTTGTTCCCTTGTCAACTTATCTCGTGAAAAGAAAACCCTCTCACCATCTCTGATTTCCTTTTTATATGACTGAACCACCATCTTTGCTTACCACGATCCTCAATAGAGTGGAGATCAACCCACCAATGCGAGCACCTCATTCCTTTTTCCACCCAACACCTTGTTGGTCCTAGGAGGAATCTAAAAGGAGGTTGAATATATTCACCAAAATATTTTTCAAAATTTTTCTAGTCAACTATATCATAGGAGTTCAAATATGCCTCTTTTAAAAAATTTCCAAATTCTACCTTGTTGTGGAAAAATTGATTTTTCAAGAATTCAACTCATTTAATGTAGTTGACAATAAACTTGATATATAGAAAATCCTTCAATAATGGTTTACTATTGCAAAATACAATATGAATTGCACCAACAAGTTTATCAAATACAAAAGAAATGGATAGATAAAGAATTGAATCAAATTTCAAACTCATAATTCTTATTACAATTACCCAAATCCAATATCAAAATAAGAGTATTGTAAAGTGTAATCTGTTGGAAGAAAACTGCAGAAAATTGTTTCAGCCACAGAAACTCAATCAATGGTTATCCAAGATCTCAATAAAATTCAGAATTAAAGAGTATAGGGAAGAGAGAAATTGCACAATGATTTATACTAGTTTGGTCAACCTGACCTACATCCAATTTTTCAAACTTAGCATTTCGCTAATCTGCTTTCCACTAAAATCTCATTACATGCACACAACACATACATATTTTACACCTAGAAAGACTTAAACCACACAAGAAGAGGCTTCCTCTTGCACCCCACAAGAGTTTGCTACACCGTGACACCCCACCACTCACAACATCCTATTGCAAGATTTCACAACAATCTCAAGAACACCTCAAGAGATTGTCAAAGATTGTGAAAAACCACAAAAAAATAGTGTAGAACAATATCACCTGTAGTGATGAATACGCAACAAGATAGATCAAATCTTAATATAGTCTCTTCCTTAAATCTTGAATTTCTTGTACCTTTAAATCATAAAAAATGGGTATAGCTCTTGGAGAGAATTTGGGTAGAACAGTTAAGAGTAGCAAACATTCAGTGAACCTTTCAAAAGTTAGTTAAAATAAGTTTTGAAAATGTTTTTATGTGAGTTTTGAATCTGGGTAATGGATTACCTACTTGATTGTCTGGTATTCTGCTCAAAACTGGTCCAAAATTCATGTTCTCTTAAATGATCGGTTACTATTTTTAGGTAATCACTCCCGAGAGCAGTAATCTCAATACTCAAAATTTTTCGAATGGTAATCGATTACCATAATAAGGTAATTGATTAACTTACCATAGTTTTTGCTTTTGAGGATTTTTCAGCAATTCCCAGCCTATGTAATTTATTTCTAAACTTCCTAAACATATTCTCAAGCCTATCTAAACACACAATACAAGTATCACACCTATCAAACGTATTTGGTACCATAAAATTGATTAGAGCAAAATTAAGAAGTAAAATTCAAAACCAAAACAACAAAAGTGATACTTCATACTTTCCAAAGCCTTTGGTTCCAACACGCCCAACATGTGACATATATTTAGATTGCAATACATGCACCTATGGCCCTGTACTTTCAGCCTTTAATCACCATTTCCATTTACCCAGTAGAGCTAAATTGAAAGCATGCATATTCTTGAGTCCCAAACCGCTCCCCTTCTTAGATTTACAAACATTTTCCTAGGACACCCAATTTACCTTTTTACAACCTTCCTTTCCTCCCCATAAAAATTGCTTAAATAATTTTTCAATATCATAAATAATACTTGATGGTACCTTAAAAAAGGACAAATAATATAGAGGTAGTGCAGATAAAACTGACTTTATAAGTGTTACTCTTCCTACTAAGAACAAATGCTTATGCTCCCACAAAGATAGTCTCTTTCGAATCGCATACAACACTAGTTGTCACATGACTTTACTTCTCGGCCTCCCACCTATAGGTACACCCAAAATTTAGATATCTAATTAAATAAAAGATTATAGTAATAAATAATTAAAAATAAGTATTAAATACAAAAATAATATTAAACAAATATTTTTATAACATATTTATTCTATTAATCGTTATTTTTTCTTAATTTTGATAAAATACGTAATTAAGTTTTATAAATAGGATATAAAAGTCATATATAATGAATATTACCTTTATCTTTAAAAAGTAAATATTTTTCAATTTAATTTAATCGAAACTCTCATCTAACAAATATATATAACAAATTTATAGTGATAGGGTCAAGGATCTAGTTTAATTGGTCAAGTAAAGTACGTTGTTATAATTTTTTTTATATTATATTTAATTTCTATCAAGATAAAAAAAAATTATGATAGTCTCATGATTAAAACATTGCACCCAATAATTTAAACATTTATATTTTGTTTGTATCTTTTGATTGTTCATAAGTACTATAAAAAAATGATACTATATTTAATATTTAATTTTTAAATATTAAAATATTAAAAATAATTTTATAAAATTATTACCAAATAAATACATAATAGAGAACAAGAGACAAAAACGAATAAAATGGAGGTAATTTCTCTGCTTCCTTTCCAAGCAACTTTAGAGCTAAATACAAGAAATTAACCCTAAAATGCTAGGCCCAAAACATCAAGCCCACACAAGCTTCTAAGAAAGAGAAAGAAAAAGACATTAGTTTTTCTAGGAGTTTTTCTTTTTATACTTTCAATATTTTTTTTCTATACTTTTATAATTTTTTAAAATGACAAAAAAATTTTAAATAAAAAAATAAAAATTTAAGTACACATAAAGATGAGGGATGGTGTTTATGCTTTTGCTTTTGTGTTTGTAGGTTTGTGGTGTCATGGTCTCTGTGACCTATGACCACAAAGCTATTGTGATTGATGGCAAGAGAAGAATTTTGATGTCTGACTCCATTCACTACCCGAGAAGCACACCCCAAGTACTCACTCCATTCCATGCTTCCATCTCGCTACATCAAATTTTGATTTTTTAATCTTCTTTTTTTTTTTTTTGTTTAGTTTTTTCATTCATGCATGCATGATAAATCATGTTTGATATTGCAGATGTGGCCAGACCTTATTTAAAAGGCCAAAGATGGAGGCCTTGATGTCATTCAGACATATGTGTTTTGGAATGGTCATGAACCATCTCCAGGAAAAGTAATGCAGAAAAAAAAGACTTATTTTTCATATCATTGTTTGAATTCCTGTTTGGAGATATATTCACTTTTATGATCAAGATAGTCTTTGAAGAAGAATAGCTGTGAAAAATAGAAAGAAAAATAATTTCTTTTTTTTTTTTTTAATGACAGAAAGTTAAAATAAGAAATTTCTAATTAAAGTTTTATGAAATGTTGAAAATTTGCAGCACTATTTTGAAGATAGGTATGACTTGGTTAAGTTCGTGAAGCAAGCTGGCCTCTATGTTCATCTCCGAATTGGTTCCTACATATGTGCTGAGTGAAACATTGGGTAATGATTTTTTAATTTCAATGATGTTAAATGCACTCCTTGTTTTGGGAAGAGGGAAATTCTCTGGTTGAAAAAGAAAAATAATGATTCTTAGGATTCACTCAAAAAGTCACATGCTATGTTTTCTGTGCAGGGGATTTCCAGTTTGGCTCAAGTATGTACCTGGTGCATCTTTCAATTAGCCATTCAAAGTTGGAGTTTTCATTTTGCAGCATCACTAGTTATAATAATTTACTTATTATTATTGGTTGGTTACAAATAGTTTAATAAATTTCCTAACCAACGTTTTATTTGTCTAATTTACTTTTTTAACTTCTCTTAAGTTTGTTTTTTCCTTTTTTTTTACTATAAATTTTATGGAGCCAGTTAGAAAATTGATGATGTTTAATTTGGTAATTTTATAATTGTATTGGCAGATTGCTAACAATACCCTCTTCTGCAGAAATTCTCTCCTTCAACCACATAGGTTTCTGGATACCACGTTTGGGCCTAATTTCCTTAGCTGGGCTGAGATTGCTAACAATACCATCTTCTGCAGAACAGACTTGTCCTCAAAGACAAGGCTTGTGAATGGTTGCAGAAGTGTCTTCCATCTCGCTCCCGCTCCTAAGGGTTTCCTCCAAGGTTTCTTCCTGTTGCAGCGGTGGTGCTGGGAATTTTCAAAGTAAAATGATGTATTTTACAGATCAAATACCATCGATTAATAATAACGAAGCTTTGAGATTAATTTAATTGATAATATTTGTTTATTTTTTGTAAAAGATTCCTTTGAAATGAAAGATTTCATTAACTCCTCAGACAGTCAAATAGATCTTGTTGTTTCAAGAATTCTTAATTCATTAGTTGTAAGGAGGGATTTATGTCACCATACACAAACTATCTAAATATTTAAGAAATAAGGCTAAATAATACTTAATAACATATTATATTTGAGAACATATTTTCACAATCAAATTAAGCCAAATCCTAGTTTGATTTGATTCGAATTTTATAATACTTTCAAATCAAATTGTACTGAATTTTTTTGTTTCGTTCAGGCGATTTTTATGATAAAAATTGAACCCAACCGTGCTACAAACACCCCTAATGTAAAACAAGTAGCATATAGATTGGGGATGGAAATCCTCTCTTTCAAAATTGTGTCTCATTTTCTATTTTCACTAATCTACAAATGTCATATCATTTGATAAATACTTTTTATAAGTTTTTTATCATTTTATGTAACTCATTAAATGATATAACATTTCTTGATTGGTGAGAAAAGAAAATGAAACACAATTTGAGAATAAAGAATTTACATCCGTAAATTGGATTACAGGTACAAATTAAATCACTTAATTCAAAAATGAAATAATTATTATTACATTTCAGAACATGCAACTATTGTATTCTAAACCAATTTGTCTAGAGTAATAAGCATGAATGCTCGATCACCTGATTCAGAAATGTAACACTTTTTTTTTATATTCTGGATTAACTTATCTAGATTATATAATTAATGTGTTTTGAATGAATCTTGTAGAGTAGTAATCATGGGTTTTGAATTGCTTGATTTGGAAATGATATAATTTTGTAGGAATAACGAAAGGGTAGATATGCAAATTCAATATAATTGTAGGTGCAAATAGTTAAATGGTGCAAGTCAAAAACAAAAGTCTTAAGATAGGTATAGCTAGTTATTACTTATAAAGCAAAAAATCAAAACTACTTCTAATCTTTCTATGAGGCCGAAGCCTAAAAGAGAGCCTATACAGATTACTATTCCCACTCCTTTGTTAGCTAAAATCTAACTAGTGAATCAGCTCTCTATTGCTAGTTCCAATTCTATTATTACTAAGCACAACCTATTTGTGACAGCACCTATATAATATTTTGTTAAGTAAGGCCCAGTTAATTCTTTTCTCTAGGTTTTTATTTACTAAGTAGCTTTTATTTACTCACAAGACTAAAACAATTTCCTAATAGATAATTATTTTCAAATGTTTAACCTTTTTAGAACTTAATCTATAAAACATCAAATAAAATAAATTAAATCAGAGTAAATAATCATCAAATACCAAAGAGAACTTATTTCTTGGGTTTTAATTCTTTCATACCAAACATTTTAATTTTTAAGAAACTATCATTATTTCGATTTTATTTTGAATGTCAAAAAAAAATATATATTAAAATATCATTTCCAATATAAAAAATAAAGAGATATAAAATAGTTCAATTGGTTAAGAAAACGTTAACAAAAACTAGCATCACTAACATTAGACCAATAAAAAAACAATATAAAAGTAAATTTCTAAAAACTATGTTGTTAAACTACAAAAAAAGTAAAACAAGAATTTTAGCAATGTTTACGGCTTGGATTGGATCGGGTTTAAATAAACCCAAGACTTAACTCAATCATAACTCATCTGGTTGGGTTCTTGTTTTTTCTCATTACATCCAACCTAACTCAATCCGCTATTGATTGAGTTGGGTTAATTGAGTTACCATTTTATAAAATATTTTTTAAAGAATAAATTAAATGTTTAGAATTTTTTATATATTTTTAAAAATATTTTTTTATAAGAATATAATATATCATTGTTGTAATATAAAATAAACAATAAACTACTAACTCTAATAGTGAAGAATCAATTCCCAAAAGAGAACATTCCTCCTAGAATAGTTGTTAATATGATTTTATCTACCAATAAAAATTAGCTAGTTGGAGTGAGGTGTGCCCTTGTAATACATAGTGTTTGCCTTAGTATGTGACGGTCTTAATTTAAACGCTACAAATTAAACTATTAAAAATATTTTTAATTTAAAATAAATAATATATTATTATTATTGGGCTGAGTTTGGTTTGGTTGGGTTGGGTTTTACGTTCAACTCACTAAACTTGTCACCTAATTAATAGGAGATTGAGTTTGATCAGGTTAGATTGAGTTTCACTCAATATAAAAAAAAAAAAAATCCAACTCAATCATTCGGGATTGGATTAGGTCAGATTGGATCATCCAACCCAATGAATACCCGTAATGAATTTAACAAAGATACATAATGTTTTTTCTTTTTATTTAATTTTTTACTTAATTATTTTTTAGGATTACTGTTAAAAGTACATAAAAATTATCTTTAATTTTATTATGATACATATTTCAATTTCTAGAAAGGAAGATATTCGTGAGTTTTTTAAAGTAATCTATGTAGTACCAAAAAAAGTAATCGACGGACTCTATCTTAAAATTTCCAACTATTGATATTTTTTATATATAAATCTGCAAGATCTCAATTCTCTTTTTAGTGTATAAGTATCGTTTATGGTGGATACCAAAAAAAAAAAAAATATCCTTTATAGGTTTTAGATTACAGCCAAGAAAAATGACGAATCATGAGGCTGTCTATTTGGGTCAGTTGAAATGAATGACATTGATGAATGATAATGATTGATTGGTGTTGGACCCTGCTATGGTATTTTCCTATTCGTAATCGTATTCCTATTCCATGGCCAAAGAATAGAATAATCACAAAGTGTGGATAGCCATGCCCCAACACCTCACGTAGCTTAATCTAAGGTGTCACAAAAAGGGAACAGTGTGTGTTGGGGTAGCCCCCACTACGATAAAAAGGTGCATGGACCCTCTTATATATATATATAGGCCACGTGTCACCTTCGTAATGCCAGGGTCAATGTTTCCCAACAACCAGTACGTGATACCATGCCACATACTGTTTAATTTTCTGCACTCAAAATGTTTAACGAGTCCATCAGTGGAAGGGAATAACAAATACAATACTAATTAAAATGAAGATAAATTCATAAATATACAAAGGAAAACGGATTCCAGTGTAGAGCTAGCTTTCTCATTTAACTTTTTAACATTCCAAAAAATAATAATGCAGATGTATATAATTATAAATTAATTGTATAATTTAAATGTAATTAATTTATAACATGACTATCGTCCTCCCTCCTCCGACAAATTTATTTTCTTCTGTATTGTTTCGGATGTACATTACATATTATCTCCTCAATCAGTAAAAGAATTTAATTGAACTTTTTAATTGTGTAATTAAAATTTTGAAGTTGGTAAGGTTGAGAGATTTTTTTAAACTATTCATTATAGAAATAGTTTGAAATTATATTAAAATAATTAAATTTTTTTACTTGTATATTTCAAATTATTTATTATAAAATTAGTGTGAGTGAGAAAATTTTTTACTTGTGTATTTAAATTATTTAACTGTCCATCACTTTCGATTTACTATTTATATTGATATCTTTAATTGAATTTTTATATTTTTAAAGAAAATATTAATTTCTAAAACAATTTAAACTATTCATTATAAATCTGTAATTTATTTATTAAACCTATTTATCAATTAGAAATTTTAATATATAAAATAAAATTTTAACACACAATATATAGATACTAAAATATATATATACACTTGGCCTTAAGAGGGAGTCATCATCACCCAACACTAAAATATATAAACATAAAATAAAAAATATTTAGATATATGATAATTGTGAAAATTTAATAAAACGATGAAAAGAAAACCTCGCAAGTATCTATTTTTTCATAAAATTTATTGTGCATTGTCCAAATTTTCTGTAAATATCTGAAGCAATCAAAGATTGTTAAGAATAGCATGTTTTTGTACTAACAAGACAATATCCAACTCAATTTTTGTGAGTTACAGGGGTAAACTATAAAGTGACAACAAAGAAATTAAGGATCAGTCGTCAAGTCAGAAATATGCCCTGACAGAGCCTAAAATTCACTTGGCGAGTCACTTTCTTAAGTGAAAGCTCAGAAGAAAAAAAAAACTAAATTACACTAGCAGTTGCTAATAGAACAAAATTCACTCAACAAAGTTGAAGGCGGTAAGAAAGTTCGCTTAGCAAGCAACTTTCACTCAGCAAACTCGCTCAATGAAGGATTTTCGCTGAGTGACTAAACCAGAATCAACTCTATGAAATGAGAAGCAAGCTTGGATGAAACCATACTCTGGTTTTCTTACATTCTCTTCTCTTCTCTTACTTCTTCTAAATTTCTTTGTAATTACCAATCATTTGGATGTAGCTAAGTTTTGCTATCAAAAGCTGATAAACTAAGTATTACTCTGTAATTTGCTCTTACTATGTAAGTCTTTTTATTTATCTATTTTGAATTTTTCTTGTACTTAATATTTGTTATTTGTTTGGTCAACTTATAATGTGATCTATCTATTTAATTTCTGATATCAAAAGATCTTCTTGAAATTAAAGAATTAGGAAATTCATCATTTAGTGACTATGCTTCAGAATAAGATAGGATTTGTATGTCTAAATAAATGAATTATTTTGTATTAATCAAATTGTTGAAATTATTCTTCCTAAGGAATCAGGAGAAAATTTCAATAATTTAGTTCTTTGTTGCTAAGGAATTAGATAAAGAAATCATCAACAGTTCCAGAAATACATAAATGAATCTTAGATAACAGTTGATAGTTATAGGTCTTATAAAGTGAAATCACACTTTTGATCTTTTTATATTATCATAATCAAAAACCATAAAAATATAGTTTCTACCTATAAATTTCCAACTTAGTTTATTTGTTCCATTATCAAATGTGTATAATTATTTTATAAAAAATTATTGAATTTATATTATCATTTATTTTTTTAAAGAGATAACCTTATTTTTATCAAATACTACGTGTCACTTGTGTACTTGCAAGAAGTATTATAAAAAACAGTCAACAATATAGAAACCAATATATTAAATTCTTATATTAAACAATTTATATTAAGAATATCATAGTTTTTTTATACTCAATTTTTAAAGCTAAAAGTCTTTTTTTCCCACCTCTTTGTTATTTTATTAATTGCGTGTAATCTTACATTTGCTAATATATTTTATCTTCTCTTTCTTTCGTTTTATTCTTTTTCTAATAAATAACATATTTTCTTTCACTATTTCACTATTTGTTTATAGGTTTTACTTTAAATATCGATCATACAATTGATTGTTTATATTCTTGAATGAAAAGTTTATTCAGACTAAGGCATAATTATTTTTTGAACTTCATAATTTTTTTAAAAAAAGGAAATTATTTTTTATTTTTAATTTAATTATTTTCCATGTAAAACATAAAAAAGAGGAAAGAAATAATATAATAGAAAATATAAAATTTATTTATACACAATAAATCAGAGGGAATATTAGGAAAAAAGAAACTTTTTAATTTTTAAAATTAAGTATGAAAAACAATATAATATTATTAATATAAATTATTTGAGATAAAAATATTAATTTTTATATTCTAAATATTTTGATGTAGATTGATGACACGCTTCAACTAAAAATAAAGTGTGATAACATTCCCATACGTAAAATTAAAATTTCTAAACCGGTTACTATGTATTTATACAAACCAGAACTTCGTGACCTTTGATCCCCACATTTTTCATTTAGACAGACGGTAGAGTGTCTAACTGAGTTTTAGGGCATTGAAGTAAAATATAATTAGAGAAAAGAAAAAAAATGTGATAGAGATTAGAAGAAATAGGCAATATAGGAGAGAGGTGATGGGTTCAAATCATTTTACTAACACACTAATATTTGTCTTAAAAAAAATAAAAATAGATGAAAATATGTAACTCATTTTCTATATAAGAATTGTTAAAAACCCAACAAAACTAAATTGAAAACAAATAATTGAATTGTAGAAATAAAAAAATACAAAAATATTGATTTAGTTTAGAATAATTTGTTTTTATAATTTTTAAACTGTCTGATTTGGTTTGAATTGAAGTTTAAAACATTGAAATTTTGCTAATCAAACCAAATTGTTAATCTTTGATTATTTTAATAAATATACAAGAAGTATATACAATTTTTAAAAAAAATTACTGTATTTTTAATATTTAATAATAAAAAATTTAAAATTAAAAAATCAAACCACAAAAAATTGATTTAATTTTGATTAAATTTTAGAATTAATCTAAACTAAAACAAATTAGATCACACTTATTTTCTTAGTTTAAACCGGACCTCAAATACCTTTATTATATACAAGGAAAAGCTAAGTTAGTTTAATTAAATTTTATAATATTTTAACTTCATGATTTCATTTATAAATTGAATTTATTAGGATTTTTTTACTATCAATTAATAAAATATTTTATGTTATAATTTTAAATATTTTTATTATATTGAATAGCCATCTAAAAAACATTATACTTTCAAAAACATATATTATTTGTTCTTCTATAAATTTATGATATTTTTAGTAAACTATAAATTTATGATTTAAGTTATTTAATTATTAACTCGATCTTAATTAATATCAAATACTTAATGAGCGGCTTAATTTATTTTTAACTTTTTTTGGAAAAATAAACTAAAATTATATGAAATTAAAGGAAAATCTAGATAAAAGTATTATAAAATTAATGAAAATATAATTGAAACAGTCAAAATTAGTGTTGACGCATATTAAGTTAAAAAAGTGTTGAACTTGTGTGTACTACAAACTTAATATTCCAAACATTTGTTCATTATCTCATAAAAATACATGCACAATGAATGATTGCAACCCTCCAACTTAATATCTTTCCTTTATTTAAAAATAAAAATATATTACACAGATTCATATTTTATGCCCAAAATTACTCTATAACAATTGTTACATAACCGATGATTTCACAAAATAACCCCACGTTTATATATCATTTGTTAGGGTAATGGATTCAAGTCAATATGATAAAATTAACGAGGCAAATCAAATCGATTAATTTAGCTAGTTTGTTGAAAGAAAATTTCTTGTTTTTTTTTATTTGTTTGAGTTTTCTTCTAAATCAAACCAAACAGAACTGATCATATTTGATTCGATTTGTAGTTTTAACATTTTAAAACCATAACTCAACTCGAACTAAACCAAAAGTGTATATATTATTATATATTTATTTTATATTTTGTTTGTATTGAGTTACTTTAAATATATACAACTTACTATTTATATTTTATTGAGTTGTTTTAATAGTTTAATTTGACTAATTTAGTATATATAAAACACTTATATTTTGTTATAAAATTATGAATTTAGTAGATTTATGAAATTGACTAGTTTGAGGTGTAAAGATTATTTTTATGATTTAATGAAAAAGAAATTAATTTTTTTTACCAATTATCTCTGAATCCAAATCGAACTGATCCAATTATCATTTGTTGGGTGAGAGACAAAATTTCCACCTATCCGAACTAATTAAAATTAATTAGTTTGATTTTTTTTTCTCCCAAAACCAAATCAATCCAAACTACAAACAAACCTATTATTTGTGACATGTGCTAATTAATGTGTGTGATGCAGGGGTAGATCTACCATATGTAGTATGGGGGAATTGGCCACCACTAAATTTTTTGTTTGCTTTAAAATAGTGTATATATATTATATTATTTTAATTTTATTTTTAATAAAAATATTATTTTACTATTAATAAATTTAAATTATAAAAAAAAGTTATCACATTCTTGTATAATGTTACTATTTAGTTTATAAATATATTAACTTTTTAAATCACAATATTTTAATATAATATTATAATATTGTATTATTTTTCACATATTTTCACTTATCTTTCTTCTTCTTTATTTTTTTAGCTATTTCTTACCAAATACTTTCATTTTATTTTATATTTCATTTATTTTTATACATCTATTTTATTCCAACCAGTATACTTCTCTCATCTCTACTAAAAATACATTATAACATTAATTATGACATATATTTATATTTTTAAAATATTATATTTAATGATTACAAACTTATTAATTATGATTTGTCACTAAGAGTATTAATGAACTAGTAGGATACTGTTTCAATTTCAATTTCAACAAAGGTCGTGAATTAGTGTGTGATATATATGTTTTTAATTTCTAATAAATTTATGAATTTCTTTTGTTCCTATTAAATTTTTTGTGTTTAGTTCTTAACAGTTTTTTATTTTGTTTTCGGTCCTAAATCTTTTTAGATAACACTTCAAAAATAGAGTTTAATTGGTATACACTGTCTGTCATTGTCAAATATCTTTAGACTGACATTCAATCGTAACTTTTCATTTATGTGACTTTTAAAGTAGTAATAAGTAAAGTCAACAACGAAGTTACTATGAAATAAGGGTTGTGATGGAATATCAGTGTAAAAATCTTTACAATATATACCAATTAATCTCTTAAAAATATTTCAGATAACACTTTAGACTTAAAAACAAAATTAAAATTTTATTAAAACCAAATAATTATTTTTATAAAGAATCAAAATAAAATTCACTCGTTTGTGAAACACTATATTTAAATAAAAATTATTATAATTATTGTACTCACCACCTTAAAATCTTGGATTTAGTGCGATGTGAATGTGTGAAAAGTTTCGTTATGTATAAAAAGTTGTTCATTAATGTCTGTGGTTTATCTTGAAGATAGAATCATGATTGGTGGTATTACTTTATTTTAAAATGAGACGATCTGGTTGACGAAGATTAATTAAATGTCAAATAAAAATATATATCCTATACACATTACTTTTTAGTTACAGAAAATAAAGTTAATGTTTCTTTATGTAATTACATAACCAACATTGCGTGTTTACCAAAGTTTAGCTTCAAACCTTGCTTAAAGTTTATTTCAGAATTAGTTTGATGTGAACTAATGGGTATGTTAAAAGCATCTCCAGTAATAGTTGTTGCGGTTATTTTTAATTGTAAGAGTATTTTTTTATACTACTTTTTTACCGTAAAAAGAATTATTCTTCATTTAATATGTGGACATGAGATAATTAAAAATAAAAATTCAAATAAATTGCTTAAGTTCTACTTATTAATCACACTAAAAAAATCATAAAAATACTTTGATTAATAACAATGAGTTTATTATTATTAATCCTCTTATCATTTAATATAAAGGCTTAATTATAGTTTATATCTTTATTTATTAATAATTGATATTTTATCTATTTATGTTTTTTTATATGTAAATATTAGTTGTTACCTGAAAAGATTCAACTTCGATCTCTTCTCTTCCTTTTTTTCATAATAGATTTTGTTATCAAACAAATCTTATAAACTATTTTTGTCTATTTATTTTTAAATCAAAACATTGTGTTTTTCATTTATTTCTTAAAAGTTAAAGAATTTATATATAGTCATTAAGAACTTTTCCTTAACATTCTCTGAGTGATCTAATTTATGTTCAAATCAATTTCCTACCCACTTCAAAACACATCTAGATATAACTAAAATAACAAAAATGCAAAACTTTAATTAAAATATATAAAAACTAATAAATGTATTACAATTTATGAAATTTTCCTAACACATTTAAATATACTAAAGGATGTTATGTATTATATAGATCACTCATCTTAACTCATTAAGAATTGATGGGTTTTCTCGTCTTCTATTTGTTTTTCAAGCTTAGATGCAATATTGCATTTGCATCATATAAGTATTTCAATATTTAAATATAAAATCTATAGAAAGGGTAGACTTGAAATTTCAATAAAAATAATCCATTTTAACAATTACATTAGATTAATAATATAGTTATAATAAAATTTTAATCAATACTTGCTAAACAATAAAATTAGCATTGTAGCGTAAACAAATGATCGGTCTCATGGTCTCACAAGGTAAATTATCTTTGACGGGACAATAAAATTAGTTTTTTAAACGTTTAAGTTTATGCCCATTACAAATATGATTTAATGTATTGATGACAATTAAATGAAAAAATATTTTAGAAACTTGAAATTGGAAATTAATATTAGTTGAAGTTGGATGGTTGAAAAAAATTCTGAAAATTAAGAGTTGTTATCATAATGTTATTGGTAGAAAACTTAAGCTAAGCCAAGTAGGATTAATCAGTAATTTTATTTTAACATGCATCAGGGTTGATAACTGTTTTGAACCATATCACTAATGGGCTCTAGGAATTGTCCCAGCTATCGTGGAAATTTGAATTCAGATCTGTTTCTTTTTGAATCAACATGTATTTTTTATAAAAAAGACTAAAATACATTTATTTTTCCTCTTCTACAATATCCTTTTTGGTAGAAGTTAAAAAGATTGATGAAGCAATAAAGATTTAGCAGCAGTAACTATGGGATTGTTGCTGTTTTCTTGGTGAATTTGAGTGACAAGCTTGCAATAATAATGAGAAGTTGTGCATGAATATTTTATGTTTTCCCCTCTTTTTTTATTCGGATCAAATCACAGCAGACCCATTTTTTCTGTGCAGAAGCTGTGGGCTCACGAAAATGTTCGAACAAAACTGACCGATGCATAGTGGCTAATGCAACTTCGTCAAAATTGTTGTAATATTTTATTTTTTATGAAGAAAAGAATCGAAGAGAAATAAAAATGTATTTTATTCTTTTTATAAAAAATAGGTGGTAAATTAAAAAAGGAGCGTCTGCCCATTTAAGTTTCCTCAAGCCTGAGAGCTGAGGCCGTCACATCTTGAATTTTAAAGACAATATATAGAAAAATAAGGTCTCGATACTTTTGTATATATATTTGTAATTGTTTTACATTATATTGTTGGCATGCAATTTTTTCTTTAGTGTATAAAAGTTATTTATATTAGTTTTGTGTTTAATTATAATTTTTATTTATATAACTTTTAAAGTGTTAAAAAGGGTAAAATTAATAAAATTATCATATTACCAAAGTAAATTCTAAACTTTTACGGTAACATTCATTATATACATGTTATTTTCTTTATTATTCAATCACATAGAATGTAATTAATTATCAAGGAAGTATAACTATCACAATTATAAAACATTATAGTTCACAATTACATCCAACTTAATTTGAAGTGAGAATATAAAAGAGTCTTATATTTATGTTAAGTTATAATTTTTTATTTATATAATTTTTAAAATATTAGTTGATAAATTCATCCAACTTATCATAATAAAATGTTAATGTAAAAATTTTTTACATTAACAAATCATAATTATTTTTTTCTTCTCTAATTCCAAGTATGTATTAATTACTAACAATGATTGTTCTAGTTATCATGCTCAAGATATCCCTAGTTTTGTTTGGTAGATAGTGAATATCCTTCGTCAAGAAAAAAGTATTGTTTTATTGTATAGATAATTTATTTTTCAAAATTTTTATACTAAAAATTATTTTAATATAATTATTTAATAATATCATAAATTAAAATTTTTTAGTTAAAATATTTTACAATAATTACTTACTTGAAATCTTATTATTATGGGAGATAGAATCTTGTTCAAGACTATTTAATTTTTACTATTTACAATTATACTTTATAATTTATTTTTATTAAAATATTTATAGCAAAATTTAAATCTAATTACTTGAAAATAAAAATAGTTTAATTATAATAGAATTATAAGTATTATTTATGGAAAATAAAATTTTGGTCAAAGCTATTAGTTTATAATTTATTTATTAAAATATTTATACTAAAAATAATTTAAATATAATTATTTAATATAAATTAAAATATTTTTAGTTAGTATTGAGAGTAAAAAATATTATTTATATTCGACACAAGCAATCTTAAGAACATTATTTCTATAATTTAATATAAATATTTTATAATATATTTTTATTAAAATATTTATATTAAAAAAATTAAATCTTACTACTTAATAATATCATAAATTAAAATAGTTTAATTACAATAGAAACTAGAAATATTACTTATGAGAAATAAAATTCAACTCAAGAGTCAAAGTTATTATTTTCTATATTATCTTATAATTTTTTTTGAAATTTTTACAATATAAAATTTAAATGTAATAATTTACTAATATGATAAATTTAAATAGTTATAGTTATAGTAGAGGATAAAACATTATTTATAAGAATAACTTAATTTTTTACTATATTTACAAAAGTTTTTTTTTTTGTGAATGTATATATATACAAGTATTATCTTATGAAATTTTATTCTTTTATTTATTATAATTGTGTGTATTTGTATTTAATACAATATTAATGAATAATTCATTTTAAAAATATTATACATTTTTCTTCTTACTAAAATATGTTATAACATATTTGTATGACTAATACGCATAAAATAATATGTCTTGTTAAAATGTGCATCATTAAAATGAAAGAAAACTAATGAAATTTGATTTAATAAAGTTATAATTTAAAAAAAAAAGTGAAAATTAAATTTATAGAATTAAACTGAAACTACAAAATAAGATGAAAGCCCAAAAGACTTTTCAAGTGATTGAATAATAATATTAGTAGTACTTCCTTAATAATTACATTGAATAATAAAGAAACAATGTGAAAATAAAGATTATTAATTATTAAAAGAAATCATGGAAAAACTGAGAATGGGTCAATAACGTGATATCTACATTTATTAGAACCAAATTTGATCTGAACTTAATGATATGTCGACAGAGTCGTATAAACTTTTTGTTTTTATGTCTCCATTGAAGTCGACACTACAGAACTAAATTAGAGAAATTGGAATCTAATCTCTAAGCAAGAGAGGAAATGAAACATGCATGGGAACACAGGTGAAAGGTTTCATTTAATTTGCTTGAAGTTTCCATTCAACAATTCAATGAAAAGCCCATTCTCTATCTAATCATACGTAGCTTTTGATACCTATTTTTGGTCTTTATCCAATTTGATCTATAAAGAAACAAAAAAGAGATAATTTTCCTTTACGTTCTCATTTATAAGGTGATTGGATGACGAGAAATTATACTATACCTAAAGTTTTGGTTGCAAATTACAAAGGGTTTTAGTGACGAACTCAATGAGCTTTGCCCCACGACAGATGGGTCCCTTTTCTTTCGTCTTAGCTATACTTCATTATGCCCTTTCACATTTTCTTTGGGGGAAAACGGTTCCTTGATTATATATTTTGCTGCTTAAAATCTACGAAAATGGGAGGGCATTCGGTTTAAGAATTTTCTTTTCTTTTCATGTTTAATTATATTATATTTCTTATTTTTAAAAAGTTGTATATAAGAGACAATAAAACTAATAAAAATTTGTTTCATTATTAATTTTTCTACAAAGTTTTGAAAACAAAAAATACAAGGAAAGTGGTACCTTTTATAGTTAAAAGCGAAAAAAAGAACATACGAAATGACCTTAACTTTCCAACATTCCAGTATAAACGCTATTTTACCTACTTTTAATTATAGGGTAAGAATAAGTTACTTTTATTTTTTTCTATTCATACATTTAATCTAATTAATTTTATAAATAAAGTAAATAACCGATTCATATTAATCTCCTTTTAAGGTGAAATTAAATAAAAGTTAATCTCATGTTAACATAAAAGCTAATGAAAAACATACCAAATAAATGTAACCCATTTGATAACATATGTTGAGTTTATGGAAAGAATACGAGTTTGAATCTTAAAGAATACATTCTTGAAAAAAAAATAAAAAATCTTATGATTAAATCTAGAATTAAGTGATTATGATAATATTATTAATAAAAAAAAGTTAATGAAAAACATAAATATATATTATATTCGTTTCTTTTTTAACTGTTCTCCTGATTATTAGTTGAAAATATAGTTACTTGTCTATAAAAGTAAGACTAACTTTGTTTTCTTAGTTGCTAGCTAATAATGTTAATACGAGGTTATTTATGGTTAAACATAAATAATTAATTACATTAAATAAGTAATTAATATAATCATAGTTTTAAATAACAATCAATGATTGATTTAGTAAAGGCTCTTGGTTAATGGTTGAACTAATAGGCCACTAATTGACCTCATGACTTTATCTATATTAAAAAATATATAAAAACTTTATACCTATATTAAAATAAACAAAAAAAATTTAAACATGTAATATCAAAACCAAATCAACAATAACATAATAACAATGATACAAAGTTTAATTTGTAATATAAAGAGAAAACATAAAATAATTAATGCAAAAAATAATTTTTTGATTAAGTTGAAAAAAAATCTCAAACCAAATTGATTACATTTCTATTCGATCAATTATCTCGTCTAGTCAACCCATTAACTTCTAAATTAATCGATTAAGTTTGAGTTTTTAAACTCTGAATACAATATTATGATTCACTTTTTCATTACAAATTACAAATGATTAATATATAATGTTACGAGATAATTATAATAATTAAGTAATATATAAATTAAAATAAATTAGCTTTATATATATGTAATTAACCCGACATTCGTTGAGTGGACATGTTGAAGTATATATACGAATATCAATACCAAAATAAATACTACTGTAACTTTATAAAATAAAAGTAACATCTAACTTAAAATTTTCCAAACAATTAGTATCTTTGTCATGATCAACAACTCCATTTTAAAGAGAATTGAAATTTCATTGATGTACATATTCTTTTTCCTTCTTTTTTTTTCTTGATACAAAACTTACATTTTTTTTTTATTTTAGACAAATTATACAATTTACCACTACTATACATTATCACTATTCGACATTGTTGAGAACATTTAGATTAATTTAAGTTACACATTTTTATCATACACCCTCTAGTGAATTTGTTTGCATGTTTAATTTTGAATTTGTTGGGTTTAGATCGGTTAAAATTTAAACACCACGGAGTGAGTAAAATACTACATCAACACAAAAGCAGGCTATACTAACTTTTCCTAATGTGCAAAAGTAAAAGTTCCCAGACTATATTTTTCCACGATAAACACAGTAAACCACTAAACACTGAATTCTCTGGTGCTTTTTCACTACTTTTGTAATTAATGCTTCTAGAAATTCTAACTGTCTACATGGCTTTTCTTAGTGCAGATAAAAAACTAGATTACTGGTCAGATTCTTCCTTTTTTATCGTATAAATCCAAATTTAGGCTATCAATACAATTAAGTCTTAGATCATAAATATAAAATTATAGTATGTACAAGAACAAATATAAAATATAAAAAAAGAGAATTTATATACCTTGTTGAAACATAAAAAGAACATCAATCGCTATATCTTGATTTGTTGTCCTAGTAAGTCTTCTGTATAATAGATTGCTCATTTTGAAAAGAATGTGTGATTATTTTAAAAAGTCGTGTATTTTTAATTAAATTTTATAATGTCGTAAAAAATAAATGGGTTTTGATACTGATAAATATATAAATAATTTATTATAAAAGATAATCTATATAATAACCATATAGAAAATTAAATCTATAAGTTCATATAAATAACTTAAAAACTCTTTTTTGTTATGATATATCAGTGTTCTAGTATACTAATTTTATGTAACTTTTTTAGATATTGTATTTTATAGAAATTATAATTCATTATGAAATACATGCATTATGACATAAAATTAAAAAAAATTATTAATTTAAAATACTATTAATTAAATTTTTATCATTTTAAAATTATTTTAAATATAAAAAATATGTTATACACCTTTTCTTTAAACTAGAAATAACACAAATTTATTTTTGAACAGTAAACATAGGAGATGGATCTCGTGGAGATCAAACTAACAATGCGAGTAGATACTAGTCACATTCTTGGAAGGATATGTATTGTTATATATATTCTCTTTGGAAGAGTTGGATAAAACCTAGGCCTACCATCCAATTCAATGTTTGTGTAAATTGTAATATACAGTAAAGAAGTTGAATCTAATATTTTTTTTCTTGGAATCTCATAATTTCTAAATGCTTATGCTTAAATTACTTAGCATGGAGTACAATATCAAATTTGCAATTCTCTTTTACCATATTTATTAGCCTTATTATATACATATTATGAATTGTTAAAAGGTAACAAATATGTGTATAATGATAAGATTAGAGTCTTTATTATTACTTTATTAGTCTTATCATTTTCTATCTTAGTTTTTTCTTTTTTAAAAGACAAAATTTATTTAGTATTAATAAAGCTTTCACATTTTACAAGGAATGACAGTGAAAAAATTGAAAATTACAAGTAAAATTTTAGAAATAAAACTAGCTTACAATAAAACCACATACGCAACGACTTAAAAAAAATCATTCTAAATTAAAACTAGTTGAGACATCATAGCCGATTCCATGACAAACTAACTGAAGGTTATAACTAATCAAACCTTAAGCCTTTCTGACCCCAATTGCATATATGATATTGGATGTGAGAACCATTTAGAGAAATATACAAATAAAACTTTACAGAGTCCTTTGATCCACAACTGAGACCTTTGCAGAGTATGTTGCTAGACTTCTACAATAAAGGAATCACCCTTAAATACTACAACATTTCTTGCAAAGCCAAATTTCCCATAGAGTAGCCATCCAAATAATATTGAAGATCTAAAAAATCAGACTTTCATTTTGAATTAGAGATTCCCATAAAATGTGAAAAACTAGATTCACAATCAGCAGACAAAACAAACAAATAACCAAGCCATCTATAACAATTCATCAAAACAAGATAACTTGACCTAGATGTGAATAACAAATGATTTACGGTCTGTGGTTTCATGAAGCAGTATTTCCTATCTTAGTTACCACCACCACTTATATCTAGGTGCCTGACTTTTCGAACCAATGTCGCATTCCATTGTGTATAAACAAATATTAATACTTAGACATGACAACCGAGCAAGGTGGGGATGGGTATAACATTCACATCCTCATCCCCGTTTTTGAAACTCATTTTCATCCTCGTCCTCATACTCCCTATCCTCATCCCCGCCGGTTATCGGGTATACATGTACTTGTCCCATACCCGACAAAAAAAATTATAATAATATTTTAGTGAAAAATAATTTTTTTAAATACAATGATATTAATTCAAAAGTTATCTAACAAACATATAATTTGTAATTTGTTAATTAAATATGAAAATTTTCTTCTTTTTTTTTAAGAAAAATGAATATTTTAGTAATGAAAATAAGAGTGGGTGAGGCGAGTATAGGGACGAGTACGAGTATGGAATAAGTATGTATATCCCCATCTCCGACTTGACAAATCAAGTATTTCTCATACCCGTGCCCGATCAAATCAGAAATTCTCAATCAACTTCTGAGCGAGTTCATAGAGTTCCCACATGTGTAGTTATCCCTAATTATACTAATATATTTATCCCATCAAACGAGATAAAAATGACCTTAATTATATATTTTAATGATAAGATATATAAATCGCCAAAAAATTTCTCCTATATTTCAAACCCACCCTTGAGGGCTCCCCACTTCTCATATATATAGATAATATTAACAAATTTTATATCAATCAAAATTCTTAGTAGCATTCATAAAAAAAAAGATAGTTAGTAAAAATATTTTAATAAATAATTTATTTATTATTTTCTTAGCTTATATGAAAAATCTTAAAAAATCATATATATAATATTTTTTTATTAAATAACAATGTTAAATCATTACTCCATGACAATTAAACTCTTTAAATATATAATAAAATATAATATTTAAATTTATCAATAAGTATGCTATTATTAATGATTTGAAATTTTTTGTCAATATTTCTAAATAAAACTTGAAATAACTGTGATTCATTTATAACTTTTAAATTTTAAAATCTTTTTAATTTATACTTTTATTTTATACTACTACCTAAACTTAAAAATGTCTATACAGTAAACGTGATACTTCTTTGCTCTTTTCATGTTTGGATTCAACAGATTTTGTAGTCATTGGTCATCATATTTTGTATATTCGGTTTAGAAAGTCACAATATAATGAATAATCAAGATGTTATCGTCCCTTAATTTTTGTCTAATGAATGGTATCTCAAATTGAGAACAAATCTTAAATCAACAAGAAGATATTCCTCTTCAATTCGATTTAATTATAATTAAGAAGAAAAATATATAATATTCTTTATAACTAAAACATTATAAAAAAGTCTTAAAATCAAACTTAAAATATATTATAAGTAGAATAGTGTCTAAAGATAACCGCATAACCCATCGAAATATATATATATATTATAATTACAAATACTTTATTTGTGATATTTTTTTCTTTTTCCAATTTTTATGTTTTTTTATTTTTTATTTAATAATATAAAGAAAGATACGAAGTCTTTGTTCCACTATTATATTATATCATATCATATTATCACCGAATGAGAATAAGAATGCACAATTATATAATTATTAATATAACATAATATTTTTCTCTTCATTGTGTACGTAAATAATCTTTTCACACTCTTCTTCCTCTTATTTTTACATCCGTAATTTGTATAAAAAAAAAAGTGTAGTTTCTCAAATTAAAAATGCGAATATGAAACAATTGGAATAATCTTTCACTCTAAACTTTCTGCTGGTATCAAACAAGTGGGAAAAGCATTTTTCTCACAAGACAAAAGACAGCAAAGTGGCATGAGAAATGGCTTTAGTGAAGAAGACAAAGTCAACAAAGTGGTTTGGTTAGATGATAATCTTGTAAGTTATTATCAGTTAAAGCAAACGATAAAAGCTACGTTTAGATGGAGAAAGAAGGACACGATGACAATTTGTCAGACAATTTATTAAGAAATGATGAAATCTTTGATAACATCCCTTTGTCCTTAGACCTATGAATTTGTGACACAAAACATTCCAACTGTGTTTGAACCATTCCATAGTGTAATTAACAATGTTCAATTCTTTCAATAAGCATATACATAGATGAGATCAATCCTTGGATATCTTTTCATTTGCATCAATTCTCTCGTGTAACACAAAAGGATATGACCGTTGTCGACGTCCTAAAATATTTTTTATGCTAAAAACATTGATCCACATGCAAATTTAAGACCACGGTCGTTATTTTTGACCACTCATCTGACTTTTTCATATATATTACATGATTTATAGCATTCTATTTTTGCACGTGTGACCATGTCAATTAAATTGGTTTCAATGCTTGAATATAGTTTTGTCCTAAGTTGAAGGTATATACTTAATTAGAATACTGTCCCTACGATTGTGATTTTTGTAAATCATCCACCCATGCTTGAGATTAATTAATAGTATTCATTAACGAGAGCTTATCCCTTGGTATATAGAAATCAATTTGCTTTAGAAAAGTGATGATGCATGGCTTTAGTTGTAGTCGTTAAGATTTTCATACAGAAGCATGCTTAACTCTTGACAAACTATTAGAAATTAAACATATAGTCACAAAACTGAGGAAAGTATATATAATGAGTATTCTACTTAGTGTTATAATTCATTTTCTGGTTTCGCTTTACCTTAATTGGACTTTGAACCATGAATTAATTAAATGACGTGGGGTTGGTGTGCGACCGAATTATTTCCAGCAGAGATCACTTATATAAATAACAAGTGATCCACCGTATTTACAAATGGATTTATAAACAAAATTGTGTTTTTATACTTAATTGTAAAGATGTGTTCCATAGTTTAATCAATGCTATGTTTGGTTTTCACCAAATCATGATTCGAACAATAGGGAACAAAATTTTCTTGTTATGCTATCGAGTTGTTTGTGGAAAGTATTTATTAATTTTATCGATGTATCACAGTATTTTTTTAATAAATCATGTCAAATATTAAAAAAATATAAATTAAATAAAATACTTATGCATAGGCATGTCAATGGAGTGAAGCGAGGACAGACATGATATTTTTATCTCTCATTCTAACTTTTGAAACTCATCCTCATCTATGTTTTCATACCCGATGGTAAGAGATTTAAGTTCTCATTTCCATCCTCGTTGGATATTGAGCATGCCCATATTCGTTTCATACCATAAAAAAAATTTATAATAATATTTTAATAAAAAATAATTTGTTTGAATATAATGATATTAATTAAAAAATTATCTAATAAATGCAAAATTTGTAATTTTTTAATATCAAATCTTTCTCTTTTATTAAGGAGTTTAATTGATATACACGATCAGCATAAAGATTTTACACTAACAGTCAATCATGACCTTTCATTCATGGTAAATTTGTTGACTTTACTCATTATTACTTTAAAAGTCATATAAATGAAAAGTCATGATTGATTGTCAGTATAAAAATCTTTTACACTGATAATGTATACCAATTAAACTCTTTATTAAGATAAATAAATATTTTAGTTATTAAAATAAGAGCGAAGTAAAATGAGTAGGAGGTGTGTATGTATATCCCCATTTCCATCCCAACCTTCAACAAATAAGGTATTCTTCATACCCTTATCTGTGCCCAGTTAAACCAGAGATTCTCTGTCAACTTCAAAACGAGTTTAAGGATTACCCATAAGTACTAATTTATTTGTCACCTCTACTTACATAATTATTTCTTGTAATACGAATAAAAGATATAGTTTTTATTAAAGAACTGACTGATGAACTTTTTTCGATTACTTTTTCTCATCTATAAGGTTTAAATTTATGCCCTATCTTAGTGGAAACTGACTAATGATATATCTTTTTTCAAATGAGAACATGGATTAATTAAATAACTAGTTAATAAATATTTGTCGTTCATAGAGTATCACTAGTTTCATTCATAAAATTTAGATGCTAGGTTCCCTATCCCCTACGTATAGATCACAGTTACTACTTGCTAGTCCCATTTATCCAATCAATTAATACATGCTTTAGGGAAGCAAAGAGGATAAGATTGATAGGTTTTAGTTACATTACTTTAAAGATTTGTTATGATCTGTTAGAAGTGTGTAAAGTACTGATTAGTTTATGATATTGTTTTATAGATCTTCAAATTAAAGATATAAAAAAAATTATATGTATAAAATAACATTTACGTAGGAAATAATGAATATATAGCCAAAATGCATGCGCTTGAGCTTGTTGGCTAACAGGGTTAAAAGTCCTCAGTTAGATTATTACATATTGATACATAGTCAACAACAGAATAATCAAAAAGATGTTTGGTTTGTTGTTGTAAGACTCAATGAACCTACCCACTGCTGCATGCCCAACAAAGAATATGAATTCGCGTGACCATTGCATCTGATCAAGATCCTCAATCATAGGTTCAAATTTTCAGTTTGAAGATTGGAGTTGATTATACGCATTCCTCACAGCTTTTTGGGCACCTTGTCAAAGTTAAAGTGGTTTTGTGCACTGAAACATGTTGTGTAGTTCTTGGACTCTGTAGCTAGTCTGTGCTCTATATGTCGGTTTCAAGATATATATGACTGTACCAAAAACACAGTCATGATCATATATGACTGCACCAAAAACATACACACAGCGACGCATATACGAGAAATATGAATAATTGATTTTATGTACACAATTCTACATAAGCAATTAGAACTAAATTTAGATAAAAGTTATATAAAAAATTACTATAAAAATTTTCAAATTAACAAAAAAAAAAATAGTGGCTAATTTGTAGTTAACCTTTAATAAAAAGAATTAACTATAAATAAATTATGAAAATACTATAACATTTATAGTTAATTTCAAGAAAATTAAAGTCAGTCTCTAGTTAATTTATATTAAAATTGGATTTTACCTAAGGAAATAATATTACTAGCTAATACATAGTTAATTAGCTTTAAAATAAACATAAAACTATTAAAAATTTTTTAGTTAAAATTTATAACAAATCTTGAAAATTCTTTTAGTGATACATAATTAACGGTATAAAATTATTTTTACTTTAAAGTTAAAAAAAAAATTGATGTATGTATATGATAATTAGAACAATAATATTATCATTGTAACATAATGATTCTAAAAATATATTAAAAATGTAACTTTATTAAGTTTGATAATTTTTATTAAATTTTGTCTCAACAAATTAATGACAAACATATTATGATGTATTGAAAAGTAAAAATGACAAATAAACTCATACCACTCTATAATTTTCAAACCTGTATGTTAAGTTGGGTAATTCCTGACTTGTTTGGACTTGAGTACAGATCTGAGGTATATTCATATTCACTTATTCAAGTTTTTATCGTGTCTTTATTTTAATGACTAAAATACTCTAAATTCTTATCCTTAATTTATTATACCTAATTTTTAAAGCAAATGACTCCTTCAATTTCTATTTTCTTCAAAAGTTATAACTTTGTTATGTCATGAAAGGTTTGACATTTAGGGTTTGCCATTTGCCTTAAAAAAAAAATTTGACATTTCATTCACAAATTATAAATTTTACATTTATTAAATAACTTTTTAATTAATGTCATTGTATTCGAATAATTTATCTTTTATCAAAAAATTATTAGAATTTTTTTTAGATATAAAAGAAGTATAGATATCTCCGATAATAAAAAAAAAAATGAAACATAAATCTCATAACAATTACGTAAAAGTACGTATGAGATAGAAATATTATATCTTTTACTTCCCTTTTCATTGCTATGTTTATTGAAAAATAAGTGTTTTAATGAATTTTGTTCAAACACATAAATTAATTTGTAAGGAGAGAATATATCCTTTATATTTTATTTTTCATCCCTAGTTGATAAGATCTTCAACGTCTATCCCTCAACTTGATCTCTTTCCATTGCATGTTGCACGCTTCTTCTGCATGGTATATTGCTTTCCTTTTGATTTTTCCCTAAACCAATTTAGCTCCTAATTAATAACATTCAAAAGTTGTCTTATCTAGATTAAAAACGAATATCTGAATACACTTATTGACGACTAATATAGCGTTAACTTTGTCCATTCTTACATAAAATTAAAATTTAATTTCTAGATTCAAAAGAAATATCTGTATGTACACTTATTGACAATTTAAAGGAATACCCAAACCATTTAACTTAAGAAAGATCGATCGAACTTTTCCCTATTCAAACTAATTAACAGTCGGTCATTGTTCTCTTATTTTAAATTAACCCTTTTTTTATGTCCCCTCCAATAGCTCGTTCGTGTCTCCCTCAATCTACAACCTTTTTCCTGTTCCTTAACTAGGGTATTGTTCTTCAAACAATTGGATGCTAAAGTCCTAGCCATGGTCTTTGTTCCAAATCTTCAAAAGGAGTAGCACCGAAAGCATACTTTTCTATATCAAATAACAAATTTTCACACAAAACAAACCAAAAAAGAAAATTTTAAAAATGGTGGCCTAATAACTGCCACGAAGATGGTGACACACTAAAATCCATGGGCAAAGTATCAACTGATTAACAAAAGAGGTGTGAAAACTCAAACAATATTCTTAGTCTTAGTCAGTTTAATGAATATATATATTATGTAAATGATCCTTCACCAGTAATGTAACTTTTGGGGGAAAATTCATTTCTAAACGTTGTTTGAGTAGCTAAGAGTTAAGACCGCTGTATTTTTCTATTCTGGCTTTGTTCTGTTTTCTTATGACCAAATTTTGAATTTTGTACAGTCAATAATAAAAAAGTTTCCTTATGTGGATTCCTGCCATACTTTTTTAACATATGTTCGTGCATAAATCTTGGCCTGATTAAAAACAAAAAGACTAATCCACCAAATGAAAAATAAAAAGAAAAAGCTAACGCACCTACTATTGTTGAACCGTGACGTACATATTTATGTCTCATGATAAATTTTATTGCAACTCTTTTATAATTAGGAGCCAAAAAAATAGAAGAAAAGTGCATGATGATGCAATAAAAAATTTTAGATAAATTACACTGATACTTTTTTAGGAGATTTTTCCAAATTATACTAACATTTTCTTCTTTTTTTTTCCTTTGTCAGAAGTTAATATTTTTTAAATTTAAAGCTATTAATAGGTGTAAACACGATATTTTAAAACAAAGAATAAGTTTTAGTATTATTTTAAAAAAATAAGTGTTACTATAATGTCATAACATTTCATGAGATATTAATGTAATTTACTTGAAAAAAATCAATAAAATAGTATTGTATGAAGTGTGTATAATTCTTTATTTATCAAAATAAAAAATTATTTATTGTTTTTTTAGGAGGCTTATACATTTTATATTTGTACACTTTTTAACATTAAAGTTATATAATTCTATTTTTATCCTGTACTGTACGCATAGCCATTGACCAATATGGATGCAAGTATTTGGTCACATTGAGGGAGCAAAGTTTGAAAGTGGTTCTAAGAGTTATTTCCTAAGTGAAGCGTGCAAGCTTTTGATGGCAAGCTAATTTTAATTTGTACACAACAATTTTAAGCTCCCATTTGGCTACTTTTTAGTTTTAAATTTTTAAAAAATTAAAATAAGTTTTTAGCTTTTCAAACTTAGTTTGAATTTTTTGTTTCAAAATGGTATATGTGGTAGGGTGGTGATGGTCGTGATAGTTGTGGGTTGGTAGTAGTATTGATGATAATAATAATTTGTTGATATTATCAGCAATAGTGATAGTTTCACAACCAATGGTAATCTTGTGAAAATGTCAACAGTATAGGTAGTTTAATAACGATGTTGACTAAGGTGATGGTTCAATAGTGTTGTTGACAGCTATTCGGTAATAGTATCAGTGGTGGTGGTTTGAGGACGTGTCAAAGGCTACAAAAATTTAGTGGTGGTGATTCAATAGTGTTGTCAACAATGGTGATGGTTCAATAATAATGTTAATGGTGGTGATGGTGTAATAAAATGTCGATAATGGTAGAGTAAACAATGGTAATGGTCTAATAGTGGTGATGGCAACATGGTGTTGACCATTGTAGTGGTCTGATGGCAATGAACAAAACGAAGATGATTTGATGACAATATTAGTAATGATTGTTTGATTATGATGTCAGAAGCGACGAAACTTCAATAATGATGGTCTAGTGACAATGTCAACCACAACGACAATCTAGTGAGAGTATCAACAATGGTGGTAGTGGTTCAATAGTGGTGGTTTGGTTGCAATATATTAGTGGTGGTGTGACAATGTTAATGGTAGTCTTTAACAAAAGTTATAGTCTAGTGACAATGTTTATGACAACGATATCCTAATGACAGTATTAAAGATGATGGTGGTTTGGATGTCATGTCAATGGTGGTTGTGGTGATAGTTTAATGATAATATATGATCCAATGATAATATATGTGGTCCAGTGATGATGATAACAACAATAGTTAGTAGTGAAAAGGCAAAGTTTATGGAGATGAGAACAATGATGATAGTAATTATGTCACTAGTAGGGGGAAAGATATATATTATCAAATGTAGCAATTTATGTTTTTAGTTATGAAGTTAAAATTACTAGTTTCATTTACTATGCTTTAAGGACTTTTATTATACATGTATGTGATGACTTTTATTGCATTATTATAAAAAAAAAGTTTTTACTATTTTATTTTTGCAACAAAAATTCTATATTTTTTATGGTATATTATTTTAAAATCATTTTTTCTCTTTGCCCAAGTCATTTACAAGGAAATTGATATTTACATCAACAAAATATTTTTAGTTACCTCTTTAAAATGATTGCATGCAAAAAAAAAAATTGACATAACATTGATAAAGGAAAATAATAAAAAATCAATTAAGCAGCTACAAACATTTACAAAAAAGACCACAAGAGACACCAATAAGAAAAATTTAATGAATGATTTTGAATCCTATAAAAAGAATACAAGGATTTTGGAGGAAGTTATTATGAAAAATTTTAGGTTAAATAATGCTTTAAAGATTTGATTTTCCACTATGTTGAATGACATTGTGTAATTCATATAATTAACCAATCTAACTTGGTGAATACACTCCAATTGTTTGTTTGTTTTGTCATATTATCAATTAATAGAAGAAGCCATCAACACTTTTCAAATATTTTTTTTATAAGCTATATAATATTATTTTTATCAATAAAAAGGGAAAAATATGTCTTTTGAAAAGTACAATAAGAAATACAAAAAAAAAATAAATTCTTACACTTTCGAAACATAGGATCACATTTTTACTACTCCAAACAGAAGAAAAAGTTTATTATCCATTCCGTATGTGAGTGTGAGGTTAAGTGTCGTGTCCAACACCATTCCCAAGAATGCAACAGAGTGAATAAGAAGGATTAAAGCCTGAACGTTTCAACGTTTCGTCCTTGAAAATCGATGCATTTTCTTTCTTTCCAAAGTTGCCAGCTAATCAAATAAAGGATAAAATGAGACATGATTTGTTGTTGCCACTTACCATCCTTTGGAATTCAAATGCATGTGCACTAACTGTGTTTTGAAGTGCAGTAAATATCCCCTGCCAGGTGCATAATTGAGACCAAAACCTCGTTGTTACCATGCAATTGACAAATAAATGTTAACCACTTTCATGCACCTCTCCACATAGCTTTGCTTCCCATTATAATATCCCTTGCTTGACAATATTATCTATTGTTAGCGACCTATCAACACCCAACCTCAGACACTAATAATTGCACGTTTGGTGGTACACCTTTTGTCCATATAAGAGTAGAAAAATCACTTTGTTGAGGAGTATTTCTCATAGCCGATATAATATTGTGTGCTAATACAATAAATTACACACCAAATTCTTTTGTAACCAACACCATGTATCTTTTCTATCTTTTTTGTTATGGCTTAATGCCATTTTTAAAAACATTTAAAAAGTATTTCAACTAACATAGTCCTAAATGTTAAAAGGAAAAGACTTTCCATATTTTAGTCAAAAAATAAAAATTCCAACCAAAACCTTTGATAAACTTCTTTTATTTATTTATTTTTTCATGGTTTATTCACATTCCTATCAAACTAACAAATTCTTTTAAAAAGAGTGAGACCTAAGTGGGTCAATTGAAAAGTATAACTTCAATAATATTTTAGTTTTGAAAAATATAAGGTTTCCATGTTGTGAATTAAAGATTTTTTATTCTGATATTTAAAAAAAATATTGGGTTTAGTTTGTGTTCTCAAGCAACATTTTTTTTTTTTGTTTTAGATCGATTATCAAGCATAGGAGTGAGTATGGATTGAAACTTTACAAATTCTATCCTCATCCAATATAAAATTTTATTGGAATTTTTTACCAATGTGATAAGTAATAATGTTTTTTACTACTACTACTTTTTCTTTATTGTCTTTTAATTGAGAAAATTTTTAGTTAAAATTAAAACTTATTTTCGAATTTCATTATCATAAAACATATATACAGAGAGAGTAAGGATATCTATACAGACCTTGGATACAGTACAGTACCCACAAAATCAAACAAAAGTATAAGTTTAATATCCTCAGGAGCAACTTGGTATATACAATATGCAACAAGAGACTGAGAAATTAAATATGATGAGCCTTAAAAACTAACTTATCAGGAAGCTTATTCGCCTAACGTGGCACGTGTAAAATACAATTTGCCAATCTCGCTGCAGTAAACTATGATCATATCTTATCAACCCATGAAGAGGATGATTATGAAGAACTGGTTCCTTAAGTAGGTTGACTATAAATAAGGAGTCACTTTAAACCCAAATAAATTATATACCCATATTCCAAGCTTGTTTTAGAGCTATAATAACCCTCCAGACCTCAGTACCCATGGTTGAAATAACACTCAATCTTCTTAAGAAATCATAAATCCAACAACCATTACTGTTTTTGAAATTACACTGCTACATGTAGAATTTACACCACCATTCTGCACAGACCCATCTACATTAAATTTACACCATTCAAGTTTTTTCTTCATTCAATATTCTACATACCAAGATAATAAATGAATTTTTCAAGACCATTTTCATTTTCTTGACGTAGCCTATTGTCCATTATTCTGTTGATGAGGAAATGTACAATTTTAAAGTCATTCTCTTCATCGGAGGAATTGTTTTTGGATCATAGTTAAATACTTCTTTGTTTTCATGAAGATCTTTTGCTGTTTACATTTCTACTTGAAATAATTTTCTTTCTTTAATAAACATAATAGAGAAAACACTGTAATTTTATTTATTCTTGTTAATTCCTTTTTTATGAACTATGAAAACATAAGAATTTCATAACAGAAATACTAAAGAAGCATTCACTAGGATTCAATTAATTTAAAAATCCGCTTGTATTTTCAAAAGATTTCTCAATGGATAATATATACTCCATTTTTAATTCATACTTGCATGTCTTGAACACAAAACTAGTTCTTTTATTATTTTTATCTCCTTTATTGTTCCGGAAGGCTACAATATTCTGTTTAGCTTTATCATCCTTGAATTCCCTTTCTTAAAAGTTAAACTGTAATTTTATTTATTCTTGTTAATTCCTTTTTTATGAACTATGAAAACATAAGAATTTCATAACAGAAATACTAAAGAAGCATTCACTAGGATTCAATTAATTTAAAAATCCGCACCTTTTTGTATTTTCAAAAGATTTCTCAATGGATAATATATACTCCATTTTTAATTCATACTTGCATGTCTTGAACACAAAACTAGTTCTTTTATTATTTTTATCTCCTTTATTGTTCCGGAAGGCTACAATATTCTGTTTAGCTTTATCATCCTTGAATTCCCTTTCTTAAAAGTTAAACTTAATTTATTATAATCATTCATGTGGTTGGTAATAAATTAAGTTCTACTTTATAGAATGGTAATTATTAATTTCCATGGTCATTTTTAAGTGAGCTCGTCTTAAAAGTAAATATCCTAGCTTAGGATGTAAACGAAATATGCATAAAATTTAATATTTTTAATTAATCATATGAAAATTTTTCATTTGTAAAGTAGAATCGATAACTAAATAAATTTCAGTATATTGTCAAAATGACACCACTCATTGCATGAATCCATAATCTTTGTTAGAATATTTAAAGTTTACTTAAGAAGGCACTACTATAAAGATAATTGGTCTTCAACATCTTTTAAGTGTAATGTTCAATGCCAGCATTCTTTTTTACTTCAGTTGTTTGCATACCATTGAAATAGATAATTACAATGTTATAAGACATCAAGTCCTTCTTTTCTTTCCCAACTCTCTAGATTTAGGGTGTGTTTGAGTGGTAAAATTTTTTTTAGAAGATTGGATAGAACAAAAGCATTTGTTAAACGTTTGTTTTCAATAATAAAGAAAAAATAACATAAAATGAAGGAAAAGACTAAAAAAAAGTTGAAAATATTTATGTAAGTTACTAATCTATGAGTTTCTTTCCTCTTCGATAGTAGATGATTTCAGTAAGTGAAAGAAAGACATATAAAATATATATTGGAACCATTTCATACTAGAAAGGATTTTTTTTTTCTTTGGAGTAACTCTTGACATTTGAGTTATCCTGAAAGAATTACATATTTAACATTTTGTGTATGTAAAGCCTCAATTCGTGGTAGATGGAAGTTGATCAATTGCTGGATTTATTTGAAAAGTCTATTATTCCATTAATAAAATTTATGTGTCTTAATATTCATGACCTCTTTGAAATTTCAACAGTACTCTCCTTCAATTAATAAACTTTTATTTTGTCAAATACCAAAATCACAAAGTTTAATTTAAGCACCTTTTCTTAAACGTTTTTTTTTTTAATTTTTAGTCAAACTTAATGTTTTACTTTATGCTTAATATATAAATTTTTATTCTACTAGTTAATTATTAAAATCAAACTTAATTGGAGAATAATAGAAATACCTAAAATTTTTAGATACGTACAAAATTAACCTGCCACCATAGTTTCCAGATATTATTATCACGAAAAATACAACAATCTCTTTTAACACTCTTACGAATACATACTTTGTTGTCGATGGAAACTTATTACCAATTATAAAATTTTATAAATTTCACATCTCACTCACAATCCATACCTAATAATGTGAAGTAGCAGTTTGGCTTCACATGCCCTAAGATTGTGATCATTAAAGGTAGAGCCATGCCTTTCTCTATTTACCTCATCACGTACACTACAAATCAGGTTCAATTCCTAAACCTAACCGACAATGATGTCGTATGCAAAAAGTTCCAATGTTATTAGATCAGCTTGCTCCATCGCACATAATATTTTTACCCTTGAGGTCAAATAATTACACTTTTTTTCTCAATGTATATTAACTGAACTTCTCTTTCAGCTTCACTATCTAAGGTTAATTTATTTCTACCTATAATTGCACCAGACATGTAAAATAACTCGATATCGTAGATACTATATTATATACTTTGAATTTTACAATCATGATAGTGCCGATGAGTGACACATTCATCAGAATCTGTACACAGTTTGAGTTGTAATATATATATTTTTTAAAGAAATGCGAATAATATGCACTATTTATTATTAAATAAAATTTATGTTGGATAATATTAAATAATAACAGAGATTATTATAGTGAGATCTATATTCATTCACATATACAAACTTCACTCAACATCAATGTTTTTCTTCAGAATAGTTTCTTTTACAGTATATATAAGATCTATATTATTTGTTACTATGGCATGGTATTGAAGATGAGCACCTTTTACCGTTTTTTTAACTAATTGATGTATTTTAGAAGGCATATATTGTGTCTTTGAACTGGAAGGAAGAGAGGCACTGACAGGGTTATGATCTCTTAAATTTATAAATTAGTTTAAATTTTCAATAAAAAATTATAATTTTTTTAATATTTAAAATAAAATAAAGTATGTATAAAAATTAATGTTAATTAATATCTAAAAAGAGTAAAATAAAGACATGAAAAGTAACATGATTGATAAAATAAATAAAAAATTTATAAATATTAAAAAATGTATATAATATTGAGATATTTATATATAATGTAATTTTTTAAAATTTTTTTGTTCATATAAAATATTATTTTTTTAAAAAAAATTATTTTGGCCTCAAATAAAGTTTTTACCTCCACAACTCCTGTCTTTGCATGTTTCTCAAACAAATGTTTTGGTTTATAAAAAAAATGCATAAATCGCTAAGATGGAAGTCTAATTTAATTTTATTAAAGCCAATGCAAAAATACACAATATATTTCCACCTAAATTTTATATAACATAAACCATTATAGGATTCCTTAGTGATAGAAATTAGAACAAATGAATGAGAGATTAGATTCACTAGATCATTGTTACTATCATATAAATGCCTTGAAAATCAAAATCATTCATCTTTGTAAAGCTATTCCAAATACAACCGTATTGTATTAGGAGCGTACGTGATTGCAAACTCCTGACTATCTTCAATTTTATTTAAGGACCCAAAAAAATACCAGCAGCATTTAAATTTCAACAGCAGCAGTTTTGGACTCCGGTCTTGTGAAAATTTATGCCCTTTACATTTAAAATGAATTTTTATGACCCAACCAATCATACTTATTTATTCTTGGTATTTTACGTTTTTTAAAGTTGATTTTAATTTACATTTTTTATCTCACTTTTTATCAATTTCATCTTTTTTTATTTAAGTTTAACAAAATATTGATTTTAGTATGATGATTAACAAAATTCAAGACTGACAAAAATCATAACAGTTTACTAAAAAGGAAAAAATTAAAAATAAGAAAAGATGAGGAGTAAACTAGAGATTGGGTAAATATAAATTAATTAATTTACCAGCCAGATGTGTAATTAGTCCCTTTTATTTTAAATCAAGAGAATTCACATTAAAAATTTACAATAACATGAATGTAAATCTTCTGTCACAAATCATGTCTTGTTTCTATAATTCTCATTAATCAAAAAACACTAATTTATAGTTTTACACTTAGCTTAATTAGTAAGCTCATACTATAAAGGAGTTTTACAAAAAAACTAATGTTTAATTATAACTTTTTATTTAAATAATTTTTAAAGTATTAACCGATAAAGTCAACAAACTTACCGTAAATAAAAAATTATTATTTAATGATATTTTTATACTTTTAATACATATTAATTAAACTCATATTTTTATCTTTTATATAATTTATTAAATAATCTTGATCGGTGAAAAAAAGGAACAAGATATGATTTGGTTAGAGAGCATTTCAATGTTTTTATAACAACTTTACTTTTTATATTCAATAAAAAAATACAAATGTGAAATAAAATGAGTAATTTTTTAAAAACCACCATATAATCAAGGTACGTCTTTAATTGGTGTTTGGTGGGACTCCAAATTATCCTAGGTTTCGATCTTTGAGTCAATTATAAGATTAATTTTCAATTCAAAACTTAGTGATACCTAAATCTGTGCATTCTTTTTCAAAGATATATTTTGTGAAAATCGAACTCATATTTTTTCTTACAAACTCAATATGCATTATCAATTGCAAATACACCCATTCAATAAATAAATAAAACAATATCTGTAAAAAGATGTTGTTGAAAAATATTTATAGATAATATAATTGAAAAATGAATTATGTGGAGACAAAGGTGGGAGAGTGTTGGAGACAAGACTTAAGAGGGTTGGTTGGGGATTAGTCTCATGGGAAGTACAAAACAAAAAAACACAGTGGTCTCCCTGGATGCCTCAAACTACTTAGTATAGAACAATCTCTTAAGTGACTTTGTCCCAAGTTGCCCAGCTATGAAGCAGACAACTGTGGGTTGGCATTAATTAAGCAATATATTAATAAATCCAAAACACTGATGCACAATTCCTTATATATCAAGGATCAAAACATTGATGGGTACTCTAATGGGCTCTTTCGGCTTATGTTTAGTTCCTTGTATGTTGTGTCCAAGGATAACCTTTGTCTGCATGTAATCTTGGCCCTTAATGTTGCTCAAACTCCCTCAATCTATTCTACTGTGTCTCTTCTCATTCATCCTATCTCTCTCCGTCTTTTAGTTTCTGCATATGTTTCAATGATCTATATATACTTCAATTGGACTTAGGCCATCAAAGCAAAAAAAAAGTGACAAATTTTTAACCTCTAAATCTTACTCTTCAAATTCCAAAGTGGATATATAGACCAACTCCATACAATTGTATATATTTTTAGGCCGGACAATGTTGGACGCTTTAGCCATTCCAAAAGGGAAAATTTTTTATACATAGTTTTACGCAACATTTTAAATACCTCAAATATATTCTTTAATTCCAACTTCATATATGTATCTATAGTATTGGTTACATTATTAAGATTCGTTAATTACTCTAATAAATTTCCCTTAAAAAATATTTGGTTATATCTGCTTTTAATTACAATGTCCATTTTTTTAAAAAAAAAAATTATCTATAATTGGTTATATTTCAAATATTGTTTATTTTAATTTATATTTAAGAAAAAAACTTGAATTAAAATATATTTAACGATGATATTCTTCCTAAATCAATATCATTTATAGTTATTATATTTTCCGGGGACTTCTTAATTCAAGTGAGAAGCAACTTGATCTACCTTAATAAAGTCTTGTAAGTGGAAAAATAAATGTCATTACAACTTTATCCCTTTGCACACTTGACCTGAGTTATATTGAGTGGAATGTAATTTGTGAAAAGATTAATTTTGTATATATGGTAGTATAATTTTTTATATAATTAATTAGATATTATTTTAATCATAGTTTTTAAACAAAATAATTTAAAAAAAAAATTATATGATGCATCTTATGATTATTGAATGCACTCTTCTTCCCCTAATCCCCTTGTATATGTAAAATGACTAATTTTGTATTTGAATTCTTTATCCTTCCTCATGTATAAAAAGCACTACTTTTGCATTTTATCTTGTAACCAACTAGTCACAAGTATAATTTTGTTATTGTCACCACTTTGTATTCACAACTTATGATTAGACAATAATACAACAAATGTACACTATTAATGCATTTTAATCAAATTCACTTTTAAATACCAAAAGTTTTAGACGAGTCCCTACTAACAGGTGAAACACTGTCCTCCTCTTTTTCACACTCTTGAAACTTGAAGATTAAACTGAAATGAATTGGTAAATGAATGTGAATATCGTTCCCTTGGACTAAGGGACAAAATTCAAAGTCCATATGTTAAATTCTCCCACCGAAAAATAAAAGGGAAATGTTCTGTATGGTCTAACAACTCTATAAAACCCCACACACAACCTCTTTCCAAACCCCGTCCTTCGCAATCAATCCTCGCTCTCTGTTTCTCTCTCTCTCTGTTTCAAAGTCTATTCAAAACCATTTTTTCCCCTCCACACGGACACAAAGTAGCTAGAGACACCATGTGTCATCCATCTCTTGACATCACCTGCAGCAAATGCAGCAGCAGTTCTTCTCCTGATTGCCCAATTTCAATCAAGGACCCAGAGGAGCAGCACCCCAACAACTTGCTCACCAACCCTTTGATCTCTAAACCCCAAAACAACTACACTTCATCAAATTCAACACCATCTCCACTGCCACAACCACAACCTCATCAACATAACAACAACACAACAAAACCAAGACCAGTACCAACAATAAAAACAACAAAAACCCATTTTCCTTATGCTATCAAAGAAGTGTTTTCCATATCCAAAATAGCCATCCCCATGATCCTCACTGGCCTTCTTCTCTACTGCCGCTCCATGATCTCCATGCTCTTCCTTGGCCACCTTGGTGAGCTGGCTTTGGCTGGTGGTTCTCTAGCTGTTGGCTTTGCAAACATCACTGGCTACTCAATCCTCTCTGGCCTTGCTGTTGGAATGGAACCAATTTGTGGCCAAGCTTTTGGTGCCAAGAGGTTCACCCTCCTTGGACTCTGCTTGCAGAGAACCATTCTTCTTCTTCTTTTCACTTCTCTCCCCATATCACTCCTTTGGCTCTACATGAAGAAAATTCTTCTTCTTTGTGGCCAGGATGAGGCCATAGCCACACAGGCCCAATCATATCTTCTTTACTCCATTCCTGACCTCATAGCACAATCCTTCCTTCATCCTTTGAGAATTTACCTCAGAACCCAATCCATTACCCTCCCTCTCACCCTTTGTGCCACTTTGTCAATTCTCCTTCACATACCCATCAACTATTTTCTTGTGGCTCACCTCGGGCTTGGAATCAAAGGGGTGGCACTTGGTGGGGTGTGGACAAACTTTAACCTTGTGGCTTCTTTGATTCTTTATATTGTCTTCTCAGGCACTCATAAGAAAACATGGGGTGGTTTCTCTTTTGAGTGCTTCACACAATGGAAATCTCTTCTCAATTTGGCCATTCCAAGCTGTGTTTCAGTGTGCTTGGAGTGGTGGTGGTATGAGATCATGATTTTGTTATGTGGGCTGTTGGTGAATCCCAAGGCAACTGTGGCTTCAATGGGTATTCTGATCCAAACCACTTCTTTGCTTTACATTTTTCCTTCCTCTTTGAGCTTTAGTGTGTCAACAAGAGTTGGCAACAAGCTCGGGGCACAGAAGCCCTCAAAGGCAAGGCTTTCTGCCATTGTGGGGTTGTCTTGCAGCTTTATATCAGGTGTGTTGGCATTGGTTTTTGCTCTCATGGTTAGGAACACATGGGCTAGCATGTTCACAAAGGACAAAGAGATTATCACTTTGACTTCCATGGTGTTACCCATAATAGGCCTTTGTGAGCTTGGAAATTGCCCTCAAACAACAGGGTGTGGGGTTCTAAGAGGCACAGCTAGGCCTAAAGTTGGCGCTAACATCAACTTGGGATGCTTCTACCTAGTGGGAATGCCTGTATCCATTTGGTTGGCCTTTTTCACTGGCTATGATTTTCAAGGCCTCTGGCTTGGCCTTCTTGCAGCTCAAGGGTCTTGTGCAGTGACCATGTTGGTGGTTCTGTGTAGAACTGATTGGGAATTTGAGGCTCAAAGAGCCAAGAAACTCACAGGAATGGGAGGAGCAGCTTGTAGTGTTGATAACAATCATGAGGTTGATCCAGAGAAGCCACTCAAACATGAAAGCAAGGAAGATTCTTTTCTGTTAGCTGACTCAGATGAAAATGAACAGTGATTGGTTTAATTCATCAACCACCTTAAAGAGAAAAACAAAAACTGAAGAGAGGAGGATAAGATATTTCATAAATTTGTCTTTAACTGTATAGGGCAGTAGGGTAGAGACAGAGGATAACATTTTTATTTCATGATTTTTAGATAACATTAGATGCAGTTCCTTACGTGCTTTTGGTATTATTTTTAAATTAAAATTGGAATTTTACCTCAGTAATTTACGTACGTGCATTAAAATTTAGTATAGGTTACAAATGTGAAACTCTAATTTAAATTCAACAACAATACCGAAAACATCTAGGAACTGCATCTAAATTTTGTCCTTCTGAAAATTGACTGGGTATATGCCTCTCCTCTGAAGACTTCTGCTATTTCCAGTAAAATTCAATTACATTTTGCAGGGCATTGAATGTCATGGGAAGTAGGAAAATGTGGTGTCCCGGAGGAGTAACCATTATTTCTGTAACGTACTTTTTTGTTCAGCTTTACACAGAAGAAGAGAAGAGACCCTCATTTCGTGATTTATGTTTCTTACTGACTTGTCTGTTCCTCTATTTTCTACCTCAATACATTCACCTTTTGTCCTCTCTCTCCCCTTGTTCATGTTCTCTAAAAGAAGTCATTATAAAAGCTACAACAAGCTTTAGAGAATCTGCCTACTCTATTTGGAGCTTTATTTTGACAAATTATAAGATTAATAGAAAATGAAAAGGAGAAATATCTATATGAGAAAAGAATTAAAGTAAAACCAGATTTATTCTGAATTATAAGAATTTCTTAAAATATTTAAATGTGACATTGACTGAAAGTTAGGAGCTTCTATTTATGTATAGCAGCCAGCCTGCCACTTATTTTGGGAATGAATTGCACATTGTTGTACCTTTAACGTATCAGTGGATATAAAATAATGCGATTTCTCACCCCACATAAATTGAAGCAAAGCTTAGCTAGCTGTCTTTGGTTCCTTGCTACTAAACTAAGATCTTCGGTCCTATCATTGCACACCCATGGCACTTCAACCTATACCTAATTGACACATTATTATATGAAAGAGATTTAGTCAAAGAAATTAATTACCAAGAGTTATTTTTAGAATTTGATTAGGCAATATTTTAAAGGAAGTCCCTTTTAGCTGTTTCCAAGTGACCATCAGCTTTTATTTTATTTTTGGATTGCATTGATAGAGACTGAAGTTGGTTTCACTATCAAGTATTAATTTCATGATCCTCACCTTGAAAGCTTGCTACTTCTGTTAATTCAACTTTCCCTCTCCCCTTCTACTTATACATGGGACAAAATAAAATAAAAGAACAAGTACACCTCACCCCGTTGGCATTGTACTAGGAAAGATCTCAACTATCAAATATTGTTTGCCTAAAATAAGATGGGGATCATAACAAACGTGGAGTCACTAGCAATTCAGATCACAAGATCACTCACTCATGGGGCAGAGTTTGACCAATTGATATATGTGGAGTTTCTATTTGTTCAAGGACCACATTAAATGGATATGTGCAAATCTATGTTTTATTGCTCAAGTGGTGGAAATTTGTCGTGAAGTTAACAAGTACAAGGTATTCTCACTCAGAGTAAAGATTGTATTTTGGAGTATAAAAAATGTTTAGAACTTGAATTTCAAGTCAAACTCACTCACGGGTAGGACAACAATTTAAGGCATAAAATTGGGGGTGCCATTGCCCTCTCACTTGCTTTTCTCTCCTGCTTTTATGGTTCTTGTGCCTTTTCTGTGAATTTCAGCTTTTCAATTTTTTAATCCAATATATTCCCTGGTCCAGAACCAAAAAAATTTATTTTGAAATGCCAAAAATATTATTGGATGGCACTATTGGAACACAAGATGTGTCCATAAAGTGCCTTTCAATAAAGTACAAACACAGTAATAATTTTTTAAAATACTGATATTCATTTGGGAATTTATATTTTTAGCATATATATATATATATATATATATGCGCACTTTTATGTATGTATGGATATGAGAATTGATCTCCTCGTTACATAAATACTATAATTATCTGTAAATTATACCATATGATTATTGTTTGTGAATTTGTGCTTTGTGGTACACTGTCCAAAACTTTTGGTGGACATGATGTGGTCTTATACTATTAAATAGAATAAGATGCAACAAAAATAAAAACCATTAGTTAAGCAGAGGAATTTATGCACATTTAGATTTTCAAAGAAAAAGAGCACTGCAAGTTGCAGATCAAGTTGCACATTGATTTAATGGGGTAACAGATTCTTGTGAAGAGTCACCAGTAAGACATTTTTATTTGGGGTGAGGGGGGACAAAATCTTCACACACTCTATGCTTACCTTTGTTGCTTTCATTATTAATTGACAGTGATAATAATAAGGATGACACTATTAATGTTGGAAATCAACGTAGAGTCTGGGAATTGGGGAATCAAATTTGAAATTTTTTCCTTGTTTTTTTTTAACTCTTTCTCTTATTTTCTTAAAATGGTGGTGAAGTTCATAGAAATATGGGATAGCCAATTCTGACACGATTCCTCAAAATTCCTCTTCTAAGAAGCCTATGTTATAGGACAAGTATATACTTTTAAAATAAATTGACTAGTTTTGATTTTTATTACTTGGCTTTGATTCTTCAGATATTTTAATGTTCCATGATTAACAAAATTGTATTCGTATAATTTTTCTTTTGAATTTTATTAACGAATTTGGTTGGTGGCAAAGGTTATTGGACCAACAATATGTGACAAATTGAAGTGCTCGTACGGTTATTATGACTTTGTTTTTTATGTCAATTCTTTCTTTTTCTAATTGTTTTAGTGCCTTTTCTAGCACTACTCATTTTATCATAATTTTAGTCAGCAAACATAAACAAGGTTGTGAAGTAGACATTTTACGAGATAAAACTACCAAAAGGAAAAGTTCAAACATCAAAACTTGAAAACAGGGGATTGTTCGCGCGGTGTTCTTAAAGTCAACGAGCCATTAAGGTTGATTAAGAAACATTTTAGAGAATATTAGTTGATTAATTAAGTTTTTGAGTTAATATATACATTAATTGCTTAAAAAGATTCTTTTAAAATGAACTTATCTTCAAATGTCTGCTCAAAGATAAAAATTCTTGTATCACTAGTGTAGTATCATGCCTACTACGATTAAACATGATGTATATAGATTACCAACAAATAAATATAACTAATAAAAGTCAATATTTTTATTTTCAAAGACTTAAATTTTAATCATTCAAGTCCAGTAATTTCCTCGTCAGTTTATGTAATTATGCTCAAATAAAAAATTAATTTGTTTTCAAAATTGAGTAACTAAGATTATTTTCATTTAACTTTAGTTCATTAATACCGTAACAAGATTTTTTATCCTATACACTAAATAATAGAATAAGTTCTTCACCAAAAAAAATGCATAGAATAAGAAATAATAAATAGAACGATTTTAATGTAATAAAAATATTTATTTTTGCTACTGTATAATAACCTTTTCATTTTCTAACTATTCTTTCCTTTTAATTTTCTGTGAACATAAAATGAGGGAAATAAAGAAGTTTTATTATTTTGATATTGAATAATTAATACAATATTTATTACTTATTTTTATATATAGTATATACATCACAAAAATATAATTAATAATTAAATACAATAATAAAAACTCTCATAGAAATTATGAAAACAATATTTTTGAAAAGAAAATAAGGTTGAAACTCCGTTGAGATATATTATTAGTGTTGTTTAATTCTGGAAAAGTTTTTATCAATAGTATGCTTAGTAGAATAAAATAAATTAAATAGATGGTGATTAAAAATATATAAATTTTGAAGCTTTGTTTCCTTTTTTTTTTTAAGTAATGGTGACAATTGAAGATGGAAATCTTTTGTTCTAATTTGTGTATCATTTTCTATTTTCACTTATAAGAAACAACCATGTTTTTATTGAATTATGTAAAAAATAAAAAAATTCATTAAAAAAATAATATGACGATTTTTAAATTAGTAAATACAAGAAATTAAAAGCAAACTTCCATATACTCATAATCCGGGTTAAATTGAAGGTCGTAAATTTATTTGTTACCAAAAAAATAAAGGTATGTTCAGGTGTTATCTGATTAGACTCTGCACACATAGTATAATGGTGTAGATGCAGCTAACGGGAAACAAAAAAGTCCGAGAATGAAATGTCATGCATTTTAAAAAAAGCAAATGAGCAATGCTGTTAATAAAAGTCAATCATCAGGTGTCATCTGATTAGATTTCCATCATTAAGTTTTCTTTTGATATGTTTAAAAAACAAATGTAAGAAAATGTAGTTGACTGTCTATAATGGTCAACTAATTTATTTGCATGTTATATACAATATTTCTACTTCAATTTCCATTTTATAGATTCTGTGTGAATTGTAATCATTAACAACTACATAATACTTAATCTCTTTAAGTTGTCATCTAATATTTAATTTTTTAATTATTGGTGTAACTATATTATTATTTCTTTCACTCGTTAACTTATAAAACAGGTTAGTTATGGTTTCTTTCTTAAAATTTTTACAAATTTTAATTTTAGTTTCAAAACAACATTTTTTGTTGTTGAGTAGTCGATGCAGCTAAATTACGATATCAAAATCCTGAAAATATAGTTTTCTAATAGATTATGAGAGTTTAGTAATTCTTTAGTAACTTTTTGTGTGGGATCTCTTGTAACTGATATATGTGATTTGTCATTATGCGTATTCATGTATATATTTTTAATTAATCATGTTTTGTGATTCAGCGGTGTTTGTTGCGATAATATTGAATAAACTTATTTTGTCTCTTAAAAAAATTCAAATAATTATAGTGGTAATTAACTTCATTGTTAAATTAACTCTAAATATTCTTTGTATTTTGTAATGATGTTGGTTGTGATAGAATTCGATCCTTGAATAATGTTATGGATCCTATAACGGATAGAGGTGTTTAAGGAAGATGTTTCAATATGTAGTTTCACATGTAGGATCAAATATTAGGGAATTCCATGACTAAGAAATACAACTAAATTTGCATGTGGCATTATACAGAGATAGAATTGGGATATTCTCGTGGAGTTCCTCACGGAGAATTTGACAATAACGAGGAGCAGATGTTTTGTGAATATATATTAAGGAATTTGAATATTCAACTTGTAAATATATAAAGGAAATCTGAACGCACTGAACCAACAGGAAGTAGAAAAATCATTTATACAAATTTATCAATTATACTACCTCTTCTAAAATAAGTAAGTTAACAAATTATATTTCTAAACTTACTAATTTATTCTTTATAAAAAAAACGTAAAAGTAAATTCGTCCCGTTTAATAAAGTAGTATTTTTTTTTTAAATAATACATGTGAGTTTGTATAACAAAGGTTAACAAAAATATTTATTACTCTCCCTTTTTTATATTTGATCCTTTTTTTGCATCACATTTGTTGTTTTAAAATTCTAAAGTATAATTTATATTTTTATCAAAATTAATATTTTTTTTATAAATATATCCTCATTTGATATTCCCTACTAGTAATTTAAGCGCTAAAAACAATGTATTAAATAAGGATTTTTTTTGTTTAATTTCGGGTGTTTCTCCCTAAAAGCAATCATGTTCGAGCAGAGAAAATAATGCATCAACTAAACGATGACTAATGGTCTTGATTATCTACATTTGATCTCTCCTTCTCATATTCCTTATCAAGAAGGAGCTAGGTAATTGTATAAAAGTGGGCTAGATGGGTGGATTGGCCTCATGAGTTAAATGTAAGATTTGTGGGAAGTTCACTATCATCTATATGTATAGCTTGTAAATTATTATCTTTTTGGCTTGTATGTACCTTCTTGTTAGTATTAGGATGACAAAACGGGTTGACCTGTCCTGTTTTAACTTGTTCCGCCTTTGCCCCGTCGAAAACAATATGAAGCGGGCTAACCCGCTATAGTAAGGATGGGCCAAGTAGCTTAGTCTGTCCCGTTATTAGGTGGGCCAACCTATCAAATTTTGAAAAAAAAAATAATTTAAAATTAAAGTAAAATTTCATTCAAAAGATATTTTTTATTTTCTCAACAAAGTTATGATTTTACAAAAATAAATGAAACCATAAAAAATAAACTTTGCATAATTGATTTTATTTTTTACAATATTACGATTTTACAAAAAATAAACAAAAAATTCGTGGCAGAATTTATTTTATTTTCTTAACAAAATTATTTTTAAAAATTCTACCTAATAGTTTATTGTATGCTTTAATTACTTTTTTAATTTATATAAATAATATAATGTTTTTAAATATAAAAAATAATATTGTATGCTTTAATTATTTTATTAATTCTACCTAATCATTTTTAAAAATTCTATCTAATATAATGTTTTTAAAAATAAAAAATAATATTGGTAAACTAGTATCCTGACCTATCTTTGACCCGTTAAATTGACGGGTCAAAGGAGGCTAGGGGACTAAAATCACTCACTACTCTTCCCACCCTTTCAAAATAAGGGTGAGTTGGTAGGTCGGTTTGCCCGATTTGTTACCCCTAATTAGTATTGAATGAGAGTTTGTTTTTTATGATGGTTATTTAATTCTTGAAACTTTACTTTCAAGTATTAACTAACCATTTACTCTACTTTTGTTGTTTGTATTTTGTTGGCTATTCCACATACCCTTTAATAAAATTCTTTAGCTCATACAAAAATGTTTTGAGTTTTAAGAGATTACTGTGGATGAGAAACTCTTTCTCTAAATATTTAACCTAGTTACATATTTAGGATTCCAATTTGATTATTGATTAAGTTGGAACAATTTTATGTAAATTGATCTACGTCGTGATTAGACATATTTTAGTCTAAATACAATAATTTATAATTTCCATAAATATTTTTTAATTTCTGAAAATAACCATAAACACAAAAAACATGCAAATAATACATAAAATATTAGTTTTAATTAATGTATTAATTTTTATTATTAGAGGAATTCAAATTCATAAGCTATATGTAAACTTTATTATTAAACCAATTTTATAATTCTGGAATTATTTATTATTAATTACTCTTTACAAATTGTAATTTAAGATGGCAAGTTGAATAGGAGACTGCTTGAGTTAGCAGAGCTTTTTTTTTATTATTTAAAGCCTTCGAGATAGCAGACCCTTGAAATGATAGAATATTGAGAGTGACCGTACAATTTAAGAAAGAATCACAAATAGATTCTATAGAAAAGAAAAGATTCTATATGATTTAATTAATTTATTCTGACATGCAATATTTATATATTTAGTTGACTTCTCGCGGTTGTGTTGTGTATAAACAGTATATTATATACACGATGTACCAATTCTAAATAACATCACAAGATTCCTCGACCAAATGCAGACTCCAAGAAATGGAATAATGTAATTAGTTTGTGTGATCCTCAACTTTATTTTGTAAAACACATATTTCATTTAATAAGTGAATATGTAGATCAGATGCAAAATACTATTGTTTTTCATAAAAATAACTATTTTAATGTTAAACAAATGTGATGTAGTTTATTATAAAACAAAATATGAAGTTAAATAACTAATTCAAAATTTGATTTTTATAATAAAAAAAATTCAAATTCTTGTAAACAACATTCACATAAATGTTGGACACTGTAATATTTTTTGTTTTATTCAAATTTTCTTATCTTCTTCAATCTTAAAATACAATATTTTATTTAAAACTTGAATCTACGTCTTAGTTCATAATTCTCTTTTGTTTTTAACTTTTTATCTTTTGCTTTAAGTAGTAGTTCGAACTTTATTATCTTTGTCTTGTGTCTTTTTCAATGATTAGTACATATTCACGTTGACCTACTAAGGCTTATCTTATTTAAATCTTCTCTTCAAATCTTCGTGTAATTTTGACCTGATCTCCATTGATGTGTACTTACTTTAGAAGGTGAGATTCTTATGATAAGATGGTCCTTTAGGATGATCTTTTTCTCATGAGTAGAAGTCCACTCCTTCAAACGATGTTTCCTTGCATAACAAGTCTCTATAAAGAGGATCTTGTCTTCCTTCCTTATTACTATAAACTAGATGGTCTAGCTAAGTGTCCACAACTTCGGTTTTCTAGTCTTCATAAAAAACTTCAGTCTTCTAGACTTCATCAAAAGCTTCAATTTTTTATCTATAGTAGGATGTTTCAGTCTTCTAATCTGTAGTGACTAGTCTTCTTATTAGAAGTTTTGGTCTTCCATGACTTCACACCTTTTGACTTGTGATAGAATGCTTCCTATAGGATGAACAACATATTAGATTCTACGTCGATTAAAAAAATGCATGTTAAAAAAGATATATCTTGACATTAATTTATGCATAGAGATTATATAGGAAGCATATTTCTACATTTAGGTACAAAGTCACTTTTTACATTAGTTATGAATGAAATCAATATAAATTGTGGAACTATTTGTGATGACCCTAATTCCTAACTAAAAGTATTCATAAAAATTTGATCTTACCATAATCTTCTTATAAGTGTTGTGAGACAAAATATAATTTATTACAAAATTCATTTAAACATAAATACATTAGTTGTCATAGTTACTCTTCTTTAAAAGTCATAATTCAGAGCAGTGGATTCCTTACGAAACTAAATTTACTTGAACATCAAAGAGCAATTTGTTATGAATTCAACATATTTAGAGGAAGTCCTCTGAGTTGTCCAACATAGTCTAGTGATCAAATTCATCTTCTATTTACATCACGAACATATGTGAAAAAAAACACAAGAAAGAAAATACACGAAATGAGTGAGATTTTTATAAACTATTAATGTATTAATTCATAGAACAAACAATGGAGGCCTAATGTTTGACCTTTTACTTAATCTTACATGACTCAATATATGCACTCAATCTCATTCATCTCTATGTTTAAATCCAATCTCACTTGACTCTGTATGAATTTATAACTAATTTGTGATGATTCACTCCAATCATCAAGAATTTATTTGGAAAGTGATTGGTAGTTATATATCTCTCCCTAACATTGGTACAAAATTTTCTTGAGAAATCAAACAATCTTTCAACCCAAAAACAAAATATAAAGGACACTCTTTCAGCTCAAAACAAAGACTCTTTTAGCCCAAAATATCAACAGACACTCTTTTAGCCCGAGAGAGATATACCCTACACAATCTTTAAGATGTTGAGTAGTTATGGAAGGTTTTAGGCCGATGAATGTCCTAACCCAAGTGTCAACATGGTTCACCTTGAATATTCATCTCCCTGGGTTAAAACCATCTTAGGACTCAACCTGGTCCCTCCCTTTCACCTTGCAATGTATCAAGTTATGACTTCCCAAAACATGACATTTATGCACATGCATGGTACCTTTACAAGAGAACTTAGGACTTTGCTAACTTCATCTCACAACATTTCTACTTAATACTTATATTTCGCTAAACTCGACAATCACAAAAGTACATAATACTTATATTTCAATCATCATTCACATAATACTTTATGAATCAATCTCAAAGAATTGAAAGATCATAATAGATATCCAAATTAACTTCTCCTCTTAAGGTTTCTATTCCAAGAATAATATTCGATAAATATAAAAATAAATGTTGATATAAAATTGATTCATTTTTAATAGTAAAAGACATATTCTCTTATGTGGAAGTTCAGATTAGACTACAACTACAAAACATGTTTATTATGATATTTTTACAACTAAACTTTACACACAATTTTTTGAATATTTTATAAGATATAAATTTATTTTACCATGAATATTTGACATATAATTATTAATCTTTTAAATAAAATATAATAAATTTGACATATAATTAATAATCTTTTAAATAAAATATAATAACACATATATAAAATATAATATATTATTAATGATTCCAAGGGTAATAGATTTTATATATCAGAATTGTGTAAACCAAATTTTATCATAATTTAATTTACGATGGAGAGTAATAAAAATAATTTTTAAAATAAAACTTAAATAAATAATAGCAACGAATCAGAATGTATTATATGAAACTAATACAATGAAATAATTTTATAGAAAATGGTCAAAATATGACTTCTAAAAAAATAGTTAAATGATAGAATAGATGTAAATAACAATAAAGGACCAGATTTTAACATCTAGAGGATAAATGAAATAATAAAAATAACAAAGGACCATAATGTATTATATGAAACTAATACGATGAAATAATTTTTTTAAAAATGGTCAAAATATGACTTCTAAAAAATAGTTAAATGATAGAATTGATGTAAATAACGATAAAGGACCAAACTTTAACATCTAGAGGATAAATGAAATAATAAAAATAACAAAGGACCAAAAGTAATATATAAAAAATAATAATAAATAACAAAGGAACAGAAATAATATTTGAAAAATATTAATAAAGGACGAAAAGTAATATCTGAAGAACATTAATAAATGATAAAAAGTAATATTTGAACAATATTAATAAAGGATCAAAAGTAATATCTCGAGAAATAAAAGTTTGAAGGTGAGTGGTGAAGAACCTTTAAAGCCTTAATCTAGGAGTTAAAAAACATTATTTTCCTCCCTTAATTCACATATGAATTCCCTTATTTATAGCCAAAATTTGAACTCAGTCTCTGCCTAAAGGTATGGTTGCTAAGCAAATTTCATTACAAAAATAAATTCGTTTAATGATAAATGGTTTATTGAGCAACGATTAACTATTTTAGCCTTTTTTTGCCTTTTGCTTAGTAATGAGGTTTTCTCTAAGGGAATTTTTTGCGATGGGAGTTTTCACTTAACAAATCAAATTTAACTAACCGAATTTTATTTTTCAAAATAATTGTATTTGCTTTACAAAATTTCTTGAAATTGTAATAATATGTTTTGTAGTTTCTTTTTTGTAATTTAACATTTTATATTTTTATTTTACCACATTATACTATAATTTTCAGATGAATACAGCTTAATACTTTTTTTTTCTAATTTCTAAATTAAATGTCAAACAAATTAGGTAATAATTTAGTTATTAAAAATAGAAATACACTATTTATCTCCATCATTGTCATAACTAAAAGGTATGTTACAATTACAATATACTGAAATTTCTTTATATATAATTAATTAACAAAAGACACAAAATAAATACATAATCAAAAGTACACACTAAACACAAAGAAACAACAAACAAAAAATAAAACAAAACTCTAAAACTACGAACAGATGTTCCACATTTTCAATGTTGAGCCAATACAACATTATGACTTTTCTTCTTCTCTTTTATTTGTAGTTTTGTTTGCTAACTACTATAAATTAATATGTTAAAGCCTCCATTGTAGCATTCTAAGGATATTTCCACTACTTTACATATACTTTTCAAAACATATAAAAAATATTGTATTGTTATTAGTAAAACAAACATCTAAATCTTTAGGTACCTAAAACACCTTACAATCTTAATAAATGTGTGTGGATAATCCTCATGTATGAGTTCATGAATTACGTCTTATAAAAATACCACAATAGATTAAAAAAATCATATTTCACTTTCTTCTTCCTTTCATATATAACTTACTCTAAATACCATTAACGATAAATTAATGATACCATTAATATTTCATCTTAATAGTACCCTAAGAACACTACAACAAACAATCACATATAACCTGCATACATACATATACCATTAACATTTCATCTTTATATTTAAAGTCAACATTTCAAATTTTTAAACAATGTTGGTTTAGTTTTCAATTTTGATACATTGTTTTCAAATCTTAACAATCTGGAATATTTCTTCTTTAGAGACTAAAATTCAACAATGGTGGTCGTAACCACCGATCGATGATGGCAGCTGGTCATGGTCAATTTAAGGCAACAACTGGTAACTGTCAATCAAAGGTAGCTATCGACAACTGGTAACCGTCGATGATCAACAGTCGAAGGTAGCTATCGATGACTGTTGGTCAGAGGTTGAAGTCAGTATTGTTGATCAGAGGTGGCGGTTATGATTGTCAGTCAGAGATGGCGGCTGATGATCGTTGATTGGATGTGACGACTGCTGACCGTTGATCAGAGATGGGGGGTCGTTACCGTCTGTCGAAGGTGGTGACGGTGATAAGAGGTGGTGATCAATGATGACAAGTATGTCGAGTGATGAATATGAATAAAAACAGAAACACAAATCTAAAAATCAAATTTTATTATTTTTTAAATTGGGTGAGAACTGTTTCAAAAATAACTAAAATACTAAATCAGAACTATTTTTTCCGAACAAATTTTTGTTTTCAAAATACATTCAAAAATAAAAAATTAGAAACTCAAAATCACCCTAAACAGGACTAAGCTATTCTTTGGGAAGCATAAGGGTTATTAGCTTTTCCTTGAAACTTGAGACCTTGAATAGATAAAATTAGTGAAAACTAATGACTTTTAAAAATTTTTCAAATTTTACTAAATTTACCTTTCTATTTTCTAAGTCAATCCTTTTAATTTAAAAATTGATGAAAATGGGATTTATTTAGCAATACAAGGGTTTTTAGTTTTTTCATTTTATAATTATGTTCTTAATTCATTTTTTTGGTTATATATTATGATTTATGTATTATAACTTATAAAATATGTATAATTTATAGTATTTTTATGTTTTAATATTATAAATATTGTGAGATATTTTTTTATTTAATATAGTAAGTGTAGTACATTAAAAATAAAAAATTATCATTTTATTAAAATTGGTTTAACAATTAATTCAATAACAATTGCATTAGTGAACCATTACTTTGATGACTCCAATTTTAAAAACGTTTTAAATGACATATGGCAGTCATAATAATAAGAATACATATTGCAAGATAATATCATACGTTAAATTAATCACATATCACATAAATATAATTTATTCATCACAACCATCTTTAAGCATTTTCTTCTCCAAGTGAAATTAGAGAGGTGTGCGGTTCATCTCTTAGCCACGCATCATTTTCTTGTAATTAACCATATGATTTATCTTTTATCTATGAGAATAAGGTGACTAAGTTAGTTAAGAATAAAGGAAAGTGATGGAAAATTGTGAATTCAAACCTCCCAATTAATATTATTAACAATATTAATATTTAACTTATAAAATATATATATATATATATATATATATATATATTATATTTCACTTGTGAGATTTATATCTTATCTTTTAAAGAAAAAAATATATGCACTGATAGTATAAAAACTTTAATACTAACATTCAATCACAATCACAATCTTTTATTTATCATAAATTTATTAATTTAACATAATTAATACTTATAAAAATCTTATAAATAAAAAGTTGTGATTAAACTCATAATAATTAAACTTTATCTTTTATGCATATGATCTTTCTATCTTATCTAGTAGAGTGTAAATAATATTGAAAAATATTTAATGTCATATGTGAAAATAGTTTAAGTAAAATTTATTGACATTGAATGCGAAACTTAATCAAATTATATATTTAATATTTTTATATAGTCTGAAAATTTGATCTATTCAACTATTAATTTTGTGATATTATTTTATCATAATGTTTATCAAATTTTATATAATTTAAAATATGTTATTCTACCATGAATATTTATATATTTTAAATATCATATTATATATATATATATATATATATATATTAACATTAAGTAATCTGATAAACTATAAAATATTTTTAAATTTATAAAATTTTATATATTGATCTAATTAATAAAAACAAAATTTAACTGTTAGAAGAATAAAAATTTTATTTTATATAAAATCATTAACGACATAAACAACTAGCTAAGTATCACACTTGGTATCGGATCCTGTACATATCCGTTGGCAAAGATAACATTATACTCATTGAAGAGATCAGAGAATAATGTCACAAATAACAAAAGTTTTGTCTCCAAACTGATTCAAAGTTTAAAAAGTTACTAAGTTCATTGATTAGCACAAGCATGTTTTCTTGCCTACAATAAGATGATTTATTCATTCGCAATATAATAATATGAGTCTACAGTAGATCCATCTTAATCAATAGTAGTGTTCAATGTGCTTGTCCAGGTTCTTTGCATTATGTATATATATCTTCAGTTCTCCACTGATTAAACAATAATAATAGTTGTTATACCATAATTAATCTATACTATGCACATCTATAAACTATTTATTATATAAAACACATGCACCATAGGCAGATAATTTCAACATATATATCAATATATTACATATATATAAATTTATATCTTCAAATTTTATTTATATTTATAAATAATTTTATGTAGATTATATATATGACTCATTTAATTAATCTAGCTTATTCATTCCGATCCTTGAATTACAGTTAAACATTCCTATTTTGTTGTAAAATTAAAATTTCTATATAATATAATATGTTATCTACAAATAAATTTAATTAATATCATATGAAATGGTTAGCAGATTGTGCGTTGGATGATCCAGCTCAACAAATCGTATGTACTACACTATAGAATTATAATGTGTTAGCTGTTGGACCACCTGGATTCTAAATGATAGAAAGCTAGCATATGATGCCAAGTGGTAGCATATGAACTACTTAGTTGGCCTCTTAATGGGTTGACCTAAAAATATTATCATAAGATGATGCCTATAGCTAAGCTAGGGAGTCTACCTTGAGTGTTCAGAAAGGTCATATATAATCAATCCTCCCATTAGCCATTAACTATATGATGATGTTGATGCCCTTTCAACGGATATTTCTTCCTCATCCAATTAACTCTGAGATCATCAAGGAAAATATTATCATATTTTGGCCGGATTATTTTTAAATAGTGAAAAATTGTTCATTGGAACACATTCTTCAAAATATGTGATCATAATACAATTTGATAATATTATAATCACCCCAGATTATATCGAGAATGCTTACTAGTTTTGCATGAATTGCATGACAAATCACAGGGTCACCAAAGGAACAAACGGATAATTATATATGATTGGGGACACTTAATTATGGCTTTGTTGACAATTATCTTCTTATATTATATTATATGTAATTAGTGTGAGTTTAATTAGTATGTACTGACGGTGATGTTTAATCATATATCTTTATTTATATGATTTTAAAGTATTAATTAATAAAATCAATAAATTTATCATAAATAAAAGGTTGTGATTGAATATCAATGTAAAAAATTTTACACTCACAATGTATACTAATTAAACTTAATTAATATTTGGATTAGAATTTATACTTGAGCTTAAGAGTTGATCCTCACCATTGCTAAGGAAACACCTAGGGATGAACATGAGTTGCGTTGGGTCAAGTTTAGGAAAACTCAAAGCTTAATTCAATCATAAAATATTAGGTTTTGTTGAATTTTTGCTTTTTTTTATTAAACATAACCCAATTCAATCCACTTTTGAATGAGTTGAGTTAATTGGGTCATAGTTTTAAAGATTTTTTTCGTAATGGATTGAGTTTAATTAGGTCAGGTTATTCTTCACCTAATCATAAAAAAAACTCAACTCAATCTATTCAAATCGGATTGGGTCTTGAAGTCGCTTAATCCAATGAACACCCCTAATCACAAATCATTCTACTTAAAATGCTAACACATAAAGTTTTGTAGTAAATTTTCGCATTAATAACACTTTGTACAAGATTAATTTTACATCTGAAAATATGAACCAAACCACAATATCTCAACGAAAATTTATTTAGAAAAACAATAATAATCTAAAAAACTTAAGCATGTGAATTTTTTTACACATCTTCAATATGTATCAACTTGTGAAAGATTATTTTGAGCTTGACATAATATATGAACCTAGCTATATATATAGCTTGTACTTCAATTTAGCTTTTAATTGAAAAGTTAATGAATTTAGTATCATAAACTTTTAGAGTTTATTGGATCCATTACGTTAAAAATTATAAATAATAGTCAGGAATTCAACTCATTTTTTTCTACTTAATTCTAACAGTTCAAACTCCAAATATTGACGTTGCACTATTATTTTAACATTTTGTTAGTAACCCTAAAGATGTTAATGATAGCATTCAAATTAAAAAAGGAAACAGAAATGAGGCAAAAAATATAAATTATTGGTAAAATATATATAAATAATTTTATATTACATATGTGTTATATTTATTCTCATGATGATATTAATACTAATGTATATATACTGTGTGCGCGCACGGGTTTTGATAAATATAGAGATAGAAAGTAACTAGCATATAAATATTTATGCATCAACTTTGCTTCCATTGGCGTAAGTTTTAGCTAAGATAAATTAAATTATTAGTATTATATAAATATCAAATGTTTAAAATAAACAACATAATGTATCATATTAATAAAGAAATATATTGGTATAATACTTTTTATTTGTACATCATATATATTGTAAATAATAGTATATCATTATAATAGTTTAATTTGATTAAACATAAGTTATATATGTCAATAGAGATATTTATATATATATATATATATATATATATGTACATATAAATATATTGTACTTTTTAGTGTTTAATTTCTCAATCAAAAGTTTACCTAAACAATATTATACGTGTCATATATTAATTTATGACATTGATGTCACTTTTTCATAATTAAATGAAATGATAATTAAAACTATACATTATATATATATATATATTTGCAGGTATTAAAACAGTTGCTTACTTTGATTGTAGCGATATGCAACCTTTGGTAAGTCTCAAAATATTTGATGAGGCATGCATATCAATAGAAAGAACTCTAGAAATGAAGTGGAAGTTAAAAATCATATATATATATATATATATATATATATATATATATATATATATATATATATATTAGGGAGATGATGACTTGATGTATTATAATAGAGACAAATTTGAAAGAATTTATGTGGAAGAAAGAGGGTATTGGGTGGTTTGTCTGACCATTTGACAGTGAACAGTGGAGTAAAATACAAAGGTATAGCACCCTCATAGGAGACAAGACGCCTTACGGAACCAAAATGTACGTCGGCATGTAATCAAATATGTGCAGATAATTAGTGTTTTGGTTACCCTTCAAAGTTCAAAGTTCAAAGTTCAAATCAAAATGTAATCTTGTGACTACTTTTTGTGAACTTGAATAGCCACATGACGTGTCAACTTGGATCTCTTGATGGTGGTGAAAAGCCAAATGGCACGTTTTCTAATCTCTTGGTATCTATTTTCTTTATCCCAATCATATCGTCACAGAATCCCACAGCTCATGGATGATTAGGGCATGCCATAGACCAATCTTAGATCCTTTTACGAATGAGAGAGAAAGGGTGCTTTCACTTATAACCATGCAAATAAATTATTTCAATTATTACAGATTATCAAAGAAAGTCAAGACAAGGATTATTAAGATTATGTTTTTTTTTTCTATATAAGCAGGAACTATGTTTGAACCTTGAATTCAGTGTAAATTATACTAATTTTTTATCATCAAGTAGGTTTTATAAATAATGTTTTTTAAGAACATGATACATAAATTAAAAAATATACCTCCTTTCCAAAATAAATGTTATAAAGTTTGTTTTTACACACACCAATAAAATTTAAGAAATGCATAAAAGAGATCATAGCATGCAAGATGTCTTAATGCAGGAGTACGGTGGGTCCTTAGTTTTTTTTAGTGTGTACCATAGATGTGTGGGAAGAGCCACAAGCTTACGTGCTTGGCTTCAGTTCCATAGATAAGTTCACAGTTCTATGGGGGAAAATCCACATAGTATGGGACAAGGCCAGTTCTGTTGCAAAGTTTTGCTGAGGTACGTAGATCATCGGTTTGTAGGAAAATCCACACAGACGTGCGCGGATTGTCTAATTCTGTTGCAGAATTTTGCTGCATTCATTACATATTTACCTGTGAGAAATTATACTAAGGTGTGGGACATTGTCCTCTTCTGTTAAGAAAATCATACACTTAATTTTGTCTAATTTTTTATTATTTTTATATTTATCATAAAATTAAAAAGAAAGAAACATAAAGCATAGTAAGTTATAGACAAATAATTAAATAAACAAAAGGTAATAGCAAATCATATATTACTTTGGTCTTGTTTTGTACACATGAAGTAAAGTTATGGATAAAAAGAGAATAGTAATTTTACAAAATTAAATTTAATAAAATATTAAAAAAATATAATATTATATTAAAAAATTAAAATGAAATTATTAGGAGTATTAGTTGAAAAAATAATTAATTTTATATTAAAAAATTAAATAGACATCTATTTTCAGAAAAGTATTTTTTTAAATACAAAGCTATTTTAGATGGAAGGAGTAACTTAGATAACATTAGTTATATTTTAGAACTTAAGCAAGTCACTTTCCATTTTTATTTGGGAATGGATTCAATGACTTTAAGTGGAAACTACACTCTAACTTTTATTTTTTATGTTAGTGGATTAATAAAATGATGTGTACTGTGTCATATATTTAAAAATAAGTTTTGCTTTTGCCACCAAGAAGGCATCACCACCGAATGCCAAGCCCCTTCCTAATCTTGAATACTTTGTGAGGGTATATAAAGAACAGGTGGCAGTTGCAATTACTTTGGGTCTGTAATGAAAGATGTCGATGGCACGGTGGCTCCTTACCAAGCAATGACAAGGGAGTTGGAGGAGAACAGCTCATGGCCTAGACAATAACCATGTCATCTAATAATTATATTTATACCATATATTAATTAATTAGCTATAAAGCTATAACTCTTGAGTTCATCCCATGAGATTTACCAACATTCAAAAAATCCTACTAAAACATGAATAAATGTTATTAATATAATTTAGTAATATTTTTACATATTAAATGTAACATTTACAAAAAATGTTACCAAAAGATTTTAGTATTTTTTTTTAAATAAAAAGATAACATTATAAAAATATTACTAAAAAATTTAATAAATTTTTTAATAAAAAGGAAACATTATAAAAATGTTACTAAAAGTTTTTAGTAATATTTTTTTCATAAAAAAATATTATTAAAATATCACTAAAAACTTTTAGTAATATTTTTTTTTATAGATACAACATTATAAAAATGTTACTAAAAAAATTTAGTAACATTTTTTAAATAGAAAAATAACATTATAAAAATGTTACTAAAGACTTTTATAATTTCTTTTAATAAAAAAGTAACATTATTAAAATCTTTTAGTAATGTTTTTAACAAAAGGTAACATTATTAAATTTAGTAACGTTTTTTTCAATAAAGGCAATATAATAAAAATATTACTATTGCAAATGTTTTGAACATTTTACTAAATTGTTTATTTTAAAATAAAATATAATATAATTTTTTAATAAATAGTAGATAAATTTTTACATTATAACATAAATTAATATGGAAAGAAATAAATTTTGTAATAAAAAGTCACAAAGAATGAAAAAAAGATTCAAGAAAATGAAAGGATAAACTTGTAATTGAAATATTATAGGACACATCAAAATTTATTGCATCATAATCAATATATCGAAAACTAAGGCCCCGTTCGGGGTGGTTCTAAATTTCTGGTTTTTGGTTTTGAAATGTATTTTGAAAACAGAAAACTGTTCGGCAAAAATAGTTCTGTTTTGGTTTTTTACTCATTTTCGAAACAGTTTTCACTCAATTTTAAAAACAATAAAATTTGGTTTTTAGATTTCTGTTTCTGTTTTTATTTAAATTTATTACTTGACTTCATTTATCATCATTGACCATCACTTCCGACCAAAAGTCACTAACCGCCACTCCGACGGTTATAGGTCATTACCTCCGATCGGCGATCACCAATCCCCACCTCCGACTAACAGTCACCAGTCGTCACCTCTGATTAACAGTCATCGATCGCCACCTCCAACTGGCTGCCACCAACGGCCACCTCCAACTGGCGGTCACCAACCGCCACCTCCGATCTCCGACCAGCAATCACTGGCTGCCACCTCCAATTGGCGGTCACCAGCCGCCACCTTCGACCGATGATCACCAGCCGCCACCTCTGACCAACGGTCACCGGCCGCTAACTTCAACCAACGGTCACCAACTGCCACCTCTGATCGGCGATCACCGGCCACCACCTCTGACCGGTAGTCACTGGCTGCCACCTCCTACGAACGGTCACCGGCCGCCACCGCCGACCGACGATCACTGGCTGCCACCTTCGACCAACGGTCACCAGCTGCCACCTCCGATCGGTGATCACCGGCCGCCACCTCCGATGAACAGTCACCGACCGGCGCTCACCGGCCGCCACATCTGACTGGTGCCTTCACCTCCGACCGGTCGTCACCTTCGACCAACGGTCACCCGCAGCTATCTCTGACCGGTGGTCACCAACCACACCTCCGACTAACAATCGCTGATGACCGACTTTCACCTTCAACGATCGCTACCTTCAATTAGTGTTTTGGTTAAGATTTGAAACCAATATTTTAAATTTGGAAACAAAAACAATGTTGTTTTTAAAATTTTGAAAACTTAAAACTAAAACTAGTTTTTGTTTTTAGAAATTTTAAAACTAGAAACCAAAAACCATCCCGAACAAGGCCTAAGTAATTACAAAGTTTATACTATCACTGAATTATTACATAATTTTTAAGACAATCAACCTCTCATTGCATGCTATTAAAAAATAACACTAACAGCACATTAAAAATGAACAATCCAATCAATGCAATTGTACATGTTAGTTCAACATCCCTACATTAACAAAAGAAATACAACTATGAGTACAAAAGACAAAGGCAAATACAACAATTTCAACTAACTACAAATTAAAAACATTAACATAAAAATTACACATCTAATGCCAAATTTATTCAATATATTTAAGTGTATATATAACATCATTCTAAGTAGACTATGGATTGTGGATTTTCATATCACAATTTTCTTTTTAAACAATAATGAAAAATTATATTTTTCTCACTCACAAACACACTAACAAACCTCCTCTCCACATCCTTTTCAAGATTCCCAAATCCACTTTTCAAATAATAAAACTCTTCAATGTCTACAAGAAAAGAATTAAAACTGACCTTTAATATTAACATTAACTTGTTAGGTAAGCTTCATTATGTGTCATTATAGTAAGACTACTAAATCCATAAGCACGAGCAGGTTGAAATTTTATTTCTATGTGCAAATATAAATATAAATATATATATTTATCGTGGAAAAGAAATGCTGATGTTTTACTCTATTGGTAGTTCTTTGTACTTCAATATTACTTATTCCTTTTAATAGAAAGGAATAAAGAACAATTTTTTTCTTTTACCTTTTCAATACAACGATGCATTCTCGAAAATGATTTTTGTTGTTGTTGCTGCTTTTTCCGTTGTTTTTTATGTAAATGACTTCTCATTACATTTCTTTCCTTGAATCATATAGATAGATGATAAAATTAGCATATAGTTGATGGAAGCTAGAGGAAATTAAAGGTTCAATATTATTAATTGACACTTCTCACCTCCACTTACATGCATGACTAACTTTCACCAACTTTTCAATACTTTTTAGGAAACTAGAAACAAATTTTAACAGAAGAATATTTCTCAAATTTACTATGCACATAAACAACAAATAAAATGAAATAAAAGATAGAAGGGAAACATTCAATTAGAAAAGATAGGTAAAATGAACATACTGAAGTGCATCTCTTGCAACATAAGCAACAAACTTCTTACTAATCTAGTCGTGAAAGTGATTGAGCATTTCAAGTCACGCACACAATTCATAAGGTTCAATGGAATGCCATGAAAGAGAATGAGACCAACCATTGGTCTACCTGCATTCAATCATCACATAACCGGCTTGTGGCCAATGACGACGACCATGCCATCTAATCATTAATTTTATACCATGTAATAATTAATTAACTATAATTTATCAGTTCACCCCACTAGCAAGTTTCTTAAACCACGACCCAATGTTAGCATTAAATATTTGACTATATGATTGTTTAAGTGAAAAGTTTAATTAGTACGTGCAAAGTCAAAAGTTTTAATGTTGAATAGTAACTTTTACTTATTTTATTTTTAAAATATTAATAGGTAAAAACAACAAACATACGATAAATTAAATATTGTGATTAAATGTTGGAGTAAAATCTTTTATAATTCTTTTTTCTCTTAAATAAAATATTCATGTATAGTTTGTTTAACTTATATATGTTTAAAAGAGAAATTTTAGCAACATACTCTTTTGAACACATTTAATATGTTTGATTAAAATTTATCTAAAATAATAAATTATGTGAGTCTCATTTATCATTAAATGATTTCATTTACTAATTTTGTAGTTTTCAATAAATTTTAACCAATAATAGTGTATTAGAGAGAGTGTAGATTTTATAAAATTTGGAGACTAAATTTCCTTATTTTAAAGACTTAATTATACTCCTTATCCCTATTTTATCAATTTTTTATACTTTATTTTCAATTTTTTAAATTGTAACATTGTGTCCAACCTTAAAATCGTTTAATTTGTGACAAGTTATTAGTAAATTGTAATTGAATATTAATTGATAAATGTTAATTGTTACGTGACAATAATTCAATAATGTGATAAATTTTAATTCTTATGATTTAAATTTATTAATTTAACTAATTACAATTATAAATTTACTCATTATCCAATTGACCTTTAAACTAATAAATGTATAATATTACTTAAAAAATAAATAAAGTCTCTTTTATATATAAGTATTTTGAAAAATAAATGTATAATATTACTTCAAAAAACACTTAATTTATGGTACTGAATAATAAATAATATAATTTTTACAATTAACAAATATATCATATTTTTTATACAATGTTCTTATAAGACATTATCGATTATTTAAATTATGTTACTATAAAAAAATGTTTATTATGTGTATTTCTATACAAGACTAGTTAATTAACTCTTAACATTAAAAATATATACATGCGATATGTGTATATAATTTTTTAATAATAATTTTATTTCTTATTAGTCTCTAATTTTATTTTATTTTTATTCTCTTTTTTCTTTCTTGTCATATGTTCTTTTACTTCTCATATTTATCTCTGTCATTTTTTATTTCTCTTACTAATCAAGATGAATATATGTCCCCAAAAATATAAAACCATAATTTATAATAAAGTTTAAAGTCTCTCTATTTTTATTAAATGATTTTAAATTAAACCTAAAGAATATTATTTCATTATTCAAAGTAGAGAATGTATTATTTTTGTTATTGTAGATTCAAAAATATTTTAACAAGAGGGTCAATTTTACTTTTATAATTTCAAACATATTATATATAAGTATAAAAAATTATTATATATGTTATTAGAATTGCTACCATGAAATTAAAAGCTAAATTTTTTTTATCTTATAATAATGTTACAATCCTGTATCTTTTTCTTTTTTTATATATTATAATCCTTGTGATTTTTAGTTATTAGTTAAATTTAATATATTAATTAAAATAATTTAAATTTTATATTTAAATACCTAAATGAAAATATTATAATTTCAATACCATCTTTATAAAAAAATATCATCATTTTATATTAAAATTTATAATTTTTAATTTATATATATATATATATATATATATATATTAACTTTTAGTTTTAGATTCTTGGTAATTTGAGTTTTATCTTATTTTAACTATGATATTGTTCTATATTATTCATGGTCAGTGGTAATGATTAAATTCTGTCGAAGACTTTAAATGCATGCATACATATGAGTATTTCCATCTCAATGTGTGGTTTGTTCCATAACACATAGTATAAGGAATATAAGTTGTTACTACTCGTGTTAAATTTATCTATATTTAAAATTCAACTTATATTATAATAAGGGAAAAATTTATATATAAAATAATATTAAATACTAGGAATGTGTTTGGTAAGGTCAATAAGTTAGTTATTAATTTATTTGACTATCTTATAAGTTAGTTTGATAAAAAAAAAAGTGTTTGATAAGTACCTCAAAATAACTTATTTTAGGAGTTTTTTTTTTTTTTCCTTATAGGCTACAAGCTACTTCAGATAACTTCTAACTTAAATCTTTGTGAATTTTCTTTCATTACTATATCTTATATTTTAATATATTTCTCTTATTATCTTTAATTTATTTTTATATCCATTATTACATATTTTCAAATTTATTGAAACAAAAACTTTTTTTCTCTCTGTAGATCACTTTATGGTTAATTTAATCAAATTTTCATTTCTCTCTCTGTGTGAGGTACTGTAGATATCTTCTTATTATTATCAATGAAAATACTAGTACTACCTCGTATGGGTATTCGTATTTTTATTATATTAATTTTATGTTATATTAAATTTGTTACTAGAAAGAATGAGAATGACTCGTGCTTAAAATGAAAAGTTAATCAGAAAGGATAGGTTACATTTTTAAGGAGGTGGTCTCTTTTTCTTTTAAACTATTATTAATTAATTAAACAAAACAACAGGGATATTAAGGGACAAATATGTTTAAAGAAATGTGGACACCAAAATCACCTATTCCATTTATATTATTATAGATTGTTACTAACATTATTATTAGATAAATAAAAGGATTTTCTCAATACTTTTTTCTCAATATGAAAAAAACACAAATTTTATTTATATAATAAATATTACAAAGTTGTTTCTTGTTTTTATTTTATATTTATCCATTAGTTTATCATCTAGTTCTGTCCAACATTCTAATCCAATAAGCTAGCTTATCCGTTATAAGTTAGGAGTTTGCTAGCTAATCCGTTATAAGTTAGGAGTTTGCTAGCTAGGTAGGAGTTAGCTTATAAGCTTTTTTCAAACAAATCTTAAACTTATAAAATTCAAGGCAATATTTAGTGTCTTCAGCGTATAGGGTCTTGTGAGCTGAGACGGATCAAACGCTTTTTACAAAAAATTGTGAAAGAAGGGAATTTCACCAAAAATTCAAATGTTGGTTTGGAGGATGAATGCTATAAGACTTCCTACAAAAGATAATTTAACAAAGTGGGGGATTTTACAATTGGAAGAGGCTACGTGTGAGTGTTGTGGAGAATCAACAAAATCAATGACTTGTGTATTTCTATCTTGTAAGGTGACTAGTAGAGTTTTGGACACCTTATGTGATTGTTAGGGGTGCGTGCAACGCTCCCTATAACAATCTAATCTGAAGTAGTTTGGCGGATTGGTCAAGGAACTATGAAGACAAAGACAACATGATATTTTGTGTAGCATGCTACAGTTTGACATTTGTGGAAAAGAAAGAATACTTCTGTGTTTAGAACAATAGAACCAAAGGTTTAAGAAATTGTCCTTGTCACACAGGTGAACTCCTAAGAATGGTATAAAAAAATTTTATCATCTCATATGCTGATAGAGTGAGATAATGAATTCATGTTGTTGTATTGAATAATTGGATGCACCAACTAGAGGGGACAATGAATAATCTAGTTTTCCTTTTCTTTTTTACAAAGAATAAAAACTAAGTAATTAACATTTCTTAATTACTTTATTAATTTATATTTTTATATTGATCCTGCTTATATGAGTTAAAGATCGTATCAAAAGAGTTTAGAAGGTTTACAATAACTCACACACTATGCTAAAAAAACTCAGCTAAACCCAACATTATTTTACTTATATAAAATTTGTAAATATATATGCTAAAATTGAAGACTTGATTAATCACAGGCTTTATAATTTCAATGTTTTGATACAACCGTGTCTTATTACATCTCTAAATGCAGAATCCTAGTTAGAATTTGAAAACAAACAAACAAAAGGGAGAGTCAGTCTTCTCATCCCATCATGTTCAAAATTTTCAAAGCTGTACGTTGAAATATTACAATAATAACACTGTAGCAAAGGAAAATCTGGATCGAAGACAGTAGGGCTGCAACATTGACTTGTTCCATGCAATGATTCAAATTATAACACTCTGTCAGACAGTAGCCAAGATTGATATATAGTCCACCAAGTTACAGCATTTGTTTGGCACCGACTCCATATACAGATTCGTGCACGAATCAGTAGGCTTTTACATTTTGTACTCCAAAAGATATTTCCTTCATAATTAATCCAACATATACACCAATCCAAACGGTATATATGTAAGGACAACAACAATTATAGTTAGAGTTAGTAGGAGTTTGTGACACGTAAAAGAGTGTATGGCAAATTTTATTTATTCAAATTTTTCTATGTTATTCTGAAAATTTTTATTGTTTATATTTTAGTCAAAAAGCTCTTGTAAACGGTGACACGTGCTACGTGGTAGGAGCCTAAGCCTACGTGTATGATTACAAGATAACATATAAATGGCGATTGCGGTTGAAATTCCTCTTGCATTAATGTAATACCAATAAGTTACGATACGCATAAAATTAAACTTAATTAATTAATTAGTTGCATGGATCTGCGTCCTGTTAGTTCACCCTACAAAACAAGCAATAATATATGTATATATGCACATCGAACCTTTTTACCAACATAATCTAACTTATCTTATGACACCGATCCCTATTTGTGTCAAATAGCATATTCCTTTATACCAGTAATATGGTTGTTCTCCGGGAATGGAGGCTGGACCACTAAACCCTGTTATAAATATATATAAATTATCTAAACTTTAAAGTGTAGCAAAATTTCTCAACGGTTGTCATCATTTCATAGGAGAAATATATATTGTTAGTTTATTTCATCATGTTACACTAGATAGTAAATATTTTATATATATATGTATATAGATTTCTGTGCGAGCCTAACTTTGTATGTAGATAGATGCCTACTTGATGTACAAGTTTTTATATAAAAGTTAAAATGATGATGATAAAAATTAAATGTGAGTATTGTTTTCATAGTCATCTCACTATAGATAGATAAAAATAATTATATATAAAGTATGATAATGGTAATGATAAGACTATTAAAGTGAGGAAAAGTGAGGCATTACGGGGTAAGTGGCAACAACACAGGTATTGGCTTCCTGTGGTGTAGACATGGGAAAAGAAAATGAAGCATGTTGAGGGTTGGGAATAAAAGCAAAATGGTCAACAATGAATGGTTGCAAATTGCAATAAGAGAATTGAAGGGTTCTGAATGTGAGACAGTTGCTGCTTTTTCAGGGTTTTCTTTGGTAACCCACATTTGCGTGTCAATTTGGGATGTTCTAAGTACTGCTGAAAGTGACATACACAGTTGGTGATATATGCCTTCGTGTGCAGCCTTTGCCACCACTGCATCTCCACTTCGGGTCCCATTTAACTCATGGTTTCTTACTTTCCTTATCCACTCATTCAAATTATATTCTCAATACTATCATAAATATTTTAGAAATTAATTTCTCATCAACGTTAATACAGTTATAATTATTATATTTTTATGAGTAGTCGGATTTATTATTTTTTTTAAAAATATATAATTTTAATATTATTTTACCTATTTTTGTTTGTCTTTTTATTTTCTTTCATGTACTCTTTCTTTTTCTCATATCAACCACACAGATTTTATACATGGAAGAACATTTATTGAGAAATAGATCAACTTTAATTTTAAAAAATTATTTTATAACATTTTAATTTTTTTATTTGTTGAGATATTTTTCTCTGGACAAAATATATACCTTTGGCAAACAAATAGATGTGCAAAAATAAAAATTAAATATAGAAATTTTTTATATGATGATTTGAAATGCAGTAAACGTGTGTATTAAATATTTTAAAAGAGACAAAATATCATCAAATTAAGGTTACTGTTTTTTCCTTCTTACTAAAAGTAGATATTTATTGTAATGGGATACAAATTTGATTCCACTATTTGTTCATCAACAGTCAAATACCCTTTAGTGTCATCATGGATTACATAAGATGTTAACTATAATTGAACTTATAGTGCAATTTGTTCATACCATAACATGGACAATAGTGGAGTCTGAATCCACTAAATCACTAATCACAAATATTGACTGTGACAAGGTAGACAAAAAATTCAATTTCATTTGCTGATCAAAACACAATATGATTACGTTTATTCCTCAACGATATTAATAAAACATGCTTCTTGTTAGAAAACATTGAACCATGCATTTGAAATGGTTTGGCTGTAAAGTAAGACCAGAATATAAGTCAAAGCACGATTATATAATAAATTCAACATTTACTTCACATCTAAGAAATTAATAACTATAGGCGATTCTGAGAATATTCTACTTAAGAAAATTCATTTTCAAATGTTGGGACGACTTAAGAGGGATCAATTGAGTTTATGACAGGAAAATGACTAAGCTACCTCCCCACGTTTTGTGGATTTCATAAACTATACTCTTATGAACAATTGTTGTTATCCGTTTCATAAAACTTTCAATATGTAACCTTTATTAACTTGTTGTAACTACTTGTTTATTTTAAAAACAGCTTAAAACACAAAATGTCTCTCTTTCTGCTACTTTTTATAAAGAAAACATCCTAAATCATTCATGATAAAATAATCCCCTTAAAAATATCAGTTAGTTTAAAATTATTAAACGCACTTGCAATTAACTCCACAAGACCAAGATTAAGATGTAATTAGAAGAATTTTTACAGTTTATTTTGATTTATTTTATATCTTTATTAATAATATATAGTGATATGGGAGAACTTATAAAAATAACTTAAAATATGACAGTAAGTTGTTCATAGTTTATTACAATATAAAAAGAAACACACGATTTTAAATTAATATAAGTAAATTTCAATTAATTTTATTTTATCTAATGATATAATTTCTAACACACTTTTTATTCTATTAATTACGATTTTATTTTTATGATTTTTTATTATTATATCAATTTAATGAAAAATATTTTAAAACATTACTTAGTTAAAACACTTTCTATTCCACTTTTACGTAAATTTAATTATTATCTAAAGAAAGAGGAGGAAATGGGAAAATCAAATGGGTTCACTATCACAACAGCAGCAGCCACAGAAAACTTTTAAGATCAATTGTGCCTGCGGTCACCAATGACTTGCAAGTGTGTCAATCTAGATCTCAAAGTGGCCACTATTGCTGCATGTTTAATGCATTCTCTATATTTTGTAATACTATATTTGTTTTATATGATTCTATTCCTTCTCTGTATGTATTTACATGCAATATAAGTTTACGATATTGAATACTTTAAAAATGTAATTTGTGTTGAAAAACCATCTTAATAAGATTGAATTACGTATACTACTAAAATAAAAATTATTTAAAGAACATTTCGTAATCAATTATTGCATATTTCATACATAAATTAACTATTCAATGTAAATAAATAACCAATAACTTTATCTACCCCTGTAAAAGTTATGGTATAGCATGCGCAGTACTATTAATTCATAGGAGTGATGATTTAGGATAAGGAAGTGGCTGTGGCGGCTTCAATTTTTTCCATTGCAATCTCTCTTTCTGCACACAAATGTGCAGTGTTATTTGTAAACAGTGTGATTATTATAGATATAATAAGTACGCCATCGTAAGATTGTGACGATGGAAAAGAATGCTGACTCTTCCCTGTATAGGGAAAGTCACCTAACTATTTTGCTGCCTGATATATATATATATGCATGTACCCTTTGCCCTTTACACGTTAGAGGTAATTAAAATTTGAAAAATTCTTTTTCATCGTTGATAAAGTTTTGTGCTGCTGATGACGATCAAGTAGATTAAAAAATATAAAGACTGGAAGGATGATGTAGTTCTTATCTAACAATTCAGTGTTTGGTATATATCATCTTTTATCTTGCTATTTCATGAAAAAAATAATCAGGATGGAAGATTTTTATGAAAGTGCTTTTCAATCTCTATAATAGTTTAAAGTTTAATTGCATTTTGCATCCTTTTGTAATGTAATAGTATATTTTTTATATTTAAATTCTAATTCCCCAATATAATTAAGAAGGAAGTGGTACCAACTTAATTAATATTAAAAGCTCTCTCTATATATCAAACTTGGAGAACAACATTGAGTGACTCTAACTTAATACATTCTCATTTCATAGTAGAATATAATTTAATTTTTTTATAGGTTAAATATTATTTGAACTTTGTGATTAAACCAATCTTATAGCTTTAAGTACAATTTAATCATAAATAGTCATATATAATAAATTTATTAATTTTGTAATAACTATTTAAAAGATTATTTACCCTAATTCTAAATATCAGTTAAGCTTGAACAAAAAGTATGAGAGGAATATTAATGAGACTTCTATAATTTCAATAGAAACACATAAAAGAAATTTAAAACAAACAGGCTCTTTCAACTTTCATATTCATGATGATTTGACTGAAGACTTTAAATTATAGAGTAACCAATACAATTAGATGTTAGCAATATGAGAGGCAAAAAGCATATATGCTTGAGGGGAAAGAAAGAGAGTTCCATTCTCTTGGAATAAAATTTTGAACCACCAACTTGCTATATGTTTTTAATTATATCAACCATTTAATGTAAGAATAAAGCCAACATGTTTATTAAACAATAAATAAGGGACCTAAAATTCGAATCGAACGTCACAAAGAGGGTTGAATCATGCACGTGTGGGTGCTACTTTTGGCAGAAGATGGAAAGTAATTGCGGAAAGTAATGTATTTTTAATAGTAATATAAAGAAGCATATATGCTTAACTGAAATGCTAAACATGACGAATTTTTTTATAATAAATCTCACTTGAATTTAATTGAATTCAACTTGAGTGCATTTATATATTAAAGAGAATTTTCTTTATCCTTGTCACTCGTCAATCTCCATTGGTTAACAAAGCTTCCGTAACGCTTTTGTAAAATAGAATTTACACCAAAAAGCATTAATCTATATATGTTAAGATAAATTTTAATTCGTACGCCTATCGTGTTTGAATTCAAGATTTTTGAACTTGGAATGTGTATATTATAATAATCTAATGATTCCTATAAACAAAGTGATATATGCTTCTAATGGGTCCTTTTATTTTTTGTGAAAGAAATAGTAGAAGTTGAGATATAGTCAATAGTCACATCAATATAAGTGAGAATGCTAGATGTTTAAATTGACAAGTAAGAGCCTCGTAGAAAATTTCATCGTTAATATGCAAATCAATTTTTATATTATTTCTTTTGTTTTGAAGTAGCTGACAATTGAGGAGGGGTTTGCTTTAAAAAAAAATTATTTTTATTTTTATTTTTTGAAAATTGTTTTTATTTTTAATTTTCAACATCCAAAAATATTTTTTTTTAGTTGATATTTTCTATTTTTAAAAATAATATTGTTAAACTTAATTAATTTTAGCAAAAATATTATAAATTATTTTTATATAATTTAAAAATTTATTACATTAGGTCAAGTTTTCACATAGTGTTAATATTTTAAAACAATTTTTTTCTATTTTCAGTTGTTTTTTGAAATTTTTTTAAACAAAATGTTTTCTAAATTATAATCATACATATTTTCATTACTCTTTTATATTTTATCTGAAAATAAAAAAAAAACATCATCTTAATTTTTTTTATTTTTAATTTTTTTTTTCTCTTTATTTTGCAACATAATATGACATAGAGTTTTCCCTTTCTAAATTTTTTTTTATTTACTTTTCTCCTTCTTCCTTTTATGTTTGCATTGTTTACGTGTTATACAGAACTTGTTAGCTTCAAATTTTAACTTTTACCAATTTCATTAACAGTTTTTTTTATAAACAAATGTTATGTTAATTTTTAAAAAAAAAAAAAATAGCTTCACATATCACATGAAAATAGTTTAAAAAATAAAACTTACCATTATTGTTCGTCTAGTTTACATCCCCACAAATTTTAGATATTTGATATGCTACTATGATATTTTGAATTCCTTTGCATTATAGGTCATGAATACACTGTATTGTGTTAATTGACTTTATTTTATTTTTTAATGTTCTTTGAACTGCGGTATAGTTTGCTTGTGTTTTTTACAAATTCACATGTTGTGTCTTTTTGCCTATATTATTAATAAATATTTGGTTTATAAAAAAAATTTACATGCTTTTAAAATTAAAAGAGACAAAATATATCTTATTCAATATAATTAATAGAATAATTTTTATCCGAAGTTACTTAATTGCATTGCTAACACACTTTTTAGCATAATTTTTATTACTAGATGAAACTTGTATAAAAATTATTAGATAATGTGCGTCTCATCACCCAATCTTCTTCATTATTTAATGAGTTTTATACAAAGTTTAACCAATAAAAATATATTTAAAGTTAATTTTTGTTTTTTCACTCACTATCAATATATAATTGGTCAGGGAAAGAAAAGAAAAAAAAAATTATGGTAGCTATTCGACTTGGTTTAAATTTCAAAGCCTCATCTGTCCGTCATTGAACCATCCCATGCTGATAATCATCTATGTCTAAGGCTTTAAGTATTAAGCCCAATAAAAAGTGGGTTATTGTATATATGGTTAACAATAAGAGTTTTTCTGTTCATAGTTACCACTTTTCTATTAACACCTTCCATATCAAAAAAATCATAATGCCTAAACTATCCTTCTACACATTTAACATAAAAACTACATCTCTTCCTCTCATTTTACCCAGCACAGCTCTACAGTTTCTTGTCTCCAGAACATTTTTACACCTACCTCCTCTCTGTTCATCCAACCTCTTTGTACATCATCGTCTCACACATTCTTACATCTAGGTAAGTTTTTGTTTATCTTTTTTCCACAATGTTTTTGGATAGTTAAAATACGGATCAACTCATATGAAAGTAGGGTAAGTTAGCGATCAATTTATCTATAGTGGATTGTTGTCCATATAATTGTTTTGTTTGGGTCCGAATCAAGTTTTCCATTGAAGTTGGTTTGTTATCCGAATAAGTTAATATAAAGACTTGTTTGGTTTAGCTTAGGATCAAGTGATCCGTAGATGGAGTTGGTGGTTTGTTATCGGATCAAGACAGCTCCTACACATCAATAACTTAGTCATCATCTATATATAATTTATTGATGTGAAATCATGTATTGTTCCATAGAATTCATAGACAATACACACTACTAGGTTCGGATTGTTGCTCAAAATTATTAGTTACAAAATTAAAATTATAGTTAAGAGATAATAAAAGCAATTATTACGACCTGGTAGGTTTGAATTGTAATAATAATGTATTATGGAACAATTAATTCAGTAAGTTATATTTTTTTCATTTTTGGATCATTTGGTCTAGAGACAATATGCACTCACTTAAGGATACAATAGTCCATATGAATTCAAATACATATGTCCAGAAATTTCTTAATCTAGAATATGTTAAATTTTAACTTATTTTGAATCATTTGATTCATTGATAACAATCTAGACATTTAAGGATGGAATGATTTGTATAAAAATTTTACAATCTTCAGATTGTGTGATCTGAAATATGATAAGTTTTAACTTATTCTATGTCAGACAATTCAAATTCTTGTAGACTTATTACCTGGACCATGTCATCCATAAATAGTAAAAACAACAAATAAATATTCAAATCTATAACAATATAGAAAAAAAGCTCGGAAGAACTCATCCATGAAAAATCATGTTAAAAGTTAAAGAAAACGTTGTTAGCAAAAGAAATATAGCAAAGCATAATTTATTTTCAAAATATTAGAAAACTTTACCTTCACTTCTAGCAAGCAATATTAAAAAGCTCAAAATACATAGTAACTTCCAAGCACAGAGACGGTGAAGACAAAAAAATGGTAAAAAGTTAATTGGTTGAAGGTTTTAAGAATAAAAGAGCATTTTGGTATTCACAACATTGGTAAGTGTCATTAGAAATTGAATAGATATTAAAAGAAAAATTCTAGCAATAATTTGTTTTTGGTTCTAAGGAGTGCCAAAAAAGCCCAATATGATCTAATAAGGAGTAACTCATATGGTGGATTATACCAAATTATGATCTTGTATAATGGAGATGAATTCCTCTCTGTTGTTCAATATGAACGAAACATAATCGGTTCCATGAAAGTTGTGACTTGTGAGTTTCCAATTTTGCATAGAGTTTCACTTAAGAAAAGAGTTTTTACAGAGAGATAACACACAAAAAAATTATATATTCCTTATTCAGCGATTTTTGTATGACTTGAAAATCCAAGGCACTATCCGGAATCGTAAAAGCTAAATTTTTTTATAATTATTAAAAAAATATGCTAGAATAAAAAATGAAATTTCAACTTTTTATTTAAGAACATTTTTTTATATTTCATAAAATTATAAAGGTACAAGAGAAAATATGGAGTACTAAAAAAATCCCTACTTTTTAATATGATGGATCCAAGTTTTATTAAGGTGGATGTTGTTTGCACCTCCACTCACTAACATATATACTTATTTTTTCAATATTCTTCTATTCTTAAATTTTTAACATCTTCTAATTTACCTCATTTATTCTTTAAGATTTAAAATACACGCCACCTATTTCATTAAAAGACACAGCATAAAAAAATTACATTATTATTTCATTATAATAATTAGTTATATTATTTTGAAAATATTAATTGGTACAAATTTACGATCGATAAAAATTATGACTAAAAGTTATGATTAAGGTTAATATAAAACTTTTTATTTTGGAAATGTATAATTCTTTTTCTCTTCATTATTTACCTCCTTCTTTCCCCATTTTCCTCTTTAGTCACGCACGTTCCAACGTTATTTTGCGGCACACCAAATTTTTTCCATATGACACCTTTGTAACGTATGCAGGACCGACCAAACACTGTGGAGGCCTAGACAAAGTTTTTAAAAAAATTATTTTAAATATCATACTATCATAGATATATATTGAGTCCTTTTTAGCAACATATGTAGCCTTTTTATAATGCATATGTGGAGGTTTTTTTAATAAAAACTAATAGAAAATCAATTTTTATTAGTGACCCTAAAGTTTGTATTTCAGATACTTTAGCCTTGGATTAGCCCTGCACGCACAAACCTTTTCCATGCATGCAACTTTGTAGCCAACATTAGCAAATTCGTATTCCGGAAACTATTTTCAGTAGTACTTTAAAAACTTCAAACAAAATTTAACTTATCACTGATATCCTATCATCCAAACACAAACAGGACAAACGAAAATAGAAAAACGCAAAAACAAGGAAGACGTATCCTTGTTCTTAATATAACAAAAAAAAAGAAAAGTAAAAGGATACACTTTATTATAATAGGATGCACTACTTGTTTTACCACATATTTGTTTGAGTGAAAATGTAAGTATAATATATATATATTGGCTATCACTTATCACACTATCCACTTCCAAGTTAATAAAATAGTAGAATTTTTTTATATAAAAATAACAATAAAGGACATTAAAATAGAAGGAAAAGTTTGATGGAGTTAAAAAATTAAATTTAAATAATAATAGATAAAATTCAGCTTAAAAAATAATAGAATGAGTATAAAATTAGGATTTTTTTAGTTTTATAGAACAAGTATTTTAGTAATAAAACATTATATAAAAAAAATGGAGATACAATTATTAATTTAGGAGGTATAAATATCAAAAGCCTACTGATGGAACCTTTTTTATCAAATGTAATTTTTTATTCTTTTCAACATGAGACGAAAGCAGAGTTCGCGTAAGGAAACTTTTTTAACACTAAAATTGCTATTTGCATCCTCAAAATATAATACAACGAAAATAACCTTATGATTCTAACTTAGTTGATCTATAATACATAAAAATAAATTCTAGATCAACTAATTTAGAACTGAGTGTGGCTTATGTTTTCCATCATTTTCTCTAAAACTTGTTTTTATATATGTGTTTAGATCAAAACATAATGTACAATCGGTTTTAAATCAATTGATTCAAAACACCTACCAAAACAAATTCTAGATGAAATTATCTAGAACACATAACTAGCATAGTAAAAAAAACCAGGAAGTAATAGAAAATTACAACATTGCCAAAACAATAAAATCTGAATCAAATGATTCTAAATAACAAACAAAGCGAAAAAAGAGAAAATGGATTGAGTGTTACTTGATATGTGTTGTAGACACAAAAGGAAAGGGAGAAGTGAAATGCAAGTTAGGTTGTATATGTCATGAACAAGGGAGAAGGGGAGTAGGCAACTAGGAAACAAGGAAATGAAAAGAGGAAATAGAGAAGAATGGAGTTGGAAACTAATGTGTAAAATACAATTGCTTAAGGACAAGCGTACCATATGTAATAGTAATAGTGAATCTAAGTCTAGATATCATAACCGAATGACTAGATCTAGTCCTCAAATAATTCAATTTTTGGGATAAAAGAACAACTAAAAGAAGTGATGATTTCATATGTGAGTGACAATGATTCAAATTCATATCAATATGCAAACAAGAAAAGAATAATAAATTTTAGAATTCAATGGGTTGAGACCTAAGATTGTGATTTTCACTACAATATTACTATCCCCTATTTACAAATTGCAACATAGTTGTGCTGCTTGTAAGCATGGTTGTGTTGCTGGTAAGCACGACTATGTTGCTGGTAAGCATGATTGTGCTGCTTATAATAAGTACGACTGTGCTTGTAGCATTTGAGATTGCAGCATGGTCGTGCTAAATTAAGCATGACTTCTATTGATTTTTGGATGTGTTGACTTAGAACGATTTTGTGTTGTATTGGAGCACGATTGTGTATGTTGGATCTTCAATAATTGCTCTGAAAGACTCAATTTTTGCTCCTTTTTCTTCACATTTGTTAAGTACCTATCTAAAGTGAGAATAATAGGGTTATACAGGTGTTAACACATGATATGCAATTCTTTCCTTATAAACAGGTGTTGAACATCTAACAAGTGAGTTTTGCCAACAAATATGCAATTTTTTCCTTATAAACAGGTGTTAAACAACTTACAAGTGAGTTTTGCCAACAAATATGCAATTCTTTCCTTATAAACCGGTGTTAAACATAATAAAAATAGGTTAAAATTCAATTTATAAAAAATGATGCTACTTCTATAAAGATGGGTAAAGATTTCAAATAGATTAAAAACACTACAGAAGTGTTTTAGGGTTTTCAAAACTATATTAACTCTTGAAGCGCGAATAGAAATTGAAGAATGTTAAAAGAAAATGTCTTCGCAAAATTGTACTAATACTAAAACTCATCTAACATTTATTTTGTCCCATTAAAGGCATATACTATTTATTCTCTCCTTTTTTTCTACTCCACTCTTCTTTTTTCTACTTTTATTATTATAAATATTTTTATACCAAAACTACCTTTACATATAAAAAATGACACAAATCAATGTTCCAAAAAAATGTTTTCCCAAACACATGTTTCATTTGTCACGACTTTAAAAGTACTTTTGGAACAATAATTTGTATTTTGGAAATTACGTTTTTGGAACAAAATATCTAATTAAAAGGGGAGATGGATAACATAGAAGTTAGGGAAGAAAGCAATAAAAAATTTTGAAGGATGTCAATAGTTGTAGAAACGAATGTGATAAAAAGGTAATAAATAATGTATAAATGCAATTGGTTTAAAAGAGTGCATGAGAAAAAAAGATTTAAATTAAAAGGATTATGTAAATAATTTATCTTTTAAAAATATGAGTGTACTAAAAATACTTGGAATGAAAAAAAAAACATAAAAACAAATCACAATTTATTACCATTTATCCAAGAATAAATTCAAAACTCAAAACAGCATTTGTCCTTAACAATAGAGATATAATTATTAATTTATTTTCATAATAGTTCTTAAAATTTAAATTTTTTAAGAATTTCTTGTAGACACAATAGTTCTTAAAAGTATCACATTTAAGAATGAGTATAGACATAATTATTCATTTGTGACTATTCTTAAAAATTGTCACTTTTAACATCTCCCAAAAAATAAAAAAACGATCATACAACCATTCATTAATAACTAATAATTGTCATTTTTACTATATATACTACATTCAATCTTCCTTGTCTTTGTCCAGTAAGTACACTACAGGTTATAAAAAAATATTTCTAAAATTTCATTAAGTAAAGTAGAATACATTTGTTCATTATCTATTTTCATGAAAAAGAGTGGAAATTTACTATTCTCATGGAAATGGAACCATTCCTACTATATTCTATTTTATTTTTTATTAATTTCATAAATTAAAATCAATTTTAAAAACTATTCCAAATAATGAGAAACTTTTAACTAATATATCTTTTTATATAAAATTTTCAAAAATATAATGAAATTCGTCATTAGAACCACTAACTTGCAACACCTCGGTGTTCTGCTTAACACCCTGAGCTTGTTGCCTCATTACCTTAGCACCAACTCGATAATAACCAGGTCCAAAATCCCTAAAAAGGGTAACTAGAGAAAAATCTCAAAAAGAACGATAAAAAAGGTAACTAGAGACAAATCTTAAGGAGCACAGTAAAAAAAGTAACTTGGAACCACATCTAGAGAACTCCTTAAAAAGGGGGCACCAGCCCCCCCTCCTCAGGTATCTAATCTCTCACACTCTAGGTTTTATCCTCTTACTCCCTCACTGACTTGGACGTCAAAGTCCCTTTTGCAGGTACACATATGTCCCCTAGAGCTCCAAGGCCCAAAGCATTGAGAGGATAGTCGTTCTGCCAAAGTATGATAAGAACATTTGGCGCCATTTATGGGGACGTAAAAATTCCTATGCTCCCTCTCTACTCTCTCCCTTATGGTGTAAACCAGGAGCGACCCCCTCATTCTAACATGAACGAAAAAAACCTCATGGAGGAACTCAGGAAAATGTAAGAAATGGCTAAAAAGCATGAGGCCGACCTCCACCTCCTAAAAGAGGAGAACACTGCCATGAGAACGATGATTCAAGACCTCTAAGATAGTCAATACAAAAAAAAAGAACAACCCATACGATCTCACTAGCGACAACAAGACCCGAAGTCATCCCCACAACAAGACCATTGCGGACACCCACGACAGGGAATCCAAATCCCACCATCACAGATATTCTCCCAACAAAGGAATGTCTAGAAACAATCACTCTTCGAACCACCACACTTCAACATGCAACAAGTTAACCTAGAGCAAAGGCACTGATGTCGACAAAGGAGCGGAGAAGCAGAAGAACTACAGAGATGCGACTCTCGTGAATCATCACTTCGTACCTCGATGACATCCTTTTGTTGATGGGATACTCGACAATGCTCTCCCGCAAAGTTGGAAACCGTTGGCGATCAAACTCTACGAGAGATTGACCAACCCCGATGACTATATTGAGGCATTCCTTACCCAATTAAATCTCTACTCAAATGATGATCTATGTTGTGCAGAATGTTCCCTACTTCTCTTACAGGTACCACTCTCAATTGGTGGTTGAGGCTTCCCTGCCACTCTATTGACTTATTTGATACCTTGCTAGAAAAGTTCATAACCCACTACGCGGCTTGCCGATAACAAAAGGTCTCGGTTGAAGACTTGATCAGGCTCCAACAGAGGGATGATGAATCGTTGAACGAATTCACAGATCGACTCTCCAAGATGATCACTCAGATCGTGGATTTAGAACTGGGATAGCCCTCCACACAGCCATTGGTGTCTTGAAACCTAGAAGATTCGCTGATAGTGTGGCGAAGTGATGCCCGAGGACGATGGATGAATTCCTAGAGCAATCCTCTAAGTTCATCGACATGGAAGAAGCGTCTGTTAGGCGCAAACAGCTTAAAGCCCTTCACAGTATGAAGAAGGACCAACACAGACAACCTACACATGGGAATGACCTTTCAGAATCACCAAGACTCTCCGCAGCGAAGCCTACTAACTATAGACACCACAAAGGGAACCTATCTTGAGAACTCGGAACGTCACCTATTCAAAAATATACTACAATTGAGACAAAACAAGTGATGTACTCTTTTTCCTACCTCAGTCTTTTTCCCCAAGCAAAAAGAATATGGGTATTGGTCGAGGAGGTTATAATGAGGCACATCGGTGTGTAAACGCAAATCAATGACACATCGGTGAATGTTTACCTCTCATACTTTTACCATTTCTCTCCAATGTTTCTCTTTTTGCATGTTTTCTTTATTTTCTAGTACAATATCGAAAACAACTTGGGACTCTGGTCTGATAAGGCCACCACCGCCTTCTCTGTGCTCTATCGCCTACTCGGCGCTCTATCTCCCACGCGACACTCTATCGCCCACCCAGCGCTTTCATCACCTAGTTGGCAATCTAGTCTAACGAGACCACTATCACCCACTTGGCACTCTATCACCTACTTGGCGCTCTATCGCCCAGCTAGCGCTCTCATCACCTAGTTGACACTCTGGTCTGACGAGACGACTATCGCTCATTCGGCACTCTATCGCCTACTCGGTGCTCTATCATCCACCCGGAGCTCCATTGCCTACTCGACGCATTACCACATACTCGATGACACATTACCTACTCAGTGCCATATTGCCTACTCAACACTATATCACCTACTCGACACTCTAGTTACCTGTTTAATAATGAACTCGTCTGCTCGGCGCTATACTCAACCTCTCCATAACTTGTGTTGGCGTCTAAACATAGAAAAAAACGTCATCGCTACTTCACTCTCACCGACAAAGTGTGCAAAAAAGAATAAAGGCATCAAATTGGAAACTTAACTTCATTACTTCCCAAATGACACAATTACACGACAACAAAATACAACACAAAAAACATATAATAGTACTTCAACACAAAAAACATATGTCTATCTTCAACACAGGCTAGGACATTGCACAGTGATAGGTTCATATCATTTTACTCTCTAACCTTTTTTTGTCTCATCCTACTTCAGATCGACCTCAAGGCTAGAGGGGCATATGTACCCCACTAGAACTCAGTCTCCACCCCTCCCAAGGCCTCCGTCATCAGAACCACCAACCTGCAACATCTCGATGCTCTACTCAACACCCTGAGCTCGGTGCCTCAAAAAAAGTAACTTGAAACCACACCTGGAGACCTCTTTAAAAAGGGGGCACCAAGCTCCCCCTCAGGTATCTAATCTCTCATACTCTAGTGTCTATCCTCTTACTCCCTCATTGGCTTAAGCGTCGGAATCCCTTTTGCAGGTACACACCTGTCCCCTAGAGCTCTAAGATCCGAAGGATCGAGAGGATAGTTGCTCTAACAAAGTACAGTAAGAACAAAGATCTTTCTATTTTTTTTTAAATTGTGTGATGCTTTATCTCTTACTACCAAAATTTACATAATTTTCAATCTTGTAAATTTCGCTATTTTCATCATTTAATCAAAATTTATTATTAACAAATTCACATTAATTATGAAACAAAATAAACAAACAAACTCATATCATATTAGTGTGTTATTGAGTTACATTAACTTAATTTCTAAATGCTTGACACTTTTACTTTTCAGGAAAAAAAATCAAGATAATACATTTTAAAATAAGAAAACCAAAATTATAAATTTTGAAATATAAAAGGATTAAACATCTCTATTTTAAATAGAAAAATTAAAATTATATTTAAACCTAAAATTTATATAATAGATATGTAAATTAGATTAAATTAAATTTACTTTGACTCTCCAAAAATTTGGATCAAGTTTTGTCAGTTCTTCCTCTCGTCTTTTTAATTTAGCATAAGACTACCCTTGTAACTCCTACATGGAATGATATGCATGAATTTCTTGTTAGTCTATACTTTTATCTGCATATGTATTTATTTCCTAGGCATTTGTTAGATAATATTTGTATAATACTTATTCATCACATTATTTGTTTGATAATCATTAAAATGTTGAGCACTTGAGCCTTGTTCTTTCTTTAAAATATGGAGAACCTCTCCTCCACGGTAAAGGTAAGAAAAACTAATTTCAGCTACTGAAGATTTATGATGAAACTATTTTACTTTTTAAAAAGCTTACGTAAAATCGAACTCGATCGAGTCCTAACTTTATAGGAATTAAAGTTTGATCATATAATTAGCATTAACATATGAGCCTTGTACTTTGTTGTTTCAAGTCCATACATGATTAATATTTGCACTTAACATTCCCGTGGTGGATTGCTTTCTTCAACATTTGTATATTAGGATTACGATCATTACCTACAAAAAAGTTGATGATTTTGTAGGCTTACTAGGACAAATGTCAATGCCTCTTCTACGTAATCATTGCATGAATAATCATAATCAAGTTTAAATTGCAGTGCGTGCAACAAGATTTAGCAGGCTGAAACAGGCTTATCCTTCACTCCTCCATTCTCACGACCTTTGCTTGAGGCCGAAGAAGGGAAGTTTCTAAATGTGGAATAGCCTCTCTGCAAAAACGGTAACAGTAGCAAACTTTCTGATTATTAATATAGTAATTTCTAATCCATAGTTATGATTTCATCTTCTCTGCTTTTATAACACTTTTTGCAGTTGGCTTCCTATCATTGGATGGATTAGTAAAACCCTTTAATAGATGTTAATCTTTTTGTCACTTGTGGACCCCAAAAGAAGCTAACATACTTAAAATTTGTTATTATGTCATCAACCAATGGTCCAATGCTGCTACACCAAGAAATACAACAAAACCTATAGCGATGACATGAAGAAATGGAACTTTAGACTCTGAAATTAATATACGTGGTCAAATCCTAATGTTTCCAATAACAAAGTTACAAATGCTTATGATAATATTATATATATATATCCATAAAAAATATGCCCATACATTTGGTAAATGAATTCGGTGGACACCAAAATCACAGAAATGTAACTTCTTTATGATAATCACTATGATAGCAACCCCATTTATTTCTGAAGTAAATGACAGATTATAGGGGGCTACTAAACAAATCTAAATACAGAAAAGAATGTAAAACATATAACACTCAGGTGGAAGACAAACTCAAATCACATCCACACAAGTAAAAGGAAGTGGTATGGTACTTAGTTGAAGAATTCCCAATTGAACTTAGGAGGACCAGAATTATTGGTCACCGTTGGGGTTTGGGGTGTGGATTGCACAGGAATTAATGGTGGGACAGAATCAAACAATTCCCAGTTTGTAGTAACTACAACTCCTGAGGTGGAATTCCTCGAGGGTTGGTGTTGTTCCTCTTGGTAAAGTGCTAGAGAATTCTCATTTGAATTCCTGGGTTGTTCTTGTTGCTGCTCCTCAATTGGTGCCAAAGCTAACCTATTATTATGTCCATTTGAATGCTTTTGTTTTGCCTCTTGAACTGGTCCTGGCCTTTGCTCATTTGGATGCTTCTGTTGAGGCAGCTTCACTGGGGCATGGCCTCCATTGCTACTAGGCATAGAATTCTTAACTTTTAGCAAATCCAGTGTTTCAACATACTTTTGAACTCTTTTAACCTTCAAAATTAATGTTTCACAATCATTAGAACAATCAGTGCATAACTAAAATGGAATTTAAAATATAATAATAACACATAAATGAGCAACATGCATCTGAGTCTCAAGCATTGATTACCTGCATTTTCCTCTGTAATTTCACATCCCCATCAGCGACTATACCATCCAATTTAAGCAATTGATTCATCAATAACTCGATCAGATTAAGCACATCTGTTTCCACAACTTTCCCACCTTTGCTAATAATTGACTCAAAGGCTGACACCTAATCAATTCGAATCACTAATCAGCTTCCAACTACTCGAACATTTAATACAATCCCACCTCACTCATAAGTGTTTGAAAACGAAAAGAAAAACATTCTAAAAATATTCATAATAATAACAATATCAATAACAAGCATAATACATACCCGCCCTGCAAGTCTATCTACTTCCAAGCTGATTTGTGAGATCGATTTTGCAGCTTTCTCCATCTTAGCATTCTTTCTTATCTCTAACAACCTCTTCTCCTGACTAATAGGGTCTTCCACTAGCACTATCTTGGATTTGTCCTTCACCCCAACTATGTCAAGAAAAGCCTTTGAATCCCTCTCCTTGTCTTTGTAAAACAGCTTTTGGTCTTCATGGTGTAACCCAGTTGGCCCTGACAGCATTTTCTTCAACTCCCCTGCAAACCCAGAAATTAAACACATACACAATAACCGATGAAACCAAAGCTAAAAAATTTACAGTTCCTTGAATGCATTTAGCATTGTTCTCGAATCAAAATCTGAGTTTCACCGAATCTATGTTATCATTTAATGCAAACCTTTATTAGGTGAAATTTTGATTCTGATTAAAGAACAACAATAGCACTACAAGCACCAAAACATCATTTGTATCTAATCCTTGTCCAACAACAAAAAGGTAAAAGAAAATCAAAAGTAAACATAAGAGGCAAACAAATAACATTAAAACTTTAAAAAATTAAAGTAAAGAATTACCAAATGTAGCTTGAGAACTAATGTTGACTTCATGGTAAATTGAACCATACTTGACCCTAACTCTAATTGTGGGCACAAGAGCTGGGTTTCGATCCGAGTCAGCTGTTCTCATCTGAACCAGCATTCCACCTGGCCTCATCTCCCAGTCCTTTGAACCAGGCTCAGATCTACAACCAGCTGAGCCTCCTCCACTCATAATGGAAGAAAGACCATTTGTCCTATTATTAACATTATTGTTACTACTACTAATATTCCTCATCCTCATCATCTTCTCTCACTCTTTCACTTTCACAACTATGTAACAAAAGGGTGTGTGATGAACAAAAGACCAAAGAGGCTTAGATCTCTGAGGACTCAGATTCTCTACTACCCATGACAGAAACCACAGTGACCCAATTCACCAAAAGCCTGTTAGAACATGTCTCAGAAATCTCTGACCCCAGCATTCCACAAGTCCACAGCAAGAGAGAGAAAGACACGGGAGAAAAACAACAAAAACTTTGAACTTAGAGAGAGAGAAGAAAAAAAAATAAAACTTGGACTAATCAATGGCTTGTGAGGAAGAACAACTCCAACCCCTTCAAAAGCTTAACCTTCGAAGGGTCAAGGCAGAGAGATCTTTAGAGTAAAATGTGGCCGAAACTTTGAGTTTCATAATTTCACAGCATAATCTTGAACAAAACAAAAATGAAGAACTAGAATAATCTGAAGCTGTTGTTTTTCTTCTGAAGGAGAGAGAAGAGAGGAAAGAAGAGAATCTATAGAGAGAAAAATTGCAACGATGAGGAATTGATTCTCCCGTGCTGTTCTGGAGAAATCGGAGGGAGAAGAAAGTGGTGAAATGCAAACACAAAAATAATAATATAAAAACGAGTGGCCAGCTAACTATGCTGACACCCTGTGATATTCATATATACTATGCATTTAATTAATTAAGTTTTTAATAATTGTCTTTAAAAAATATCATATGATCAATTATTCTTTTGTTTCTTGTGCCCGACTAATAAAATTAAGCCTTTCATGACCCGCTGATCAAATTGTAATTACTTTTTTCCTTCTCATTTTAGAGCATTTTGACTTTTTGCAAGTCTGAATTATTTTGTTTTCAAAATACTTAATTTATATTTTTAATTCTTTAAATAATAATTCCTTTGAAAATAATTCAAAACAAACATGCACTTAATATTAATTCTTGATCCCTTGTACTAATTAGTAGCATGTACCATGTACAAAGTTAACTATCTTACACTTTAAAAATGATTCTATAGTACTATAAAAATAATATTTTATGTTAAATGATATGACGACATTTTGTTTTAATCTCATATTATTATTATGATAAACTAGTGTTTTATAATAATTATCTTAAAAATAAGATATAATATAATTTTTATTAATTGATAATTTTAAAATCTTTGTATGTTTTAATCTCATATTATTATTATGATAAACTAGTGTTTTATAATAATTATCTTAAAATAAGATCTAATATAATTTTTATTAATTGATAATTTTAAAATCTTTGTATTAATTGTCTGTAGAAATAAAACCTAAAATTAAAATATTTTACTCATAAATTAAAACTTTTTAATTGATAATTTTTTTTGAAAGTAAATAAGGTAATCTAATACAATTTACAAATCTCTTACTTTTTAAATATTTATTATTGTCCTCAACAAAATATCCTTTCAATTAGTTGAAGATAACCAAAGTTGAAGATCAGTATTGTTAATTATATTTCTCTTTACACACAAATTGCTTAATCCTTAATAATTAACAAAAAGTAATAATTATTAAAAACAAAATTAGAAGAGTTGAGTCTTGAGTCATATAGAGATGAAAAGGGGGGGAAAAACGGTGGTTGGAAAGAAAGAGAAGAAGACAGGCAAAGCCGGCAAAGCAATCTTAATTTCTTCATAAATGGTTAAGAAAACCGACGGAGAGAGATGAAGTGTGCGGTGTTAGAGGTTTGGTGCATTTTGGTTCAGCATAAAGATGTTGCGTCCCTTGGTATGTATATGCCACGTGTCAATGTAGGGGTAGTTAGGGAATTTAGGGATAGACCAATCATTGGTGTTGAGTAATGGTGCGTTGTGCTTGCAGTTTAATTTGATGAGGGAGTAGTTCAAACAGTGAAGTTTTACCCGCCAAAGCTTCTTATTGGTCACTCGCACGTGTGTTGTCCCTTCTTGCAAAGTGGTGAGGGTAATTTTTAACCTTTGGTAAAAGTGAAACTTAGTTGAAAGTTGAAACCATCAAGAGCTTCATTTCTTGCTTCTAGGTTTTTTTTATTACTACATATATACACGTGCTCCTTCCTTCTTTTGTGCCCTTTTTGTAACAATCTATAATAATTTAAGAATCAAAACTTCGCTTTTGATCCAATTAAATAGTAAGACATTTTTTTATGGGCAACTAAATAGTAAGACATACTCCTACTTTTTATGATTTTAAACTACAATAGGGAAAATTAACCATTTTCACCCATTAGTTTTCTTATATAAAAATTATTTTTTTGTTTTTGAAAATAAGAGAATTTTTTGTAAAATTAGTGTCATTTTGGAAAACCATTATTTTTTAACTTGTTTCGCACCTTTCAGTTTCTTAGTAGAGTTTATACATTAAAGAGTGACAATGTAATTATTATAAAAACAATTGTATGACTTTTAAATTAATTTTTATAAAGATCAATAAATTTAATTACCATGCATGATAATTTATAACTGAATGTTATTTTAAAATTATTTTACACTACAGTACATAGTTATTTTTCTCACTTTACTATTATATTCTTTATTGCACTTTTGCATCTTTTTTCTCTCATTTATATTTTCTCAAAACCAATATTTAAAAATTATTTTATAAATTATTTTTACAAAAAAATAAAATAAAATGCAATGAAACACACCAAGGTTTAACAGTTCTTAATTTATTGTATTTATAGAATCGTTGTGTACCGAAAGAAAAACCTTTTATTTGACAATAATAAAAAGCAAACGCACTATAATACTCAATTGAAAACTAAGTTGAAATTATTTGGGCAATACTTGCTTTTGTTGGGAATATAGAGCTTGTATTTGAAAAGAAGAGAATGATCAAATGAGTCAAACCATACATGAAAGTATATATTAAATTTTGTATGTGATCACCCACCCATTATTTTCTTTTGTATTATATAATAGTTGGAACTAACTAGAACGAAGGGAAGAATTCAAAAATGGAGGCCAAGCACTTTGGTCCCTTTCGATTCGGGTAAAATTTCGTTTTTGATGGCATTGCATGCCAATAGCTTCATTTAACGGAAACATTAGGTTAGCTTGTCTTTTCCTCTATTAAACAGACAATTACGATATCTGTCCTTTTTACCCTTTTATAGTTTTTTCAAATTTTCTGTAAACTATATATATATATATATATATATATATATATATATATATATATATATATATATATATATATATAAAATAAACTAATAGTTAATATATAGTGTCTTTCTCCATCGTCGGTTTATGGTATAATTGATTTTGGACTAGCTAGCTTTGTCGTTAAGTCCAATACTTTAACCTCATCAATGTTCAATCTAATTGTGAGCAATGCAAATCTGTCCATAGAGTGGAGAAACAAGAAAGGATTATCTGTATGTGGTTTTTATTTTAAATTCTTAAGATATTTCTTTGCAATAAGAAAGGGATAGAAAAATAAAAACATAAAGAGGAGATATATATGTGTTAAGAATTAAAATATGTATTATTATAAAAAATTAAATGAAAATAATAATATTTTATTAAGTTGTTTCTTAACCCTGTTTTATGATTAAAATAGGGACTCTGCATTATCAATTATTATTTACAGGACTCAACATTATTTGGTGATTGAAAGCAAAATTGAAGTGACAGGTCTTATTGTTAAAATAGACAAGCACTATATTTCTTTTTGTTTCTTCATATATATTTATATTTTTTATGTTATAAAGAAAAATTAAAATACTTTATTTCTGTAATTGAAGCATAAATATTAAATATATAGGGATCACTTTTTAAGTTTTTTAAGCAAGCTCTTGGAGTATATATATATAGTACCAAAAGGTTTCTTATATAGAAAGATTACGTTGGATGTAATTCAGAAATTTCCAAAATCGTGTCTTGAGGGTGTTTGTACAAATACAATGTATAATAGGTATGAATTCGTTTTAAAACTAACAAGTATTCTTTACTACAATCAATTTTGTTCTCCAGACCAATGAAATTATTATAGGCAAGAAAATTTTTCTTTTTAATATTTAAAGTAGTTACACATTCAATTTTTTTAATATTTCAGATTAAGGTAAAACAATTTTATATCAATTAATCACACGTTTAGTGATAAGACATTAATAATTTGATAGGTTAATTATCGCAAAGTTTATTAAAAAAGAATGTATAATTTTAATAGTCAGTGAAATTCAAATCTCTTGAGTATGACCAAAAATTAAAGTACATACTTAATACATATATATATGTGTGTGGAAGGAAGCATACGAGTCTAAGTCGTGGAGATTAATTATTACTCCGATTGAATAAATAAAAAATAGGAAACTAAAATGGAGAGTGAAAAAAAAAAGAAGAGAATATTCTAAGGGCATGAAAGAATAGGGTACACGTGGCGCGCATCGGAGGCATGACTAGTGGGATACTAAAAGATAAGCAAACTACAACTTTTGGGACGCCGAAATTCAAAGGATGTCTTCTCTATTTACGATCCACCGACAGTTTGGCACGGGCGAGCTTTGTGGCACGTGAGAAGCTGCTACTTCGATGTTGTGATCCTGTGCATACGTATTGCGACGGTGACGGTTCTACCTACTGTGGTTGTTGGCTAATTATGCAAATATCCTTTAACGGGATATTCTTTTCATTACCAAAAAAAACTACACGATATTGTTTTTTTAATTTTGCACATTTTTAATTTATACAGTACAGTAACTACTAATACTTTATCTGTTTTATTGATATCGTTATAATGACGATATGAATTTTCGATGTAATAACTCATGTAAAATATCCAATACCACTGACTCTCGTAAGAAATAAACATTTCTAAATATAAGAATTATATTACCATAAAAAATTACAATAAATAAGTATTTTTAGTATATAAATTATATTTTAGATTCGCAATAAATAATTTAAATTATGATAGCAAGATATTTTCGGAAAGAAATTAAAATAGATAAATAATGTACATTCAAATGTATAAAAAAATGTTATTTTCAAGAATGGTAATGTACATTAAAATAACAGAAAGTATAAAAAAATGTAAAAGTTTAAAGAGAGTAAGGTATTAGCCTCTAACTTGTGTATCGTAATTTATAATTTAGAAATGAATATTTCGCTCAAATTTAATTTTCATGCAATGTTAATGTGAATTTTTTAATACTAATAATAAAAATAAATTAATCTTAAAATGATTTTAATGTAATTATTGGAAAATTTAACAAACTTATTATTATATATTAAGAAAAACACATATGGTCTTAAAAAGAAAAAGAAATTAGACATGTTTGTCTAACCAACCATTTTGTTTCTCTTAAAAAATGTTAATTTAATTTCTAATACATTCTTATTTAAGTTTAATATAGTGACTTTAACATGACAGTTTATGGGACAAAGTAGTGGATGGTTTAATGAGTGATAAAAATATTTTGAAATTTTATGGAAACCAAATTAATACTTAAAAAAATGGAAACCAAATTAATGAAATTTTTACAAAAATGAGAAAGTGAAATCGATTATGCCATATAGTTATATTTGAGAAAATTAAACGGATGAAAGCAAATAAAAGATATGTACATCAAAATCATTTGTTACGTTAATATATATATATATATACATATATATATATATATATATCTTTTGTTGTTATAGATTAAGATTCTAATACGCGATTACACCTCAAAATAAGATGTCGGTGTATTTCAATGAAGTTGTTTTTTTCTTGTCAATAAAAAAAGTTTTTCGATTTTTTTATTATTATATGAAGGAAAAGAGAAAGTTATATAATTTAAAAATATTATATATATCATTATTAACGTGTCTATGAATATTAATGGAGATTATTTTTTGTACAATAGGAAGGAAAAAAAACAGAAAGACATTAATGGAGATTAGATATATGATATTTTAAAGCATCCATTAGAATAAGTTTAGAATATAAAATTGTTGTTTAGGGGATTGGGCAGTTGACAATGAGACATCTGATCGCGGACAAGGTACCGACCAATTGCAATTAACAAAGACTGCACGATTTCTCATGAAAAATATATACAGAATTCATTTTTAATATAAAGTTTTTTCATTTTACAGATTTTTAACATAAAGTTTAAAGTTCAGTCCAGAAGAAGAAACTAACCTCAGGTTAATTAAAGTTTGAAGCTCTATTATTTAACCATATACACATATATTTAATTTGTGAGAGAAATATATAATCACATGATTTGTCATTTATATATATATATATGGGAAACAGAAACCCAAAAAGTGAAATGACTAACTTTGGAGCACGATTTTTTATTTTTTCTTTACTTTGTTATGCATTCTTCATGATTTGGAGCGGTGATTTTGAGAAGAGGGAAGTGAGTGAGAGAGAAGTGAAAAAATAGAATAAATTTTAGGTTATTTGGATGCTATAAAAGTGGGGAAAGAAAGAAGAGTGAAGTGGGAGTGAGATGTACATTTAAAAAATTTATCTCCAAAAAGAGAGGAGATTTTGTTTCAAAAATTGTCAAAGCTATTGCAAATTTAAAATGACTACAGGTATTTTGTAAATAAAATATTATGAATAAATATATAATTATAATATTTATTTATTTTCTTTCTCTAGTACTTATTTCTTGTCTTTCTCCACTCAAACAACTTCAAATTTTATCCATTTTCTATTCATTCTTTCATTTTCTTTTACCTATATTTTAAATTATTAACTTTTAAATCATTTCATGAAAGTATTTCTTAAATAAAACTACCTTGTAATTAGTATTCGCTTCGAATTTGTTCATCTATGACTTTGGTTTTATTCCTATAATTTTTTTAACTAGGTGGAAGATATTTTTATTTGTACTTTTTTACTTTTATTAATACATTACTTTTGTTGATAAAAAAATTACCTTATAATTATACTATCTAAACTTTAAACTATTTTTATAATTATTATATTATTAATTAAAAACACCTTTTATATTATATATATATATATAGCTATTTAGTAGTCAAGGGTCTAGCTTGATAAGGATGTGTAAGGTTACTTCTTCAACTTTTATAAGATCAATAATAATAAAAAAAATAAATATATATATATATATAGCTATTTAGTAACATTACCTAATAATTTTAACTGTTTTTTCATAATTTAAATTGTTTGTATATTTGGACGTTTAGCTTAAATTTTTTAAAAATTGATTTTGTGAAATTAAAATTTTATAATCTAATAGATTTTTTTGTTATTTTCAACTTTTTTTACAATGTAAAACCTTACTTTTTAATTAGTTTTAAACGATAATATTCTTGATGATTAATTAATATGATGTTACTCGTCAACGGTCAAAATATATCTTATATGAAATTTTTATAAAATTGTGTATGTTTAACAATATTTAAAAGCAATTTTTTCCTGTAAAAAAATTTAAAAGTAAAGGGTACAAAAGGATTAAAAAAATAAATAGAATCACAAATTCACAATGCTTTGATATGCTTTTACTACTTCGTACTCACATCATAACGTCATTTATTATATCACTCGCTGTGAGTTTTCTTTTGTCGCCACTGTATGACTGCAACAAGTCAAACTAAATTATTATATTATGATTTATTACCATTAACTAAACTGTTTTGATTTATTGAAATAATTCGTTTTTCCTATTAAGATCACGGGTAAATTTGTCTAAATTTAAAAATAATTATAAGTAAGCACTTTTCAAAGTAAGTGTTTTTTAATAAATAGACGGGATTTATTTTTAGAATGGAAAACAATACTTATTTTAAACAAAAACAGTATACTAAAACACCTAAAAAATATACAGTTATTTATTTGTAAAAATAAATATTTTATTTAAAAAATAAATTTGAAAAATCAAACCTAAAGTATAAACATACAAGAAAATAACATTGGTTTTTACTTTTTTCAACATGTTTCTCTTATTAATTGAAATTAAAACCATGACATTGGTAGATTTGCCATTGTCTGATATAATGATTGAATTTTGTTGAAAATCTTGAGAAATGTGAGTATTTTTCTTTAAATATGATTTATTCTATCTTTTTATGTTTAAAGTGACATCATCATAACTTAACCAATTGGTTAAGATATATAAAATTACAAACATAATCACTTATGTCAACTAAGGTTGATTATTATGGAATTTAATTATTAATTTAAAAATGAGATCTACAAAGAATAAAATTCAAAATATTTAGTGTAATTATAATAAATTTCATTTAGTAGGATAAAATATATAAAAATAAGTTTAAACTTTTTTTTACGATACATAGAGATATTTTGGGTTAAAGTTGTTTATAATTTTCTTTTCATTAGAGTAAGATCTTTGGCTGTTAAATTTAATAGAAATTTTACTAAGACGAAAACAGGAAAAAGTTAAAATTTAAAGAATGAAAATAGAAGAGGATGAAAACAAATATATCTAAAAATTATAGTGAAAACAAAAATAGCATGATACTATAATAACTAAACAATTACAAATGTTAACAATACATTTTTTTAAAACACGTTCATGGAAAGAAAAATTAAACTTTAAAAATACAACTTCTTAAAAGACATGAAATTAAGGTTTAATGTTATATTTTTTGACTGACTAAAATTAAACTTTAAATTAATTTGTACTGTCAATTGTCGAGGCATAAGAATTATTCTTGAGAAATAAAACAATTGTCAATTCAAAGTCAGTTTTCTTGTTTCTAGAAATAAAATAAAAATAAGGTGACAATTTTACATATTTTTCTCTCATCATTATAAAAGTATATTGCTAGTATTTTAACTTATTTAATAAAATATTTAAATAATTATTTAGTCCTTGTAATACCATTGGTTGTTTTTATTTTAGTCCTCTTATTTTTTTATTCTTAAAATTTTTGTTTCTTCTATTTTTGTCCTTGAAAACTTTTAGATTTAATGGCCAAATTCAGCAAAAATACTATTATTTGCTAGTCACAAAAACACTATTTAACCAAAATAATATTAATTAAAAAATGTTTGATTAATATTTTTTATAATAAAACCATAGTTATGTTATGTTTAAAAGTATATATACTAATGCATAGTATATGTGATTGAGATAATAATTAAGTAGTTTAAAAGTTTATTAATTAACTAGTTTATTCGATAGAAATTAAGTTATTAGAAGTGCATGGTTAGAAAGCTTTAAATAAACAAAAGCACAAAAATTATCATTTCAACAGTTTTAATTTTTGCTACTTAAAAAAAAAAAGTAATTTTTTTTCGATGGTCACATTGAGATTAAAATATATTTTTTTTGTAAACTTCTCAATTTTTTAATAGTTTTGATTTGATAAGGACATCTTCATTTCTTAAAAAAAAATTTAATTGATATTTTTTAAGTGGATTTCTTAAATTTTTGTAATCTTTACAATATTTTTTGTTATTTTTGCAGTGTCATGTTACTCTTAAAAAAATTATCTATAAATTTGTACTAATATGTAAAAAAATTCAAAAAACTTACACTTTATATTTTTTTATTATAATTTAGTTATAGTCGATGATAATTGATAACAAACATATATTTCAATGTTAAGAAATAATTTCATATATAAGAAATTCATCGTATGCAAAAAAAAATCACTTTTTCAATGTAGACTTTCTTCAGCACAAAATTTCTTATGGTTAAAAAATCATTTTTTCTTGCGAAAAAATACCAATGATATTTTCAAAGTTAAACATCATGTGAGGTTTTCCCCTATTCTTTCGTTATGAATTAAAAAAAAAAAAAAAGACATTTTTCCCAATTCTCAATTAATGTAGCCATGACTTTCTAATTTTTATATACGTTAACATGTTTAATTTGTATACACAGGGAGTGTATACCAATTAATTGGTATACACTGTCAATGTAAATATTTTATTTTAAAATAGTTTTCAATTAATTTGTATACACCGTCAGTATATACCAATTAATCATTACTATTTTAAAAGTCACATAAATGGAAAATCATGATTAAATGTCATTGTATAAATCTTTTACGATGACGATGTATACCAATTAAACTCAAATTTTATATTGTCCATGTAAGTATAAAAGAGTTTTACCCTAAACGTTCAATTAAACTCTTTATTTATATGACTTTTAAAATATTAATTAGTAAAGTCAATAAATTTATCATATATAAAGGATTGTAAAATTTTTTACACTAACAGTGCAAAATTCTTTTCTCATAAAAATATTTATATATGAATATATTATTTTAATTATGCGTTTAATTAATATACACTAACAGTGTAATTCTTCATCTAAAATAAGTTTGTTAATTTTATTTATTAATATTTTAAAAATTATATAAATAAAAAGTTATGATTGAATATGAACATAAATCTCTTTAATTATTGTATAAGTACAAAAAATAAATATACCATTTTACCTCATTTTATATGCATGAACTAATCAAATTTTATCAAACACCTTTATTTTTTAAGTGGCAGATTTTTTATATATTTTTGCTTCTATTTAATTATCCTTTTCGAAGTATAAAGTAATATTAATTTTTTACACCATATATTTAATACTTATTAACTAATAGTAGATGGTTTTTTTTTTATTGAGAAATGTTTTAATACTAATTTTAACTGCAAAATTTCCTTAAAATAAAAAATTTTAATAACTCTGTTGGTTTCTATAACACTTAAAAAACAAATGAACAGAGTAACGGTAAGACTATTTATTTAATAGGTTATAAATTCAAAGAATAAATAGTGAAAATGATTAAATTTAAGTTTTTATTTAAATTACTAATTGATTTGAGATGTGATGAATTTATTAGTTTGATAATATCATATGGTTGTAGTGGGTCGATGATAAAAAGATGTGGGAGAAGAGAATAATTATTATTATTTTTCTTTGGAGGGTTTTAATTGAGTTTCGGAAAATTCTCAGAGATTCTGTTATTGAAAGGGAGGGATTGCATTTAACAAACTAAATTTACTAAATACAACCCAACGCTATATAAATTTTTTTTTTTAATTTTTTTATTTCTCTTCTCGTTCGTCAATTTTTTTCGCCATCCATTTTCTCTCCCTTGCCACAATCTTTTATCTCTTGCATGGTGATCGAAACGTTGACGGAATCCGATGCGGTGTCTTCCATTGCTCCTGATTCTGAGAGGTGATTAATATAGGTATGTCTGATCGTAATTTTCTAAACCTTTTTCTGATCGTTTTCGATCCTTCTATTTTCGTTTAAGATGAAATTTCTTTGAAAATCTTGATTTCTAAGGTTCCTATTTAATTTGAGATTCTTGTCAGGTTCCTGTGTAATTTCTTTGGTTAATTCTTCTTCTTATGTTTTAATCGGCTTTTGGATGGAGAAATAGGTAAGGGAAGCTCTTTTGTTGATTTTTGTTAATGGAAACGTGATTTGGTAGTTGAGAGATTTGAGCTATTTGAAATAGTGAGTATTTTGAGCTATTTAAGATTACATTTATTTTAATTACGTTTTGAGCTATTTGATATAGTGTGTATTTGATTGTGATTTGAACTAATTGAGTTAGTGTATTTGTTAATAATGATGTGATTTGAATTAATTGAGTTAATGTATATTAGAATTTCATAGTTGAGAGATATATGATGTGTTATGTAGTTGATGATTATTATAGGAGGGATGTTTGATCTTAAATTGGATTATTATTGGATAGTTTGGATGTGACAGTTATGGTAGGGGAACTTAGTTTTGGTTGAATTGATTTTCTGTGACTAGAATTGAATTATTGGAATGACAATGTATTATTTGGAATTTTGATGTAATACATATGATTGGAATGCATGATGAGAATATATTTATTGATGTTATTGATTGTGGGCAGTTATAGTTAGGTAACTTAGTCTTGGATGATATGTTTGGTGAGTACATTGATGTTATGGACACAATTGGAGTCAATGTAATCCAGAATATCATATATGTAAGGGGATATTTTTGTGATTTATATTGTGGTTCTGATACCAAATATGGAAGAGGATGCCTAAAAGGCATAGTCAGACAACAATTGTGTGTCACAGGGTGTCAAGTAGACACTAGACATCAGTTTGTGGTTATCAGATGAATATTTCTTAGACTTAAATTGATGGGAACACAGACAAATTGGACACCTATCGCCAATTGGAAGGGGTCTTAAGCTGTCTCGGTGTCCGAACTTAATGTAGATATTTCAGAATATGTCACGTCTAAATATATTGTTGTGTGAAAAACTTGTATTCAGGGGAATATAAGTGTGTTAGATTTGATTGATTATGATATTTAATTAATGTTTTATTGATTGGTTGTGAGTGCTTATGTTTAGGTGGAACATAAGAATGATTGTTTGGTTATTTACTATTAGTGAATGTGTATTGATGGTACTAAATATAAACGTTGTGCAACTTTCATGTTTTTATTATGGTACTATCAACTTCAATATGTTTAGTTCTATCATGTTGCACCGGGTTGTGGGCTATGCTAATTGCCGATTTATTGTCACAGTATAATCTCATAGGTTCGTCCCACTTTATCTTCAAGTCTTCCAATATAATCTTCAGCCATAGAAGTTCACATATTCTGTGAGTCATTGCCCGAAATTCCGCTTCAGCACTTGATCTAGCCACTACACTTTGTTTTTTACTCTTCCAAGTGACTAAGTTTCCACCAAGGAAGGTACAGTATCCCGTGGTTGATCTTCTATCTACAACTGACCCTGCATAATCTGCATCTGTATATGCTTCAAGACTTACACTCTTGTTTTGTTTGAACAAAATTCCTCTTCCAGGGGTTCCTTTTAAGTACTGAACAATTCTAAGGGCAGCTTGTAGATGAGCTTTCTTTGGTTGGTGCATAAATTGACTAACTAGACTTACAGCAAAAGCAATGTCTGGTCTAGTATGAGATAAGTAGATAAGCCTGCCCACAAGTCTTTGATACATCTCCTTGTCCACAGCAATATCCTCCTCCATACTTCCCAATTTTATATTTGGATCAACTGGAGTGTTTGCTGGTCTGCAGCCTGTCTTCCCTGTTTCTTTAAGCAAGTCAGTAATATACTTTTGTTGAGATATAAAGATCCCCTTTCTTGGAATGAGCCACTTCAATTCCCAAAAAATATTTAAGTCTCCCTAGCGTCTTGATCTCAAATTCAGTGGCAAGACATTCACTTAATACTTGTTGTTCCTGCTTGTCGTCCCCACTTACTATAATATCATCTACATACACTAATAAAAGTGTTACTCCTCCTGAAACTAAATGTTTGATAAATAATGTGTGATCTCCTTGGCTCTGTTTGTAGCCCAAACCTGTCATGACCTTGGTAAATCTTCCAAACCATGCTCTTGGGGATTGTTTCAGCCCATATAGAGCCTTTCTTAGTTTGCAAACAGTTTCAGCAGCAACATGTCCATTGTAACCAGGTGGCAATTCCATGTATATTTCTTCTTCAAGATCTCCATGCAAAAAGGCATTCTTCACATCAAATTGTTGCAGATCCCAATCATTATTAGCTGCTAATGACAATATTACTCTGACTGTGTTCATCTTAGCAACCGGGGCAAATGTTTCCAAGTAATCAACTCCATAGGTTTGAGTGAAGCCTTTAGCCACCAACCTTGCTTTGTGACGTTCGATTGTCCCATCGGCCCGATACTTTATTGTATACACCTACTTACATCCAACTGGTTTTTTTCTAGGAGGTAAGATGACAAGTTCCCATGTTCTATTTTTGTGTAACGCCTCCATTTCCACATCCATGGCATGTTTCCATTTCCTGTCAGTCAATGCTTCAGATACAGAGAAGGTGTGTGTGTGGAGTTGAGGTTAGTGAGAAAAGTTTTATGGGTAGGAGAGAATTTTTCAAAGGATAAAAAATTTGACAATGGGTAACGTGGTTGTTGGGTGCATGTTCTAGTTCCCTTTCTAAGGGCAATGGGCAAGTCCAGATTTTGGTCCACCTGTGCTTCTATATTTTTAGACAAGAGTTCATTAGAATCACTTAAATTTATAGGATTTGAAGGTGTTACCTCATGCAGTGACGGTGGGTTGGATTCTTGGACATTGCCGAATCTTGGAATGGCCTCAGGTGCAGGTGCAGGTGCAGGCTGTTTCATTGGTTCAGGTGCAGATGTAGGAGGTCTCACTGGTTCAGGTGGTTCAGGTGCTGAATGCTCAATACTTCCCTTAGTTTCAGGTACAATTTCAGGTCCGAACATCATATTTGGGAACATGAGAGTCTCATCTTCCTCTCTTATTGTCTCCCCCTGAAGATGAGGCTGTTTAAAGTAACTTTCTTGTTCATTGAAGGTGACATCTCTTGACACATAGAATCTTTTTGAGAGGGGTTGAAAACATTTGTACCCCTTTTGTGTGGTAGAGTACCCTAAGAAGACACACTTAACAGCCCTAGGATCCAACTTTCCCCTTTCATTACTATGAACATGAACAAAGGATACACACCCAAAAATCCTAGGTTGGAGTTTATTTGTAGGGTCTAAGTGTGGGTAGAATGAGGATAGAACTTCCATGGGACTTTTTGAGTTTAAAATTTTAGTGGGTAGCCTATTAATTAGGTAGGTGGCAGTAATAAGAGCTTCCCCCCAAAATCTTTTAGGAACATGGTTTTGAAAAAGTAGAGCTCTAGTTTGATCTAATAGGTGCCCATTTTTCCTTTCTGCAATTCCATTCTGTTGAGGTGTGTTCACACATGAGGACTCATGGATTATCCCTTCCCGTTGGCAAAAGGAGTTTAGTACAAGATTAAAGTAGTCTTTGGCATTGTCAGACCTAATTCTTTTGATACTAACTCCAAATTGATTTTTAATCATTGAGACAAATTGGATAAAAACGGAGCTGACTTCAGATTTTTGTTTTAATAAAAACACCCAAGTCACCCGGGTGCAATCATCAATGAATGTTAAAAACCATTTAGCACCTGAGATATTAGGAACATAAGCAGGACCCCATACATCAGTGTGAACAAGAGAAAACGGGAGAGAACTCATCTTATTGCTAATGGGAAAAGGTACACGCTTGTGTTTCGCAAACTCACACACCTCACAATGGAGACTCTCCACATTTAAATTTTTAAACAGGGAAGGAAACAACACTTTTATGACTTGGAATGACGGATGTCCTAGCCGGTAATGGTAAAGTTGAACTTTCTCTTTATTGGTCATGGTGGATGTAGATATAAGACTCTTGGTAGGCAGATTAGGATTCTCCATGTAGTATAGGCCATTCCATTCTCTAGCATGTCCAATCGTCCTCCCCGAGTTCTTGTCCTGCAATATACAAGCATTGCTGTAAAAGACAACATTACATGAAAGATCTTTGGTGAGTTTTTGTATAGAAATTAGGTTGGTAGATAGTTTAGGGACATGAAGGACATTTTTTAAAGTCATGGATGGGCTTATTTGGACCTCTCCTTGTCTGGCTGCAGTTATAAGGGTTCCATCTGCGGTGGAAATTTTCTTGTTGTTAGGACATGGGGAATATGTGGAGAAGTATTTGGGTAAGGGGGTCATATGGTCAGTGGCTCCAGAGTCTAATATCCAGTAATGTGTAAATGGTGTATCTGAAACATTGAGCCCAAACAAAAATGGAAACTTACCAGAATATGTCAATGAGCACGTACCTGTACTTGTGGGCTTCTCCAATTTACTAAGAATTGATCTTACCCGTTCTATTTCTTCATGATTCAACTGTACAGATTCTTCACTTTGCCCATTAGCAATGTATGCTTGTCCTTACCCTCCTTTTTTGTGTAAGCCTCCTTTCGGCCCCCATTCTCGGCTTGGGGTTTTTGGCCCCCATTCTCGGCTTGAGTTTTCTCCTTTCGATCCCCATTCTCTGCTTGAGGTCTTTCCATCTTTCAGCCCCCATTCTCGGCTTGGGGGTTTTCCGTGTAATTTCCAACATTTTTCCCTTGTGTGGCGCGACTTGTTACAATAAGTACACCAAGCCTCCTCATGTTTTTTCTCCATACTGGGAACCCAATTTTTTCTCTGGTTAGCAATCATAATTGTTCCTCCTTCGGCTATCATTGCAGAGCTTTCGATGGTTGGGTTTTCCAGCATCAGCCCTCTCCTGCTTTCTTCACTCCGGATAATGGCCACCACTTCATTAAGCCCTGGAACTTTTTCTTTTCCCAGGATTTGGACTCGAACTTGGTCATATTTAGGGTTTAGGCCTACCAAAAAATCATAGACCCTATCTTGTTCAATATACTCCTTTAGAATTGCTGAGTCCTCTGAGCACTTTGCTTTTATAACTCGAAAGTGATCCAATTCCATCCATAGAGACTTGAGTTGATTGGCATATTCTGTGACTGATTTATTTCCCTGTTTGGCAGCCACGGTTTTCACTTTTACATCATAGATTTGAGCAGCATCCTTCGCCTTAGAATAAGTTTGTTCAACTGCCTCCCAAATTTCCTTTGCTGATTTCAGAAACATACAGGTATCACTGATTTCTGGAATCATCGAATTCCACAGCCACGCCATAATCATAGAGTCTTCTTCATCCCATGATTTGAATTTAGGATCAGTTTCATTAGGTGCATTACCGTTCAAGTGACTGATCTTCCTTTTTCCTTTCAAGATGGTCCTAATGATTTGAGACCATTTGAGATAGTTCTTCCCATTTAACTGATAAGTTGGATGAATATTCTACATTTCTCCAACGGTTTGAGGGCTGTCCCCAGTTTCCAGGTTCACGACTTGAGCCATAACAAGGTGAGATTAAGGTAGAGAATTCTGCTGCAATGAAGGCTAGCACCAAGACTTAAAGGTAGCGCAACAATGAAGGCTGCGATTTTAGGTTATAGGTCGCGCAGCAATGAAGGCTGCGGTTTAGGTTTGACGGCACGGTCAGAGACTCCCAGGGATCGGGTGCTCTGATACCATCTGAAATTTAGAAGAAATAGGATAATTTCTTATCTTATTATTATGAGGTTATTAACCTCTATAAATATACATGAGTCAGCTACATATTTTAGGAAATGCAGATTGCCAATCCTAAAACAGATCCCTATAATTATGGAATTAATTAAACATAAATGATCCTAATAAAAACAACACACAACTGTTGCATGAATACAGCACATCAAATATAAAGACATCCTAAAATTACGTCACATCAATTACTGCTGCACAAATCACGATTTTTGACAGAAAATCTAAAATGATGTTATTCTATTGTTGAATATGTATCTAAGAAAGTTATATAGAAATAATGTTATTTGAATTTAGAGACGTTGTTGTTAAGTTATATGATTATTATGTTTATTATGGAAGTTGTGTGAATATGATGTAAAGAGATAGATGAATTATGATATGCATGTCATAAGAATGTAGAATTATATGTCAGCATGTTGGTTAGTTTTTATATCAGAGATTCTGTTATTTGTAAGGTCTCGTTAGGTGATGATTGTCGCTGTACAAACTATCCTATATTATTTTTTTACAGAAAATTATTTTAAATTATTGATTAGGTTTATACTGAGATAACAAAGATATACCTATATTATATTTAAATTATTTTTCAAAAAAATAAGATTTTGTTATATCAATTGTCTTGCACTTTTCTAATGCCGATATGTTTATTTATGTGATTTTTCCTAAGATGAATATGTACAATAGGAAAAAAGCTTATTCTCTAGTTCTTCACTATAAAATAAGATGCACCCTTATCGATCAGATAGAGTAGTGAAGTATATAATTATAATCAGAGTGTTTTGGCTTGGATAATAAGATTTCTGAAGGTACTCTGGGTAAGATGTATCGGAAAAAAAAGTTAAGTGTAGAAGTATTTATGGCTTTTGAAACTTTTAATAGTTAATTCAGAACTTGAATTTTATTTTATAGTATTAATTAGAAAATATAAATAATTTTGGAGCGTTGCCTAAAAATTTAATTATTATAAAAGGGGTCCCATATGGAAGAATGAGAAAGATGTACATAAAGTTTTAAAGGAAAGAATGACAAATGCTTCTTTCTACATGGACAAAGGGACTTAATTCCATTGGATTAGCAGGGCATATAGTTCCATGTGGAAGAAATGTGTGATACGCACATATAAAGTAAGGAAAAAAAATAAGACATAAAAATGAAAATTAAAAAGGCTAACTAAAGAGAAATATAGAAGTTGCTTTATGAGACAATACTGATAAAGATAATAATAAGTTAGGTAGAACTAGAATGTTTGTATAGCTTTTGTGGTAGCGTATGGTAAGTGTGGAAGCCATATGCATGTGTAACCATGTGAAGTGGGGTGGAGTGTGGTCAAAGGGAAAACCTGAAACAAGTCTTATAATTTAAGGGAATTACAAGAAACCTCTGCACAATGCAGAGAGGTCAGTGTATGCATATGTTGTTGTTGTAATGTATTGTTCCTGTTAGTGTTGGTGACTTGTTTTCTGATTCACTATCACAACAACTATACAAAACTTTGGAAACCTTTCTATTCACTTTCCATAAACCATTATCAGTGTCCAAGGCAACATCAGGGACATGTCCTAGATCTTCACTCTGCTTTGTCCATTCTTCCCCCTTAATTGTATCATTATTAGTTGGGGTATGTGAGTAACAGTTCATTCATTGTCTATATCGTCCGTTATAACACATATCACATGCACTAACTTTTTTATTAATATGCTTCGTTTCTCTCCCTACTAATTACAAACACAATAGCGACATTTTATTTTCATTCTAAAATATACTATAATTGCTTCAAGGATTACATTGTAACTATTCTACATCATCTATATGTATTCAACCGGTCGATTGCTATTATCTAATTCAGCAAATGATTACCTATGCGTTTGTTTTTCTGTTTCTACATATTAACGTCAGTCCATGTCTCTAGTGTCATTGGATTCAACCAACATTTTAAGGTTTTTCAACAGTAAAACAAAATATTTTGTTCCTTTTAAGTTTGATGTATCTCTTAAATTTTACATTTTGGGTGTTATGCAATGGGTCGATCATCTTATTACAGATCATTAGATTGTGTAAATGTTTACGCCTATCAAGTCTATTGTTAGAGAACTATAAACCGTTTTTTTTTTATAAATTATTTAGTTGAACAATTGTTTGTATGTTTTAAACTTGATATTTGAAGGGTTATGGACCATCCAATTAAGGAGTGTCTCTATTTCTTAGACTTAAACCCAACATAATAAATTTTAAGAACTAATTAAGTTTTTTATTCTTCAAATTTTGATAATACTTTAAATTTTAAAAAAAGAAGTCTCCTTTAGATTAAAAGAGACACTTTTTAATTTGGAGGATTAAAAACAATATATCTCATAATTTGAGGGATTAAAAATATGTTTACACTTAATTTTTACTAAATAAATAGGTAGGAGCTTTTAGTGTCATGCATAGTTTAGATAACTAAATTTTTTCTTTGATCTGAAAATATAACTTTAGGATGGAAATTAAGCTACATTTTCTAGAATATTTAAACAAAACTAAACTTATAATACAGATGAGAGAGGTCGTATATATTTTGTAAAGCCAACTTGTGCTCTTCATTAGTGAATGATTATATGTGCTAAGTTGGATTAGATCAATATACCCTTAGGCTCAAAGTGTCAAAGAAAAGCATGCTAAAGCTAAAGATATGGTAGGGTGTCTCTGTACTTGCAAGTAGTACTATCACATTTGAAAAGAAGAATCTAACAACTTTTTTTAACGAAATAAGAAGACATAAAGAAAACAAAAGTGGAAATCACCGCAAATGACATTATAACATAACAATAATCATAAAATAAGAAAGAAACAGAGTATAAAGACCGAATTTCATCTTTCTGTCATACCCAGGGGAACTTTGGTTAAATAAAAAAACTGTCGGTAGAGAAAAAAGTCCAAAAAAGAAAAAAACAAGAGCAAGAAGGGAGGGAAAATAAAGAAGAAATCCTTCACTTTCACAAAGGAAAAAGAGATGTTTGATTTCAGTGTACAATTCCTTTCTTTGTGATGCAGAAATTAATGAGTATGTGTATGTAATTTGCAAATATTCAAAACGTTGGAGGTCCTAGTGGGTACTTTTCAGATGCTTCTATGATCATGAGTTACAATGACATTTATATTAAACTAGGAAATTTCCAATTTTCGCTAGAAATGGTTGGGAATTGGTATTTGTAACCAATACCCAGCTGCTATGAAAAGGATATAGCACCATGCAATTTCAAGGCTAAGATGCTTCCTTCTCATAAAGGCATGCCCTATGCCATTATGAATACGCAATTTGCGTCATAATATTATTAAGTCAAACACCCACCCAATTTGATACTCACAATTTTTGCAAAAATTGACTTGTTTCCGGCCACAAAATTGACTTGTAAAATAACCTCTCTCATCTACCATAACCATAAACAAATAATGCCTATGGATCACACTTTTTTCTTTCTGCATGCACTTTAATCTTTAAAATACAATATGCATCACAATTTTATTTCTAGTCCTCTCTTAGGCACACACTCCGGTTGTTTATATATTTTATCGCTTGTACCTAAAAAGAAAATGCCTAACTTTTTTTTTTTTCAATTTGACAATGAAGAATTCGAATTTTATTTTAGGATGTCGGTAATACAAATTCTTAACTTGTACTAACTTTCAGATTTATTATAAAGAATGAAAGTTGCATAAAAAATACGTAAGCATTCTGCCTGCCATGGACTTATGAACACTTTTAATGACATAAACGAACAGGGACCAAACTTAGAGTTCTCAAAGGCAGATTAATTATGAACGTTTCCATATGTTCAACAACTAAATTAATTAAATTTTGAATTCAATACATACTGAATTAATAAATATATCTAAGTAATATCTCAAAAAGATACTCCTCTATCTCATTTATAAGAGAAAAAAAATACAAAATTATTCTTTGTCACAAATATAAACAAATTTCAACTAATTTAACCATATTTAGTCTCTAAAATGTCCTTATTTTAAATTTTTAATTGAGATTTTAACTTTCTTTTCTTCTTAATATTAGGTTTCAACGAAGGATAATTTAGGGAGAAATATTTGTCTTATAGATAATTGATAAAATTAAATGTTACTTGCCAATTATCTTAATAAACATACAGTTTTTTTAAGGAATAAAAATTCCTAGGAAGGAAGTGTGAATTCTCTAGTACTGGAGAGATCCTCTGCAGTATATCATAAGGTGCAATCATTTGGGTATTATGTATATGTAAAAGGGGCATTATGATTGCCTTGTGTCACTTTAGGATTTGCTGCACTCCGGTCATTATATTTATGATTATGATATTCTTTCAGATCTGAATTCAAAACCGAAACCTTTGGCTATTTTTCCCTGTTTATAATTCTGGTGTGTCGCAGGGTGTAAGTTTATTGTTATATCTAAGTCTTGGTAGCTACTAGCAAGAGATATGCAATTTGCTGTTAATTTTAATGTAACTATGACTCCAGTGTAGGAATAGAAGCTTGATCATCAAACTACCATTGCCATGAGCCTTGTACTTTGTTATTTCAAGTCCATACATGATTATTTATGCATTCATCATTTCCAGGGAGGATTGCTTTCTTCCACATTTGTATATTAGGATCATTACCTACAAAAAGTTCATGATTTTGTAGGATTACTAGGATAAAGGTCAATGCCTCTACTGAATTCTACTTAATCATGGATTGGATTATCATAATTACCAGTTTACATTGCAGTGCAGCAAGCTTAGCAGACTTGAACAGGCTTATTCTTCACTCCTCCGTTCTCACCACCTTTGCTTGATGCCAAAGAAGGGAAGTTTCTAAATGCGGATTGGCCTATGTGCAGAAACGGAAACATTGGCAAACTTTCTGATTTATTTTAATCAAAAGTTATGATTTTCAACTTCTCTGCTTTTATAACACTTTTTGGGCTTGGCTTCCTATCATTGGATGGATTAGTAAAACCATTAAATAGATGCAAGCCTTTTTGCACTTGTGGCCCCCACAAGAAACTAAGATTTAAAATTCATATATTATGTCATCCCCCAATGGTCCAATGCTGCTTCACCAAGAAATCTAACAAAACCTATAGTAATAATGGAAATGGAAAGAAAGCAAAAACACTTTTTAAATGGGATTTTAGACTTTAAATTATGCCTCTCCTTAAGATTTTGTTAAACCCTAATGTTTCCAATAGCAAAGTTACAAATGCTTATAATATTATATATATCCATCAAAATAGGCCCATACATTTGGTCAATGAATTTGGTGGACACCAAAACCGCAGAAATGTAACTTTTTTTTTTTATGATAATCATTATCACAGCACCCCCATTTATTTCTGTAGTAAATGACAGATTATAGGGGTTGCTAAACAAATCTAAATACATAAAAGAATGTAAAACGTATAACACTCCAAGTGGAAGACAAACCCAAATCACATCCACACAAGTGAAAGCACATGGTATCGTACTTAGTTGAAGAATTCCCAGTTGAACTTGGCTGGACCTGAATTATTTATCACTGAGGGTGGTGGGGGTGTGGATTGAACAGGGATTAATGGTGGAACAGAATCAAACAACTCCCAATTTGTGGTCACTACAACTCCCGAGGTGGAATTCCTTGAGGGTTGGTGTTTTTCCTCTTGGTAAAGTGCCACAAACTTCTCATTTGAGTTCCTTGGTTGTTCTTGTTGCTGCTCCTCAATTGGTGCCAAGGCTAACCTATTTTTATTATTATGTCCATTTGAATGCTTTTGTTGTTGCTCTTGAACTGGTCCCACCGTTTGCCCATTTGGATGCTTCTGTTGAGGCTGCACTGGAGCATGTCCTTCATTGCTACTAGGCGTAGAATTCTTAACTTTTAGCAAATCCAGAGTTTCAACATACTTTTGAACCCTTTTAACCTTCAAATTTAATGCTTCACTAGCATTAGAACCACGAGTGCATAACCAAATGCAATTTGAGATATACTAATAACAAAAAAATAAGCAAAATGCATCTAAGTCTCTTAACATTACCTGCATCTTCCTCTGTAATTTCACATCCCCATCAACCACTATACCATCCAATTTAAGCAATTGATTCATCAATAACTCGATCAGATTAAGCACATCTGTTTCCACAACTTTCCCACCTTTGCTAATAATTGACTCAAAGGCTGATACCTAACCAATTCCAATCACTAATCAGCTTCCAACTACTCAAGTACTTAATTCAATACACTCCCACCTCACTCCTAATTAACGGTTAGAAAATGAAAAGTAAAAATTTAAAAAAAGAAAAAAGTAGTATGAATTACAACCATAATACATACCCGCCCTGCAAGCCTATCTACTTCCAAGCTGATTTGTGAGATCGATTTTGCAGCTTTCTCCATCTTAGTATTCTTTCGTATCTCTAACAACCTCTTCTCCTGACTAATAGGGTCTTCCACTAGCACTACCTTGGATTTGTCCTTCACCCCAACTATGTCAAGAAAAGCCTTTGAATCCCTCTCCTTGTCTTTGTAAAACAGCTTTTGGTCTTCATGGTGTAATCCAGTTAGCCCTGACAGCATTTTCTTCAACTCCCCTGCAACCACAGAAATTAAAACATATACGCAGTACACACAACACAATAACCAATGTAACCAAAACAAGAAAGGACAAAACTTAAGATACAGTTCCTGAGTGCCTTTAGTGTGTGTTCTACTATCAAGTTGATTTTTCACCTTAACAATCTATGTTTACATTAAATGCAAATTTTTATTACGTAAATTATCATATGAAACTCTAATTCCGATAGAAACCCAAAAATCTATATCTAAGCTTTGTCCTACAAAAAGAGGTAAAGACAAGCAAAACAAGAGAGGACGTCAAAGGGAAATATATAACATTAAAACTGAAAAAAGTTAAGGACTTACCAAATGTAGCTTGGGAACTGATATTGACTTCATGGTAAATTGAACCATATTTGACCCTAACTCTAATTGTGGGCACAAGAGCTGAGTTCCGATCTGAGTCAGCCGTTCTCATTTGAACCAGCATTCCACCTGGCCTCATTTCCCAATCCTTTGAACCAGGCTCAGCTCTGCAACCATCTGAACCTCCATTCATCACTGAAGAAAGACCATTTGTCTTATTATTATTACTGGTACTAACATTCCTCATCTTCATCATCTTCTCTCACTCTCTCACTTTCACAACTATGCAACAAAAGGGTGTGTGCTGAACAAAAGACCTGAGAGGCTAGATCTCTGAGGACTCAGATTCTCTACTGCTCATGACAGAAACCACACTGACCCAATTCTCCAAAAGCCTTCTAGAACATGTCTCAGAAATCTCTGACCCCAGCATTCCACAAGTCCACAACAAGAGAGATAGAAACCTGGACTAATCAATGGCTATTGAGGAAGAACAAGTCCAACCCCATCAAAAGTTGAACCTTCCAATAGTCAACGCACAGATCTTTTAACTAGAATGTGACTGAAACTGTGAGTTTCAGAATTTTACTGCATAATCTTGAACACAACCAAAATGAACAGCTAGAATAATATGATGAAGCTGTGGTATATTTCTGGAGGAGACAACAGAGAGGAAATATGACAATCTAAAGAGAGAAGAATTGCAACGATGAGGAACTCATTCTCCCTTGCTGTTCTGGAGATATCAAAGGGAGAAGAAAATGGTGAAATGGAAACAAAAAAACGAATATAAAAACAAGTGGCCAGCTAACTATGCTGACCCTCTGTGTTATTCACATATACTATGCATTTAATTTATTAATTTAAATTATCAAGTTTTTAATAATTGTCCTTAAAAATATCATATGATGATCAATTATTCCTTTGTTTCTTGTGCCGGACTAATTAAAATGAAGCATTTCATCACCCTGTGATCAAATTGTAATTTTACTTTTCATTTTGGATCACTTTGACTTAGTCTTAGTCAGAATTAATTCGTTTTAAAAAATTACTTCATGAATATTTTTCTTTTGTTTAAAAAGTTATCCTTAGAAGATTAATTTAAAGCAAACATGTTCTTAATCTTAATTTAAAGTTCCCTTATGCTAATTAACAGCATGTGCAAAGTAACCAGTTTTTCACTATATAAAAATAGGAATTTAATTTAACATGATTATTTAAAAAGTCATAATCATATTTAACATGATTTCTTATTTTTTTTATTTTTTTGAAAGGCAACATGATTTTTATTATGGACCATATAAAATTATCCCTACACTATTATATCAAATATTTTTGCTCGAGTGATGCATTCAATTAATTGATGATAACCAAAGTGAAAATCATCTACCTCTTCATCATCGGTCATTTCATTTTATTCAATAACATAAAAACAAATGTGGGAAAAAAAATTTAATCATTTGAAATCTAATAACAAGACTGTCTTAATTTCTCCTTAAATAAAGCACTATTTCAAAATTAGAAGATTTGAGTCTTTTTTTATATCATGATATTAGAGTATATGGAATATCATAATTGGAGTAGAACATCTATTATTTGAAAACTTAAATGACTATTTTTAATATGTATTTACTTAACTTAATCCAAAACCTTCCACGAAGAGATTGGTTAAGTAAAAGTTAAATCACCAACTTGATGAAGATTTGAGTCATATAGAAATGAAATAGAGAAAGAAAAAAAAATGAAAATGGTGGGTGGAAAGAAAGAGAAGGAGACAAGGAAAGCGGTCTTAATATTTTCATAAATGGTTAAGAAAAGCGAAGGAGAGAAATGAAATGTATGGTGTTAGAGTTTTGGTGCATTTGTATTCATCATAAAGGTATTGAATCCCTTATTATATGGATGCCACGTGTGATTGTAGGGGCAGTTAGGGAATTTGGGATAGACCAATCATTGGTGTTGAGTTATAATGGTGCGTGGTGTGTGCAATTTAAGTTAGTGAAGTTTTACCCGCCAAAGCTTCTTATTGGTCATTCGCACGTGTGCTGTTCATCCGTGCAAAAGGACCAAGTGGGGTGGGTAATTTTTCTTAACCCTACGTGAAACTGAAACGAATCCAACAACTGTTGAATACTTTCATTGTTTGCTTCAGTTGCTTCTAGTTAGGGTTAGTGTTTGTCCTCGGCATCTAAGTGTAGGATGAAGGTGAGAACGAGCATAACAAAAAAAACGGATATTAAATTTTATTTCACATTCTCATCTTAGTTAGGTATTTTTTATTAGAGTATATATGCGATATTCCATTATATTATTTTTTATAATTTATATTTAAATTTACTTATATTTTATTAAATAAATTTTATCTTAATTTATTAATTATTAAATAAATTATATGTTAAGTTATTAATTATATTTTAGTTTTAATAATCTATAAGGATGTGAATTTATACATATACATATGATATTTTATTTAATATATGATTATATATAAAATATAGAAGCGGAGCTAAGACGGGTGCAGAGACACAGCATGCAAGGACTAACAAATTTTATATGATTTAGACTTAATTTTTAGTCAGAAACCTAACAATTGACCGATCACAAAGGACACTTGAGACCGAACCTTCTTAATGAAGGGTACTTCAAATACATTTGTTCCTAATATTGTATTCACAACCCTTGAAGCAAATAACTTGTCAAACAATAGCACAAACCTTTTAAATAGAAACACAAGAGACCACTAATCGGTGGCATTCTGGAGGTCATAACTTAATATATATTAGTTGGAGAATGAATATTTTAACAAGGTTTTTTATTTTAATTTCATTTGTTAAAATTTAACAACAAGTAATATATAATATTTATAAATGGATTAATGGTTTATTCTTTAATTTTAATGATAGTTCTTTAAAAAAAAACTTTAATAATTATTACTTTTTTGTAATCTTGTTGGAAGTTAGTAAACTTTTCTATAATTTTAGAAATATAAATTTTTCTATAATTTTAGAAATATAAATTTTGAATGTATAATACTTACTAATAGAATTTAAACTTATAAAACTGAACCAAACAAAATTACAAAGTATTAACTCAATTTTATTCAAATTTTATAATTAAATTAAATCAAACTAAATCACACCTTACTTATGTTTTTTTAGTTTGATTTAAATTATCTTAAACCACACCTCTGATTAATGCCATAGGTGAAATTTGGCAGCAATAGCTGAAAATACATCCATTCTCTCTTCCAATGCTTTTGCAAAGTCAATAAAGCACAGGTATTAAGTCTTTTCCAAACCTGTAAACTTGTTCCTCGCCCTAGCTACATGTACCTTACAAGAAGTCTAACTCCCCGCCTTCCACTTTAATGATCATACTTTTTTCTAGTGTTTGATTTTCATATTTGATCCACATCCGATCATAAGATCAAACACATTCAATTCCCTATTGGTATATCCTTTATTATTGACACCATAGTTTTCTTTCCTTTTTCTTTTTAATTTTGCAGCACCCTGAAAGTTTTTTAAAGAGATATTATATACATCTCTTTTCCTTTATTTTGTAGCCCCATAGGTCAAGGCATTATTGTTATAATTTGCTGTAATAATTGTCAAGCATGTGTAACTTGATGTTATATACATCTCTAGAACTTCACTAAAAAATATATACATTTCTAGAATACCAAAATAAACACGTGTGCCATTTATTAGCACTTGTGCAACGAGTTAAGCAACTGCCAACATCAACATGTATAGGTCATAATAGAAGGATATCTAAGACTCACCAAAGCACGTACAGAAACCTGCTGGATCTTTGAGAAACTGGATTTCTACTCAAATTGTGCACAAAATCAAGGGGGAGTTCACTTCCGAGAGATGTATAACAATAAGAAAAAAACCAAAAAAACGTCTTTACTTCAAAATCTTAATACATTAAGTTTGTGGATCTTTCTTATTTTATATTACTTAACTTTTCAATTTCTATACAACAAGAGACTTTAATTTACATTTGCATTCTAACATGTGAAAATAGTGTTTTTAACTCTTGGGATATAAACAAAGTCTCACGCCATTCAAACCAAAGTACTTAACATGAATTTATAGGACTTTTGAGTAATAACTAAAAACAAAATCATGACAGTTTTGATCCAAAATGATGCACAACTGATATTAAACTTATTTGTATTGTACCTAAACTCGTATTACTATTAGTTTAAAGTTATACACTTAATTTAAAATTTTAATTCTTAAACTTTAATTTATAAATTATTTTTATTTATTATTTTTTAAATTAAAATATAATTGATAATATATAATTAATTTAATAATAAATAAGTAAATTTAATTATAAAAAATAATATAATAGATTATCTATGAGAATACCCAAACCCAAAAATATTTGATAAGATGAGATCAAAATTTTGTACCAATTTCTTTTATATCCAAATCTATTCCACACTTCTTGGGAATAAAGACAAGGATGAGAAGAGTCAAACTCACACCTATTCCATCCAATTCTTCCCTAATGAAAAGTTATTTTCGAAATACAAATATATTTATCTATATTCTCCAAAATAGAAGTATTAGAGTATTGTAGTATGGTTGACCTATAATCATGTAAGCATATAGTCGATCCAGATTTTAATCTCATGTTTGTGTTAAAACACATAAATTAATACTGATAAATTCAAGTTCAAAATTTTATTTTTAGGCTCTCAATCAGAAGATACTTACCTATGCAAAAATGATAACAAGTTGCTTTCGAAATACAATGTCTTTACTTACATTCAGCAAAATATTTTATCCTAGGGGGGTGCCAAATTCAGCAGAACTTTGAATTATTTTTGTTCTCTTCCTCATCAATGCCTCATATGTCATATATAGATATTTGACTACTCATTTCACATGTTTACTCCGAAGTAGTGACAGGGGCACATGGCTCCTCATTGGTTTTTTGCACATTTGGTCACTCATGGACCACTTGAAATCTGCTTTAAGGCAAGTCTGCTAAACATTTTGTCTGAATCACTGGCATTCCCCACCAATAAAGTTCTATGAAACAAAGAAAAGCCCTCCTTTAAAGACAAAGGGAGAGGCATATCCTGTAAAATTAGGATCTTCTATGGTTTAGAAAGCTTGAATTCTCAAAATGTCCAAGAATTTCGGTTCCTGCTTAACATGATATGCATTTTCAATATTTGGCTTTGATTCAATGCCAACAAATGTGCTCAATTCATTATGCATCCTTTTCAGAGACTGGTAGCAATAAATGAAGCAGCCAATGGAATGGGGGTAGCTGTGGCTGTGTGGTTAATATAATGCCAAAGAAATGGAGACAGATGGTGGCGTGTAGCAGTGGATTCTTAATTTCTTAACGTGTTGAAATGGAGAGATATTGGTAGAAACAGTTTAGATAAATTTCTTAACAAACACTTGTTATTTATTGAAAAACATAATCAAATTTTTTATATAAATTAAAATTAATTTAGACATCTTAACTTTTTCATAAATTCTTTTGCCTATATGACTTCTTTATAAACACTTGTAAATCTTAAAAGTTAAACATTCCTATCTTGGAAAATACTAAGTTGAAGCTCATCCAAATTGGGCCAAGGTATTTGTTTTTCAGTTTCTCGTCAGGGGCAATAAAGCCAAACCAACTTCTTCAAGTTGTCTTTAATTAAGATTGAATTCTACTAATATGGGCTATAATATATATGATTTTTAGTAATATTTTTTGTTTAATTATAAATTAATATTACTAATAGGTTTCTGTAACATTTTATTAAAATTCTGTTAATAATTTTGTTAAAATTATTTGATAATATTTAAAAAATATCACTAAATTATAAATAAATATTGCTAATACGTTTCTGCAACATTTTATAAATGTTATGTATAGTCCATGTCACTAAAGTTTATTAGTAACATTTTAGGCTTTAACCACATAGATTATACACAACATTTGATAAAATATTACAAAAACCTATTAATAATATTGATTGACAATTTTATGACATTTTTTAAATGTTGTCAAGATTATTAGTAACATTTTTAATTAAATGTTAGACTCACTAAAACTCTTGTGTCCCAAAAAAGCCAATGACGAATTACTTGCTATATATGGTTTTGGACTTTTGGCCAATCTAGTAACAGTTAATGTGAAGTGGTAACATACTTAACATTATTTAATCACCTCTGATGTCATCTGTTATGTCTTGAATGAGGTTTTAAAAGGTGCAATTCGGTAGCCCAAGGCAACATTTGTAATGGATTTGATGATGTGTTACTGACCCCTCCTTAGTACATATGACAACGAAAACAAGTTAGACTTATCCCTAGCTTGCCACTTTAATTAGTTGGCAAAATCTGTTTGCATTACTCTTGAAAAAGTTCAAAAAACCAAAAGAAAAAGCATATATTAAAATTATTATACGAATTATTGGTAAAAAAAATACTACTTATTAAAGCGCAATTTGGTTTGCTAGCTAGTACAAAAAAAAAATAATGTTTAAGTGAGATTCTTGTGTAGATAACATTAATGGCATATCACTGCATCAATACCAAGTTGTAAGTGTTTCCCGAAAGTCAATACTTGTGAAAAGTATATATTAACACCAAAGCAAGATGTTATTGTCCTTGATCTTGAGGCATTTGTCCTGTGTGAAGAAATTCAATATCTCAAATTCCTGTAAATATAACCAATGTCTTTACACATAGTAGAAAAAGAGGTACTTCATGTATGTGAAACTGTTTTTAAAATAAAAAATAAAAAGTAATTACAAAAATTAAAAACAGTTACATATTGAAAGTTGGATGAAAAAAAAAAAATTACACAAAGATAATAAAAAATGTGTACAACAAAAAGGATAATTGAGTTTATTAATAGTTATAGAGAACATTTAGGGAGAGTCTAGCATATTTTTATTAATTTTATATTAATACTTTTATTTTTCTATCCTATAAAGAATTAAGTTTTGTACATGTGTGCATCAAAAGGGATATAGATAACATTTAGGAGAGTCTACTATGCTTTTATTAATTTTACAAGCATTAATACTTATTTTCTAACTAATAAAAAATTAAGTTTTGTATGTGTCATTATACTTGTAATTTTAAATAATTTTTTATTCTAACCCATAGAAAATAGTCATTGAAGCACAGTCTCCTCCACCGTCTGTGCAACTTGCCTCCGAGAGCGGTTCCGCATCCTCACCTTCGTGCCCAATACAATGGGAGGGACTTGAGTATTAAATTTATTTATTTTTAAGTACTTACTGTTTTTTAAGTATTAGCCTTCCCAGAAAACCCATAGAATTTAAAAGATCTCAAACCTTAGCGCACTCAAAAGTCTTATTAATCCAACAACACCAGAGTTCAATTTCAGACAGTGATTTAGGTAGATGTGTTAGCTAGTCCATCTCACACACATGATGAAATAGGATGTATAGTTAGCAACCTACGAAGGTATATTTAAGGTCAGAATCAATACTATTGCGTGCATCGTACTGTTTAGTTGTTAAACAATGATTCCTTCTTTAAATATAGGCTACAGAATTTGGCATGAAAACGCGTTAGTTGCTAGGCATAAATCACAAGTATAGCAGCATTATCTATGTTACTTAAAAAATATATTCAAAATCAAATCAAATTAAATTGAAAATTTAATCATTATACTTATTTTTATAATTTGGTTTGGATTAGTTATAAACTCAAAATCATATAGTAAACGCCCTGATCTACATTGTGCTACTAAGAAAGTTTCCTTGATCTTATAACTTATTTCTGATTTCTCTTTAATTGTGGCCTTATGGTTGCACGAGTGTCAGATGGAAAATATGTTACTAGGAGGAAGTAGTGTGATGATCATAGATTTGAATCGTAATCCTATCCTTGAGTATATATAGTCGCGATACCTTTTTTTTTTTTCTTCTTTCTTTGAATTTATTTTGGGCCAATACAATATCCTCATTAGTTGTTGCACGGATAAGTATATGTATTGTTTTTGTTGAGCTAACTGTTTGTGTAATAAAACATTTTGGTCTCCACTTCCAACAATCATCTACTGTCTTTAGAATCAATATTTGATTCTATAAGACTTATTTTGAACTCAGTTAGACACTTACTTTTTGAAAATAAATTATAGAATGTCACTAAATTTAATTACTTTAACTATCATTAACCGTACAGTCTCGTCCCAGTAAAGACTTTGGATTCTTCTACGTGTATGTGCTATTACAAAATTAACAGTATATAGAGTAGCATAAACAAGAACAAAAATTACAATTTCATTGAAAAAGAAAAATGTTTCAAACCAGGACCGAAATCCTATTAAAGTGGTTTAGTGGGTTACCTAAACTCAAATGCTAGATTAAGTCAAATTGTAAGGTGTTTATGAAGTCAATATTCCCACATATAGTACTTTGAACACATCAGCTTGTTTCATCTCCCTATGTAAAAAAAAAAATATGATGTATACTTAATAACCTATAAAGGCAGATTTAATGTCAGACTTCTGAGTTCAATGTATGCTAGTTAAATAATAGGCAACAGAATTTGGCACGGAAACGCGTTAGTTACATGGTCTGAATCATATATGTTAATACTTGATATATAGCAGCATTATCTCCATTGGGCTAGCTAGTAGACCAAGATATGAACACTATTACAAGATCATATATCTTAATTCTGCTTTATCTTTAATAGTTTGTGGTCAATTCAGTTATGGTTAAAGATTTTCAGATATAACTTGCTTCTAAGCAACTAGCCTGTTGTTTTACTATGGCACTTAATTTATTTTAAAGTCTGTCTGTTGTACCAACCCCTTCTGTAACATGGAAGTGGTTTGAGAGGTTATCATAAATTTGAATCCTAACCTTATCCATAGACGTATTATTTATTTTAAAATATCAATTTAGTATTCCAGAACTTTATTTGTTTTTTAAATGCTCATCTCATGCTAGGTTTGTTATACCATCAGAAGATTTCAACATCTCAAGGTAGCCTAAGCCAACCATATAAGCATTGAGCTATCAGTTTATAATTAAACTCCTTAGAAACGAAAGATGCTTATAAACTACTATTAATTTCAATTGTTAAGTAATATAAGACTTTTGGTTGGATGAAATAATACCATTCTGCTTCAACTAATTGATTCTTTTTTGGTTCAACACTCTTGGTATCCAGAAGTGAAATACAACCTGACTGAGTGGAATCAGCTGAATGGATCCATTTAAGAAGGCAAAGTTCACAGGGTTTTTGAGAAACACTCCCCACCCACCCTTCCTCCCCTAATTTTTTTTCTTACTTTATTATCTTTGTAGGAAATATTCTTCCTCTTCAATTTACTTGTTAAAAACTATATTGAGATTTAAACTTGAACAATGATTTAATCATATCATCAAACATATGAACCGTGATTCAGTGAAATTCGTGAATGATTATTTTGTATAAACAATTAGAACTCAGAACCCATGCATCATGCAGCCTTTTGTCAAGGATGATTATAGAGCATTAATGGGAGTGAGACAAAAAATAGAATATGGCTAACCTGAATCTCTCAAATCATTTAGGTAACAGCAAAAGGAAGACCAACTTATATACATCCCAGAAATCTTGTCAAGCCATGTAAAGGATGTACGTCAAAACAAGTTGGTGACCAAGCTATGATATAGTTTCAAAGAAGAATGTTAATTGTTCTATTTGAGACACATCTATCGATTCAAATTGAATCAATGCACCCACTTTGTTTATACAAAATAATCATTCACAGACAAAAATGCCACTGGCTGACCTCCGATCCTCATCCTAATGCTAGTGAATCAGCCTTGCCCTCACCTATTCCACGAGTCTTCAATTTCTGAATTTCTGCCCTTAATTTGACCAAGAAAACCCTAATTTTCAGCTGTTAAATCCTATGCCTTCCATTCCTCTGCATAACATAGATTCCATGCTTCATTCTGTTTATACTCCAGATACTCTTGCATTACCTCAGGTAATCAGATGGCTAGACCCTTCCTGTATAATAAAAAGTTTATAATGGCATAGTATGTCAACCAAATAAATGTTCTTTCTCCCTTTAATTTTTTGCTCTTATTATTGAATTATATTATGGTTATGTCTTTTGTAATCTTTGATAAACAGGCTATGCTTAAGAACAACATACAAAATATCATCACTAAAAGGTAACACATTTGGTGGCAGAGTGAATATCTATCTGCTAAATAGATTTACAGCTCAAGTAACTTCAACTCAACTCTCAAGCATATACAAGTAATGAAGACTATGAGTTGTAAACAAGCCAATGATTTTCATATTACTTAACTTATATCTTATAATATAAAAATCAACTAAATGATACAATCAAGAAACACATAATATGAAATATTCAAATCTATGGAATCATTCTCATAGAACGTTGTAAGTATGCTATAGGCCTCTGCCTTCAGTTTCACATGAACATCAAAAAAAAAAAAACTACTAGCCATTCAACAATAAAGCTGCACAAGGGACATACATTTAAATAGAAAGAAAGAAGATGGAATCCATACTTGAATAGTACAAAATGAAGTGTATGAACTCTTCTACAAATCTTCAAACATGCTAATGTACTTACCTCTAAATTTGTTTGCCACAGTTGCAATCCAGGCTCTGTCTTTATTGCTAAATGCATATCTTGAAGTTGAGGCTAAAAGAATGAATCCAACAGGTTTTTGCAAGCCAGTATCACTCTCATTAGGAGCTTGTAATATTGGTTGGATCAGAAGACAGTGAGTTCCTATTGGTACTAGATCGTGAAATTCAGAATCTGAAGCATTCATCAAACTTTCAGATTTTTTAGCAAAAGTAAAAACAATGCAATGTTCAACATGAAGTGAAAAGCACGCCAGTAAGGATTCATTTAATAATAAAAGACCTTCATCGACTAAGTTTTTCTGAGACACAGCTCAGTCGGCTAAAGATCCTCATACAGAAATACATAGTAAAGATTTTTGCAAGAGTTATAAATGTTTAGAAATAACAAAACACAATAATGTGCATATTTCGTAATAAAAAGTCTAAGATCTATATATATGTAGTGGTTTCCATATGGTGTCCTATATCTTTATAAAAGAATCCAGTTTTTGGTAACTTGGTATTTTTTGTTTAATCAGAAGTAGGGAAAGAAGTGTAAAGTCAGAAAAAGCTCAAGCATAGAATAGAACTTTACATTATATATATCTCCATCCAACCAGAAACATAAAAGATATTAAGAGAGAGAGTCCCTCCCTCCCTCCCTCTTTGCCACTCTCATTGAGAGAGAGAGAGGAGGGGAGGGAGGGAAGCATCACTTGAATTTGCAAATAAGATCAGCTATCCTTTTCTAGTCAGTGAGCAAAGGTTGAATAGCTTCATCATCATAACTTTCAAGAATTTAGTCAAATACCTTTCAAGATAAAGGAAACAATTCATAGAACAACATGTTTGTTCTAGACCCAGCTTTGGCGGGATTTAGTCTTAGGTAAAAAGACTTTTTCAGCAAAATATTTAGTTTGAAATTTTAATGGGACATGTATTCTAGTTCTAGACAACTAGAAAATCAACTTGACTGTGCAGATGCTTTTCTAGGTCTTAGCAGACTTTCATACTTGAACTTCCTTATATTTCCTTAACCAAACAAAACTATAGAAAATTATTGATACCTGCATCTTGAGGAAAATATAGGGTGTCTTTCAAATCATACAGGCCAGCATTTTCAATTTTTTTCTTAAACCAACCAGGAAGAATTTCTTTTGATGTATCATCTGGTATGTTCCAGTATCCCCTTGCGCATATTTTTCCTTGAATAAAAAATAGCTGAACAAATTGAAATCGTGCAAGAATAAGGTAGAAGAAGAAATGCTTAGCAGCAGAAAAAAAGAGACCAAATTGCCACCTATATATGACATGATAACTGGTGACCTTTATCCACAATGTAAACGTCTAACTGTATGGGTAGCTAACTTCTAACAAGTTTAACCAGTCCTAATAACCTGCTCAGCAAACAAGCTGAGTAATGCATACATTCTAATAGAATTGACGTGCAATTTACAGATAGATTATGTGACAATTTTACATTTTGAACTGGTTTTTCACATTAAACAAATACAATCCAAGTCAACATGACAAATATTATTGTATGATCACAACCATCCATACCATTGATTCGTTGTCCCTTTTAGCCTTTTCTTTTCTTCAATTTGGGACAAACCAACCATATGTTTTTTATCTTTTGTTTACAGTAGTTAAAAGTTTAGGGGGAGGAAAGATTGTGGCAATCCAAGGTTAGGGATTCCTCAAACCTCAATGAGATTGAGAGCTTAAAGTGGTAGTAAGGTAACCTATAAATGAAGAACCAACAACAGCAATCAGCCTGCCATGTGTTTCTTTAAATTAAATCTGAGACATACCATAGCTATGGCATTTGTATTACGCAACAGAACATATGATGCCCAAGCCAAGTCCTCCTTCAGACTATTCATTATTTCCGTTGACATGATAAATATTTGCTCAGTACCATCTGGTATCGTCTTTTCATCCACTGGTTGAGCACCCTAACAATTTCCCACACGTGTTGAGGATCAATATATTACATGAAAAACTCCACATTTCCATATATATTATATAAAAGCAAAATTTTAAAAAACGGTCCATAACTACAATTGCAGTCGCAATATCAAGGATTTTGTAGTTTGCAACCAATGTTGCAGTTGCATACAAAAGTAGAGTTATTTAATTGTTATACATATTAAATATTAAAAAAGAAAAGAGTGGTCTTCTTGATACTGGAACCATTATTGAATTTATGCATCTCCCAATCTAACTGAACTTGTTCATTTTATTCAGAGTGGAAACATTGAATAAATTCTACAAGCATAAAGTTAGATAGCTACTTACCTTAAGAAATTTACCAAGGTAAGGCAGAAGAATTGAGAAGGAAGCCAAAGACAGGCCCAAAACCTCTGTACTCTACATAACAAGAAAAACACAAAAACGAACCACACCCCAGAAAAAAAAAACAAAAAAAACTTTACCAAACAAAAAATGAAAATATAAAAAAAAAAAAACTAAAGTTATGTTGTAATGTTTCTTACAAGCTGAGCTGGTGTAACAGTGGCTGAATCAGACCCAAGAAATTGATTCAAGAGGAGAAGTGAACCGAAGCCATAACCAATCCATCTGGGCAAGTAGGACTCATCTAACCCCGGTATCCCTGAAAAAACACCCCAAACAACAATGAAACTAAAATTGATTCCTCTAAGTTTCATACAAAATTGATTTTATTCTAAACATTTACTTATAGTTGGTTAATTAAGATTAATTATCGTATTTAGAGAGAGAGACCCAATGTGAAACGAAGAACGGAGAGGTTGACTTGTTGCTGTTGCTGGGTTGAATTTGGTGGCTGAGAATCTTTAAGACTGGAACGAGGTATTGTTAGTGGAAATTTTGTGAAGGTGGTTTTGGGGTATAGCATTGGGGAAGGAACGCAGTGTTTGAAACAACAGAGTGTGGTCGTGCTGTTCATGTTTGTTTCTGGATAACGTTTGTCAAAGGAGAGTTTGTAAGGTAAAGTGAATCTAGCTACGTGCTGTTGGATGAGTATTTTTCTTGATACAAGTGTGAGTCTATCGTAAACCTACCAGCACTGGATACTTAGAGAGAAAAAAAGTAAACTTTTCTTCCTCATCTATGAAAAAGAAACCAAGCGAAATCGGTGAACAAAAGACCCAAGAGGCTCAGATTCTCTACTACCCATGACAGAAACCACAGTGACCCAATTCACCAAAAGCCTGTTAGAACATGTCTCAGAAATCTCTGACCCCAGCATTCCACAAGTCCACAGCCATAACGGCAACTTTCTTGGTTTTCTTAATGCTACAAACTTTGCTCCTACAGACAGCGCAATGGTACCAAAAATAAAACCTCGAATTTTAATTCCTACATAAGACAATTCATTTATCAGATTACAATATTTGACAGATTTATAGTGAATGGTTGTGAAGAACTGTCTAATAAGCAATTCCAGCAATTGATCTTCTGTCAAGTATCAAATTTGAAAGAACTTTTTTTAAGTCCTATAATTAATGTTATCAATGCCCAAGTAAATGCAAGCAACACTGAATGCATGCCCTTAGTAATAAAATATCCTAATTTTACAACGCATTTCAGTTTTCACAACAGAGAGAAGTAAAGAGAATTGAATAAGATAAACAAGTAGGAGCATAGTATAAGGAAGAAAATAACATATGGTTTCATAACATTTTCTAGTTACATAGGGCTGCACCCATTTCAGAAGTTAGAGCACCCATTTTCTAATAATTTTTAAATTAAACGATTGATATTAAGTAATTTTCATTAAAAATACTCTTAATATTCTTATTAAGAAAGTTTATTGTAGCGCGTCACCTAATTTTATAGGTGGAATATACTTAAACTTAACTTCGGTGAAAATACTTAAACTTAACTGTTAATGTTGTAAGTATTAATTCACATATTTTTTAAATTTTAAATAACAATGTCATGATTTAAAATTGAAAAATATAGGAAACATCAATTTTATTTAAGGTTATTTATTTTGCTTTTTAAATTGATTATATTACAATAGTCACACTTTGCACGTTTCTATACCACTTCACATCACTATCTGTTAACCACTTATAGCATTCTCCGAAAAAACGAAAACACTTGCGGAAAAAAAATCTCAATGCTAAAACACATCCATGCACACATTAACTAGAATACACCCTTTCTAGTTGCCCAATCAGATTTCAAACATTTCAATCAAACTGTACCCTAAAACGGCGCATCAAACTCATAGTTGTAACCCAACAACGTAATCCAGTACCTGCTGTACAGGATTATTGTTCTCGGAGAATTACCACCTGCAAAGAAATTTACACAAGAGTTAAGTACAAATAGTAACTTAAGATCAGTCAAAAACATAAATAAATAGAGTACGAGCGTTAGGGTCTGATTGGTTTTCTTTTTTTTAGTTTTTTAAAAAATTTTAAGAATATTTTTTTTTGGAAAGAAAAATAAAAACTTATTTGTTAAGTGTATTTAAAATCTGCTTTAAAATTATAAAAATGAAAAAAATTATTTGTATTTATTAAAATTTCATTAATAAAAAAAAAAAAATTATTATATTTTGAGTTTTAAAAAAAAAAAAAAACTGAAAAAAAAATACTTTTATCTGGTCATGTTAAAAAGCATAATTATTTTTAAAAAATATTACTCATACAAGTTTTTTTCTAAAAACAGTTTTTTACAAAACTATTACTAAACACACTTAATATTTAATCTATGTTTTTAAAATATACTAATCGACTTAAAAGTTTAAAGTGAAGCTAAACAGCTTAAAATTCTAGTTACCTGGTACTATCGTTGGTTTCTTTTTTCTTTTTTTTCTTCAATCAAATAAACAGCGATGACTAATGGTGGTTGTTGTTATAAGAAGAAAAAGTAGGTAGTTGATACTCTATTTGTTATATAAAAAAAATTGTTGAAAATTTTTTCTATTAATTTTTTTCTCTTTTTTTAATTTTTTATTTTATTGATCTTATTTTTTATACAACCATTTTATTTTCAAATTTCTTTCTCTTCTTTTTTAATATTTATTTTCTTCATTTAATTCATATATTAGTTACTTATATGAAATTTCTTTTGTTCTTATAGATTTTGAAAACTCAATAGATTGATTCGACCGATTCAATGGAGACTAGAACAATATCTTGTTTATTGTTTCTTAATAACTAAAAACTTTAAAAATTAGAAAAAAATGGTTGAATCAAACATAAAATTGAAAAAACTAGTCAAATCTATCTACTCATAGGTTGATCCTTTTTAAAAAAATTATAGGTAAAAAAAATTTGAAAAATAATGGTTCTTAAAATTTTAATCACACAAATGAGAAGATGTATTGCGAAATAAAAAATATTTATAAAGAATTTTTACAAAAAATACAAAAACTATGAGAAATATTTAAAAGACTATTTTGCAAAAAAATATTTAAAACTTAATAAAATATTATATTTGTATACTATAAATTATATATAATTTTTTTACTTAGTATATTACTATATTAATAGTAAAATATAAAAAATAATATTTTATTAGATTCATTTCAAACCAATTAAAACTTTGAACTCTAAATACAAGTCTTTACTAGTTCAATAACCAGTCCAATTTTAAAAACTTTGATTATTAATATTATTGATAAAAAATAAGACTCATTTGAATAAATGTCAATTACATGAATAAATATAATTTTCTGTGTAATTTTTCTCTCTCTTACTTTCTAATTTTTTATATATTATTATTTACTTATCACATTAAATATTTACTTGTCTATCATATATTATTATTATATACATAAAAATCCAAGCTTGTAATGAGTCAGTCTCTCACAAAAAAATATTTTTAAATCTTTTGTAATTTCCCTTTTTTTCATATTTATATATTATATGTGTTATATATTATATATTATATATACTGTAAAATATGTAATTCAATAGACAAAAGTTGTTCTAACTTAACTAATTCATTTAAAATTGAACTCAGTTACACAACTATATTAAATCCTTGTTTTCCATAATAATTGCATAAAACTTGAATAAAATTGTCTCTAATAAATAATATTTGTAATTAAACAAAAAAACTTATATATATATATATATATATATAATATACAATATAATATAATGTTCAGCACATGTGATTTTTTTAAAAAAAAATTCCCTTCCAAAGTTTTCTCTCTTCCTTTTAATTTTTGTTTTTAATTTTCTTCCTCTTGTTTTTATATATACTTATTGAAATTTATGAGGCATTATTTTTTAATTAGGATGACAACAAATTGTTATTATTATTAATCTTAAAGTTTTAATATGATATATTATTTATTATTGTGTAAAATATCTATCTAGCTTTACATTATTATTTAATTATAAACTACTATATATAATAGTTGTATTGATTTTTATAATGCATAACAACTATAACAATTAATAACTTAAATAACCGTTTTTTATGTACATGTGTTTTTTCTTTTTTCAATTTACTCTTCTATACATTATGTAACTAGTTCTAATAATAAATTAACTTTCTTATCATTTTCATGATTTTAAAAACCTACTCCTTTTTTTATATTATCTACCCACTTAATTTCTAATATATGTAGCCAAATAAAATATGCATATGTTTTTGTTAGTCTTAAAAGTAATGCAAATAGAGATGTGTGATATTAGAAAATACACTACCATTGGAGTCTAAAATTATATTAATAGATATTTTAAATATAAAATAATTATAAAACAAAAAAATATATAAAACTGTTTAATGATATTTTTTGTGATAATAGCTATTAAATGTTGATTACTTTAATATATTTAAATAGTACATAAATGATACGGAGATTACTATTATTGAACGTGTAGCCGTGTATAGTCAATAAATATTTTAGATAAAAACAATTCTTTGTCCTTAATAACAAATATTTTAAATTTTGAATAAAAATAAAAATTATGCAACGCAAAATATGATTCGAAGATTTAATTTATTATAACCAATTTTTTTTTTCTAAAATAGAAAAGCAATACTCTTATTGAAATTCAATTTTCCCCCTAAAATATTAGAACAAAATAGAATAATACAATTTTACCGCTCAAAAGAAAAAGAAGAAAAAATTGGTAAGATAAGACACTGAACGACTTTTTTACACTCAGAAATTGATTAGAATAAGCGAATGATATTTGGGAGAAAAAGCCAAAATCGCCTACACACAGTTTCTCTGAAAGTGAAAAGTGGACCCAATAGAAATTTGCCACGTCATCAATCCGGTCTCCAAGGGGCTGCGGATATATCACCGACTAAGGCAGCAATCACTATCACGACACGTGTCCTGATCATAACCGGCCACTGCAGGTAATCTGATAGCCTGTGACCGGTTAAAGCGGTCACTCCCACACTGTTTAAACTCTTCTCTCTCCGTCTCTCTCTTCTTTCTTTTTTATTCTCTGCGATTTCAATTTCTCAGTTCCTAATTCTGAAAAGCGACGCTTCGTTTACAGCTCGTGGTTTTTATGTGAGTATTTTCTAAACCAATCCTTTTGGGGTTGAACTGTTTTTTTCTGCTTCATTGAGATTTTCTGCTATTGATCCATGAACTCATCACTTTCATATTTATATTTATATATTAATATTAATATTTAGAATTATAATATGCTTTTTTTCTTAATTTGTGCGGTTGTTGGGTTTAAGGTTTGTCTTTCTGTTTCTTTTGAGATTTTCTCGAATTTGGGATGTTCTGAATTCCAGAATGCTATTTCTTATCAAGAAAACCTATAAAAAATCAAACCAACGTGGTTTCTGCTAAATCCGATCTTATATTTTTCAAACTTTTTATTAGTAGTTGCTTTTTAAAAATGTTATAATTCCACGTCACTGTTGATGTCTTTCCTCCGTTTTTTCTTTGGTAACGGAAAATAATGCTGTTTCGAGGTTTTGTCCATGTTGGGAATGTAATTGGGTTGTTATTTCGTTGTTTGAGGTTTCTTTGTTAGGTTTTGTGATTTTATTTTGTGTTTTGGAGGGTTTGAATGTATGAGTTCAGAGCTTCAGATTTAGGGGGGTTTCCCCCTTTTGATATTAAATTCTTGATCTTTTCGTCCTGACCATTGTCCTAATGTTAGAAGGAATTTGATCTGGTCTCTGATTAACTTAACTTTAGACATCGTTTGTTACTGGCATGTATTTTATTAAAATCCTAACTGTTACTTCACTTTTCTCTTTTAATCGAGTTTTCCTCATTTTAAAGTAGGTAAAACCTTTACAATTATGTATCGGTGCATGAAATTGTTGGGTTTGAATTTTCCTTCCTGGAAAAGGGCATTGGGATAATATTCAATATGTTAGCGACTTTTACAAGTTGTTGCTTCTAATAGGTTTTGTTTGGTACTTTAATTTTAATAGTTTTAGATGGTGTTTAAGAATTTTCCCTGTGGTGATGCATTTGTTTTTTCCTTTGTTGTTATTAGATTAATGTCATCAATTTCTGGCGTAGAGAAGGAAAATTTGGTCGAACGGGAGTTTGTGGTTTTGTTAGAGGGTTGCATGATAGATTGAGGCTGGCTCCAGATTTTGGAGATAGAAGAATTACCATCAGGGTTGATACTCAATTTTACACGGAAGTCACTCGTCTTTTTTGGAAATATTTAAAATACCGGTTGGGTCTGGCTCTGGAGAGCTACATAGATTCCAATCACCAAGGGGGATGCCCCCCATGACACCTTCTCGAGTGGCAGGTGGGTTAACCCAATCATCATCAAATTCTGGAATTTTCTTTCAAGGAGATGGGCATTCACAAAATGTAGTTAACTCTCACTTAAGCTCATCTTTTGTTAACTCGTCTAGCACAGTTCCCGGAGCTGGTCGTTCAAACCTTGGTCCAGTTCCTGGGGATATGAATAATGCAGTTCTGAACAGTGTAGCAAACTCAGCACCAAGTGTTGGAGCCAGTTCTTTAGTCACAGATGCAAATTCTGCTCTCTCTGGCGGGCCACATTTGCAGAGAAGTGCCAGTGTTAACGCAGATTCATACTTACGATTACCAGCCTCTCCAATGTCATTTACATCAAATAATATTAGTATTTCTGGCTCATCAGTGATGGATGTTTCGTCAGTAGTACAGCAAAGCTCTCATCAAGATCAGAATATTCAACATTTGCAGCAGAGTCAGCAGCAGCCACAAGGTGCTTCAAGTGCTACATCTTTGTCTGCATCTCAAACTGGCCCCTCTCAGCTCCAAATGGGTGCACAAGTCCCAGGAGCTTACGTTCAAGATCCTAATAATCTATCCCATCTGTCTAAGAAACCTAGACTGGACATCAAACAGGAGGACATAATGCAACAGCAGGTTATTCAACAGCTTCTTCAGAGACAAGATTCCATGCATTTCCAGAGCCGAAATCCACAGTTACAAGTTTTGTTTCAGCAGCAGCAGCAGCAGCAGCAGAGACTGAGACAACAACAAATGTTTCAGCAAATGCCACAATTACAGCGAGCACACTTGCAACAACAACAACAGCAACAACAACAACAACAGATGCAATTGAGGCAGCAGTTACAGCAACAAGTAATGCAGCCATCTTCTGCTGTCAAGCGTCCGTATGACAGTAGTGCTAGTGGTGTATGTGCTCGTCGATTGATGCAGTATCTCTATCATCAAAGGCAACGACCAAATGTGAGTTTGGTTTATTTGCTGCCTGTGATGGTCTATCAAAGCGTTACTTAAATATATTTGACATTCACTATATCATCTGTTTACTTTTGTTTTTTTATTTCATGAAAATGGTTTATTATAATATATCTGAACATTTGTTTTATGTTTTTTGTAATTTTGAAGTTCTCGATTATCCAACTGTTATTGAATTTTTCTGGTTGCCTCAGGATAATAGTATTGCCTATTGGAGAAAATTTGTGGCTGAATATTACTCTCCTCGTGCAAAGAAACGATGGTGCTTGTCATTATATAACAATGTTGGACAGCATGCCCTTGGTGTTTTCCCTCAAGCATCTATGGTAAGTTTTTACACTTGTTATTTATTTTTGCATTTCTTGCTTAATAAATACTAGTGCTTTAATATTTTTCTAGTGATCTTGAACCTCTGCAACTCCTAAGAATGCCTTTATAAGTAGTTGTCTCTGAACAATTGCATTTGCTTTGTTTTCTAGTTTAGGTGTAAACCATTTTGCTTTGCTAATCTGTTAGTGCTCTTCAATCTTTGTGATGAATAAATACTCTGACATGGATGTTTCTTTGTTCAGGATGCATGGCACTGTGACATATGTGGTTCTAAATCTGGAAGAGGGTTTGGTAAGCATATGATTTGAGGACTTTTTCTATTTTAACTTTCTGTTGTCACAAATAAGTACTTTAAAGTCATGTCACCTTCACTTTATTTCTTGTTTTGAAATATTTTTAATAAAAGAAGGATTTTTGTTGTTTTTCACTCCTTCAGTCCTTCCTCTGCAAATTTCCAAAACTAGGTAATGAAGTGAAACAAAGTGACATTTTTTGTAATCCTTTTGAAAACAAGAAATAAGAACAAAATGCCTTATCAAACCAAACTGGTCATTATGTTGTTATCCTATAGTTGAAATTTAGTTCCATTGTAAATTTCTAAAGTAATTCATTTTCTTTAACTTTATGGCTAACAACTGACAAGTATAGGGTGCAGACTAATTATCACATTCTTAATTGTAGTGCGGACTTTATGTTCAACATTTAACTTGAATGTTTTAGAAAACTAAAAAGAAATAAATGTGATCAATATTAAGCAAATATAGTAAATGACTGGATTTTATTGGGCAATAGTGGAAGATGTTCAGTTTTTACATATGGTGTATCTGTAAGCTAGATAACTAACATGTTAATTCTTTAAAGTTACTGATGATTTAAATCCTGTAATGATTTGGCTTGCAGAGGCAACTTATGAAGTATTACCTAGACTCAATGAAATCAAATTTGGCAGCGGAGTGATTGATGAGCTTTTGTTTCTGGACTTACCACGTGAAATTAGATTTCCTTCTGGTGCAATGATGTTAGAATATGTAAAAGCAGTTCAAGAGAGTGTGTATGAGCAGCTTCGTGTTGTTCGTGAAGGTCAACTTCGTATCATATTTACTCAAGATTTGAAGGTTACAAATTTGTTATTATAGTTAGTTGTATTTTCTATTTGAATTTTTTCTATATAATGACCTGAAATTCCTGTTAATTTTCACAGATTTTATCTTGGGAGTTCTGTGCAAGGCGCCATGAAGAACTTCTTCCTCGAAGGTTGGTTGCACCACAGGTATGATTATTCGTGCTTTAGATTGCTTTGGAAAACTTTTGCAGCACTCTTTTTTTCTAATGGATGATGATGTAATTTTTGTAATATTTCTGTGAAGTAGATCTCTGTTTATTGCCTATATTTGACAGTTGGGATTTGCATGTTCAGAACATTTCTTCAATTCTGCATTTGCATATTGTTGTATAATTAACTCCTTTCGTGCTTGTATTCTTCCCATGTAATTCTTATGATTGTATGCACAATTGAATACTGGTGATTGGTTAATGGTGATTGTAGTATAAATTTGGCTGTGGAAGATAGTAGACATTAGTGAAACTTCCTTATTTTACAAGGTGTACCGTGTACATCTTTGAAAGTAACGGTGAAAGTTGCCCTGATGGGACATTGGGACCAGAGGCCCTGAATGCCTGAGAGGAGCAGCATAAAAAAATTCTTGCTTGTCTGAAGTAGAGTTAAAATTATAAAAAATAAGACAGTATATTGTTTTGTTTGCCTATTAATATTTTAATATAATATTCTGTCATTCCAGTTTAAATGAAGCCCGTATATCATTTATATTGAAATTGAATTAAATCAACAATGTAAGTTCATACTCATTAGAAGTAGAAATCATCCCTAAATTACATCCTTAGATTCAGTTCCAATACTGTTACTGCTCCTTTGTTATTAAATTAATATACTCATAACAAATACTGAATGACAAGGTTTTTAAACTAACCATTCTTGATTATTCTAACTACTTCAAACCTGATATCATCAGAGTTAGAAATTAGTAGGCTTTTGAGGTATTTGAACTTCAAACCTGATAGATTTTGAAAGTTAACTAAAAGTGTCATGAAGAATTACAAAGTGGCATAATTGTAACCCCTAAAGGTCTAAACTAAAGAATATCACCCGGACATCAAGAGCCATGATCTCCTTCTGTTGCCTTGCCTCATTTTTAAACCTCTAGTTACGTTGATAGAGTTATTTTGTATTTGTGAAATGCTAGTGATACTATCTCAGACATTACTTCTAACACCCCCTTTGATTAAAATTTATTGAAAATAACCAATTTGGTGGGTCCCATTTCACATTTAATGATTCTCTCCCCTGATGTGAAAGTAGGACAAATTAAAATTAGTAATTTCCAATAAATTTCAGCTAATCACAGGGAGTGTTGAAAAGAGTGTCAAAGAAAGTTTCTAACATTTATTTACCTATTTATATATACTTGATTCATATGGCAATATAAATATTCATTTGGAATCTAATTCATTATTCACACCTATGCAGGTCAACCAATTAGTTCAGGTAGCTAAAAAATGCCAGAGTACAATAGCTGAAAGTGGGTCGGATGGGGTTTCTCAACAAGACATACAAACAAACAGCAACATGTAAGATTTTTGCTCCTGAACAACTTTGTATTTATTGATTGGTGCAATCTTGTGTAAAAAATATCTAATTAAAACAGTCTGTTACGTTTATCTATTGTGTTACATGTATTTATCTATTTATTCTGTGGGGTGAGTGAGGATAGTACAAGTTAACAACTAAAACGAGACTGGACTTGGGCTTAAAATAATGTATATCTGGCATCAGGTTGTTGACTGCTGGGGGTCAGCTTGCGAAGATTTTGGAGATGCAATCGTTAAATGAGTTGGGCTTTTCTAAAAGATATGTGAGATGTTTGCAGGTATGCTATTCGATTGTAGTTGAATTTTTCTTGAGTGTTGCATAGTACAGATGAACTATTCATTTCTTATTCTATATATTTTATGAAAAAGCTTTCTAATAATTGCGTTATAATGTTTGACAGATTTCAGAGGTTGTCAATAGTATGAAAGACCTAATAGATATCTGTGCCGAACACAAAATTGGCGCAATAGGTAATTGGCAGTTTTTGTGACTATAATGCTCTATTGAATGTTCTTGGTGTCTTCATTTTATTGGACTTCTAATCTTTAGTTGTATGAAGCTGTTTTATTTTAGGTCTTTGGAAGTATTTTATCTTGTGAATAACCTTTGTATATTGATCGAACTTTTTCCTGCAGATAGCTTGAAAAGTTATCCTCGACTTGCTACAGCCTCAAAGCACCAGATGCAAAAGATGCAGGAAATGGAACAGTTAGCCAATGCTCAAGGTCTGCCAACCGATCGAAACACGCTTAATAAGCTAATGGCTCTGAATCCTGGATTGAATAACCATATAAACAACAGTCCGAATATGGTTAATCGTGGTGCTCTGAGTGGGTCAGCACAAGCCGCTTTAGCACTGACCAACTACCAGAATCTTCTCATGAGGCAAAATTCGTTGAATTCTAGCCCTGGCTCACTTCAGCGAGAAGGGTCATCTTTCAATAATTCAAACCAGAGTCCCTCTTCAGCTTTGCAAGGAACCGGTCCTGCTTTAATTCCAGGCTCAATGCAGAATTCATCTGTTAGTGGTTTCCCAAGTCCCCATCTACCCTCACCACAGCAGCAACAGCAACACCACCACCTACAACAGCGCTCATTAAGTGCAAATGCTTTACTGCAACAAAATCATTCGCAGGGGTCCCAAGGAAATCAAGCTCTACATCAGCAGATGATCCATCAACTGCTGCAGGATATGTCAAATAACAATGTGGGAATGCAACAACAGTCTCTTGGTGGACCCAATGCTAATGGGAATATGGCAAAGAATTCGTTGGGTTATCCACCCTTGAGCGGATGTTCTGCGAATGTTACAGGAAACAATGGACCTATTATTTCAAGGAATAATAGCTTCAAAACAGCTGCAAACAGCGATTCTTCGGCAGCTGGTGGCAACAGTGGATTCAACCAGAGAACATCTGATATGCCACAAAATCTACATTTGCAAGATGTGGTTCAGGATATTGGCGACTTCACGGATAACCCCCTCTTTAACAGTGATCTTGATGATAATATGGGTTTTGTCTGGAAAGCATGACTAACAACTTGGCCATGTAATTGGCTTATCTTGTTCAATTGTTTATCTTATTTTATTATCTTTGTACAGTACACTTTTAATAGATGCTGTTTTGTCCCCCATGGTTTAAAATTTAATTTCCTGATGGGAATTTGTTCGGACTCGTACTAGATTAGGTGTGTAGAGAATTTATTTGAGGGTTTTGTCTTGCAAGTGTAATCTATTGGACAATTTAAAGAATGGTTAGCTTTTTATACGGTCCTTACACATCGTGTCAAACAAGTTTAATCAAAGTACCATTTACAGCAGTGTTACGTGGGGATATATAGGAGGTTCTGCCAAGAGCTAAAGTTATTAAACTGGACTGTCAAATAGGTTAGTGCCAACGTTCAAAATGCTTGATTTGCTTCCAATTGTAGGCTGCTTTGTTTTACACTAAAAGTACCCCCAAGTCATGAACATAAACAAAATTAACTAATTTCACATTGATTAAGAAAATGTCTTAGGATAACTAATTTTATTTCAAAAAATAATATTTCTAAAATATCTTTATTTGAAATTTGATATAATAAGTAAGAGTTATTGGAAATAAAATCTCTAGTAAGTGGTGTTTTTAAAATGTTGTCTTTACATGAAATAGTTAAAAATTGCTTATATTTAAATTATTTTTATTATTTATAATTGAGTTTAGACGAAGTATAACCTAATATTCTTTCACTCTAAATGGGCAATCTAATAGGACAGTTTTGCGTTTCTGTCAAATAGTTCATAAGATATTTGCAATTTTAAATTTAAAATTTACAATAAAAATTAAAAGTAAATGTAATTCAGGTTCTAAAATTAAAAGTATTCAGATCATGAAAACAAATGACAATTTAAATTAGAATTTTTTTTAAAAAAAAAAGTTGCTCAAATTATTTGGTGCCTAAATAACACATAAAATTTTAACTTCAAACACAATAAAATTAACACTATTCACAAAAAAAAGTTAAAAATTTTTAATGTATATTTTTCTTCTAACACTTGCTTATAAATTTTTTTAATTTAAATTTCAGGTAATGTCAGTACGTTTTATTTAAATTATTTTATAGATATAATTATTTTTAATATTAAATTTGTATTAGAAATAAATAAATTTTTTTATTTATGTTAAGATAAGCATGTTAATAACTAATAATTATTTTTATTTCAGAATATAAACTTCTTTAATAATTTAACTAGAGTAATCTGATAATAAAAAGAAATTTTACAATTTATCCCACATTAGAGGTCAATGGGATCAGTTTGTTGGACTCAACTTCAAAATCACGCAATAGATGAAGAGAGTCAAATCTATTTAGTGTGTGTGTTAGAGGACATATATGTTGGTAGGTCAAATGTGGGCCTTAGCCCATTAGCGAATGTGAAGAAGAGCGATTGCATAAGGAAATTCTTAGGTTTTTTATTTAACACCTACTCATTTTTTATTTCTCACTTACCGGTGGAAAAAATAATATTATGTTCTTTATTTTTTACTCTCCGGCGGTGTACTGTCAAAGAAGTAAAAAAAATTATAAATTTTACTTCTTCGGCATCGAAGAACTGGAGAAGTATTGGTATGGCAATTATATATATATGCAATACATGTAGCAAATGTGTTTCGTTGTATCATATAATAATAATAATAATAACAATAATAATAATAAAAAGAGAAGAAGAAAGAGAGTTAAGAGGAGAGAATAAAGAAAGAGAGTGAAAGGAGAGAGAATAGACTATAGCATTAAAAATGATAAAAATGGTATTTCAAAAATAAATTAAAAGTGGTAGTTGTTAAATAAAATGTTGGTAGGTGTGAAATAAAAATCCCAAATTCTTTTACAAGGTGAAATGAAAGAAGCCCAAAACAGTAAGGCAATGTCACAACGTCCACATTCCAAAATGCATTGGATACCTTCACTAAGTGTTTCTAAGGGTTGTCACTATGACATCTCGACGTGCACTAACTCAGACTTGAGACACCACAATCCGCAATCACACCTAGCGAGGTCTACCACCACCTTGTTGATTGACCACAAACAATGGTCATTTGTCTGTTTTGAGAATTTGAGAGATCAAGATAATGCATATCAATGACAGGTTGGCATTTGAAGGGAAAAACACAGGCGGAGCATAGATGTAAGTTAACTATGCGATTTCATAGGGCGTTATGATTCTCCCCTACAAGTCATTATCACTCAACGTACCCTAGTGAACACATGTTGGCTTCCAATTCTACATTGCAAGGTGCAACAACATAGGGTAACCATGTCGGGGATTTACTTGGCTCGAGCAACATCTGGATAACAATGAAAGAATTAGGGGTGGCGAGGGTGAAGGACGATGCAATGTATGTTGCAAAAATTGCTTAAATCAAGGAAACGAATAAATCAGAATAGGAATGCATGATTAATAGTCAAGGTCACAAATGAAGATTTTTTTTTTCACTGAATGTGAGAGGGTTTCGGGATAGGATTTATGTGTTACTTCATTGTATAAACAATACTTCTACCTCTTGGATGCACTTAAAAAGTTAAGCTCACAACTAACAGTAAACAATTCAACAAGTGATTCCATAATCCCATTTTTCTAACAAAAATATTCATCATACAAGAAAGTTGAATTCAAGAAATAAGTTGTTGCGTGAAGATTATGCTTCAAGTGTGTTGGAATTGAAGGATTGGAAAGCTTGAAGAAGTCATCAAGTCCTTTGAAGCTCTTTGAAGTTTTGGTTTTGAAGAATTAGTTCTATCACTTGGGGTTTTGTTTTTAAGTTTTACGCAATTCATTTTTATGGTACCAAACACGGTTGATAAGTGTGGTACTTGTATTGTGTATTTAGATAGGTATCGGAATGTGTTTGGGTAGCTAAGGAATAGATTACATAGGTTAGGTAGTGCTGAAAAATAATCAAATGAGTTTTTGCAGTAAGGTAATCGATTACCTTATTATGGTAATTGATTACCCTTCGAGAAAATTGGATATTTGTTTGATTTGATTTTATTTGATTTCTTGATTGATTTTTAAGTGGGTTTCTTAGTTGCAACTTTATTTTTGAATTTTTATGCAACAAAATTGATTCTATTGATATTGCTTAATTGAGATTGTTATTGAGTTATTGAATCTTCGATTGAATCATTGAATCTTGATACTACACATTCATTACCCATAATCTTTGATTGAAAAGAATTGTGATTGAAATTCATATTGTGATTTTACTAAGTGCAAACTGAAAACCATCATTGAAGGAATTGTTATTGATTAAGCTTGATACCCAAAACATAGAAAATGTTGAATCTTGATTTTTGTTTCAATCTTAATTTGAAAGCCCATTTTTGAAAATGCTAAGGTAGATTTTGGAAATTTCTTAAAGGAGATATTTTTGAAAACTCTTATTTTATTTTTTAATAGAAAAAGTTGAAAAATATTTGCTGAATCTATTAAACTCCCCACCCCTTCTAGATTCCCTCTTTGGGACCAAAAAAGTGTTTTTCCCATCTAGCCTTAATAAGACCAGTGTAAAGCTTATGGAACTGTCTTTTATTCCTAAACACTTGTTTTATTGCATTTTCCCCGTTTGCATGCCTTCATAAACATAACCTAAAAAAGGTTTCTCATATGTATCAACAATTCTCAATAAGTGAATAATGTGAGTTACAGGTTTTGTGACAACAAAGTAGTTATTCCAAAATTTGTTATCCAATACAATAGCAACAAAAAATTTTCCCACTTTAGTTTTTGCTAATCTATGGCTAGAGAAATGTTGGTTTACAACCAAGGCTTTAGATCATCTTTTATGATCGTATATGTTCTTCAATGTAATAAAAGTAGTTGTAAATCACGTAACTCTTGGACAAACAATTTCCTTCCATCCTTCTCTTTTCCTAAGCCAAAATAAGAATATCATATGATTGTAGACAAAAAATAGTAATTTTTTAAGCCTTTTCTTCAAGTTTAACCACATGAGACATGGTACCAATATCCTTTAAGAGGACATTTAAATAGTAAGCAACACATAGGGACCAAAAAATGGTTTGATACTTTTTCTTGACCAACTTACCAGCGACTACATAATTGGATGTATTGTTAGTCACAATTTGAACAATATTATTAACTCCAACCCATTCAATTACTTCACAAAATAAGTTGCATACCATTGTTGCATCCTTCATAATGTCCAAGGCATCAATAGATTTTATAAATGTTAAACCTGCATGATAATAAATGAACATCAATAACAAATTCAAAATACATTAATAAATCAAAATTAATGGACTATACATGTCAAATTTTAAACCAATAAGACAATAAACTAGAAAGTTTGTTAATGTTCACTGCCTTTGGTTTATCCATCCATCAACCATAATCGTGCATCCGGTTTCTTTCCAATTGACCCATAATCATTAGCAAGTAATTGACACTTTTTCTTAACATCTCCAAGTAAGTTAACCCTTAATTCATTGTAAGACGTACCTTTAAAACCAGGGTCAATAGCAGCAATTCCATCTATATCAGCTTGAAAATATAGTGATTGTACTACATTAAATGGAATGCAAACATCATAAAACCATCTAGCCACTAACATTTTAGCTTTGTGTATTGCTTCTTTGGTACATAATGTTGAGATTGTAGAAGAAGATTGGATGCAACCTTTGATGGAGTTCTCTCTCAAGTCTCACATTCTTTTAGTAGGTTTTGGTTTTGTTTCTTTCGATTCATTTTATAGTAATAAACACGTTGCAAAAGGTGTGATACTTGTATTAAGTGTTTTAGCTTAGACATGGACATGTGTTTGAGTTCTTGTTTGTGATCATTTTCATAATCGAATTGAGTTCATTATGTTGTTTTCTTGTTTGGAAAGCAAAATTGTCAAAATTATTGAGTTAAGTAATAATTTACCTCAAGGATAATTAATTACATAAGTTGGTAATATATTACCTAAGCTGACTGATAGCTACCTAAATTACTTATTTTTACACAGGTAAAGTAGAACAGTCATCCTAATTTCAACTTATTTAAAGTCTTGTTTTCCTCCTTTTTATACAAAATTAGGATACTTGGAGAATTAGTTATAGATTTACATTTGTGCATATTTTATTTTTATTTTCCTGTTTTCCATTATTTGAGTTAAGTTTTTGAAGAATTGAAGCCAAATTAGTGTTACAGCAGTATTCAAATGTTGAATCAGAGGTTTTTGTGGGTATGGAGTCGGCGCCCAATGGCTAAGGAGTGCCACCTAGCATCGTCGGCGCCCAACGACGGTGGAATGGTCACCTAGCTCCCATAAAACGAGAGGATGTATTTTTCGTTGATGGCCGTCCAACACCCGTGCTCTAACAAAATCCCATTTAAAAGAAAGTTGCTTTTTTGTTGTTTTTTCATGAGGAGTTGCAACTATCTATCCTAGGACACGATCCCGAGTCATTTTCTATCTTCATACCACCTTATTTACATCAAATTTTGTAACCCTATGCCATCAATCATGTTTTCCACCCCCATGGAAGGCTATATTCTTTTGGTTAGGGTTTTGATGTAACTTTGTATTGAACATTTTGTTGTATATTTTGCTTTATTAATATAATTTTATTACTCATTGTTAGAGTTCCTTTTAACCTTGCACTTTATTTATATATGTTTTGTTGGATTTTTTATGCATCCTTGGATTGCACTCCCTAGATTTTGCTTCAAGAGGTTCCAGTTGTTGAAGAAGATGGAGATGGAGAGGTTGAAGATGATGATGGAGGCGCCACTCTAAGTAGAGATAAGCCTAGGCTTGTAGAAGTCTACCACAAGGGAATGAACCCTTAAAGAAAGCCATAAAAGCTTAAAGTTAGAGAGAAGAGAAAACTCAAAATAAGTCACAAAAGAGAACATTTATTCAGATGATAAAATTTGTCTTACATGAGTGAGTGAAGGGCTAAATATAGGAGTAGGGGTTGGACTTGCACGTCCAAGTAATGCTAAGGGAAGGAAAAGAAAATATCCAAACAAGTCCCTAAAAATATGGATCTATGTTCCCTTTAAATTTGAATTTGAATTTTGGAGGAAAGTGACACGACACTTCTAAAATTTAAATTCAAATAAGAAACAATAAGAAAAGTCATGTAGGAGAGAGAAGCATGATGTGGCACCACTAAAGGGAAACAAAGGGGTTCATATATCTCTTACATGCTTCATGTATTGGTTAGGAAGGTGTTAAAAGTAAAAAATAAGTGTGGAAAAGAAATACCACACATCCAAACTCTTCTAAACAAGACCTAACTAATTAACACAGTCACTAAAAGGACTAGACACACCTCCTAAATACACTCACTCAAAATACTACACAAACTACACAAATTATTTACACAATTTTAAGACTATGACCGTAAAGTCTTCATGAAGCTTTTTCCTACCCATGTCTTCTCTCCAATCCTCGTAGCCAAGGGATCTTGCTAGGTGGGATTGCATCATCTACTTTCCCTTGGAAAGGATTTGACCTCAAATCTAGAGGGCCTTCTTCCTTTTCTTCTAATCCTGTAATGAGATAAGCAACGTAATCATCAGGTGTAAACTGCAAAAAGTTGGGAGAATGAGAGGTCTATGAAATAGCCCTTCATGGTTGGGGAAATGAAGGTAGTGTAGAAGCCTCCACACAACAACTCCCTAACTTAGGCCCAATGTACTAAGTATGAGTATCACATGATTAAAAAGTGGGGAGTCTATACTAGGTGCATTAAAGCACTCATCAAGGAAGGTTAAGTAAGTCTTGTTCTTTTGTTTTTCACCCCAAGAAAGAATGATGGACCTAGGGGTTGACCATTCTTGCATGGTTTCTTTAGGTTGAACTTGAGATTGACTTTGAGTCTTCAATGCCATGAGCTCAATCTCATGTTCAACTATAGTGACCTCATCTACAATTAGAGTTTGAGGTTGTGATGCTTTGTGCTTAATGATAATAGGCACAACCTTAACTTTTACTTCCTTATGGGAAAAATTATCTTCAATAAGATCCTTCTTGGAAACCAAAGGGTAATCTTCTTGAAGGTCATCCACCTCTTCCATGTCTCCTAAATCTTGAACTTGATATGCATGATCAAGCTCAAAAGATGAAGATTCAAGCTTAACACTTGGGAGTGTATGCAATGGTGCTTCTCAAGTTGAAGGTAAAGAGGTTATTGTATAAGGAGGCTATGCTTTAAATCCACTTTTGTAGAAAAATGGTTCTCCTTAATCAAAACCTTCTTGGAAGTGACACTTCCTTCCATCTCATCAACTAGCAATGCTTGCTTTTTTTTTTCTTTTTTGTTTTTCTCTTCCTCTCCCTTTTTTATTTTCATGATAAGTTGTTTTTCTCACACTTGAGAAGGTGTAAGAGAAAACAACTTGAACTTTGTGCCTAAGTGGGAGAGGGTAATCTCTTCCTCTTCCTTGGGGTGACTCTTGGAAGAGCTCCCCTTGATTTGGTCCCTATATTTACACGAGTGGGAGGAGTTATTAGAGTAGTCCTTCCTAGAGGCCTTTTCTTCAGTTGTTGTTTTGCTTTGATACAAATCTAAACCAAATCATCTAGATCCCTACATGGAAAGGCCTCAACTCTATCTCTTATCTCAAGGCTTAAGCCACTAAAGAACCTAGCTTCAGTGGACCTAGGCTCTTCAGTTATTCCAGCATTCATTATGAAAAGTCCATTTATTGTCTATATTCCTCAACACTTATATTGTGTTGTTTCAATCTTTGAAACTTATCAAGGAGTTCCCTTTCATAATAAGAGGGAATATACATCCGCCTCATGACCCTTATGAGATCATTCTAACACTCAACTAAAGGATCATGAAAATGGTGCCTTTCTTCCTCAAGAGAGGTCCACCAATACATACCCTTGAAAGGTAAAGATTTAAAGAAACTTTTCTTTCTTCAAACACTTTAAAACATTTGAAGAGTTGTTCTACCTTAATCTCTCAATCAAGGTAGACTTCGACATTATCTTTTCCAAAGAAAGGTGGGAGATAAATTTTTTGTTCCTTTATGTTCATTATTTTGATTTCTCCTCTCCCTAGGTCTAGACCTCCCATTATTTCTATCCTCTTCACTTGTAGATTCACTCATAGGGGAGCTAGACCTATTCCCTCTTCTTCTTCTCTTGGCCTCTTTTTCTTTTTCTTTTGCTCCATTTTTTTCTTCTCTCCTTCTCGTCTCTCTTTCATCTCTCTCGCCTTTCCCTTTTCTCCCTTTCTTCTCTTTCAAATCTTTCTTTTCTTTCCCTCTCTTCTGTCTCTAATCTCTTTAACTTTTTATTTTTCATCTCTCTTTAATATTTCTTGTTTATATCTTTCCTCTCTCTCTTTTCCATCTCTTTTTCTTCTCTCTTTATTTCTTCCCTCTCTTTCCTTTCTCTTCTTAGCTCTCTTTTTCTTTTTCTTCGCTTTCTCTTTTTTCTTGCTTCACTCTTTCCCATACGCCATTCTCTAAACTTAGTAACAAAATGATCAAGAGTGTTGGCCTTAGGAGAAACCCCTTGGTTCATACTCTTGTTGCTTGAGTTATATGATTCCATAATTGTGTGAAGAGCCAAGTCAACAAGAGGCACTCATCTCCCTTTAATGGTTTTCTCACCAATAAAGACAAGAGTCTTTGGAACTCTAGCCTTCAATCCTAAAATCGAATTTGAATAAGCAACACTACCTAAAGACAAAATCTTAATGGTGCAAGAACCTTCAGAGTTCAAGGCACCTCTACATGAAATTGAGCAAGATAAAGCAAGAAAAGAAAAGGTGAAAGGCCTAAATGTGCTCCTAAAGATGTGGGATGGTGTACCACTCCTTACCTCACACCTTAAACTGAGAATATAAGCAAGCTATTACACACAAAAGGAAGTGAATCTTAGAAGCATCCAACACTTCCTAAAAGAGACCTTTAATACAAGGAATTAAACAAATTAAAAAGAAATCTTCACTTCAAGTTCCACTCAAGTGTACACACTCTTGTCTTGATTTCTCTACCTCCTTAAGTTCTTCTTGGCTTAGTCAAACCTTCCTCAATATGCTACCCTTGTGGAAGGCTCCAACCCAAGCTTTTCTCTACAAGAAAGTGGCACCATAAACCAAACAATCAAAGAAAACAAGAGTAGAAGAAAAAAAAGCAAGAAAATGCTAAAACAAAGAAGGTACACAATCCAAATGGAAGGAGTATAATGAAAAAAACTAGGAAATAATAAATTAAGAGACAAACTAGAATTAAAGGCAATGAAAGAAGGTTAGGTACACCAAAGAAATTCCTAGAAATGGCACTAGATTTAGAGTAAGGACTCAAAAGCAAAAAGCACCAAAATTTTTCAAAAATTGCTCAAGTGAAATAGGCGTCGCCCGTGACCTACTAAAGAGGTTCTCAAACAAATACAACAAATTTAGACACTCTTTTGCAATTTTGAAATTATTTCTATGTACATCTAAATTGTACTTTTTTTTTTTGTATTTCCTTTGCACTTTTACTATTTTCTTTCAATTTTCTTTTAACTTTTTTTTTATATATCCTTTTCTTAGATGCACCTAACTACTTTTTATTTTGCAAATTTTGTGAGTTAACTAATAGTTATAAATGCTTGAGATAAGTAGCAAGCTAAGGCACACAAAAATTTCAAAGAGAGGTGCAATTCAAGAAAAAAAAAACTTAAGTAACTCAAAATGCACCAAAATTTAGAGTGATTTTAGGTAATGCATCAAGAGCTTTGAATTGTGAATTAGAGTTTCTTGTTTTACCCAAGTTTAGGCTAAAAAGATGTCCACAAATTCGCTCAAGTAAACCAAAAGGCAATCAACTCAAATTTAGCACAAAAGGACCTACTAAAATTCAAACAAAGAACCAAATGACTTAGGATGAAATAGGGCTATAATTTTTTTTTGAGAAAATTTTCATAGAATCATACTTGAACTAAAAGCATTAGAACTTCTTATGAGACTTAAGAAAGAGGAAGAATCCTCTTAAAGGCTCAATTTGAAGAAGTTAACCACATTTTTTGAAGCAAAATTCAAAGCAAAAGAAGGTAAAACTTAAGGAATTTAATATGACAAAAAATAAGGACTAAACATTACTTCTAAGGACAAATGCTTGAGATTATAAAAAATAAAATTAAATCCAAACAATTAAAAACACAAGACTGAACCAAAAATGAAGTCAAAATAATTGAACCACAACGCTGTGGAAAACACCACAGAGGTGTGGGTTCATAGAAATCAAATGAACTAAACAACTAAACAATTAAACTCAAGACATGCAAAATTTTTATGACCAACATGGATTAGGCTAAATAAAATAGAAGAATAGATGGAGTAGAAGAAGAATATTATTTGAAATTATAAGAAGATAAGGTGAACGAGAAGAACCTTTAGAAGACGGCTCTTGATACCAATTGATGCATCCTTGAATTACACTCTCTAGGATCTTGCTTCAAGAGGTTCCAATTATTGAAGAAGATGAAGATGGAGAGGTTGAAGATGATTATGGAGGCGCCACTGTAGGTAGAGGTAAGCCTAGGTTTGTAGAAGTTTACAGGTTTGTAGAAGTTTGTTACAATGGAAAGAACCCTTAATGAAAGCCATGGAAGTACTCTCAAAGTTAGAGAGAATAGACAACTCGCGACGAGTCACAAAAGAGAATTTCAATTATAGATCTATGTTGCCTTTAAATTTGAATTAGAATTTTGGAGGGAAGTGACATGACACTTCTAAAATTCAAATCAAATAAGAAGCAATAAGAAAAGCCATGTAGGAGAGAGAAACATGATGTGGCGCCACTCGAGGCAAACAAGGGGCCCACATGTCTCCTACACGCTTCATGTGTTGGTTATGAGGGTGTTAGAAGCAAAAAATGGGTGTGGAAAGGAAATACTACACATCCAAACTCTTCTAAACAAGGCCTAACTAATTAACACATTCCAGTAAAGGGACTAGACACACTTCCTAAAGAAAATAAAACCTATAGGCCAGAGTACAAGGCTTAAAAATTACTAAAATATACTCACTCAAAATACTACACAAATTACACAAATTATTACACAATTTTAAGACTATGACCGTAAAGTCTTCGTGAAGCTCCTTCCTAGTCATGTCTTCTCTCCAATCCTCCTAACCAAGGGACCTTGCTAGGTGGAATTGCGTCAAATTTTCTTATTGAATGACCTCAACAAAGGTATTTTCCTTGCAAAATGAGAAAGACTTCCAATGGAGTTTATTTCTCGAGAGAAAGTAAAACCTATTGACTATTTTAAGGTCGTGTTCTTAATACGGGTTATTTAACTTTAAATTGTGTGAGGAATCTATGGTTTAAAGTTCAAATAAATTAGTCTCTTACCTTTGAGGAATTAGAGTAAGGGTATTTTTATGTAGGAACATGAGTGATGAACGATGACTCATAGTGTATTTATGCATTAGAGGGATCACAAAATGAAATCAAAACCCTACCTAGCTTTTCATCGCGTTAATCTTAGTTTACTTTTCATACACTTTATTTTCCGCAACTTTAGAATTAGTTTAAAATCAATTTTGCCATTTTTTACAGGCAAGTCTTATTGAGATTCTTAGAATATCAATCTAGTCCCTATGAGATTAACCTGATATATTTATCAGATACTACATATGACTGGTGCACTTGCTAGGAGTATTGTAGAAAATTTTCTCATCACTGATTCGTGCAAAAAACTCATATTTTTAAGTTTTGAAGAGTAGTTATCAATTACCCTCTTTAATTAATTGATTACCCTACACAAAAAAACATAAACCATTCAATTACAGCTCTTTATAATAATCAATTACCAGATTCTGTTAATCGATTGTCACAGATAAGGCTTTATTTTAGGTTGTTTTCATTGAATTTCTAGGTAATTAAGTACTTGCAAATGGTAGTCAATTACCTAAGGTTTTTAACAAACTTTTGAACCATTTTTATAATCAATTTTCAAAAAAACGAAAATTTTTTTAGGTTTTAATGAGAGAAAGATTGCAATATATGAGAGAAAACCTCTAAGAATTAAAAAAAAAAAACCAAATCTAAGCTTTGAATATGAACCAAAATTTGTGATTGAAGGTGTAGGCATTCAAGAACATTTCTCATCTTTGTTTAAGTAATCTTTTTAAGGTGATATCTTTCTTGAACTTAATCTTTGTTTTTTATTATAAAGGATAATCTCTTTATAGGTGTTCATCGAGATTATTGTTGAATCTCATGGCGGGGTGTCACGAGTGAGGGGTATGTTTCTGTGACGAGATGTCACTGAGAAACATACTCTTGTGGGGTGCAAGAGTTTTTGTCTCTTTTTGTGTTGTTTAGTCTTTCTCGAATTGTGTGTTGTGCGATTGTATACAATTCTAGAGGAAAATAGGTTTTAGCAGAAGGTAAGATCGGAAACTGGATGTAGGCCATTGAGGATTGAACCAATATAAACAATGTGTTAATCTCTTTATCCTACACTTTGTTATTTGTTTATTTTGAGTTGAACTTACTGCATTATTAAATCATTCTCAGTTGAAAATTAAATTTTGAAATCATATAATCTGGTTTATGATAAATATTGAATAGCTATATATTTAGCAAAATCAATCTTGAAATTAGTTTTGGCATTGCGCTAATCTTTACAAGAGTTTTGATTTGCTACGTTATTCAATTTATTTGAAATATTTTAAAAACTCTTTGAAAGAATTTTGAAGGCATCTCAAAGGAATGATTTTAGAAAACTCTGATTTTGGAAAAATGAAATATTCTTGGAAATCTATTCAACCCCCATTCTAGATTCCCTCTCGGACCAATACATAATACACTTTTTAGTATTGGTTGAGAATCTAGAGTTGTCCCTAGAGCAAAATAACTTCCAATATCAACATCAACTTCTTTTACCTTTCCTCTTATCAATTGGACAAGATTGCCATTGTTCAATTTATTTTTCGGAAGCTTCGTCGTTAAATGACTCATTAAGGTCTTGAGTTTGCTTCTTTTCTTTTACTTTTTTCAATACTTTTTGCATTTTAAAACGGATGTCGTGAGGAACCTTCTTGCAAGAAGATATTTGTTCTGGTTTGCTAGCTAGAGGTTGTTTCATTCTATTTATACCTCCTCTCCTATGTGTTTGTGTAGAATGAAGACATATACACATTGATTTTACCATTCTTTTTTAATGCAAAAAGCTTCCATGCAGGGTCAATTTTTTCCATGAAATGCAGAAGAGACTTCAACAAAATATCTTTTGTTTCGCTAGGATTTGTGGCACTAGTTGCATTATCATTGTTTCCTGTTTCCTATAAGCAATCAAATTCAATTACTCAAGTATTATAAAATTGTGATTTCACATTTCAACATGTACTAAATTATTCAAATTCCAATGTGATATTTACATGGGATAGTTGGGGTAAAGGTGTGATTGATGTTTGTGACATATTTTTCTAAATTTGATGAAAAATATTGAATTGTTTTCAAATTTAAAACTGTCATGAACCAATAAGAATTCAAGTATTAAACAAAAAGTGAAACACATTTATAAGAGTTAACCAAAAATTGAAATTAGAGTGTAAGAGTCTATCATAAACCCATAAAATGTTGTAAAATACTCAATAATATTAAAGTTAATAAGGATTAATTATTGAGTATAAATTTTTAAGAGAACTTTCTTGTATAAATTCTTGGTGCTAGGACAGACAGTTTTCTATCCAAGGATCTGATCTAGTTTATTTCTAGGGTGTTTCTTTTATTAGTAGAATGATTTACATAAAAGACGTACCTTTGTGGATGTCAAGAAAGAGATTGTCAAATATTTGTTATTTATAACAAATGGAAGTTGGTGAAATTTGTTTTATTCTATAATATTGTGGTTGATTAAAATTGTCTGGAGTAACCCATCTCTATGAGATAATCTATGTACTATGTAGTGATTATTTCTTTATGTTGCCTTTGTGAGATGTGCTTGTGAATATTGATTGGTAGATTTGTCTATTTAAATAAGAGATAACTTATTGGAGCAGAGGTAAAAATGCTACTTTGTGTTGCAAGCATATACATGGTGGATGGGTAGCGCAAGGAGTTCTAGGCTCTCTACTAAAACAAATTCGTTTATTTTTTTCACTTTTGTTTCATAGATATTTTAAATATAAAGTAGTATAAAGCAAAAAAAAGTATAAAACTGTTTAGTGATATTTTTTGTGTTAATAGCTATTAAATGTTGATTACTTTAATACATTTAAATCGTACATAAATGATACGGAGATTACTATTATTGAACGTGTAGCCGTGTATAGTCTACCATTCGAGTCCACGCAATATATATGCAGTTCCTTAAAAAAATCATTAATAATCAATAAATATTTTAGATAAAAGCAATTCTTTGTCCTTAATAACAAATATTTTAAATTTTGAATAAAAATAAAAATTATGCAACGCAAAATATGATTCGAAGATTTAATCTATTATAACCAATTTTTTTTTTCTAAAATAGAAAAGCAATACTCTTATTGAAATTCAATTTTCCCCCTAAAATATTAGAACAAAATAGAATAATACAATTTTACCGCTCAAAAGAAAAAGAAGAAAAAATTGGTAAGATAAGACACTGAACGACTTTTTTACACTCAGAAATTGATTAGAATAAGCGAATGATATTTGGGAGAAAAAGCCAAAATCGCCTACACACAGTTTCTCTGAAAGTGAAAAGTGGACCCAATAGAAATTTGCCACGTCATCAATCCGGTCTCCAAGGGGCTGCGGATATATCACCGACTAAGCCCGCAATCACTATCACGACACGTGTCCTGATCATAACCGGCCACTGCAGGTAATCTGATAGCCTGTGACCGGTTAAAGCGGTCACTCCCACACTGTTTAAACTCTTCTCTCTCCGTCTCTCACTACTTTCTTTTGTTATTCTCTGCGATTTCAATTCTTCAGTTCCTAATTCCGAAAAGCGACGCTTCGTTTTAGCTCGTGGTTTTTATGTGAGTTTCTAAACCAATCCTTTTGGGGTTTGAACTGTTTTTTCTGCTTCATTAGGATTTTTTTCATCTTTTCTGCTACTACTGATCCATTTTGTGAACTCAAAACTTTCATATTTATATATTAATATTAATATTTAGAATTGTAATTTGCTTTTTTTTTTTCTTAATTTGTGCGGTTGTTGGGTTTAAGGTTTGCCTTTCTGTTTCTCTGAGATTTTCTCGAATTTGGGATGTTCTGAATTCCATAATTCTATTTCTTATCAAGAAAACCTATCAAAAATCAAACCAACGTGGTTTCTGCTAAATCCGATCTTATATTTTTCGAACTTTTTATTAATACTTGGTTTTTAAAAATGTTATGATTCGACGTCACTGTTGATGTATTTCGTCTGTTTTTTCTTTGGTAATGGATAATAATGCTGTTTAGAATTTTTGTCCACGTTGGGAGTGTAATTGGGTTGTTATTTCGTTGTTTGAGGTTTCTTTGTCAGGTTTTGCGATTTTATTTTGGGTTTTGGAGGTTTTGAACGTATCAGTTCAGAGCTTCAGATTTTGGGGGGTTTCCCCTTTTGATATTAAATTTTTTATCTTTTCTTGCTGACCATTGTCCTAATGCTAGAAGTAATTTGATCTGGGCTCTGATTAACTTTAGACATCGTTTGTCTCTGGCATGCATTTTATTACAATCCTAACTGTTACTTCACTTTTCTCTTTTAATCGAATTCCTCATTTTAAAGGAGGTAAAGCCTGTACAATTATGTATCTGTGCATGAAATTATTGGGTTTGACTTTTCCTTCCTTGAAAAGGGCATTGGGATAATATTCAATATGTTAGCTACTTTTAAAAGTTGTTGCTTCTAATAGGTTTTTTCTGGTACTTTTAGATGGTGTTAAGAATTTTCCCGGTGGTGATGACATTTTGCCTTTGTTGTTATTAGATTAATGTCATCAATTTCTGGCACAGAGAAGGAAAATTTGGTTGAACGGGAGTTTGTGGTTTTGTTAGAGGGTTGCATGATAGATTGAGGCTGGCTCCAGATTTTGGAGACAGAAGAATTACCATCAGGGTAGATACTCAATTTTACACGGAATTCACTCGTCTTTTTTGGAAATATTTAAAATACCGGTTGGATCTGGCTCTGGAGAGCTACATAGATTCCAATTACCAAGGGGGATGCCCCCCATGACACCTTCTCGAGTGGCAGGTGGGTTAACCCAATCATCATCAAATTCTGGAATTTTCTTTCAAGGAGATGGGCATTCACAAAATGTAGTTAACTCTCACTTAAGCTCATCTTTTGTTAACTCGTCTAGCACAGTTCCCGGAGCTGGTCGTTCAAACCTTGGTCCAGTTCCTGGGGATATGAATAATGCAGTTCTGAACAGTGTAGCAAACTCAGCACCAAGTGTTGGAGCCAGTTCTTTAGTCACAGATGCAAATTCTGCTCTCTCTGGCGGGCCACATTTGCAGAGAAGTGCCAGTGTTAACGCAGATTCATACTTACGATTGCCAGCCTCTCCAATGTCATTTACATCAAATAATATTAGTATTTCTGGCTCATCAGTGATGGATGTTTCGTCAGTAGTACAGCAAAGCTCTCATCAAGATCAGAATATTCAACATTTGCAGCAGAGTCAGCAGCAGCCACAAGGTGCTTCAAGTGCTACATCTTTGCCTGCATCTCAAACTGGCCCCTCTCAGCTCCAAATGGGTGCACAAGTCCCAGGAGCTTACGTTCAAGATCCTAATAATCTATCCCATCTGTCTAAGAAACCTAGACTGGACATCAAACAGGAGGATATAATGCAACAGCAGGTTATTCAACAGCTTCTTCAGAGACAAGATTCCATGCATTTCCAGAGCCGAAATCCACAGTTACAAGTTTTGTTTCAGCAGCAGCAGCAGCAGAGACTGAGACAACAACAAATGTTTCAGCAAATGCCACAATTACAGCGAGCACACTTGCAGCAACAACAGCAGCAGCAACAACAACAACAAATGCAATTGAGGCAGCAGTTACAGCAACAAGTAATGCAGCCATCTTCTGCTGTCAAGCGTCCGTATGACAGTAGTGCAAGTGGTGTATGTGCTCGTCGATTGATGCAGTATCTCTATCATCAAAGGCAACGACCAAATGTGAGTTTGGTTTATTTGCTGCCTGTGATGGTCTATCTAAGTGTTACTTAAATCTATTTGAGATTCACTATATCATCTGTTTACTTTTGTTTTTTATTTCACGAAAATGATTTATTATCATATATATCTGAACATTTGTTTTATGTTTTTTGTAATTTTCAAGTTCTCGATTATGAAACTATTATTGAATTTTTCTGGTTGCCTCAGGATAATAGTATTGCCTATTGGAGAAAATTTGTGGCTGAATATTATGCTCCTCGTGCAAAGAAACGATGGTGCTTGTCATTATATAACAATGTTGGACAGCATGCCCTTGGTGTTTTCCCTCAAGCATCTATGGTAAGTTTTTACACTTGTTATTGCATTTCTTGCCTAATAAATAGTAGTTGTCTCTGAACAATTGCATTTGCTTTGTTTTCTAGTTTAGGTGTAAACCATTTTGCTTTGCTAATCTGTTAGTGCTCTTCAATCTCTTTGATGAATAAATACTCTGACATGGATGTTTCTTTTTGTTCAGGATGCATGGCACTGTGACATATGTGGTTCTAAATCTGGAAGAGGGTTTGGTAAGTATATGATTTGAGGAATTTTTCTATTTTAACTTTCTGTTGTCACAAATAAGTACTTTAATGTCATGTCACCTTCACTTTATTTCGTGTTTTGAAATATTTTGATAAAAGAAGGATTTTTGTTGTTTTTCAATCCTTCAGTCCTTCCTCTGCAAATTTCCAAAACTAGGTAATGAAGTGAAAAAAAGTGACATTTTTTGTAATCCTTTTGAAAACAAGAAATAAAAACAAAATGCATTATCAAACCAAACTGGTCATTATGTTGTTATCCTATAGTTGAAATTTAGTTCCATTGTAAATTTCTAATTAGTAATTCATTTTCTTTAACTCTATGGCTGATAAGTATCCGGTGCAGACTAATTATCACATTCTTAATTGCAGTGTGGATTTAGGGTTCAATTGTTATATTGGGTGTACCTGTAAGATAGATTTTCAATTTTTACATTGGGTGTACCTTTAAGCTAGATAGTTAACTGAGTGGATTTTATTGGGCACCAGTGAAAGATGTTAAATTTTTACATTGGGTGTACCTGTAAGCTAAATAATTAACATGTTATTTCTTTAAAGTTACTGACGATTTAATTCTTGTAATATACTAATGTGTGTTCTGGATTTGGTTTGCAGAGGCAACTTATGAAGTATTACCTAGACTTAATGAAATCAAATTTGGCAGCGGAGTGATTGATGAACTTTTGTTTCTGGACTTACCACGCGAAATTAGATTCCCTTCTGGTGCAATGATGTTAGAATATGTAAAAGCAGTTCAAGAGAGTGTGTATGAGCAGCTTCGTGTTGTTCGTGAAGGTCAACTTCGTATCATATTTACTCAAGATTTGAAGGTTACAAATTTGTTATTATAGTTAGTTGTATTTTCTATTTGAATTTTTTTTTATATAATGACCTGAAATTCCTGTTAATTTTCACAGATTTTATCTTGGGAGTTCTGTGCAAGGCGCCATGAAGAACTTCTTCCTCGAAGGTTGGTTGCACCACAGGTATGATTCTTCGTGCTTTAGACTGCTTTGGAAAACTTTTGCAGCACTCTTTATTTTGAATGGATGATGATCTAGTTTATGTGATATTTCTGTGAAGTAAATATCCGTTTATAGCCTTTATTTGACAGTTGGGACTATTCTGGACTCTGGAGAATTGTACTTTACATATTCAGAACATTTCTCCAATTTTGCATTTGCATATTGTTGTATAAATTAACTCCTTTCATGCTTGTATTCTTCCCATTGTAATTCTTATGATTGTATGCACAATTTAATACTGGTGATTAGTGAATGGTGTTTGTAGTATAAGTTTGGACGTGGAACATGGGAGACATTAGTGAAACTTCCTTATTTTATAAGGTGTACGTCTTGGAAAGTAATGGTGAAAGACTGAAAGTTGCCCTGATGGGACGTTGGGACCTGGGGTCCTGAATGCCTGAGAGGAGAGGCATTAAAAAAGGCTTGCTTGTTTGAAGTTGAGTTAAAATTATAAAATAGAAGACAGTATAATGTTTGCCTATTAAATATTAATATAATATCCTGTGTAAATGAAGCCCTAACCTTATAACATTTATATTGAAATTGAATTAAATCAACAACGTAAGTTCATACTCATTTGAAGTAGAAATCATCCCTAAATTACGTCCTTAGATTCAGTTCCAATACTGTTACTGCTTCTTTGTTATTAAATTTATGTACTCGTTAAAAATACTGAAAACAACAAGATTTTTAAACTAACCATTCTTGATTATTCTAACTACTTCAAACCTGATATCATCAGAGTTAGAAATTAGATGAATAGGCTTTTCAGGTATTTGAACTTGTGCACCCTTAAACATAGGTTTTGAAAGTTAACTAAAAGTCCATTGATTACCTCCACTAAATGTTGAAGAATTATAAAGTGTCATAATTGTAACTGAAGGCCTAAACTAAAGAGTATCACCTGAAACATCAAGAGCCATGATCTCCTTCTATTGCCTTGCGTCATTTTAACACCTCTAATTACGTTGATAGAGTTATTTTGTATTTGTGAAATGCTATTGATACTATCTCAGACACTATTTCTAACACTCCCTTTGATTAAAATTTATTGAAAATAACCAAATTTGGTGGGCCCCATTTCACATTTAATGATTTCCTCCCCTGATGTGAAAGTAGGACCAATTAAAATTAGTGGTTTCCAATAAATTTCAGCTAATCACTTAGAGTGTTGAAAAGAGTGTGAAAGAAAGTTTCTAACATTTATCTTCCCTATTTATATATACTTGATTCATATGGCAATATAGGTATTCATTTGGAATCTAATTCATTATTCACACCTATACAGGTCAACCAATTAGTTCAGGTAGCTAAAAAATGCCAGAGTACGATAGCTGAAAGCGGGTCAGATGGGGTTTCTCAACAAGACATACAAACAAACAGCAACATGTAAGATTTTTGCTCCTGAACAATTTTATATTTACTAAATCCTCCTTCTGAGATATGTTTCTCTTGATTGCTTGCCTTGTGATGTTGGAATATTGATTGGTGCAATCTGTTTTTAGGCTAGATATATGGAGAAATAAATCCTGGAAGGATAATTTGAAGTAAAGTTGTAAACTATATGGTTTCTATGTATTAAATGGAATCACTATGTTCTCTTCTCCTTTTATTTTTTTGGAGTACAGTGTTGGGGAAAAAGTTGTTAGAGCTAAGGTGATGCTGGCTCTTTTGTGCTAGACATGTTTTGTTTTGTTTTTCCACAAACTATAAGTTCATTCAAAAGTTATTGGGCAATTTTTGTATTAGCTTTTCTAACAGAATTTGGTAATCTTATTACATGGAGAAATGGAACCCTACTAAAAATGAGAAAATCAAAGTTATGGGAAATCATTTACAAAAATGGACCCAATTTTTGTATAAGATTTTCTTTTGTTGGCATATTTGCTAACACTGGTGCCTAACGGAATTAATATTTTTTTAGTATATAAAGTAATGTTTAAGTCGTGCAATAAATTTCTGACGAGGTTTATTCAAGATTAGAGCATCTCAAGGCATTTTAATGTATAGATTAGTGTTTTTAAGATTTTTGCCTTCTGTCTAAAAGTTTTAACCATATTCTCTAGTTGGTCTTTATATAGGCAATATCTGCAAAAAATAAAATATAATTAAAACAGTCTGTTACATTTATCAATGTGTTACATGTATTCACCTATTTATTTTGTGGGGTGAGGATAGTACAAGTTAACAACTAAAACGAGACTGGACTTGGGCTTAAAATTATGTATCTTTGGCATCAGGTTATTGACTGCTGGGGGTCAGCTTGCAAAGATTTTGGAGATGCAATCTTTAAATGAGTTGGGCTTTTCTAAAAGATATGTGAGATGCTTGCAGGTATGTTACTCGATTGTAGTTGAATTTTTCTTGAGTGTTGCTTAGTACAGATGAACTATTCATTTCTTTTATTCTATATATTTTATCAAAAAACTTTCTAATAATTGCCTGTTATAATGTTTCACAGATCTCAGAGGTTGTCAATAGTATGAAAGACCTAATAGATATCTGTGCCGAACACAAAATTGGCGCAATAGGTAATTGGCAGTTTTTGTGACTATAATGCTCTATTGAATGTTCTCGGTGTCTTCATTTTATTGGACTTCTAATCTTTAGTTGTATGAAGCTGTTTTATTTTAGGTCTTTGGAAGTATTTTCATCTTGTGAATAACCTTTGTATATTGATCGAACTTTACCTACAGATAGCTTGAAAAATTATCCTAGACTTGCTACAGCCTCGAAGCACCAGATGCAAAAGATGCAGGAAATGGAACAGCTAGCCAATGCTCAAGGTCTGCCAACCGATCGAAACACACTTAATAAGCTAATGGCTCTGAATCCTGGATTGAATAACCATATAAACAACAGTCCTAATATGGTTAATCGTGGTGCTCTGAGTGGGTCAGCACAAGCCGCTTTAGCACTGACCAACTATCAGAATCTTCTCATGAGGCAAAATTCATTGAATTCTAGCCCTGGCTCACTTCAGCGAGAAGGGTCATCTTTCAATAATTCAAACCAGAGTCCCTCTTCAGCTTTGCAAGGAACCGGTCCTGCTTTAATTCCAGGCTCAATGCAGAATTCATCTGTTGTTAGTGGTTTCCCAAGTCCCCATCTACCCTCACCACAGCAGCAACAGCAACACCACCACCTACAACAGCGCTCATTAAGTGCAAATGCTTTACTGCAACAAAATCATTCGCAGGGGTCCCAAGGAAATCAAGCTCTACATCAGCAGATGATCCATCAACTGCTGCAGGATATGTCAAATAACAACGTGGGAATGCAACAACAGTCTCTTGGTAGACCCAATGCTAATGGGAATATGGCAAAGAATTCGTTGGGTTTGGGGGGCCATAATCCACCCTTGAGCAGATGTTCTGCGAATGTTACAGGAAACAATGGACCTATTATTTCAAGGAATAATAGCTTCAAAACAGCTTCAAACAGCAATTCTTCGGCAGTTGTTGGCAACAATGGATTCAACCAGAGAACATCTGATGTGCCACAAAATCTACATTTGCAAGATGTGGTTCAGGATATTGGCAATGACTTCACGGATAACCCCTTCTTTAACAGTGATCTTGATGATAGTATGGGTTTTGGCTGGAAGGCATGACTAACAACTTGGTCGTGTAATTGGCTTATCTTGTTTAAGTGTTTATCTTATTTTATTATCTCTGTACAGTACACTTTGAATAGAAGCTGTGTTTATCCAATGGTTTTCCATTTGATTTCCTGATGGAATTTGTTTGAACTCGTAGTCGAGTAGGTGTTTAGAGATTTTATTTGAGGGTTTTGTCCTGCAAGTGTAATCAATTGGACAATTTAAAGAATGGTTAGTTTTTTTATACGGCACTTACACATCGTGTCAAATAAGCTTAATCAAAATACCTTTTACGCAGTGTTACGTGGTATATATACATGGAGTTTCTTCCCAACTCATCTTACTGGACTGCCAAATAGCTTAGAGCAGCGTTCAAAATGCAGGCAGGTTTTTACACTAAAAATTACTCCCTCCGAATCTAAAGATAATAAAAGTTGTATGTTTGATGTGTGGTGGATTTAAATGGAAGTAAATTTAACTAATTTTATTATTCTTAAAATAATTTTCATTTAATTGTAGTTTTACTTTTATTTATGATATAAAATTTTAATGAAAGACATTTTAGAAAAAAAAATAACTAAAAAAATTTTAAGTTTATGGACAAGTTATTTTATTTTTTTTCGTTACATTTTTTTTTTAAAAAGTGTTTTAAAAGAAATTCATCCAAACAAATCCTTAGGTGATATTAATCTATTATGTGGACTATCTTAAGAATAGGTAAAAGAAGACAAAATAAGTTTGATCCTAACTTTTTAACATGTTAGTAGAACAAAGACAAAATTTGCAAAATATTAGTAGAATAAAGACAAAATTTTTTACAAAAGAAAATCACTCAACTTTTATATTCTGAATTGTGTGCTAAAAGGGTTACAAGAGATATTTATGGTTACAAGAGACTTTTATTTATAGGCATAAGGAAATCTTGAGAACAAAACATTGATTTTCCACTATCTATTATTTTCCACTATCTCATTGTTTCTTACTTAGAGTTTATTTTTCACTTATTTACAATAATGACTTGGGAAGCTTAAAAACTCAAAATATGATTAGGAAAACATGAAAATATCCCATAAAAATAATACAGAAATTACATTAAAATTAGAAATTAGATCTTAATTGGTTATTTAACCCAAAAATTATGTAATCACCCAAATAAATTTCAGTCAACATATGCAACTTGGTTATAAATAATTAGGTTTATTTTACTCTCCAAATTATTGTCAAGTTTGTTGAATGTGTCTTCACATTGTATATATGGACAAATTGTTATTTGGGATACTTCCATGAATATGTTTTGAAAAATCTTATTAATTTTCTGAGGTATGCTTTGATCATTGAACTTTTTATTTATTGCAGAAAGGATTTAAAATAATTGGACCTTGATAGAATCATATCATTCGATATATTACAAATTGATCAATGTTGGAGACAAGAACATAGACAAAATCCTACCATCACTAAATTTAAATTTAGAAAGATTTAAATGGTAAAAAAATGAGATTCTCAAAGTGGGAGGCAAGGATAGGGAACCTTATAACCTGGTTTGGTTTGGAAAATAATGACCTTTAAAAAACAAAGAGAATACAAGTTTTAAATTATTTTAATTTAATAGCATTTTATTTTTTATGGTTGTATAATAGTTTATTGTGTTTTACAACACATATTTGGAGTAATGTCTGAGTAAACGTTCCTTATGATAATTTATCTACTAAAAATTGTTTTTTCTTTAATTATAATTTTTGTTTCCCAATTTTTTTAATTATTGACATTTTGTTCTCTAGTTTTTAATTGTTGACATTGTGTCTCCATATTTTAGAAAAAGTTCAACTTTTATCTAGTCGATATTTACTAACGGTTGAATGTGAATATAAAAACATTAACCATCCACATGACAATAATTAATTGATGGGGAGTGTCCTAAGTGAGTGATTTCTGGGTTGTTTGCATAATCTATTAGTTAATGGATTAAGTAAGGTAATTAAATTTGGTTGGGCAATTGAAGGGGGCAAAAGATTTTCCAAAGTGGTCAAAGCTTATTTACCATAATGGAAGCCTAAAAGTATCATATTTGAGGAAAGTGGTCCAACCACAAGCAAGTATGTGAAGGCAAGATCCACGACATAGACGACTACATGCTAAGCGTTATAGTAAAGAGATTGACTTAAAGGAATGGTGACATGAGAAGCTTGAAGATGGACGAAACGTTACCTCATGAAGTAGATAAGAGTCATGCAAATGCAAACGAAAAAAGGGAAGTAAGGTCCAACATACTGCAAAAGGTAAGATTTCAGACATGTGTTTAAAATGTTTCAGGAATCTTTTAGGTTTTGTGGTCATCGATGCATAAAATGTTTTGCAGTATGTTGGACCTTGCTTCCCTTTTTCCCTGAAATATTTTAAACACATGTCCGGAATCTTACCTTTTGCAGTATGTTGGACCTTGCATAAAATGTTTTGGCTTTTGTGGTCCATACGTATTGTGGGTTTTTAACAATGAAAATTTTCCTAGGTTGGAAAGCTTCATGTGATGACATGTGTATGCAACTTTTATTTTGTCATGTATTGTAACTTAGGCAAAAGGATATGTGTGTAAAGGGGAAACCATTTACTACACCCTGCAATGGTAGTTTAGAATTAATTGTTTGTTTTGCTATTGGTGTGTAATTTAGTTAAGTTATATATTATTTTTTAGTTTCATTGAGGTTCATAAAAGTAAGGTCTAATATACACCATGTGGGATGTTAGGTAACAATCCGAATACTGTCTATATAAATGGGTCTCAAGTTAGGAACAATGGAAAACTAATTAAATGTTTTGGATATGATGATTTTTCTACTCTATGGTGTAAAACTTTTTAAGTGAGTGTTGCACGCAAGTTACTGCATGCCAGTAAAGTCTTATTTAGATGTTTTGAGGTTTTCAGAAGATGCAAAAAGTTATGAAGTTATTGATCTATATGTAGAACATGTAATTGATGTTCCTGTGATTTTTGAAGGTAGTGATGATACCGATGATTATTTTTTAGGATTTGAACAGGTGAAGGTTGTTGTCTTGGATGAGGAAGAACAAGAGCAAGTAATGAAGGCAAAAGTGGAAAACTAGTAAATGCAACATGTGAAGGGGAACATGTACATGATTATGGGAATTATAATTTGGCTGCAACTAAGAATTTGGAGATTGAAAATGGTGTTAATGCTAAACATGTACACAATTTTGGATATTCTAATGTGGCTACACTGGTGTTATTAATATTGTTAGTTCTTGTTAGCAGTGAGGATTGAATCCACGACCTTTTTCCACTTCTCTCCTTCCTTAACCAACTTAGTCACTTTATATCTTTTAATAATTTGGACATTGTAAATGGTGTTAATGCTGAACTTGTGCATGATTTTGGGAATTTTGAAAACAAGTTGGATCATGATTTAGAAAATGAAAATAGTAGGTAGAGAATTGAATATGAGGAATGATGAGATCACACTACTATTCTCCCAAATGAAACATTTGCAAAATGGTAGTGATGATGAAGATGCGAACAACATTGATCGTCGACTTAAAGATGATCCATTAGTTGAATTTGAGGATAAGGATAGGTTATTTGATGAGAAAAGCTTGATACATCTATGGGTAGTGGTGAAGACTGTGTGCAAAAGGTTTAATACTCCAAGTTTAGAATATTTGAAGATGATAATGATGTCAAATTCAAGGTGTGGTTGTTGTTAAATATTAACGAGGAAATTACTAAGATTGTTAAAACCTTTGCAATGGTTACGAAGAAGTATTTGGGATAAGAAAAGTTGTTTCAAGTGAGTAACTATTATACAATAAGCAAGAACAAAGTGATTATCTAATAGATTTATTCACTTGCTAAGGGACATTCCTTACATAAAAACAAGGTCAAACAAAAAAATGACATGCCCAAACCTTTAATCATACAAACAAAAAAAATAGGTCACCCTATAAGATCCATACCCATAAAACCTCCTTCTTGGGTTGTCTTTTGTCCATGACATTACCAATGGAGCTTCCATCCTGTACATATACATAACTTGATGCCGACGTAGTTGAAAGTACCACTTGCTTCCATCAAAGTGTGACTTCATAGTTGTCATCATTGATAATAGAAATGGTGGCAAAGAACCTAACCAAAATCTTTTACTTTCAAATCGATCCTAGGCTACGAAGGGTGGGACACAATTTGGGTTAGTGATATCCTTCGTGTGGTAAGAGGTTTGAAACCCTAAAATTTAGTGTAATTATACATGCATCCCTACTTTTGTAATCATTACTTTCTCACTTATAAGAGGGTGTTAGTGTAAGGTTTGAAAGGGATGCTAGTGTAATGTTTAAAAACATATAGGAGGTGTTAGTGTAATATTTTTAAACTTAAAGAGAGGTTAGTGTTGAATTTATTTTCTACTCTAATCCTGACCAATCATATGTAGTATCTGATGTGTATCAAGTTGTCTCCTAAAAAAATTGACAAGTATTAAAAATATTCAGTATTCTAAGCTAGACTTTATAAAAAAGTATTCAATAGATATAGATGTTGGGGTCTCAGTTTCTTGTTCAACTATTCATAAACTTAATAATCAATTTTTTTATTAATCTCAACACTTTTTTTCCCACTAAAAGTATTCAAACACTGATCTCTCAATAAGTGAACATTGACTATAATAATCAAATCACCGATTCCTTGATTCAAGAGATTAATAATAGTTAAATAATGGATAAAAAAAAGACAAAAGACGCATAAACATTGTTCTATTTCTAGATCCAATGTTCATACGGTGGTTTCTTAAATCCTTTGTTCAAAATCTTTTTCCACTTTATTCAAGTAGATTAAATCAATTTAAAGGTTGATCAAACAAAAAACAAGCATAAAAAATAGAGAAGAACACAAAATGAGGAATATAACATTCAATTACAATTAAAAGTAAAATTTATCTAGTCATTGCCATGAAAACTTCACAAAAGCAAGAAAAAATAAGAAGATTGAAGAAGAAACCCGAAAGATTGATTGCGTCTCTGCTTCCAGTTTGATGTTCTTTCTTCACACAACTCTTTTCTCTCTCCTCTTTTCTTTCTTTTTTGTGTTTTTCCAAACTCTGATGTTGCTTTCTTCTCACTTAAGTTCTTTTAATTTTATTGGCCCAATTGGGAAATGCTCGACCAGGGACGTTTCTCGTTCTGTGAGAGTGCTAAAATTTATGATCCCAAGGTAGGGCTCATTGGGCGACATGTCTCGTTCAGATTTCTCCTTTTAGACTTCACGCTTTCTTGCTAGGCACAGAAACTTGCTAGGCAACAATAGAACGCGTATCTTGTTCTGTCGTTGGGCGGCGAAACCTCTCGCTGGATGCAAATTACCTTATGCCAAAGAATTCTTTAGCTTTTCGCTGGGTGACACATCTCGCCCAACGCCATTAACTCTCTGCCAGCAAATTCTCTATTTTTTGCCCAGTGACACCTCTCGCGGGGCAACTTTCATGTTTGATGCAGTTGCTCTGAAACTCCTTGCTAAGCAAGGAAGCATGGACCAATCTTCTTTTATCTTCTTAACTTTTTCCAAAACTAGTGTAAAACTTGTCAATATTCCTAAATTAGTTATATTATAACATAAAATCATGTATAAACATGATATATAGTAATTAGATGTATCAATAATTAAAATGAGTTTAAAACTAAGAAAAAATTGATGAAATAAAGATAATTGACGATTTTTTATCACCAAAATAACCTTAAATCCAACAAGTACCAATTAGTTAGGAAAATAAAAAATGGTTGAACTACATGTAATTTGATAAAAGTTGAAGGGTGTATCTATAATTTTCTCTAATACAATTAATAGTAAGTAACAACTAAGTAAAAATTGAACTTTTTGGAAGCACAATATTAGCAATTAAAAATCAAGGGACAAAATGTCTATAAATAAAAAAATTTGGGGAAGGGGCATAGATTGCAATTAAGCCAATTATTTTTTACAATTTCATTGAATATTTCACCAATTTTGGCAAGTCTCTCGACGTAATGGTTTCCTTTACAAAGCATGTGATATAAGTATAACGAACAAGAGCTTAGAATCGTATGGATTATTAGCATAAACTTGAGTTTTTAGGCAAGCTTCCTTATACACATTTGGAGAACCTGAGTAACATATAAACTCTCCAAACCTGTGGTCCCAACAAACTGAAACCCTTTAAGCAGTGCATATATTTCTATGAACAATAGGATCGTGCCTTACCATTAAGAGAATCAACATATCTTTCCAAAAGAAGTTATTTCCCATCCCAAGCAACCGATAATGATGTTCTAAAGCAGTCAAACCATACTGTATCCTTTTGACCTCGTGACTGAGGCCACCCAGAACATCCAAACTTGACCCTCTGTTAACCGAGATATGAACCCACCTTTCCACTCAGTCTCTTCGCGTTTACAATGCTTGAGACTAAGGGAGCTATGTATGCCTAGTCTCTCACCGATCGGATCTCTAGAATAACCAAAATCATATGCTAACTAAACCAATATCATGTCCTAAAATATGTGGACATAATGACCCTATGTGAACATAATGACCCTTGAAGTAAGTTCCAGATGTCTCGACTCCATAATTATTTACAATATCGTGGGAAAACCACTTTCAATCTTCAGAGGGAGCAGGAACACCCAACTGACTCTAAAAAGGATGCCAAGGTGAATCCCAAGCACATTCAACACACACTTGAATGCTCTTAACTAGGTCTCCTAAACTGTACCTTGGAATCAACAACACATACTCATTGGCAGTTGACCAAAATTTGCAAAGGCTGATGCTAAATGAGAAACATATTGCTAAACCAAATCAAAAGAACTCAAACTTGTCCCCACGAACCCCTCACATTCCAGTAAAGAATGACATGAATTTAACTCTTAAAATATGAGTACACTAGAAAAATAAGTATAAATAACGATTAAATTTAACTTCACAAATTATTTTACATATACATATTTTATCACAATGTCAACCCATTATTTTCAAACCAATGATCGTTACATTTTATTCTTCCAAAACATACTCTCTCACACTTCATGTGCCCAATCCAAGTGGCTTAAAGGTTCAAAGACTTGATTGTCTACATCAACTGCCATGAGGTTGGAACACGTGATGATTATGTCGAATACGTGGTAGAAGTGTTCCCTCATTACAAATCTCGTTATCAAGTTCAAGCCACAAGAAAAGGTGTCTCCAACCTATCCTAAATAACTAGCCAAGAAGACAAGACTTATGTAACAAAAAAGAAATAAAAGATAAAACTTTGCCTCTGCCCCATACTAATTAGTGCACTCAATATATACTATGCTATACAGACATTTGGCCCAATGTCTTTAATTTGATAATTCAGACCCTTAATTCCTTACTCTTTTTGTTTTATTAATCATCAACTACAACAGCACCAGAACCAAGCAGTGCACCCAAAATAATTTGCTCCCAGCGTCTCACACCCCTTTGCATTATGTTTGAGGTTATTATGCGCAGACGCGAGGGATTGCTCGATTCTGTTGCCCGTGATGATGATGTTGATGATGATGAATAACAATCTGTTTGAGGACAGCATTTCAACGTACACTTCCCTGTTGGATGATGAATTTTAACATCAAATGCCGGCAAAAGTGGTCGTCCGAGAACTTGAACATGGGAGATGCTGCAACCATAGTACTCCAATTTATCAATGATGGTCAACATAAAAGCAAACATATGGCAATTCTAAATTTTCAATAGAAATGAAAAATCATTTGACATTGGGAAATCAGGATCAACTCAAAGACTCGGATTGGGAACAACTGAAAACACTACTTAAGAAGTATGGCATTCTAAAAAAAGTATTATCTTAATATCTTTTGTTAAATTAGTTGACATCTTTGAACCCCCTCCCACGACGGAAATAGAATTCATGAAAGTACAAACTCAAATTCAAGAGTGGTCAGATGGAGGGGAAAGAGATAAAGTTCTCTATTTCAATTCAGCGTGCAAATGTGACTAAAAAGGGAAGGTTTGAGAAACAAACCATATGTAGAGTAATTCATCCATTTCTTGTTTTTGAATTCTGCCCAACAGCTCAACTAGTAGTACACCTCCAATGCACAATACAGGTTCAGGTAGCTTGAATTTTTGCAAGCGGTTCTCCTGTAAAGTCTCAGTATGTCAATTACTTGTTTCAAGTGCCAAACACAGTTTCAATCTAAAATGGATAAATATCAAATCCATGCTTGCTATATTCAGCAGGTAAAATATGAGGTCACTCCACCAAAAAGAAGAAAACAGATTTGAGTGATAATTCAGCATTTATTTCATTAAATATTAATGTTGGTCAATTCATTTATCCAAACCTGCAAATTAATCAAGCTGAAAATCTGCTATTACTAAAACTGTTACAAACCCAAAACAGAAAGAACAGAGAGCTTTGTGCAAAACTGAAATGGTTTATTGAATCTTGATAGAAAGGGAGAGAATTCTGCTACTGGGTTTCAAGAGTTTCTCCTACAACAAAGTGTTGCTCCATTCAAAACTGAGTCTAGTATGTTTCTAAAACTAAAACTCTGAATGCCCCTATATAAAGCAAGTCCCTACTCTTGACAGTTTCATCGCCCAAACTGCATAACTATTCTGACCTAGTTCTCATGGGTATCCCTCAACCTTGTCCACAACGGTGAAATAGGGAAACCAACATCAGATAGTAGCCACCCTTTCCATTGTCCTTCCTCCTAGGATTACCGTCTTTAACAATCTCTTCTTTTCACACATTCATCTTTCAAAATCACTACCCTCATACTTTCTTTGAGCCACCTAGGCATGAGACCAAACGGTTGGTCACACTGAAAACATCTACTCTTTTCCCTTCTGCCAAACTCCTGATATGACAGCTGCCTAGCTTGCCACTTTGTTGTGTGTAGTGTGTACCCCTTATGGACTGGGCTTAGTGGTGGAGCACATTGTAGCTCTACAACCCTCTTGCTCACTTTTTTTTTTTCTGAATCGGTGTTATTCTTGAATAAGACTGATAGTGTTCCCTGAAGCAGACAGAGTACATCCACTATAGCTGCCCCAACTGATCCTATTCTTGACATAATAAATCCTCCATCTGGATGATATTTGAAGTGCGTTCCAGAGCACACGATTGTGGTCCCAAGAGGGGGCAAGCAACTCCTCTTTTTCATCTAAGGCTAGATTTATAGCTTTCATAATATTGTTAGCACCATGTGTCCAAACTCTGTATTTCACTTTGCTACTTAATCCACTCAAGAAATATCCCATAGGATGTTGACACCATCAAAATTGGATACCTTGGGTTTCCTTGCAGACATCAGGGACTCATTAAAGATGTAATCAGAAATACCATCATGAACTAGGAAAGTCAAGGCCGCTTGTGCATTGTCTTCTTCCAAGTCAAGGCTAATGCTCTATTTCCTCTTCTACCTAACCTATCCAACAATTGCCAAATGCCCTTCAGTGTTCAGACTGTTCTTTCAAATCTCTACCTCACAGCATCCAGTATGCAGAGCGGAGAGGATGTGAATGCTGAGAAGAAATGATCTGTGATTTAATATTCATCTGAATGATGCATATATAGGACACCTTACTTCACAAACGAACATTACTACCCAGTAACTAATTTCTGCTGCTAGAAACTACCAGTAAACCAAGACTGAGAATTTGATAATGAATGGATGATTCACAGAAAATAAATCAGTAGATGAATCTCAAGCTTCCTCTTTCTTGAATAAATTGAATGGATAAAAAAGTATATGGAAAACCTGCATTTTGATAGTTAAACTCACTTGAAACATAGGAAATTCTGGTGAAATATATGTCCATATGAATTGATCATCACCCAAGACATGATTAGCAGCCACATTATCCACAGCACTCTCTAATTCTATTGGGTATCTCAGATGGCCCATTCTGAATCGGACAGCCTTTGCAGAATATATAGGGAAGCCATGCTGAAAATATGCTGACAATTAAACATAGATTCTTTGTCAGTCGATTAAGAAAAAGTTCATCATCTTCAACATACCTATTATTCAGATTAACATGATACATACAATAGAGTTAATTTCGCTGCCAGGCTAACCTTGGAATGGATGAACATGAATCTCTGTAACAAGACATAATTTTGAAGCAAGCTTATAAACTAGAGTCTCAGGAACAGAAGGATCACTCTCCCCTTTGCTTGACCAGTATGATGCTCTATATTCAGTTCTATCCCCAGACTCCAATGTATGAAGAATGCTTTCTTCAGGGTAGTTATCAGTGCTGGATGCACTAATAGCTTTTGAGATGCAATTTTTTATAATAGGAGTAAGACCAGATGCCAAGAATGCATAGACTTTATGATTTCTCTTAAGAGACTCCCAATTTTCATAACTGCCAAGAGGGTTGCTTAATGGGTCAATAGTGTTGTCAAGCTCAATGATACGAGCAACACCAGGTATTTCAGGAAACATTTTCACACAAAGTTGCTTGCAGAGACCATTTTTAATAACTGCAGAATATTAGAATAGCAAAATGAAGCCAAAGAACAATTACTATCAAATGCCTTATATTTCAAACTTAAAAGTGAAAACCAACTCTTATCGAAAATAATATAAAATACACAGGATAATATAGCAATTTTGAAGTTAAAATTTTAGAAGCCATAACAAATTAAATATACCATACACAAAAACACTCCAAAGAAATAAGCATTCAAGCCAATCAAATATGCACTTTTTGGACAAGAAGTCCAAAACACTATAAAACTTAACCTATACAACTACAAGTAATTTTACTCTTAAATAGCTTACCAAATCGGTGCCAAGAACTGGAAACAGCAGAAACCCGAATAAGATCACAAGGGTCATCCAAATGGGTGAGAATCTTGATTGACATATCAGGTCCAAGCAATTGGATGAAATCAACTTTGTTCTTCATTTCAGACATTTGCAAATATCAATCCCTGATAACAAACAGAACAGCCAAAGATCAATCATCAATGCCACACATACTGATACCAAAACACAAACTAAATTTTCCACAAACTTGGAGATTTGGAGAAAATTTTCTTCAAGTAACTGCATTCTGCCATTTCACCAAAAATCAACAAATTTTGGAAGAATGCAAGGAAAAGTCCACGTAACGAGTTGAAATTATTTCCTTCAATAAATATAATAGAGTATAGACCCTACGCAATTAAAGCACTGGACATAATGTAGAAAATTTTGGCTACCCCAAAGTTCGGTCAGCAGAAAAATTGTCTTCACAAAATTGGCTGCCTAAAAAGCCCAAGTAAAATTATTCAACTTAACAAAATTGTGTAATTTCAAAATCGACTAATTTACTATTTATGAGCCAAAAACTTTTTTTTTTTTTTAAGTGAAAATATCTAAACAGGTCTATGTCAAACTCATCAATTTTCTTCCAAAACACTTCCAAGAAACCTGAATTGACATGGAATATGAACAAGCAGAAAAGGAAAGATGGTTACTTTGCTCGGGCAATTAAATTGATGACCAAAATAAGCTACACCCAGATAAGGAAACATGGGAAAGAGACTTGATATATACAGATAGAGAGCAGTTTGAAAGGTAAAATAAGGAAAAGGAGTTACCTTTAGTGCAAAGAGAGTGTGGATCTGAAGATATGAGAGGGACCCTTTAATCAGGACGGAAGAAAGATAGAGGGGATTGGAAGCAGGTGAATGGTGGTGAGTTTGGAACCGCTGTTTCTGAAGAACAGAGTTGTGTGTGTGCCAGATGAAGATTAGTCAACACTTATCTAGATTTTTTTGAAAACTTTTTCGAAAAAAATTATCACTTTATGAATTTGAGTGTTTAGATATTGTTGATCAGAACGAGTCAATCAGGTAGATCAATTTTAGTGGAGATATTACTGACAGAACCATCCATGAATCAGGACAGCTTGTACAGAGATAAGACACGACAAAATCAATTATTGTATCCTATTCGTAAGATTATTTTATAAATAAATAATATATAATAATTTAAGAATTTAATACTTAATGTAAAAGAATTTTGTATATAAAGGTTTTATCCTAACAACTACTCACAATCTTTTATTTAACTAACTTTTAAAGATAAATTTTATTATATATATATAAATGGTTATAATTAATTATTATTGTAAAACTTTTTACATGGTTAATAAAAAATTTTTTACATTATTAATATATAAGTGTTTTTTTATAATTTAATTAATATATAATAAGTGAAAATATTAATAAAAAATATCAACAAACTTATAATAAATAAAAAATTGTGATTGAAAGTAAAAAATATTTTATTTAAATATGTATTTAGTATTTATAATATATTTTATATTTGATTTAAATAGTGATGTATTTATGGCATAAAATATTTTAAAACTATTTCTATATAGTTATGCAATCACATATTATAAATTTATATTATTTTTAATTTAATTAATATAAAAATTAGAAAATTTATCATGTGATTTGATAATAGATAAATGTAAAAATATTTTATATTCATTTCTGTGGTTTTTTTATTAAATCTATTTCTAACATTTCATTTTATTATTTTGTCCTCATCATTATAATAAATCATTACGTCTAATAAAATTTGCGCATCAAACTCAATTGGCATGTCAAGCTATCAACTATACAACATCATCAACTTTGACACTTTATATTCATACATACATACATATATATATATATATATATATATATATATATATATATATATATATATATATATATATATATATATAAACAACTGATTCACCAAACAATAGAATATAATTAGATAAAATCAAATAACCGTTGACGCTACCAAAAATAAAATTAAGTTTCTCTTGAAATGGTTAAGTTTTGAATATTTTATTTTCATACATAAGTTTAAACAAAACATGTTTGGATGATGCGAGATTGAATTTATTTTTACTTATTTTATATCTTTGTGTAGCAAGACATAGTTAAAGTTTTTATTTGATATTTAATTAATTTTATCTATATCAGGTTGATTTATGATATTTTTTGTTTAGATATGACAATAAGGCACGTTAAAGATAATTACAAAATATTTTGTTTCTAAACTCATCATCATGCTTGTTTCATATATCTCATAGATATAAAATTTATGTCACATCTCATCTTTTCAGAGTATCGGATATACTTGTACCTTTTTTCATATCTATTAAAAAGATTTTATAATAATTTTTTCAATAAAAATAAATTGCTTGAACATATTAATTCAAAAGTTATTTAACAAAATCAAAGTTTATAATTTGTGAATTAAATGTCAAACATTTCTTAACATAAAAAATTGTAATTTATGAAGCAAAACAATAATCTAAAAGGTCATTTGGTCTGAAAATGATATCTAATAAATCAAGAACAAGAAGTTGGTTGGATATCTTAGTAATTAAAAAATTGTGGAAGGGGGAGGGGGGCGAGGGAGAGTAGATATGTACACATACTCATCTCTAACGTGAGTTAACAAATCAAATATTTTTCTTGCAAGTATCTATCCCCAGTCAAATATAAGATTCTCTATTGACTAGATTTAAAGATTACCTACATATATGATTATTTGTCATCCCTGGCCACAACTTTATTCTCAATTCAATGTTGAACTTATACAATTATGGAACCAATTGTTTCAAATGTGAGTTAAAATGGTAAAAAAGAATTTATTTAGCCATAGGATCACTTCATCTTTCAATTAAAAAATATGGTAAACTATGTTTTTTGTCCATGAACTTTTTTAAATTTATGATTTTACTATACAAACTTTTTGTTGATTGGTCAAGATATACAAACATTTTTTTCATTCAACATTTTAGTCCATTTGTTTATTTTAACTTTAAGTGGTAGCTTGTCACTTTACTTATTAATATTTTATTATTAAAATTTTCACAATTTTTATTATATATTATGATAGCTTTAACTACGACAAATAAAAAATTAAAAAAAATGACCCCCACTTTTCTCACCCATCCACCAACCCCATGTGTCCCCCCTTACCCGTGTATCCTAAATTCTAAACTTAGCATATAATTTATTTAATAATTAATAAATTAAATATAATTAATAAATTAATATATAATTTATATAATAAATTATAAGTAAATTTAAATATAAATTATTAAAAATAATATAATAAGTACACGCGGGGACACTTGAACCCAAAAATAGCTGACAGAGTAAGGATTAAAATTTCATACCTGTTTTTTTTTTTAAACTGTTCCTGCCCCACACTTTTTGGGGACAAGGATGGGGAAGACAAACCTGCTCCCACTTCATGCGGTTGCCAACCCTATTGTAGTAGCCTTCCAACCCCCTCTTCCCTTTCCTTTTCTTGCCCACCCCCTCCCTTTTCCCAGTACTCCCTTTCTCTCCTCCTCTTTTTTCCTAACCACCCCTCCCCTTCCTTATTCATTGTCCTCATGCTTTATATCCCATTTCCCCAACCCCTTTTTGCACCTTCACTTTTTCTTCAACAATCTTCCATTCCACCTCCATTTTATTTTTTATTTTTTAATTTTTAATGGCTAAAAGCCACCACAAAATATAATAAAAGAGGATGATCTACTTACTCCAAGAGATTTAGTGTTTGTTTGACAATAGTTTTATAAAACTGTTTTAAGTATTTTAGTGTTTACTTGACAACAGTTTCAAACAAATAGTTTTATAAAACTGTTTTCAGTATTTTAGTGTTTGATTGACAACAGTTTTATAAAACTATTTTCAGTATTTTAGTTTTTAAAAACTAAAAAACTTGCTTGGGTAGTGTTTTCTGAAAACAGTTCTGGTTTTTTAGTTTTTAAAAACTAAAAAACTGGAACAATGAAAAGTAGTTTTGCTTTTCAGTTTTCTGTTTTTGTTTTGAAAACTCAAAATACAATAAGAATATGCTATTTTTTGCTTTTCATTAATGAAATTCTAATAAACATGAACAAGTTTTTCCATTTTTACATCTTCAAAACAGTTTTCAAATATCACTTGTCAAACAGGTTTTTTTTTCTTTTCTTCCTGAAAACAATTTTTTAAACAATTTTTGAAAACTCTTTTCAAAAACTAAAAAGAAAAACCAAATCAATCAAGCCCTTAGTATTTAAAAACTAAAAAACTTGTTTGAGTAATGTTTTCCAAAAATAGTTTTCGAAAACAGTTCTAATTTTTTAATTTTTAAAAATTAAAAACAGGAACAACCATAACGAGTTTTGTTTTTCAGTTTTCTAACTTTATTTTGAAAATGCAAAACACAATAAGAATATGTTGTTTTTTGCTTTTCATTAATGAAATTTTAATAAATATGAACAAGTTTTTCCATTTTTACATATTCAAAACAGTTTTCAAATAACACTTACCCAACAAGTTTTTTTCTTCTTGTCAAAAACATATTTTGAAAACTATTCTTGAAAACTCTTTTCAAAAAGTAAAAAACAAAATCAAAACAATGAAGTCCTTACTCTTCCTCCAAACCTTTTATTTTCTCAAAATTTAATGATTAAGATTACTTACTCATTAAAAAAAATAAAGGGTAAAGATAAAAAGTAAATCTCTTAGACTTATTATTGAAGTAAATCCCTCTTCATAATAAAAACAACTAGAAAATTTAATTAATAAAATAATAATAAGCATAATGGCATATAATCATTTAACGACTAAAATAAATAGAATGACTAAAATGTTGGACAAAAAAAATCAACAAAAAACTTGTGTACCAAAATAATAAATTTAAAAAAGTTCAAATACCAAAAATATAATTTATCCTAAAAACTACTAGTGACGAGACTATAAATGAAAAATTCCATCAAAGTGATAATTATACACAATAGTAGAATATATTGAAAACCTTTTAAAAATGAAAGTAAATTATATAAAAAAAAAGAAAAACTACTCCATGTAACAATAAATGCAACCGTGAACACTATTTCACATATTTCAATTTCTTTACAAGCAAGTCAGCAAAAAGGAACCCTCACAATTACACAAAACTAAGGGCACCCAATAGGGCAGTACAAGAACCATGGTTCAAAGACTTTAAGTAACACAAATGCTGTCTCAAAATCTATTATTCTTTTACACTTTTTTCTTTTTCTAAAGCTCACCACTCCTTTGTGACAAAAATAGAGTGCCCTCAAGTAATTCTTCCTAAAAGAAACAGTAACCTAAAAAATCTAAAATAGTAAAAAACATAAGAAGTAAACAAGAGAGAAGAAGACCTACACCTAATTTTGCTTTCACAGAAGTGATTGATTGTTTAAAGTATACTTTGCTAAATTTGTTTCAATCTTTCAGAAAACTCCGTTGGACAAATCACTACCCCATCTATACAAAGACCACCTTTGGTGTGAGTGCAATCAATTTGGGCCAAAGAAAACTTGATGTTTGTTGGCCCATTGGGTTTCTCGATTACAAAGTCTCCAACATGGTAGTGGGCCCACTCTCCAGGCCCACGCAAATAGGACTGTGAGAGAGAACGTTGACCGTCCAATGTTGATAGTTGAAATCTAACGGGCTTGATTTCCCAACCATGGACTTGATTAAGGTTGCACACGCGCCGGCCCAATCTCTTGGAAGGCTTTCCCAATTGAAGCCTGAAAAATATGCTGTAGTTTCCCTTTGGAAACTCAAACTCTAGCTCTCCTATCACTTCAACCCACCACATTTGTTGAAGATATGCTACACTCTTGAACCTGCATCATTCAAATCAAATCTTCAATAAGTTTGTTTTATTTTCACATTAAGGGATTTAAATGTAAATATTTGTAATAACTCATGTATTACATATATAATAGACATTTGGATTCCTCGTTCCTGTGAGGGGTCACTGTTATTATTGTTAACATAAAGGTTCACCAATTTTGCATATAAATATTTTTTTTAACATAACAAGATAATTTTATCTAAAAAATATAAGATATATGATTTTGATATTTAATTTTTTTTGGAAATGAATTATTATATATATAATTTTTCATATAAATCTACTCTTAATAAGTAGTGCAGTGGCAGTTGGAATCCTTATTCAGCAGTGAAAAACATAACCTTTTGGCTTTCAGGCTCATTAGATTGAGCATTTCCATATATATCATTTTAAAATGAGGGTAGGGATCAAGACACAAAAAAGAATTCCCTTGGTTTTATTTTCTCAGGTAAAAGATTCAATTAAATAATATGTATTTTATAGAAGAATAACAATTCTTAGTCAATTGTATTACGGATAATGTATGATAGAAGACATTTTATTAGTAAAGAGAAACCACAGAGCAAAGATAGTTTCGTTGAGTTTGGATATATGATCTTCAACTATAACCTTAAACATACAATATTAATTAACTAATATTACTTTCCTTGATAGAAGTCCTTTTCAGCTATTGGTTAACATTTTATAAATGCAAATTGCTCTTTGTTATTTATTTATCTAAAAGATGCTGACTAGGAAGAGTTAGTTGATAATAGTCTGAACTTTAATTATTGATTGATTACTTTTTCATAGAAGTCCTTGTCAACTTGTTTTATACTATTCTCTAAGTGCAAATTGCTTGCACTTTCGTTCTTTGTTCTTTAATTACCCTATAAGATGTGAATGGCTGACTAGGACGAATCGCTTTCCCATGGTAAAGCAAATTGCCAAAAGGCTTTTTGATATAAATATATGAAAACAAGCCACTTGTCACGAATTTTCTATTTCAAGAGTCATAAACATTTTAGCAGTGTAAGTTTTTTTGGAAGGCATTTAAGTATTGCTGTTGCAATCGTAATTCATGAAAAAAACCAATATTTCCCTCCATGAAATAGTGGTCGTGGTCTTTGCCATTAATAAATAACTATTTTTATTCTCCATACAACTAAAATAACTGTTATTCCTCAGAAAATAAACTTTTATTACATGTTTTTAGTTGTAATATCCCAATGCATACAAGGAAACAATTTTGGCTTCCATGTGCTGGCTTTGGATTTGTATGAAAATGACTTTTACTGAAAAAGTTCTATTTAATATCTATATGTTTACCTCATTGATGGAGAAAACAACCTTAATGTTGATTGCAACACGAACCATCAGAAATTAAATTATATAAAGAAAGAAATCACGCGTGATGGTTTGTTTTCTCTAAATCATTTACCCTAAGAAGTATATCTTTATCCAATTTATGAAAACATAATCAAACCAATTTTTGGACTCTGATCAGAAGCATTTTACAACCTTAATTGCATCTATTGAGGTTTCAGTTCCAGTTCCAAGATCTTAGTTTCTTGTATTGTTTTTATATTAACAAATTTTTATCAAAATGATATTTTAATGGTAAGGAACTAAGAATTACCCTTGGTAATTTTTCAATTTTACAAAAAAGTAAAATAAAAAATAAACAACATCTGCATCTCCAGCATATATAACTTGGTTTTGGAAAAAATAAAAATAAAGTATCTGCACCTCTCTCACCTGGATTCCTCAGTTGGAATATAATTCCAATATCTTCTATCATCTATTCCTGTAATCTTGAAGGATTTTGATGACATGAACAGACAAACTTGTCCACTGCATCTGTGCAGCCAAACTTCCTATATCCACAAAGGAACAAATCAAACTTGTCAATGCAATGAAGAGAAAGAAAAAATGAAAACAAGAAGAAAAATTCAAAGGGAAATTAAAACACACCATACTAAACCCAAATCAATTATCATTAGTTAAAGATATTGATATGCTGAAGACCCGATCCAATATATAATTAAGAAGATTATTGAGTTACTTACTTTGGTACCACCATCAAAGAAATTGGGTTGACACAGTTTGGCATAGATCTCTTTCTTGGTGATGGAACCAAGATTTTGTTGACCAAGTACTTTGTTGACAAGGGATTTATAGTTTGGGGGCAATTTTGATTCCCATACAAAGTCAGCTGAGGAAGCTCTGTGAAAAGCCTTGTTGACTCTGGCCAATGTGCAAATCTCTTGTGGATCAAAACTCATCATCAATGAAGAGATGCAATTCTCAGGAATATCATCAAGACAAGTTTCTGAAGGCAAAGAAAAGGTGCCCCCATCATCATTTTCTGCTGCAGTTGTGGAAACACCAGCCCCCATAATTGAGGACACAAAAGAATGATATGTGTTGAGTTGGTTGAATTGAAGAGATTAGAGAGTGTGGTGAAAAGGGGTGGTTGTGTGTGTTGGTTTAGTGATAAAGGAGGAGGTGATAGAGCAGAAGAGAAAAAGAGGGAGAAAGTGAAGGTGTTTGCATTATTTATTGTGTTGGTGAGTTTAGATGATGAAACAAGGGCTTGTGGCACATTGTGTTTCGGCTTATATTATAAGAAAGACACTTGTGGTGTGGTGGGAGCTTGCGGAAAAGGGTATATAAAAAAGTGAAAATTGTTTGGGTCCATTCTTCTAATTTTGGAACATGAAAAATAATATGTAATTAAAATTTAAAAGTGGACGTGTCCACGAGTGTGCACGAATATCATATGGGGACTTTGTGGGGGCGTTCATTAATTGTATTCTTTGCATAAATACATATATTCTTTACGTGTGGAGACTGTGGGTGTCCTATTTTCCCTCTCTCTGCCTCAAGTATTTCTCTTTTTCTTCCAGCTTTTATCATTTTTTGTTCTTGTGGATATGGATTAGAATATATATATACACACATTTCGAAGGAAAATAGTCCCGATAAATTTCGTCTCGATTTTAATATATATGACCATTCAATGTCGTGCTCAACGAGAGGTCCAAAACTGTTGTTTGAAGAAGGTCGATTTGCATTGATTTCAATCATATTTGATCGAAAAAATAACATATTTAATATTTTAAGGCTATTTAATGGTTCTATAAAAGGCTATTTAGTAGTTTATTATAATGTTATTTTTGTTCATTTAATCATTATAATTATACGTTATCTCGATTACTTGCATTAGATTTTGTGAAACAAATACTTACTAACAATACAAGTGAAAATTACTTATCCATGAATATGGTAAAAAGTTTTATATTAACATTTAATTACAATTCTTGATATATAGTAGATTTGTTGATTTTGTTTAATATTTTAAAAATAAGATATATGAAAGATTATAATTCAATATTGTGTAAAATTATTTTACACTACCAATGTATCAATATTGTTAATCTCATAATAAAATATGAAATTAAATGATACTTTAGGCTTTATTGAATTAAAAATTTTGAGTTATATTTTTTTTTATTTTTAAACTCTCATTCATTTTAAATTTAAATAATATTCGAGTCCTAAAAGATAATTCTCTTTTTATTTTTGTCTTTTAAATATATATTTTTTTAATTTCGTTTTTAAACATCTGTTGGTTTAGTTTTAGTTTTTGTTGTAAATTGATAATTTTATTTTTAGTTTTTATTAATTAATTTTTTTTTTAAAATTTAGTGACTTACAATGCTAGGAAGGAATTTGAAAGCAATAGTAATGTATAATTTTTTTTAGAATAAATTGTATTTTTAATATCTTATTTGTTTAAAATAGTTTATGATATCAGATAAATTTATAAGTGAACTTAAAAATACAATCTATCCAAAATAATCTATGATAGAATATGATAAAAAGTAAAGACAATCTCATATCCTATATGTTTGATGTGCACTAGATAATATGTCATTATAGTATTGTGTTGTCCCATGGAGTGTTTGATGAAAGACATTAAATCACATTAGGATACGATATAAATATATAAAAATGATAGAATTGTCTTTTAGTTACATATGATTTTATTAAAAATTCTTTTAAATTATTTTTAATTGAATATAATTTTAGTATATATAATTATAATTAAATTATACCATAAATTTTATGTATAATAATAATAATAATAATAATAATAATAATAATAATAATAATAATAATAATAATAATAATAATAGTAGTAGGTCATTTAGACAAAGGAGAAAAAATATCTTATCATATCTTGTCATTTCCTAGCTTAGTCTCCCCGATGGGATAATAAATCTACTCAGCAAAACGATAACATTTTTTTTTATAAACAAAGAATTTCATTAAAGGGTATAAGGATACCCATTTATATAAAGAGGAAGGAATAAGGATGGTTGGATAATACTACCAAAGCAAAGAATTAGCCAACCATCACAATCCCTATTCCTAAACAAAATGATTTATAACAATGAACCTGCACACAGTAATAGTTTATCCTACTATCACTACCTATTACCAAATGAAACCATCCCAACATCAGAGCTAACTATTCCCACAATGACAACCCATCCAAACAAAACATATAATTTCACCCAAGATCATTCCCAACATACTCAGCCCCTACAATACAACTAGTAGGATTCAGAAAGCCAATCAGAAAATAAGTATGTGAAAGTTGAGTTAAGAGAATGTAACCAAGCCCACATGTAATATTGAATTTGTTGCATTATTCTGCCAGTTTAAAAAGTGTTTCCTTTGAAAAAGCATGAGTTCCTCTGATTCCACAAACACCAAACAATTATTATCTACACTACCTTCCACCTTTGGTTGTTGCATCTGTTGGGAACAAACTGAGGGGGTTAAACACTAGGGAGATGTACAACCATGTGACACGAGCCTATATATAAGAGAACATGACACCACCTTTAACCCAAAACCTTAAGGCATTAGGTTATGGGTCTTTCTCACTTATATATTACTCAACTTCCCAATTTCTAACTAATGTGGGACTTCAACTCACACTTGCACTCCAACAATCTCCCCCTCAAGTGTGAGTCCTTTCCACATTGTAAACTCCCCTTTGAGCGGAAGCATACATTTTAACGGCCCCACGGAACACAAGGGGACACGCCTCCTGAAACCCTTAGTAGGAGGACTTTCGATGAAGGGAATCCACCGTCAACCTGCCGATCACAACCATCGGCTCTAATACCAGTTGTTGGAGTGCAAGTGTGAGTTGAAGTCCCACATTAGTGTATTGGTATTAATCAATTATATTTTATCATTATCTGGCAATTTAAGATTTGGTGATAATCATATCTTATAATATCTTTATGATTATTTGAATGGGATTATAGTAAGATTGACTCTGTAATGGGTTGAGTCAATCATAAAAAAAGCCCATTTGAGGGGTCTCTGCCTACCCTGGGGGATTATAAATTTGCCATCCCATTAAGCAAATTACAAAAACAACAATACACATTCTCTAAAATAATCCCCTATAAAGTAGGTAGTAAAATCCTCAAGAGTTCTTATTGAACTCATATCTCTACAATAATCATTCCTAGGGTTTTTGTTCTTGAAGATCAAGAACTTCAATTCAATATATTTGAGGTACACAAATTCTCTTTTCTCTATCTTTTTATATTTAATTCTCTATACATACTATAATCTTGTATCTATTGATTAAAGGTTTCCTTTTATTTCCATCAATTGGTATCAGAGCCAAATTAGATACATATTATGGTTGTTTTCTATTAGAGAATTATTATTGTTTTCTATTAGAAAATTAAATTTGAATTGAAGATTTTTTTGTGTTATTAGTGAAATTTTATAATATAGTTCACTATTATCTTTTTCACAAAAAAATAAAAATAAAAATGAGGGTTTACGCTACTTGTTATTGTTAAAATAACATGTTAAAGTTTCATTCTCTTACCCTTACATGGGTAACTTGTATATTGAAACTTCTTTTTAAGTGCTACCCCTTTAAAACCTAGTTTTCTTTTAAATAATTTTGGGGTAAATTGTTTTTAAAATTACTTAATGGTTTTCCTTTTTTTATGTTTGACCAATATGAGTCATTTGTGTGGGCAACATAATATATTTGTGTTAACTTTTACTTTGGAAAGTATTAATGGGGTTGCATAGACTCATTTTTTTATATACCCAAATTTTTGTGATTTGGTCAAGGGAGAACTTTGTCGTTTTGATACGATCATGTATGATGATTCGTGTGTTAAATTCATTCTCAAAAGCATTGAATGTGGTTGCTAATTTTTTATATTCTTATTTTTTCAAAAATACATATTTATTTAATATTTTAATATTATTGGTATTTTTTAGTATAAAAAAAATTTGATTAATTCAAGATTAAATTAAATTTTTTTTTACTGTTATAATCTTGAATTTTTGACCTATTTTCATTGTGATAATTCTTTACAGTATTTGTATTCTCCAATTATACTGTACTCTCTTTAATATTGAATTATCATTTATAAATTCATTTTAGGTTATTTTATTAATTATGCACCATCTTAATTGTCCTTCTCTTATGAGCATAATTTTCTTTATTAATTTGCATTATTATTACCTGTCTATCATGGGTATAATAATGTGAATTTTGTATGTTGGTCATATAATATATATGATTAAAATTATGCAAATTTATTGGACAATATGCATAATTTCTTTTTTCATTTACATAATTATAATTTCACTATTTTGGATGAATTTATGTGAATTTTGTGATATAATTATTTTTTTTTATTGCATTGATGATAACTATACTCTATCGGTGTATTGTTATTAATGTAATTTGGTGTTATACAATATATTTTTCTTGGCTTATGTTAATGATTTTCTTATATCTATCGGTATTAGGATTTTATTGATATAAGTTATAGTACATTGTAATTTCTTTAGGGATTCTCTTTTAACTGAACTTTTAGAATTACATAATGTTTCCTTATTTTTTTAATGTTCAGTTTATTTCCCTCATTTGATCATGTTTAGTTATATTTATATGGAACCAAAATTTACACTCTCATTTCCTTTTGTTCCATATTGACTTATAACTTTTAATTGGACATTTTTCCTTCAAAACAAAAAAAAAATGTTGCATTTTTTGTGGTGCAAATTTTCTATATATATATATATATATATATATTGATAAAGAAATAGTTGAATTTTATTTAGCCCTCTGGGTATTTTTTTGTTATGTCAACTTATTTTTTCTTTATCAAGTGGAAGGATTTTGTATATTAGAATTTTAATTAATATCTTATAAAATAAATTGTTGTGATATAAGGTTTTTTACTTTAAATGTCCAATTAATCATACATGTGCAAAAACAAATGTTCTTGATAAAATTATTTTTTCTTATCACATTATTTGTGATCACATTGTTGGAATCTATATTAAGGATTTTATATTGGTCTCTTGTAAAATATTTTCTTGTATAACAAACTCTCTGTTGATTTGCAATATTAGTATGCAATTCTTGTAAGGACAATATAGGAATTCCAAATTTTAAGAGATTAATTTCTCCATACCATATTTTATAATATTGTTAATGGTATTCTTGTAAAAGCTAGAGGCTTTATTTTGAGATATATAAATAAACCTATGTCCATTATAAATTGTGATGAGAGTTAGAGACTATTATTATTATATCCTTAATATATGCAAGAATAAGTCTCATTTTTCCGCTGCGTGTAATCATGTTTTATTCTCAAGTGTGTAAATATTGCTTATTGTAGCACTTGATTTTTGTTTATGATTACTTGAGAACTTGCTTATGATCTCATATTCTACGTAAACTTATCAAGTTATCCATTTTCTCACTCATGTAATTATTTTTTCAAGATCCTCATATGGGTCAATATTTTTGTAAAGATTGATTAATATGTGGTTAATTATGAAACCATTTGTGAGAATTATTTATTCTTATGGATGAATTTGTAGGTTTCATATTCTTGTTATTTTAACCACTTCTCTCATTAATCATTTGTTATTCTACTACTTTCTAATTTCTTAAGTAGAATAATAGTGAATTTTAATTCACTTTTATTATTATCTTATAAAGTCATCATCCCACTATCACTAGAACTTTTAATACTAGTGTACCCTAATGATAACCCTAATATTTTTTGGTATATTAAGGATTAGTGGGAGTATATATAATCTTGTATTATCTCTCGAAACTTATATATTTTTATTGTCATATAATCATGTGCACATTTAATTATGATATGACATATTCTATAGGGCTTCTCTATTTATTTTTGTCCTATTTTTATTGAGATACATAAAATCCATTGTATCTTTGTAGACATATTTAACTGATGTTAAGGTCATTCTGTTGGGTACTGCACATTAATCCTTTTGGCATACAATTATGCATTGTGCATCTCTTTTACCCAAATTTAATATTGATCAAAATTTTAGAAGTATATAATTTTGTATCATGTCTCGAGACTTATCTATTTGCATTGTCATATATTCTTGTGCACATTTAATTGTGATATGACATACTTTATAGGACTTGACTATTTATTTTTGTCCTATTTTAATTGAGATACATAATTCATTGTATCTTAATAGACATCTTTAATGGATGTTAAGAGCATTTTGTTGGGTATTGCACATTAATTCTTTTGGTATGTAATTAAGTATTGTGCATTTCTTTAACCAAAATTTCACATTTTGTTTGGTCAAAATTCTATAAGTATATTGTAGATGCAATACTCTTATCGAGTATGATTTTCTACTTTGTAAAAAGTGCTTATTATGATAGTACTTCTATTGAGTACAATTTGCACTATTGAAGTACTTATGAATTTTTTTGTTTGGACCAATTATCTAAGTGTTTGCTCAATTGACATTTTGTGGCCACAATAATCTGAGTGTCATTTTATATAAACTAGGTGTCTATGAGGTTTTAGTAGGGAATTTATGGATTTCCTACTTATCTTTGGATTTTTACATAGTCACTCTTTTTTGAAACTCAGATTAGTTAAATATCAAATATTATAGAGCACTTATGTAGCCTATATGTAATTACATATGTTATTAGGCTATGATGAATAATTAGATGCATGTAAATTATGCTTTCTCACCTATATAATTTTTCGGACTCAAGTAAAAAAAATTATATTAATTAAATACTTTTTTATTCACTGATCAAATACTTAACTTCATATGGTTTGGTTAAGTTTTGATGTCTTAGATCAGTGCGAGTCTAAAACTCTGTTATGAGATATGTGTGAAGTAATATCATTTTAGTAACATATCTCTTAGCATCTTTGGATGCTTGAGACCATGTAGTATCATTTTATTGAACTACATTATTCTATATACTTTATGAGAAATATTTATGATATATATCCCTATCGGATATTATTTTGTAGCTCAAATTTCTCATTGTCTAATATAAGATTTGTCTATAATTGTCATTCTAGCTTAATGATTTATCTTTGTATTATTGATTAATACCATCCAAGTGGGAGAATGTTGGAAATAATAGTGGATTGGTATTAATCAATTATATTTTATCATTATCTAGCAATTTAAGATTTGGTGATAATCATATCTTATAATATCTTTATGATTATTTGAATGAGATTATAGTAAGATTGACTCTGTGATAGGTTGACTCAATCATAAAAAAAGCCCATTTGAGGGGTCTCTGCCTACCCTGGGGGATTATAAATTTGTCATCCCATTAAGCAAATTACAAAAACAACAATACACATTCTCTAAAATAATCCCCTATAAAGTAGGTAGTAAAATCCTCAAGAGTTCTTATTGAACTCATATCTCTACAATAATCATTCCTAGGGTTTTTGTTCTTGAAGATCAAGAACTTCAATTCAATATATTTGAGGTACACAAATTCTCTTTTCTCTATCTTTTTATATTTAATTCTCTATACATACTATAATCTTGTATCTATTGATTAAAGGTTTCCTTTTATTTCCATCAGCATCTCCATGCCCTGTAACTTGTATGCTAAATGAAATTGATTCAAGGATCTTGATACATCACTATATAGATTCCAATCCAAGCGTAACATTTATTCCAGATTTGAAAAACCATTTTGCAGTTGAAGACTAAGTGACCACATGTCTCTTCTTGAATTTGACACAGAGGGCATAACCAGTCAGTTGCATTTTGTATTACATTTCTCTTCTCGAGGTTATCTTTGGTTAGTAGACTATCCACCAATAGTCTCCACATGAATATGATTACTTTCAATGACACCTTAGATGACCATAACATCTTCATCCCCTCCATCTGCTTTCCCCCCTATGGCTTTTTGCTGCAATGCTGAATACGTTGCTCTGGTACTGTATGTCCTTGATGGATCTGCTTGCTATTGTTAAGCATCTTCTTGATTTAAGTTTTGCATTATGTTACAAATTATTACCTAAACGTTTGCACAGAATCTAATTCTCATTGGAACCATTGTCTCTTCCATCTAAAATTTCACACCTAATGACCTTCCACCCACTCACCCATATCCACAATCTTTTTTGTCTTCTATTCAGAGTTAGCATATAGTCTTGGAAACCTATGTTGAAGAGACCCTTCACTTGTCTAATCATGCTCCCACAGTTTATTTTTATTTCCCACTCCCATCTTCCATTCTCTCAGGTCTTGAAACCATCTATTTGATTGATCACTCTAACACGCTTTGCCTAAGTCCCTCCACCATATAGACATTTTGGTTCTATCAATTCCCCATTCTAACCCTTCCAAACCCCCGTATTTAGACTTAAGTATTTGGAGTTATAACTCATTTTCACAATTAAACAACTTCCATCTCCATTTACCCAACATTGCTCTGTTAAATGTAGCTAGATTTTTTATTCCTAGACTCCCAACATATTTCTTTACACATACTTTATCCCAACTTACCCAATGTATTTTCCTACTACCAATATCAACCCCCTCCCCATAAGAATTGAGCTTGAATACTTACCCGTTTGTCTATTACACTTACCAGAGCTAGAAAGAAAGAGAAGAAGAACAAAGGCAGAAATGACAGAACTAAGTTTATGAGAGTAAGTCTTCCACCCATGCACAAAGTTTTATTCTTCCAACACACTAACTTGTTTTCAAACTTATGGATGATTGGTTGTCATGTACTAAACCTCCTTGGATTAGCTATAATAGGTATGCCAAGATATGTGAAAAAGGAAAGTTTAGCAATTTTCAATTTAGCAGCTTAGCAAGTCTACACATTTCTATTTGGGATAGGCCAACTGCCCCAAATCTAATTTTATTGAAGTTGACTCTAAGCCCGGAAATCATCTAAAAAATCTTCATTATTCCTTTGGTGGTTCTTATGTTCTCCATTGTCGCTTCACCCAAAAATACAGTGTTATCTGCAAATTGAAATACATTTACCTGTACATTTTCCTTACACATATAACTTTGGTACAAACCCTTCCTAACAACTTCTCTTACCAATGTAGTGAGCCCTTTTGCAATAATGATGAATAAAAATGGTGCTAACATGTCACTTTGTCTAACACCCCTTCTCATAATGAATTCAGCAGTTGGGCTTCCATTAACGAGTACTAATACCATGGTTGATGATAGGCATTCTGATATCCATTTGATCTATTTATTTGTGAATTCAATTCTTTGAAGCATATATAAGAAGAACTTCCAATTAACCGAGTCATAAGCTTTTTCATAATCCACTTTAAATATTAAGCATGTTTCCTTTTTTTCTCTTCGCTTCATCAATGACCTCATTGACTATCGTTACACTTTGCATTAAACCTCTTCCTCCAAGGAATACGCTTTGACGCTAATCTATGACGTCACTCAAAACCTTTTGTAACCTCCTAGCCAATACATTCGCCAAAATTTTGTACAAATTGTTGATAAGTGATTTGGTCTAAATTCACCAAACTCCTTGGGATCCATCTTCTTTGGAATCAATGTGATAAAGGAAGAGTTGAGACCTGTCGGTAACTTCCCATTCACATGAAATTCGTGCATATATCTCATGACATCATTTTGAATTATCTCCCAGAATTGTTTTATAAATTTGAAGTTGAAACCGTCTGGTCCGGGGCTTTTTGAACTTCCACAGTCCTATATTACCTATTTGACCTTCTCAATTGAGAAGAGTTGAATCAATTGTTGGCTCTGATCCTTTGATATCCTCTGGAATTGGACCCCTTTCATTTGTGGTCTGTCCTAATGAGATTCGTCAAATCTATGCTAAAAATATTTCTTTGTTTTGTATTTGACTTCCACTGGGTCTTGCACCCACTGACTCTGATTCTGGTTATGTGGTTTGTTCTTCTCCTCTATTTAATCATGTTATCATGTCACATTTGTGCAACAAACATTAAATAATAACAAGATATAATTTCTTATCTTATCCTGTCACTATTATCCTACTCACCAAATAGGTCCTTAGACTTTCTAAGATCGTGAGAAGTTATTGAATTACTAATGCCACTGTTATGTCTCAGTTAATATTGTTTATTGAATATAAGGATTAAACAAACAAAAAAAGATCAAAGGAATAAATTAAAAAAATATTTAAATGCTTAAAACCAAAAAAGATGTTTTTTTACAACAAAATTATTTAAGTCTTATTTTATTGTTCATAATATATACTTGTGAAGTTAAATTTTCAACTTTCTTTGTTCTTTTCTAGGTGTTACCGAAGCGTTACCAAGAACTAATTATGAGTAATAAAAGTAAGATTGAGTGTATTAGCAAATTTTATAGACATTTGCTACACACATGGCCTTATGGTTTAAGTTAGAATGTATTAGTAAGCAACATCATTAGTGTGCGTTAAGACATTCTTTAGTTATAACTTGCTAACATATTTTAAATAATTTAAAAAATATATTATATATTAATTTTGATATATTTATTAACTATAATTTGACTTTTAAATTATAAATATGACTTATATAATGCAAGTTTTGTATTTTTTCCCCGTCAAAACTAACTCTTATAAGTTATAGTTAAAGGTTAAATCTTTATGAGAGGTATAGATCATTTAAGAAATGAGTTTTATTTCTCTCATCAAAGTCTTTGTCAAACACATGGCAACAATCTAACCCTTAACAACATGCTTAAAAATTTTAATTATCTACCAATTTTACTATACATATTGATTATAAACTATATATATATATATATATATATATATTTTGGAGCAATAATATGATATTCAAAAAAGGCTGTTGAATAATTAATTGTACTCTTCGGCCATTTCAAGTGTGCATGATGTACGAATAATGAAAAAACAAAGCTATAATAGTAAACCTTGACCATTTAAAAAAAATATTAAATATTATTTTAAAAGAACTTTCTTAAATCATCACCTATAAACACAGAATATATAGAATATTGAAAGATAAAAAATAAAACTTACATCATCTCTGAAAAAAAAGAGTAAACGCGTCTATACTTTTACGATTGGAGATAGCTATTTTTATTTCGTCAATACAAAACAACGACTTTCTGAAGAGCTCATGAACTAATTTGTTGGTTAAGAAGGATGTGTAAACGCGTCTGTACTTTTATTTTATTTGGGTATTGTTTGTTAATAAATGTCTTAATGACATTGATTGAAGATATAAAAAAAGAAATGGAGTGATAAAATGATTTAAGGACTCTTAATTGCGCTCCTAATTATCTTGTTTTTTTGGAATAAGTTCTTATTACTTTTTAAATTTTTTTATTTTTCAAATAAAAGACAATAGCCCTCAAGATAAAGAGTTTGCAGTAACGAAGGTGAACAAGGAGTGGTGTCAAAGGTTAGAGTAAGAAATATAAAAAGACAAAGATGGAAGTAAAAAATATGAAAAATAAGCGGAAGAGAATAACCAAAAAGAAAATTCAATGTAATTAATGATATACGATAATGTTTTTTATTTAGAAAACTACGTTGAATAGTTGTTTATTTTTTCTAAAACATCAATTTTTTATTTTTCAACCATTTTTTTTTAAATTTATATTTATGAGCATGCTTTTCAACTTTTCATTATTTCTAAAATAATTTTATTAATTTTTCTGAAAAACACTCAGAGTAAACAACTCCTAGTAATTAAAAGTTAAAAAAATAAGAGAAGAAAATAGAGAAATCACATATTTAAATCATTCAACTGAAAAAAGTAATAAACTAATAATTAATAAAATAAAATATAAAATAAATATTTATTAAACATTATATATGAACAAAATTCAAAACCGTCCCTGAATGTAATTTTATCTGTTTTAACAAAATATTTTTTTTTTAACTCCTGTTGACACATATATCGTTCTCCTCTTAATTTTTTAAGAATAAAGGGATCGAAATTTGCACTTGAATAATTGAGTTCAATGTAAGAAAATAGTCAAAATACCAAGATGATGTTCATGTAGCAAATGTCAAATGGTGATCACACTTGTTAAGATCAGAGAGTTACAAAGTACAGATTGAAAATGAAGCGAGAGTTTATGGGGATTAGGGAGAGAATTATCCAAAGTGGATTGAATTAACCTCAGTCTGTAGAGTCACATTGTTAGAATAGAAATCTCAGTTTGCTGAGTTGGTGTGGTATCCAGATGGCAGGTTCATTTCAACACTTAATTTTTGTAATTTTTATTTTATTTTGAAAAGTATTGTTTTTCGATGTTGAAAGAAGTCATTTCATTAATCTTGTCAACATAAATGAGACCAATTTAAATATTTTCTGAGCATATAAATCAAACCCTGATTTTTATATTATTTGCTATTAATAAATGTTTTAGAAAATTTTTTTTATTAAAAAATAATTTATTATCATTTATGTAAAAATCACTTTTTTTTTTTAAAGAAGTAAAACACCAATCACATTAAAAAAGAGACTGTACAAGATGTTCCATAAGCAAAGTTACTGCTTAAACAAATACCGCAGGACACCTATATATCAAAAGAGTGACAAGAAGCATAATATATGATGTTTCTACCAATCATATAAGGAGAAACATGTGGAGGATAGTCACTTCTATGATCTATATACTATTAAATCAAACACCTTTTGTGCAGAGATATCATTTGTTCTAAATAAAAAATTCCTATGATCCCATAATGTTAAGACACCTACTGAGCCTATTGCTACCCATTTTGGTTGCATTTTACTTGTTTTAGAAATTCACATATGGAAGTTGTGTTGATTGACTGTCCTAGATATGGTCACTGAGTATCTAGCAATATATTGCCCCAAACAAAATTGGAGGAGAATACATATGGGAAGAAAAGATAATCAAGTGATTCTCCAACCACCTTGCAAAAGGGACGAAGGTGTATAACAATTCATTTGATTAGGTCATCACATGTTGATGCATCATTCTCCAACCCAAAATTTGTACCTTGAAGGGGACTTTAGCTTGTCATATAGACTTTAGTTTGTATATATGAGAGACTAAAATGTCATACGCAACTTTAATGTCTAAGACTTTTAGTATTTGCATACGTATTAAATATCTTTTCTTGTTCTATATTACTAAAAAATTAGTTTACAAATTCTACCTTACCTAACTTTTTTCTTTGCTTCTATCAACCACAGGCAAAAAAAAAAAAAATAAATTATTACGTGATCTAGCTTAAGGCTTATTTAATTAATGTGGTCATAAGACTTTAGTTTTTTAAAATGTAAACTTCACGACCTGGTAAGGTTTGGAAAAAGAAAATTGTAAATAAAGGAAAAACACGAAAGTCAATGTGAATCAACACATTTTTTTGTTTTACTTTAATTTAAATATTTTTATTTATTTACATTTTATTTAATTATACCAAACACAATTAATGATAGTAGTCATGGATAGTAATAATAATAATAGTATATTATTATGATAGAAGTAAGTGATATTAATATAATTAAGGGGTTCAAAATTGAATCAAACCAAATTGAAAACTAAACTTGAATCGTTTAAAAAATCGCAAAAAACATGTGGTTTGGTTTTTATAATTTTCAAAATGCATCACTCAGTTTGGTTTGCAATTGAAAATGTTGAAACCACATCAAACAAACAAATAAAATTATTCTTCCCTAGTTATTTTAGCAAACCCCTAAGAAGATATATATACTTATTTATTATTTTCTAAATTTATAAGATTTTGACATAATCTTTAATTAAGATTTTTAATTAATATGAATCAGTTGATCAATAAATATTTTAGCAAAATTATTTGATATAATTTTATTGGATACAATTTGACGATAATCACTAAAATGTAATGTTTAAATAAATTGATTCTTTATACTTTAACTTTAATGGTTGTTACTTTTATATGATTTTGTTGGAAGTGACTAAACTTTTATACAATTTTGGAAATAATTTTTTTGATGTATTTTTTAATACTTAATAATAGAAATTTTAAACTGCACAACAAACCAAAATTGTATAATTTCACTATTGGTTTGGTTTGGTTCAAATTTTATAATTAATTTAAATTGAACCAATTCGCACCGTATTTATTTTTATAATTTGGTTCATACTAGTTTTAAACTCAAAATCATACCAAACCGCATTAAGAACACTCCTAACTACAATAATGATTATAATAAGAGTTAATTACGAATGTACCTCTTCAAGTTCATTAAAAATACCAATACACTTACATTACCCTCTTATTTTTATATATTCATTACACTTATATTTCTTGACCTTACCTTAACATCCCTCATGGGTACGGAAGTAATGTTAAAAAAAAAAAAAAAAAAAAACAAAGAAGTACAAGTGCAATTATACTAAACTTTAAAGGATGCATTCATAATTAATTGTTTAATAGTAATAAAGATTAGATTATTGTGATAATGGATGATAATGACTTCCATAATAATCATAGTTGATATGGTCAATTATTGCGTGATTAATAATGATAGTAAAAATTTGACGGGTGATGATAATAATAACAATGATAAAAGATTATTGTTATAGTCTGAGATAAAAATGTTGAATAACATGTTTATGTAATTAAAAGAAAAAAGTCAAACTATTTATTTTATGTTTTAAATATTCATGTAAAAATCATTTTTTAAAATAAAGTTAAATGCTAAGTTAACTTGTTTTAGGTAAAAAATACTAACATAATGATGATATTTATGTTTGAATTTGTTTCCTTTTCTTATTGATTTTATATTAAACATCCGGATATTTATTAAAAAATTAAAATTGTTTCCTATATTGTATACTTGTGGCCCGGGTACGATCTTATCCACTCTCGGTTCCAGGCATATGAAACATGTACTGTTGCTCTTTGTGACGTCTATGGAAACATTCAAACAAAGACATATTTATAATAATAATATATGCAACTGTCAATGCAAAGTCGATTGAACGTAAAAGCATTGACATGATCTATTGCTATCTTCAAACAAAAGAATTGCTGGTCCCACAAAAGCGGGCCAGAAATTTTATTTAAAGAGTCAAGATAAAATTTTTAAAAAAATTATTATTTTATATGAAAAAAATTTAGATAATTAAATTATAAATAAATATCTCAATATTATATATTTTTTAATATTTATAATTTTTTTATCCTTTTTATTATCATATTATTTATTATATTTTTATTTTGCTCTCTTTTTAAACGTTAACTAACATTAATTCTTATATATAATTTATTTATTTTAAATATTAAAAATTTTATATATTTTTTATAAAAATTTAATCTAATTTATAAATTTAGGAGATCATAATCCTTCCCGTCCCCCGCTCATGTAATTTACTAATTTAGTATTTTTCACTTTTTTATTATTAACTAAAACTTCATCGTTTTTTTTTTGGTAAAACAAATTTTTAATTGTGATAAATTTTTAAAACTATTCTATTTAAATATATTTTTAATTATTTATTTTATTACAGGAAAACATTCATTTTATTTATATTATATATATTTCATCTCTCATCTTAATTCTTACATGGTTTATATATATAAACATAAATGAAAATTCTCTAGTTTAAATTTTTTTCTGAATCAATAAATGATACATAATTTGATGAACAATATTTATTAATACTGTTTATTGATTAGTTAAAAAAAACATAAATTTAAAACAGAAAATTTTCATCTCATATGATATAAATACTGTATATATATAATATATATACTTACATAACAGATGGAAGAAGTCCGTTCAAAATATATCATTATATTATTAAAACTAATATTATTATCAAATCAATTAAGTATTCATATAAAATTATAGATAACTATATGATTAATGTTGAACTTTATCACAGAGTTTGATTGTATTATGAAAGTTCATTAGGACCAGAATAGATCTCAATATTCGCTATAAATTATTTTACAAATAAACTTTCCACATTAATAGTGAAAATTGGATCTATGTTTTTGTTTGATATAAGTTTGTTCTTATCAATTATACAAATTTGTATGTCGTTTGTTAAGCCTTATACAAATGTAAAATTATATAAGCCACAAACTCTAATATTATAGTTAATTAATGTAGTTGGAGTTGATTGGAGATTAATAATTAGGGTTTCTTTCTTTACTCTTTCAAATTTTATTTTTAAAAGAGTTTTTGGAGCGATGACATCCACTAGTTCTATGGCTCTAGGGTGTTACGAGGAATGAGGAACAAACAATGCATACCTGGCACTGAGTCAGCATAAGTGTGAGTATTGAACCATTGAGGATAGGTTTGATTTGTCCAACAAGTCTAAAACAAGATGCTGAGTAGGTCAAAAAGCTAATAATTGCAAATTTGGTTCTGTTGCCTTCCTGAATATGCATTTTCCTCCATCGCGAGTTGGCCCAAAAAAAAAGAAAAAAAACTTTATTATGATTAATGCAATTAATGCTGACGATGAAAACAAGAAAATATGTGTGCTTGGAATACAAATTATTCTTTTACCATGAACTTTGCATCATTTTTTTATTGTCTCTCATTTACCCCATTTTTTTCTAGCTTCCAACCATCTATCTCACTTTGATGGGAGTGTTTATACATCTGAACTAATTGTGAATCTGGGAATACAAATTGATTCAAGATCTGTGAATCAATTGTTATAATTGAATAAAATTTAATTTAATCTGATTAAATTCCACTATAAACTGATCTTATTACATATTTGAATTTTGAAAAAATTTGTAAATAGTAAATCTATTTAATTTAAATTTTAATATTTTTATTATATATATAAAAAAGGTGTAAATAGATATTGACAATAAAATTTAAAGTTAAAATATTATTTATAGATTGAAGATTTAAAGTGAAAAAAAAATATATTAAATAAAAAGGTGATGAAGATTACGAGTTATTAAACATTATTGTTTTTTAGCTTTTTAGGATTTATATTTTATTATTTATAGACTACTTTATATGTAATTTTACTAATATATTATTTTGAAAAAAAAATGTATATCTTAATATTTTGTTTACAATTTTTTATATTTTCTATTTTATTTTTTATGTTTTATAGAAAACAAAATAAATCTAAAACACTTTCTTTGTAATATGTAGATTCAATATGATACATTTTTAATCGGATTAAATTGTTAATTTTATTTTTTACAAATTCGATTCAATGGAATCCGATTAAATTTTATCATATCAGGTTTCATTTTACCTCATTCACCTGATCCCTTAACACATTTTGATGATCCATTTAAGCACCTACTGTCAATTTCATTTTCTTAAATTTTAGGCACTAAAAAATTATATGAATGACTAGATATTTGTTCTGATTCCAACAAATTAGGTTCTCAAAGAGAAAATGAAAAACTTAGGTGAATTAGTTTTGGATTTTTTTTTAAATTTTAAAAAGAGTTTTGAAAAATGTGTTTTTTTAAAAGAAGTTGAAAAAAAGTTTATTCATTTATATATTGTGTAAAAATATATAAATAAAAATTATTAATATTTGCAGAAGTATTATTAATTAAAAAGAAAAAATCAATCTGTCAATCAATTACTTAAACTTTAATTGTTCACAGTAAATCTATTTTCTAAATTTTGTATGTCTTTTTTTTGTATATTAAAAGTATTGCTCAGAAGAACATATTTTTGTATGACCATATGAGATAAGAGTAGAGTACTTTAACAAAGGAATGAGAAAACATCTTCTAATTGTTTTTGCTTTAGTATTTAAAACACCTATTTAAAAATAATCTGTCTAACCTTTATAGGATTTGGATGAGAAATTGGCTGCTAAGTGTAAAATCATCTTAAAAAATACATTTTAAAACAAAAAAGTTAAAACTAAATAAAAAAAACGATTAATACCCTTTGTTCTTGTTAGTTTATATTATATGTAATTATACTTTTTTTATGGTTTTAAAAAATGGATGAAACTGGTCTGTTTAACAAAAAATAAGACCCATGTTGAATTCACTAAAATCAAACCCATATTTAGTTCACTATTTCTAATAAATCAAGAATCAAGGAAATTAACAAAAAACCAAATGAACCAGTAAAGAATAGAGAATTGACTAAAATTGGTTAATTCATGGTTTTTTTTTTTAAATTTTATGCATTCAAATGAGAGATATTCTGATAAGTTATTGTGAAATAAAAAAAATATTTAAAAGACTTTTTTGCAAAAAAAAAAATAAAAATTCAACGACTCATTAATTGTGTATATGAGGAATCAAAAAATTTGCAATACAATAGTGTGCATGAAACCCAAGTTCATGGTGTTGGAGACTTTTCTTAGTTGTTAGCCTCTTTGCCAAACCTTGATCATATAATTTAAAATATAAATCAAAAAGTCATTTTAGATAATGTAAAACTTTACCTTTTTGTAATATTACAAAGATAACAACACATATTATATTTGTATACTATAAATCATATATACTTTAATTTTTGCTTAATATATTACTATATTAGTAAAAAAATATTAAAAAAAATACTTTATTGAATCTAGTTCAAACCGAGTTTGAACCTTTGAATCCTAAACTCATGTCTTTATTGGTTTAATGATTAGTTTAGTTTTCAAAACCTTAATTTTTTAGTTCTTTTAAATAATTTAATTTTAAAATTAAATTAAACTTACCATTTTATTGCATTTTCAATCTAAAATGCTAACATAATTATTTTTCTATTTTTTTTAAAATAAGCAAATTTTTATTCAGCAAACATAACTCCCACTAGTCACAAGAGGTGATAGGGGAGAGAGCAGATTACAAGTACATAACACAATATAAGGATCTAGGCAGACATCTTCCCACAAACCACAACTTATGACATACCCCACCCATAAACTTACAAAAATAAGAAATACATCATAGTTACACCACTAAGAACTAACATTTCCTAGGAAAGTTATACATATCTTTTCCCAATTCTAGGGAAGCATAATTTTGAATGAGTAGAACACTCAACAAAAGATATTGAGAAGGTCCTTATAGAAGCCTTTTACCCACAACCAATCCTTCTGCAGGAATAGCTGCCAGATCTCCTCTGCATTGAATGGTTCACCTTTAAAAATTACTACGTTTCTAGCTAACCAAATTCTCCACACAATTGCCATCCAAATTACACTTAGGTTATCCTTAGTAAGTTTACCTCTTGAGATAGAAAACCCCAAATGTTGCCAAAAGCTGGATTCACACTCAGATGGAAAAATTGTCATATATCCTAACCATTTATAACAGTACATCTAGACAAGATAACTAGACTTACAAGTAAAGAGCAAGTGACTTACAAACTCAGATCTCGAATTGCATATAGGACACATAACATCAACTGAAAGAATGATATTTCTCTTAACCAATTTGACCTTTGAAGGAATCTGATTATGCGCTGCCTTCCATGAGAAAGCAGCAACCTTAGATGACACCTTTGATCTCCATAGTCTTTTGAAGAACAGAGAAGTTTGACCTTGAGCACCTCCATAAGCTAACTTGTAAGCTTTATTCACTAAGTATTGATCAGAATGAACTGGTTTATCTCCCCACCCCCAACTTTCCTTCATCTCTTGCCTTAGAAGAACCTTTTGCAACACCCCTCTTAGCTCATTCACTCATTCTTCCTCCCAACTAAACAAGTCCTTCCTCCAACTAAACCTCCAAACCCATCTCTGATCACACCACCCCGACACCTTTCACCCCCCTTCCCAGAACTTAAACAAGGACCCATCCCCAACTAATGGTTTAACTGTACCAAAGAACCACTCATCCATTCCCTTCGAAGGTTACCTTCAGGATATCATTGCACCATTGAGAACCACCTCTCATTTGCCTCACAACCAGATCTCTTCTAATCTCAACCCTATATCTAGTCTCTAGAAATTTATATAGAGTGAATTCCCCCCTGAAGAATCCGCCACTGCCATTTGCTAAGGAGAACTTTGTTGAAAGCCACCACATCTTTGATTCCAAGGATGCCACAACTTTTTTCTTTGCACACTTGCTCCCACTTTATCCAAGCTACTTTGTTGCACTCTTCCGAGCCACCCCACAAAAATTTCCTTTGCATAGATTGGATGCTCTAAGACACCTTCTTCGAACCTTGTAAAAAGACAAAAAATAAAGAGGAATGGAAGAGAGAGTTGATTTGATCAGACAAATCTTCCCTTCAGGGACAAATTTTTCTGTTACCACAGAGTTAATTTAGATCTCATTTTATCAATAACTGACCTCTAAACCCACTCACACCTCACATTAGCTCCCACAAGAACCTCTAGGTAAGTAAATGACATTTGCAAAACCCCATAGTTAAGGATCATTGCAAAGAAATCCAACTCATGCATCTGCACCATAACACCTCCCAAACTACTCATTTTGAAATTAATCTTTAGACCTGATGCTAATTCATAGCACCTTAAAGCACTCTTTAATGTATATACGTTTTGGTGATTAAGAGAAATTATAAAGATAGTGTCGTCTGCGTATTGTTGGATTGAAACCCTAAGATCATGATTTCCTAACTTGATACCAGATATAAGATTTACTGCCTAAGCCTTCTTGATCATCCACCCAAAACCTTCCACTACAATTAAGAATAAAAAAAGAGCCATTAGGTCCCCTTGCCTCAAGCCTTTTTGCATACAGAACTCCTTAGTGACACTTCCATTAACTAAAACAAAGACAGACAAAGATTAAAGACATCATTGAATTCAACCAACCCATCTTTCCTTGAACTTAAAACGTCTAAGCATATAGAACAGAAAATGTCAACTAACAGAGTCATAAGCCTTTTCAAAATCAACTTTGAACACCAAAAGGGGCTTTTTACTTTGCTTTGCCTCCTGAATTACTTCATTTACTATCACCACATTGCCAAGAAGATGCCTCCCTTTAATGAATGCAATTTGCGATTCTTCAATGATACTAGGCAACATCTTTTGGAGATGGAGTGTTAACACCTTTGTGGTGATTTTATAAATTATGCCAATTAAAGAAATTGGCATGTAGTCCTCCAGGCCACTGGGGCAATTCTTCTTGGGAATCAGGGAGAGAAAAAAGGCATTTGAACCCTTTAAGAGCTTCCCATTCTGATGAAAATATGACAATATCTTGCAAATATTCTCCTTTAGCAATTCTCATAAGTGTTTCACGAACTTTATATTGTAACCATCCGACCCCGAAAATTTTGAACTATCACACTCCCAAATAGCACTTTTGATTTCTTCCTTAGAGAACTCTTTTTCTAAATAATTTCTTTGGGCATCCAAAACTCTACGGAACTCCATTCCATCTAATCTCACCCAGCATCCCCCTGAGATTGGAATTTATCTTGAAAGAATTGTATGACCTCTTGCTTTACTTGGGTCAGGTCATCAATCCATTCCTCATTGGCTAGCAGACTAATTTGTGATAAGGTAATCGATAACCTTATTATGGTAATTGATTACCCTTCGAAATTTTTGGGTACTTAGATTACTGCTCTCTGGAGTAATCGATTACTTGAAAATAGTAATCAATTATTCCAGAGACCATGCATTCTGGACCAATTTTGAAGCAGGATATAAGGTAATCAAGTAAGCAATCGATTACCCTACTGCAGAACTCATATAAAAGCATTTTAAAACAGGTTTTCAACAGTTTTTGGAATACAAATGAAAGGTCCATTGAATGTTTGCTATTGCTAATTGATTTACCCATTTTTCTCCAAGAACAAAACCCATTTTTTACGATTTAAAGATTCAAGAATTACATGATCTAAGGAAGAGATTATTGTGAGATTTTATCTTTCTTGCAGGGTATTCATCACAAGATCAGGTGATATTGTTCTATACCTTTAACTTTGTGTTTTTGAACAATCTTGGACAATATCTTGAGATGTTCTTGAGATTGTTGTGAAATCTTGTAACAGGGGTGTTGTGAATGAGGCATTGTGAGTGGCAGGGTGATACAGTTTAGCAAACTCTTGTAGGGTGCAAAAGGAAGCCTTTTTTGTGTGGTTTAAATCTTTTCGAGATTAAAATTTGTATGTGTAGTGTGCATGTATGAGATTTTAGTAAAAAGAAGATTAACAAAAGGCTAAGTCTGTAAACTAGATAAATATCAGGTTGATCGAACTAGTATAAAACCACTGTGCAAAATCTCTCTTTCCTTACACTCTTTAATTCTGTTTTAGATCGAATTCTTGATGCTTCTTTAAGTGAGTTTTTGCAACTGCACCTTTAATAGTTATTTTTTTACAGCAAGATTGTGATTTTTTAATATCATTATTATGTAATTGAGTTTGGGTTGGTGAAATAAGAATGGTATGATTGAAGCTTGATTCTATTCTTTCTTTACCCATTCCTTTGGTGGTTAATAAGTCTATTATTGCAATTCATATTGTATTTTCAATAAGTGTAATTGTAAACCAGAGGAATTTTTATACATCAAGATTATTGCCAAAAACATTCAAAGAGTTGAATCTTGACTTTGTCTCAACCTCATTCTTGAAAATCCATTTTTGAAAACTATAAGATAGATTTTGAAAATTTATTTAAGGGGGTATTTTTTAAAAATCTATATTATTTTTTAATAGAAAAGTTTAAAATTATTTTGATGAATCTATCGAGTCATGCGAAACTGAGTCGTGGGTCAAATCTTAGGCTCCCATTATTTGTTAAGTTTATTAAGATCACATTCATAGTTTATAAAAATTTCACTCCTTTTATGTGTTTTCTTTCATGTGTTCTTTTCGTATGTGTTCAGGGTTAGGCATGGCAACGGGATGGGATGGGGACGGGTATGTCATTCCTATCCCTATCCCCGCTTCTTAAACTCATGCTCATTCCCGTCCCTATCCCTGTCGGGTATCGAGTATACCCGTACCCGTTTCATACACGCAAAAAAAATTATAATAATATTTTAGTAGAAAATAATTTATTTAAATAAAATGATATTAATTCAAAAGTCATCTAATAAATGCAAAGTTTGTAATTTATTAATTAAATATCAAACATTTCTCTTTTTTTAAGATAAATGAATATTTTAGTAATCAAAATAAGAATAGGGTGAGCTCCGACTTAATAAATCGGGTATTCCCCATACCCGTACTTGTACCCGGTCAAACCGGGGATTTCCCATCAACTTCGGACGGGTTCAGGGATTACCCACAGGTACATGTTTATTTGTCATCCCTATTCGGGGTACGAATATAAGATGGACATCCCAGTAGGATGTGCAGAAGGATTCAAAAGATTCACTCTAAATATGTGTATTTAGAAATAATTTGCTCTATAATGTTTGAGTAATGTTAAATTTATAAGAAGTCCATTGGGCTGAAGTAGGACCATGTAAGAAGGGAATGTACTGATAATAGTTAATGTATTTCAAGTATCTTATAACCAGATTTTGTGATAACTATACTTTCGATTCATAATGTTTATAAGAATATTATGATTTTTTATATAAAAACTAATTTTGAAAAATTTTCTTATATTTTTATAATGGGTAAAAGAATTAGAGGGGTTAGAAGAAATATATTAAAAGAACAATAAAATTAACTGATATAACTATTGTATTATTATGTGTAATTTATATGTAAAATATCTTATAAAAAGATAGTATATTAAAAAATATATGAAAATTTTATAAAAAAGTGTAATTAACAATAAAATCACTGCTTATAAACTAAATTTTAAGTATTTAAAGTAACGATATATAAAATCATCAAAAATGAATATTTTTCGATTAATTTGAAAAAAGAATTTAAATTTCCTAGATCAAATCATCATTTTAACTAGATAAGATCACCGATTAGACTACACCGAATCACTGATTCAAACTCATTTATATTAGACCAAATATGAGTCACGACAAATTCAATTATTAACCTATCGGTCATACCATCCGTTCTTAAACCAAAATCAACTGATAAAACCGAGAGTTGTCCGAATTTTTAAACTGTAAATTAACTACAGAGGAAGGGAGCACTAACTCCGTCTTGAGTAGGAATATTCTTGACTAGGAAAAAAGTTATGGAGAACAGTTAGGAGAGAATATTACAGTGTAATAAGATCTATCGTGTAATATAAATAACAACATATGCATCTAATAATAATAAACAAAAGTGGTGCACTATAAAGCTTGTTCATCCTAGCTAGTGCCCAGTAGCCGTGAGAGATCTATATTGATACTTTCTAATTTTATAGGAATTGAAATAAACTATATTCAAGACTTTAGAAGGATTAAATAAAAAATTAAAAAATTTAAACAAAAAAAATATTATCATAAGAACACAAAAATATTTAAATTAAACGTAAAAAAAACATTGTTAGTTTGACCCTTAATATTAAATGACTTATATTAAACATTAATATGATTTTTTATTGGTAATACTAGAGATAATAAATATGCCTATCTCCGTGGATACCACTAAGTTCTCATTTGATGGAAAAAATTCGTATTATTGATTTCTATCTTGTCCTTTTCTCGCCTAGACATAAGAGACGGGTGAGTTTGTTAATCGTGGTCCCGTCTCCGTATTATTCCTGTTTCTATGTTTAACATATAATTATATATTAAATAAAATTTTTTATGTTTGTATAAAAATTCACACTCCTATAAATCGTTAAAATTATAATATAATCAATAACTTAATATACAATTTATTTAATTAATAAATTAAATATAATTAATAAAATAAAATACAATTTATTTAATAAATATAAGTAAAAAATTTAAACTTAAAAAAACAATACAATAAAATATTTACAAATATATCTGAATTCAAAAATATTAACAGAAATAAGTATGAGAATGAAAATTTCATATCCACCTAGGTTTTTAAAGACAGACCGAAAACCAAATCCACCTTGACCGGTTTCGTTGCCCATACGTAATACATATTCTTATCGTTAAAGTTAATTTTATTCGTGTCAAATAAAATCATCTATAAAACTCTCCATCCAATTGATGTGATATTTTTTGGTGAGGAAACATTAATACAGTTAATACTTAATAGGGAACCAAATTATGATTCTTGCGTGTATCAAGATAATTATAATTTGTCTACTTATTGTAATGTCTTATGTCACCATCATTCTCCTTTTCCTTCTTATCTGGCCTCCATCTGTTCTTTCTCTTCGGTACTGCTAACTTCATGCATCTTCCTTATTCCTAAATTATAAATAGAAACAGCATGAGAAAATTTTGAAATATCATATTTCTTTCGTTACTTTTTCTATCTTTAAGTGCGAAATTAATTAATGCCTAGAAACTTCTTCTGGTCCGTCTCCTTTCCCACATATAGGAATATATATAAAATAAGAGTGCCTTATGTTAAAGTCGTTGGAGATATCGAATCTTCAATTACAATATATATATATATATATATATATATATATATATATATATATATATATATATATATATATATATATATATATATATATATATATATATATAGCTGAAGATGAAGGTTGATGAATGTTACTTCACCCGCATTTAAAAAATTATAGATAGGGGACTAGCCAAAGATTTCCCTCCTTGTCGTATCCCATTTTATCATATTAATATCAACTTTATAATAATTAATAATATGTGGCACTAGTTATAAGCAGGTTATTAGTTAGGAGTTTAAAATGAAACCCACTTAAGGAAGTACATTTTGGAGGAGCTGGCAAATCGAGAATCACATATGGCTACTTTTAAAAATTTACACAATATGAATTATTTTATCTCACATGTATCATGTTTTATATAATAAAGTATTTATTTTGTAGACTAAGAACAAAACTTATCTCGTAGTTGTTCTCAAGATATTAACATTCGCATGAAAAATGACAGACGAGGATATTAATTAATTACTTTGTTCATATATATATATATGTATATATATTATTCCTGCATTACTTTATTTCTTTTAAATAAAATTATACAGTATTATAAACTTGGAGGTACTCTCGTCACAAAACTAGCTAGAAACTAATATTTTCAGAAATTTATTTATGTACTTATTCTTTTATTAGTATGGAATATAAAAAAATTAAATATTCATTTTAAATATAAGTAAATCTCAACTAATTTTATCATCTCACATTCTCACTTAATGAAATCCTTCTTAAAATATTTTTCGTTTAGTTGAAATTTTATTTTAAATATTTTTCTTTTACTTTTTTATATCAAATTTTAAGAAAGTTCCAATAGAGTAGGTAAAGCTAGCTTCATAATATTCACATCAAGTTTCAATAGATTATTTTTAAAATAAAAATAATACAATTAAATGATATAAATAATTATTTAATAATTTTTATTTATAGTCGAGATCAGAAAGAATATATACATTATAAAGTAATGACCTCATTTGAAACCAATAATCGTTTCGTGCGATGAATTATAATAACAAGCCAAGACATGTTTAATTCGTTTCATGTGAATTGTGTAAGCAAAGAAAAATATCGAAGAAATAATTCATTCATTATTATTAGTTCACTGTTTAGTCGTTTTTAACACGAGCATTAATTTGTGTCGTTAATAATGGTTCCTAATTAAGTCAAAAGGCGCAGGGCTTGTGGGTTGTCAGGTTCCATAATTCATTTGTTTGTCATTTTCTTATAGCTAGTATAAGAAAAAAAGAAGGAAAAAAGACCTCTGAATTTTTTAGATAAATTGATTACTATGCTGTTGTGCAATGGAAAATAGTGGTTTTCAATGAATTAAACGTTTTCAATAACAGTGGATTTAATTTGTCTTCTCGAATCCACGGTCAAACCTCTTTATAGGGTACCTGAATTATTGAACTTGTTCAAATATGAGACGAAATCATTGAATGTTGCGTTTAACTTAGAACAAAAAGGAACGTTTTTGTTCACTTAGGTTTATTTAGACGGAATAAAATGTCAGTATCACAAACCCCAACTTCTATTATCACACGTTGTCTATTAGCTACTGCCTCTTCGTAAAAAAAGTGCATACATATAAGACATAATACCCAATATTCTTCATATCGTACAACTTAACAAGGATGTGAATATTAAGAATCTAGCTTTAAAATGTGAATATTATGAAACCTAGCTCAATACTCTATCGGAACTTGGAAGTCTTTGAAGTTTTGATTGATACCCACATGCATGTTGCATGTTCCTAAACAAAAAACGTGGTACATCAACAATAACAATTATTACCTGTAAGGACATCAAGTGAATCAATTAAATAAGTTGCGAAGCCCTAATAATATGGATTTCAATAAGAATAAATTTTGCTGAAAAACATTCTGTGCCCGAGGGGAGGAGGATTAACTCAAACAATTTAAAGAGTTACTTCTAATCAAATGCGTAAAATTAAATATTTTAAAATTTATTTATTTCACTTCTCAAAATAAACAAAAATAATTTTTATGTTTAAGATTTAGGGTTAAGATTTAAAAGATTTTTCAAAAGACCTAATTTTGTTATTTACAATAATAAGAGAGCAAACTAAAGTCTTTATAGGTCAGGTTGAATGCTCTCTATAGTCACCTGACCTATTTTTTTCCTTCTCAATTGTTGTGTGCTCATTCTTAGAGTGTCTGTTATAGGTATATTTTCTTGTGTAGCGTGTGTTAGAGAGGGAAGGAATATGTATATGAAGTGACTGAAAGAATTTTGATTGCTTATGTAATGTGTTACTATTATACATTATATTTAAAATTTTTATATTAAAGTTTTTATACATTATATTTAAGATTTAATATTTTTGTGTGTATATATACACGATGTGAAAATATAAATTGCTTAAAAATAATCAATTCTTAAATAAGTAATGATGTTTAAATATGGAAAACAATTTTTATAGAAGGAGCAGTAACTAAATTTTATTAAAAATATATTTATCTGTATTAAATTAATATTTATTTATATAATTAAATTAACTTTTAAGTTGTAAAAATAAGATAAGTGAAGTAAAAGTATAGTTTGAGTTGTTTATAGGAATGTACGATTGAAACAAAACTTATAAAATAGTAGTATGAGTTGTTTCTTATAAGTGATGTAATGTGGTAAAATCTATTTAAAGGGATTAGAAATCTTGATGAATTTCTTGTAATCAATTAACATTAGAAACCATATAAGTTTCTAGCTTTTTTCTAAAGTCCATTTTTTAATAATGTGCTTGACAGCATTTCTAATTCTAATGATGGATTAGGATTGACTATCTTGGTTACCAATATATTACAATAAGATGGGTTCATTTAACACTCCCAATTTGCTATTCACACCTCTAAGGTTTATAATTTTTTGCAAATTTCAAATGTACCTTTGTCTTTATTTGATTTTTAAACTTTTAAATTTATCATTTTTTATCATCTTGTTATGCATGATCTTGCTTAATTACTCCTCTTGTGTGTCAAACATCAATTGTCACGTTGTACCTTATTATATATCTCTAATAATTCTTGTAAGTCTTTAGTCTATTGTTTTTTTATTTAAGCATTATTTAAAAAGGAAAAATGCAATTATTTAGGTATGACTTTCTTGATTTAAGGTTTATGGTTTACGGTTTAGGGTTTACGGTTTCTTGGCGTTTGTTAATGATTATAATTAGTTTAAAGTATTTTTGTGCGACGTTCATGGTGGTTTTATAATGTTCCAGATCAACCAATCCGGAACTCACAAAAATTATTCTTCCAAACCACCTCTTCCTGAATACAAATTTGATATACGTTCGGATTGGCTAATTTGGAATGCATATAATATATTTCGGATCAACTGATCCAAAATATATTATGTAGATTCCAAATCATTCTATTCGGAATACACTTGTTAACTCTCGTTTGCCTTGCAAATCACTTGATACAAAATGCACATAATGTATTTTGGATCATGCTTTATGTGAATTTAAAAATTGACTTGTGAGGTAGACAAAGCTTAGGTCAAAACCAAATGGAGAAGGCAAAAGGAAATGTAATCCTAATCCTTCAAAGAGAGTTGTAGAGGTGCACATAGTTGTTGGGACGTGAGGCTCTGTCAATGTTAGGGTAAAAGAAGGTAAGGGTGTTTTGGGATTTAGAAGAAAATTATAAACTCCGGAAGGTGCGAATAGCAAATGAAGGGTGTCAAAAGAAACTGCTTTATTAACAATACTAAGATTGAATATCTTTAGTCCATGAAACATGAGGTTATTTTTTAAACTAAAACTTAATATGTTTAGTCCTGGATATGTTTTTTTTTGTCTTTACATCTGGACAATGTTTAACTAAACACCATTTTTTTTAGAATTTAATTAGTACGCACTGACTGTGTAAAAGGTTTACACTATTATTAAATCACAATCTTTCATTTATAGTAAGTTTGTTGACTTTACCAATTACTAATTTAAAAGTTATATAAATAAAGAGTTGCGATTGAATGTTAGTGTAAAACTCTTTTACACGAATGTTTTACACTGTCAGTGCGTATTAATTTTAATTAATTGATTCCACAATTACCTTTGTTCCACATGCACATTCTTTAATACAAGTGCCATCATGAGAAGAAATTTTTTTCTCTCAAATTCGTGTCCCAAACAATTAAGAAATGTTATGTTTAATAAATTCTCTTTTATATTTTTTTTATAATTTTTTTATCTTTTAGATACTCTTCAAATGACATAATATTTATTAATTGATTAAAATAGAAAATGAAATAGGAATCCAAGGATTTCAATCCGTCAAGATGTTCGGATTCAACATCTCACTAGCAAACATGATGATTGTTGAGTGCTTTCTTTTTTAATAGGCAAATGGTGGTCGTTGGGTGCTTACAACACATGGCTAGCTAGTGCTCCGTTACCTCTATGTTAGTGCCTAAGAGTCCTTTCCTAGCATCAGATCAAACCTCTGGGCCAACAAAGCATGATTAGCGAGATAAATGACATGATACATTTTTTGTAATTAACCTTATCAAGAGCCAAGTGGGATAAAGTTTTACTTTTGTTGTTTAAATTTTGAGAATAATCCTAAAACAATTTAAAAGAAGCAAACAACTCTAATGCATGAGGATGTGGATGTGCATGATGCTTATATTTCATCTTAATAACTTGAAATGGGTAAGAACCGGTTTGCCATCAAGTCCCTTTTTATGAAAGTAGGTTTTAAGTCTTGCAATAATGTTTCCATGTACACGGGGGATTATCTTTTGACAGTAATTCCTTGATGGGGCCACACATTCTTGTTGATGGATAATGATCATGAGTGAAGAAGAACGCAATTGACACTCTTACTTCTCTTTGGTTTACCCTCACACAATGTTCCACACTTTTGAATTTTTCATTGGATATAAGTTATGCAATTGTGGAAACATAAGCTTCATTCAGTCATATATTTTGGCTATTCGAGAAAATTTAAATTTAGGTTTTTTGACCAAGAGAGTGCAATTTTCACTAATATTGACAAAAATGGAGTGGGTCTTTCAATATTTCTCAGAATGGTGTTGTTGGACTAGTCAAACACCCAAATTGCCAATTGAGATGGCGGTTTGAGGCCATTTTTCTGGAAACCGGCAATCTAGTTGGTGAGTTGACCCTTTTTGGTGGAAATCGGTAAGTGACCTGGCAGGTTGGGCACGGGTCAGAGATTTTGCATGTTCTCGATGAAGCATAAATTGAAAGAATGATGGGTAAGGACATACATGGCTATAAAAACTGGCAAGTCAGGTGACGACTTGGGGGTGAAAATTTCAGGTCGTCTTTGCAACTAATGGGGTGTTGACAGGTGTCACCAAACCGCCAACTTGAATGGCTGTTTGGGCTCACATCCAGCATCACAGTTCTATATATTGTGTGAAGAGATAGACAAAAAAATGGATGAAAACCAATTATATGTTGCAAAAGCGTTAAAAAATTTTAGAATAGAAGAATTATTTTTGTAATTTGTTATTATTAAGATTATATATTTTTCTTTAAATAAACATGTTTGTTAGTTATGGTTAAGAGCATTCATTTTTATACTTAATGTAGGCATGTAAAGTTGTGTAAAATAGTTAAATTTTTATTATGTTATGTTAAAAAATTGTGATAATGTATGGGGTTTGAGTTTAGTTAATGTAAGGATGAAAACTATTTGTTAGACAAATTTTCATGATTATAGCTTGAATATCCTTTTTATAGTTTTTTTCGACAAACTTATACAACTATCATGAAGAGAACACCGAGAACATTAAGTAATAACCATTATAGTATATTTTGAAATGTTGTTAATTAAAACAATTTAAATATTTCTAGAAAAAAGATATTTACTTTTAATTTTTGTTTAAATAATAAAAATTAAAATTTAGTTTTCTAACTCTAACACAGGTTAACATGGTTATTAATTTTATTCTAAATTTTAATCAACATTTCATAACTTGTAAATTTTTTTTTTAAATATTTTTTATTTCACAATACCTTATAATAATATCTCTCATTTATATACCTAAAATTTTAAAAACCACAAATTTTCAATTTTATTATTTTTTATATATTTTTCCTTTTTTTTTAAAAAAAAAAAAACAAAATGGGCTAACCCTTAAATCAATCGATTCACCTGGTTTTTGACCGTTTTGGTTGGTTCTTGACCGACTCCTAGCAATTTCAGTTTTTGGAAATAATGGACAGACACTAGTTCGATTCCAGGTTGAATTGGTTTGTTCAGTTTTCAAAACTTGGGTATATCTTGCCATCCATGGATAATTAAGAACTAAAAACTTGGTGTTTCAAGCGAAAGAGATGTTTTGTATTTTGTGGTTTAGTATTTTGTAGTGTTTCAAGGGTGTGAAAAGGGAATTGCAGATTTTTATCATAATGCTGAATTGATAAAAGTTGGCACATGGATGTGGTGCTCCTTCAGTATTTCAGATATATTTAAGTATGTTAGTCGCACCATTGTGAGTAAATTCACAATGGTGTGGAAAGGGTGCTGCAACTTTCTCTCTTATGGTTGAGTTGACCACAACTATGTGGGATATGATACAAAGGTGCAGAGCGTGTTCTGTATTTAATATGTATTTAGTTATGTTAGTTACACCATTGTGGGAAAATTCACATGGGTGTGGAAAACACACTTCAAATTTTTCTCTTAAGACTGAGTTGGCCACATCTATGTGGGATATGACACAAGGGTGTGATGCTTGTTCACTATTCCAGATGTTTTCAGGCATGTTAGACATATTGCTATAGGTAAATTCATAGGGATGTGAAATAAACGTTGCATGTTTTCCTCTTAATATCGAGTTGACTACAGCTGTGTGGGGTATGCCACTAGGGTGTGGTGTGCATTCACTATTCTAGATGTATTCACACATGTTAGTCACATTGTTGTTGGTAAATTTATAGGGATGTGTAAGGAGCACTAGCATTGCAAGTTTTTTTCTTAGAGTGTGGTGTGCATTCAAAACTAGATTTTGGATTTATTTAGCTATATAAACCACACCTTTGACTGAAAAGGGCAATGGAGATTTTCCTCTAAAGATTGAGTCAACTACAAGTATGTGGAATATAACACAAGAGTATGATGCACATTTAGTTTTAAATCTCACTTTTGTTGAGGGTAGTTACAATGAATATCAATAACCATATTATTGAAATTGCTTAGAATACCTTTTTTTTTTTTTTGCTTCTAGAATATATTTCTTAATTTAACTCTTACTTTACTAACTGGAATTAAAGAATTAGTAGTATATTTGTTCCACCCAAAATAAGAATAAGATAGGGTTATGAACTAATAATCGAAAATCAGATGATTGAGTCGATTCCTTAGTAGGTTGGCCAAACTGTTAAATTTTAATTAACCACTTTGTATTATTCCTTAGTACTTCTCATACCTTTTTAATATATATTATATTTTGCTTAGGAAAAAAAAACTTGAACCCTAACTATTTTATTATTCTTTAAAGATAAATATCTTAAATTTTGATTTCATTTAATTTTTTGTAACCATTTTAATTTCATCAAAATTAATTTGTAAATTTAACCCAGTTTTATAAAGAAGATATCTAGAATTAAATTTAAGGTTTTATTTAGCAAGACATTTTAATTGGTTTCTAGTTGTTTTTTACTAGCCGAAAAGCTTCTTCTATCGTTTGATAAACAAGTTTTTGAAACTTACTTCAAGTAGCATTTTTAAAGTTGTTATCTTCTAACTTTTTCTGTTTATTTCTTATGTTTCTTAAAATTTATTAAATTTATTTTTAAATCTTTTATATGTAAGATGAATTTACTATTTTTTATTTATATCATTTCAAATTTCTAGCTACTTCTGCATATAATTTTACTAAACCTAATTCAACAACTTTTAACTTCGAAATAAATTTTTAAGCTAACTTTTTAACTCATTTTGTCAATATAGCCTAACTTGAGAAGAAATACTTACAACAAATTAGAAAGAAAGAAAGAGAGAAATGTAAAATGCAATAAATGATGGAGTGGAAAGAAAAACATGTGTATCACATCTCACTAAGTGTTGTTTTGGTTGAACTTGAGTTCGATGATCCATGGTTTGACATGGATGTTAGATTTTGTGAAACAACTGTCCAAACACATATATCACAATGGATTGAAGTTGGAGGGTTCTCTATCTCCGTCTCCAACCACTCATCATTCATCTGGATTAATTACAAATAAAATCTTAAATACTCTATGAGAAAAATATACGCAACATTCTTTTTATTATTACTATAATACAAAATCTGTGAGTTTCTCTCTTCTATAATAAAAACGATGAAAGATTGCCTTTACCTTGTTCTATCTCTAGAACTTGATGCAGCTTATTTAAAATTCATCAGATAATGAAAATTGAAAATCATAATCTATAAAATGCACACTAAAGCCAACTCCAAAAGAATCAATAGTGCTGCAATCTAATTCACAACCTGGAAGGTTTCAAGGGAGTGTTCCCATCAAGGCCTTTTTCATCAAAATAATGTGCCAATAGATCTTTCACAGTAGTGACCCTAGAGATTGGTGGGCTTTCTTCTGATAACAATTCCTTTATTGGACCAACAACCTTGCATATACCATGTGGTGATATGTTCACAAAGAAGCTTGCTATTGAAACTCTAGGGCCTATATTCCTTGCTAAGACCCGGTGGTAGACACTCACGAACATGCCATTTGTTATAAGCTGCACCAATCAAAATGTGATTGATAAATATAATCATCAGAAAGTTGTGTTAGTCAGTGGTTATTTTTGGCAAAATCATAATAATAGATGACAGACATACAATCATGATCACAATATGATATCACAAATAAGTGTGATTATTATAATTTATAAAGTTCTTACATGTAGAAAATCCCCAATATTTACAATAAGAGATCCATGCACTGGATGAACATCAACCCATTCATTCTCATGAAGAACTTGAAGACCACCCATCTGACCTTCTAGAAGAATTGTCATGAAGTCACCATCAGTGTGCTCTGAAGTGCCCAGAGTTAATTCGGGTTCAGGGCATGCAGGGTAGTAGTGACAAAAGAAATTGTCCATCAGCAGAGTCCAATTCATTGAGGTAAGAAGGATCAATACCAAGTGCTTCTGAAAATAGCTCAAAGATGGTATAGCCCAACGCTTTTACTTTCTGAGTATTCAATCACAATATCTCTATAAATACATTATCATTTCATCAAAGCAAAATATGCAAATTTGATAGGATCTACAAGTGAAATGCATAAGTGAACTCCTCTGGTATTTAGGCTGAGTGCTTAAAGTAAAAAGGTAAGAGTAAGTTCACTCTTGATTTGAATTGAAGTATTTCATAATCTTAACTACTTTATAAAATAGTAGATATACGCCTAATTTCTCACTTTATACTTTTTGTTCACTTTGAGACAAATAGTGAGACAAATATATGTTATGTAATAAATATGAAGTATAAGAAATATTCCATAGATATTATTGACAAGGCTGAGTTTTACTAAATTTGTGAAGATTTTCTTGTTTTACTTTTTGTTGTTGTTAATACTTACAGAACTGTCATCATATTTTTCGCAATATTTTTGTAAATGCCAATTTAAAATAGAAACAAAACATAATATATTTTCTCGCACACCGTATCTAGTGATTATTTTTCTAGGATCATCATGATTTTCTTTTTAAAGTGATTCTTTAGTGTAGTCTTCTATCACATAAAAGTAACGAACTTCAATTATTGATGACAAAATTTATTCTTAATGCTACACTAGTGGTAAAGAAATCATAGATCTAGTTAAACTGAATGGTGTTAGTAGCAAAATTAGTACTAATAACATTACCTGCATATTAGTGGTATTTCTTCTGGATTGGGAGGATCAGGAGTTAGAAAAAAGGAAATTGTATCCCTCCAGTTAGCAGCCTTGCCTATGAAAGGGTTAACATTGGAGAAGTATCTGACTTTCTTATTGGTATGTCTTGAGTAAAAGGTTTTCCTTACCTCATCATCTTGTTCATGAAACCCACGGAGTCCACATATCATCTCATCCAAGACCTCAACAACAATACCATGATTGATCACTAGAAAAAATCCCCACTACTTGCATGCACTTCGAATCTTGTCAACAACTTCAGCACGTAGGGATGAGTTTTGTGTCTCTGTCTTGGAGGTCTATGATGGGAATACTCAACTTTGAGTCACTTTTTGAGGTCTCATTAAGGTCTACTTTGGCATGATGGAACATGCGTGGGATCTGTGTTACACCAGAGTCTAATAGGCCCTTCACACCAAGTTTTGTATCATCAAATGCTTTGACTTCAGTGCTCCTATCATAAGTGACATTGTTGCTTGCCCCTGACTCTAGCCTGTTGCCGCTTGTGACCACCATTTGGGAAAACTGGCAGAAATTACAAGTGTCTGTGCACCAAATCTGAAATTACCAGAGATATTACTTCCTTGAAATGAAGGATGACAATAGAATAGGTAGCTGGCAGTTTTGAAAAACTAGTCAGGTTTTATAATATAGAAAAAATAACTTTGATACGGTAAACCATGTTGGTGCTGATAAAATAAAAGGTAACTATGTTAATTCGATGTTCAATCAGATTTGGCATTTTATTTTAGTAAATATTAATGGATTTTCAAAATTGAGTCAAACAAATTGAAAACAAACAAAAAAAAAAAAACCCAAAAACCACAAAAGACTAATTTAAGTTGGATCAGTTTGATTTTCATAATTTTCAAATGACATGGTTTGATTCAGTATGTGGATTGATATAATAGGGGAAAATCACACCAAACCACTTCCACTTGATGTTTAAAATTACTTATTATTTTTTAAGCTTTTATGATTTGCACTTAATCATTAATTAGATTTTTAATTCATATATATCAGTTAATAAATTAATATTTTATCAATATTATTTGATTTAATTTTATTGAATATAATTTAAGAACAATATATACAATACTTAATATGAATTGGTTGTTTGCACTTTAATTTTAATAAAAACTACTTTTATATAATTTTGTTAGGAATGGTAAACTTTTATACAATTTTAAAATAAAAAATTTTATTATATTTTTTAATATTTAATAATAAAATTTTTAAAATACAAAATCATATCGACCCAAACCGCAAAAGATTGATTGATTTGGTTTGAATTTTATAATTATTCTAAACCAAACTAAATTGTACTACCTCATATTTCTTGTTAGTTCAGACTTATTTTATATTCAAAATCACATTAAATCACAATCATCCCTAATTATTACTACATTCCTCTCTTAAGGTATATTTACTTACTTAATTTATACTTATCTTTACATATTATGGAGAGGTATAATTTTAAATCTGGTTGAATAAATGTTGTTAAGTTACAAGAAAAGTCCTACATCATTCAAAATAAAAGTGTTATTACAAATACTGAAACGCCTTTTGTCAATAAGAAGCCGAAACTGTAAGGCCTTTAAGCCAAAGGAAACAATATCTCCCAATGTAGAGATGTTGTGTGGTAAACCCTTCCCTTCACAACAGCAACAACACCAACAATGCTTCCTTGTTTTGATTATTTAGTAGAAACCTCAAATATTATTATTTATAGAAGATGATACGTGATACACAACCTTGCAAGAAGAAATGGTATGCAGAGGTATGAATAGTTTTAGTACATCCTACTATGCTATTTAAATTTACAATAAATTCTAATATATAAATTATTATCTTTTTAACTTTACTATCTACTTTCTATTAAAATATTAATTAATATAATGTTTTAATTACAAATTAATTATCTTTTATAAAAATATAGTTTAACTTATTCTTATATAAATAATTAAATTGATAACACTTATCAAGAAAAGTGGTAGACAACATGTAAAAATAATGACTTGTTTAATTTTCTAAATAAATAATTTTTTTGAAATCAGATCCAACTCTTCTCGAATCATAGGTGGCTTTATTCATTGGCATGAAACTTCTGTGGAAACTAGTAACAAAAAAATTTGTTCATCTTCTGCCTTTCACTCTTCTTTCTCAGAGTTTTAGTCATCATTTTCGTTATTCTCTTTTCATCTTCCCTCCTTCAAGAATTCATCCAACATTTCGTCATTCTTCGAAAACCACATTTCAATTATTTACGACTATTTACATTTACTGACAGCAATACATATGGTTTCCATCACCCTTGACTAAGACAAACCAACTTGTGTAATTAAAGGTTCTAACAAAAATGTAGCCAAATAGATTCTAATTATATACAATATATAATTGAGGTACCTTATATGGATTATAGTTGCTAAAAATAAAGATACTGACGTCCCAAGAAGAAAATTCTAGGCAAAGCTAATGTTATGATTCAATCAATGACATTAGTGGAGATGAAAGTTAAAAGAAAAGGTTGGTTGAAAAAGAAGCTATCCTTCTCAATCCATTTTACATGAATGAGGTAGTTCATCTCAAGTATTTTAAATTAGATTACATATTAATCATAAGCTCACAAGATTCGTTAATTATTCAGTGTATTATAATACACAATTTGCTTGCTTTTGAAAGTCCTAATTCACATATTATTTGAATTGATTAACAAATTTAACTAATTAAATTCTGAATGAATAGTGGTGAATTGAAATCTTGACGTTGATCGCTCCAGGGTTGGCATAGGATTACAGTACATACTATATAGATTGAAGTAAGAAGGTGGTCCAATTCCAACCACTCTTTCAGGAGAAGGTTACATATATACTCAACAGGCTATATTGTATAGATTGAAGTAGGAAAGTGGTCCACATTCATATGTAACATGAGAATAATATAATTATTGTATAATCATGGTACAGAAACCAGAAACTTTGCCATTGTGCAGAAGTAATTGACCGTGCCTTAACCCTGTTCTGTCCTTATAACTTCATGTTGTTTATTTAGAGTTCACAAAATACTGAAAATCATAATCAAAGGCACAATTTAAGCATAAAGCCAATTCCAAGAGAATCAAAAGTGCTCCAATCGAATTCTCAAAATTCACTTCACAACCTAAAGGGGTGTAAGGAAGAGTTCCCATCAAGGCCTTTCTCAAAATAATGTGCTGTGACATCTTTTACAGTAGTGTCCCTATAGATTGGTGGATTGTCTTCTGATAACAATTCTTTTATTGGACCAATAACCTTCGTTGAACTCTGAGCAGATAGATCTGCATAGAAGGTTGCTATTGAAATTCTGGGGCCTGTATGCTTCGATAAGACCCGATGATAGACACTTACGAACATGTCATTTGTTATAAGCTGAATAAACAAAGAGATTGATAAAATGTTACCATTAAAAGTTGTGTAGGTCAAAGATTTTATTTTAATAAGAGAAAGAAGAGTAGTGTATTGTAAGTGTAAAAAATGTTACACTCAACTTTACTGGTTAATTGAAAAGTTATATAAATAGAGTTGTGATTGAATGTTCTAATAATTAATATCTTTTAATAAATCATAACAATTTCAAAAATAAAATAGGATATTTGTTATTACATTTGTGCATGTTTTTTTATAGGATAAAAATTTTCTTCTTAGAAGAAAAATATAGAAAACATTCTAGATGTTAATCTAATAAAAGTGCTGAAAATAGTTTCGGTCGCTATCATGATACCAAGTTTGGCTATTAAAACAAAAAAAGACAAGAGGTGTTATTTGTTCCCACAAAGTATGCATCAAGTTCAAAATAAATGGTAAAGTTATACGTCTGATTATACTGTCATAATGAATATTTGGTTTTAAAAGGACAGCGAGAAAAAATCTAAGAGTAACTGAGAATGTTAACATGGATGTGTGACCACACAAAAAAAATAAACGTGGTAGATAGTGATTGTATACAAGGCGATAATTGAGAAAAGATGACTAAAAATTAATTAAAGTGGTCTAGATACAAAGAAGACCACTAAAAACATCAGTGAGGAGAGTGACACCAAGAAGCAAGAAGGACATGTACAGAAATTATGTCTTTACAGCACTTACCTGCAGAAGATCCCCAATGTTTACAACAAGAGATCCATACACTGGATGAACATCAATCCATTGATTCTCATGAAGAACTTGAAGTCCACCCATTTGGTCTTGTAGAAGAATTGTCATGAAGCTAATATCAGTGTGCTTTGAAGTTCCCATAGTTAATTCAGGTTCAGGGCATGGAGGATAGTAGTGACACAAAAGATATTGTCGATATATAGAGTCCAATTCATTAAGGTAAGAAGGGTGAAGGCCAAGAGCCTCTGAGAATAGCTCAAAGATTCTAAAGCCTAATGCCCTTACTTTCTTTGAATATTCAATGACAATGTCTCTGCAAATAGATGATAATTTCAATTTAGACAATGGAAAAAAGTCTAAAACCTGATACGGTCATTAAAAGTTAATTACACCAGTGATCTGGACTGTATCCATAATAAACGTGTAGTTTGAAATTTTTTCCATGGATATTGCCAAACTACTGATAGTGCTTCACTGCTTCATATACGGAATTTTTTGTTTTCTTAATTTTTCAATGATAATTAATAAAATAGCAACTATTTACCAGTGATATTGAAGGTTTTAAAATTGGGTGTACAACTGTGACTTTGAACTCAATATTAAGGTTCCTGAGATGTTTGTATCTCAATATCAAGATTTTTTAGGTGTTTGCAATCGCAACGCCAGTGAGATTAGGTGCACATTTGTCTACAATTTTTAGTAATATAAAAACACACGAGGAAACTGCAATCTAAACATATAACCTTGGTGATATATTTGTATCATTAACATATACAGAACATAAAAATAGGAAAATCACTTCAAACCAACCCGGAATGGATTCTCTTTGGTGACATTACGACAGAGGACAGTCCTAGCCTTTCATTATATTTGATTAATATAATCATTTTATTATGAAATTAAAATTTTCAAAGGTCAATGGTGAAATCTGCAGAGGATCATGTATTTTTACACTGCAAAGGATCTGCTACACCCCTCTGTCTTGCTTGTATACAACTCTTTCAAATCTCAATCACTAATTAGATAATTAATCAATGATTTGGTTAGAGTGAAACTAGACTGGATTACTTCAAACAAGACTCTCTTAAAGGTAACCAATCAAATTCTGTAAAATTAATCATTACTAAAATTTGTGGAAACTTCACATCAATAGGTTAAAAAATTAATTTAATGTATGATTGATATTATGAAGGGTAATGATGTCAAAATTAGTATAAACTACCTGCATACTGCTGGTAATTCTTCTGGACTAGGAAAGTCAGGAGTAAGAAAAAATGTAAGGGAGTCTCTCCAGTTGGCAGCAGGATCTTTGAAAAGACTACCATTGGAGAAATATCTAACTTTCTTATTGATATCCCTAGTGTAAAAGCTTTTCCTCACCTCAGCATCTTGTTCATGAAACATACGGATTCCTCGTATCATCTCATCCAAAACCTCAACACCAATACCATGATTCACCAACTGGAAAAAACCCCACTCCTTGCATGCACCTCGTATCTTGTCAAGTGCTTCTGCACGTAGGGATGAGTTTGTGTCTATGTCTTTGAGATCTATGATGGGGACACTCAACTTTGAGTCACTTGGTTTGTTTTCAGTGTGTTCCTCTCCCTTGGCATGATGGAACATGCGTGGGATCTTTGTCACCCCAGAATCTAAGAGCCCTTTCACACCAAGTTTTGTTTCTTCAAAGGCCTTCACTTCAGCTATTCTGTCATAAGTCGAATCTTTATCTGTTTCTAACTCTAACTCATTTGTGGCTGTTGTAACCATACTGGGAAACTGGCAGAAAATACGAGTTTTCTCTCTGCTACAGATACCAAATAAGTACCTAAAGATAATTTTATGGTGTAAAGCAGAAACTTTAGGTAAGGGAGACAGTGATAGCCCCCAAAGTGGAACAAGTTGGCACGTTTTTTTAGTCAATTAAGGCCCTCTCCAAAGACAGTTTTTTTATGGATAGAGTAAGTTCAGTGCATCCTATTTTTTAAAAATTCGTTGTTAAGTAGAGACTGATTTATGTGATCAGATTAATTTTTACACATAAGATGACTATATTTTACAAGGTACTTGAAATATACCAGCAACCAATTAATTGTAGATTTTATTTTAAAACTCAATTAATTGAAAAAAATGAAAATATGAGGTTTTTTAAAAAATTTTAAATTATTAAAATAAAGTTATGCATGAATATATTAAAATTATCACAAAAGTTATTTAATATTATTTAAAATATTATCTTAAATCTAAGTCGCTATCCATGATGAATCACTTTGAAAACCACATTTAATATTTAAAAAATGTGTTTGCACGTGATTATTTAGGTAGGTCGTCTCTGGTTTTCAATGTTTATTTTGATCTGAATAAAATATTTATATTACGATATATTTATTATCAATGCTTACTAGTTTAAATGGTAAGGAATTTGGACCTTACGAATTCTTAAATGAGCATCTTGTAAATAAAAAAAGAGAAAATAATCTTTGCATTACAGTGTGAAAAAATCTTATCGTCAGCTAACTTAATGTATACTAAATTTATTAATATTGATGGTAATTACTTTTTCTGTTTGATTCGATGCAGATGAAGGAGAGATTCTAAAAAAAAATCTTTCCTACTTTAATTTTTAGGAGGGGAGGGAATGGAGGGAAAAAAAATCTATTCTCATCTAATCTTGGTTTCTTTTAAAATTGGATAAATTTGGTGAAGAAAAGTGTTTTAAAAAATTAATATGTTTTACTACCTCAATTTTTTCGTAAGGTCTTTATTCTCCACTCATGAGGTAACCTCTACAACTTTTATTTTTTCAAACCTAATTAAAAATAAAATTAAAATTTTGCATTTGTCATTCTTACGCATATCATAATTGTAACATCCATAATTTTATTACTAAGTTAATAAGTTAAAATTTCATAGATAAAGTTCATTAGGAAATTATTCTTCAAAATTAGGAGTAAGTGTTAGAAATAAATTTTATATGTATTTAGTTATAGGTTAGAAATTGATGTAGAATTGAGTTATGTGAGTAACCAACTATTGGAGTAAATTTATGTTTAATTGTAGAATATTTTTAATAAGAATTCTAAGTATCCCTTGCTGCTCAATGCGCTAGGCGAAAATAAAATTCGTTCAACGAAATTTTTAGCAGTGCAAGAGGTGAGGAAAATTTTGGAAAACTAGTTCAGCAGTAAAAACCATTGAGAGAAAGGAAAAGCACTGAGCGAATTTGGGCTAGCCTTTTCCTATAAATAGCCCTTTGTATTCAGTTGTAGAGGCACCAAATTTCAGTGATAAGGGAGCTGAAGTAGACAGAGAGGCTCTAGTTCTAGTGAGAGAGAGAAAGGACTTTGAGGAAGTAAGTCTTGTAAGAAAATATCCCAAGAGATTAGAAGCTTTGGAAGTTTTATACCACTCATAAGCAAGGGTAAAATTTATAAACCGCATAAGGTGTTAATTTTAATAGACTAAGTGTGTTTCAATTGTTATTGTTTTATTGAGTAGTTGAATGTTAAGTATTTGTTACTTTGTATTGTATACTTGATTTGTAAGTATTGTTACTTTGATTTGTTTAAATGAAATGAGTAAATATGTTTTGTATTCAAAAGTAAACGAAGTATGTTTTGTAGTTGTTGTTTATAACCCGATTTTCCACATAAAAAAAAATTATCTTTGGATAATGTTTGATACTATTAATGTATTGATATTATTTGAAGAAATGGTAAAGATGTTAAGTTATGGATGAATAATATTAAGCAATATTTAATTATTATTGTATGAATGTTGATAGTATTATTTTGAAGAGTGGATAACAATAAATGAATAAATGATTTGGAGTATTTAAGTTGGTGATTTATTAAATTAGTAGAATGTAAAAGATGGATGAATTAGTGTTTATTGATAATATGTGAAAAATTTATGAGTTCAATTGTGAAAGATTGATGAGTTTATTAATAATGTGTGAGAGTTTGGAGGTGAATTTAGTGAAAAGTTCTAGATTTCCGAGTAGAAATATTATGTCAGTATTTTGATGAGTTGACTTGACACTTTATTAGGTAAAGTGTAATTGATAGATTATTGTGTAAATACTTGATTTAGAATAATATGTCTGACAGTGGATCAATTATCGGAAGATAGCGTCATTCTAGCTTACGATCTAGAATACTATCTCTGATTAACAGTCTAAAGGAGAGTAATTCTAGAATGTACTAGAATACTAACTCAAAATAGCAATTATGGGAACTAACCATGGATCAGTATAAGTATGAGATTATATTGATTCTGGATCAATATCATAATAATTGACTATGTGATTGTATATATTAATTCTAATCTAGATCTATATTTAGCATTGTGAGAATGTGTTTGAGATTATATCTCTATTTGAGATGAGAATTATGTATCATGTTGATGTATGTACGACATGTGTTGGAAGAATTATGATTTGATACTTTACGTGGTAAAATGAAGATTGCTAAAATATGTCTTGTATCAGATTATTATATTTGGATGTGAGTTAATACTATGAGGATTAACAAGGGTCAGTATATTAGTTCTAAATTAGAATAATATTTCTAACTAAGTGTTAAGAGTCATGAGGATTGGCTGGAGACCAATATACTAATTCTAATCAAAGACTATTCATTGAAACTTATGTTATGAACTATTATGATTGTTATAAAATCATGTGGAGAACAAGAGAGGTTGAGTTTGGTAATGAGAAGAGTGAGATTTAGTTATATGATGAGGTCATCTGAAACCGAGTCCTAGGATAAATCTTAGGCCCCATTTTTTGTTAGTTTATTAAAATTAACATTTATGATTTATAAATATCTCATTCGTCGGTGTATTTTTTTATATATCTTTTCATATGTGTTCAAGGTATGAAGATTATCTTGATTGGATAACTGCGATGAATATTTTCCTTTATGTATGATGTATAGTATAGATATATATTATTTGTATTGAGTTTAGTTTTTGCTATCAAAGATTCACTGCTCTGAATTATATTAATTTTGGATAGTGGTTACGATTGATATTTAATGTACTCCGAACTATTTTGTAAAATTATATTTATGAAATGAATATTTTTTATTGATAATTGTGTCTTACTGTTGTTGCGAAGAGATTATGGTTCTTTATGTAATGTTAAGTTTTCGAAAATTCCTTATAATTGGATAAAGTTTTATTTGAAAAATTTTTCACAAATTAATAAATGAATTTGGTAGAAATTTGGATCGTTACATTAATGGTATCAGAGTAGTTGTTCCTATCATGTCAAACCTATGGTATGAACTTGATTATTGCTTATTTGTGTGTTCTTGCATTTTTGTTAAGAAAGCGAAAATGTAAGATAGATAAATTGTTCTTACATCCTCTATTGAGAAACAAGCATGTAAGATAGATATCTAGGAAGAACATATAACTAAGAGAAGAATAGTTATAAGTATATGGGAGAATATTGCTATAAGGGAGGAACTTGCGATTGTATTGATGTTGGTTGAGATACTGTGAAAGTGAAGGATAATTCCGAGAAAAATTCTACCTAAGGAAAGACTTAGTATTTAAGAATATCAATTGAGACTCGCCCCTCTTTTCTAAAAACTGACTTGGAATGTACAAATTGTTCTATATAGGATTTTCCCAATTAATGTATTATTCTAAAAGAAAATTAAGATATCATAATCTCTTTCAAGAAACAATGGAAGATAAACCAAGTAAAATACAAGAATAGATAATTAACTTTAAATTCTCCCCTCCCCTGAACCAAATAACATTTATAGTGTTTTTTATTAATTAAGTACAAAAACTTCGTATATTATATGAGAATAGGAAAGAGACTATAAAACTCTTCTCTAGTGTAGTACTCCCTCAATGTCAGTTTTAAAAAAATAAATTGTTTCTATTTACCTATTATTTGTAAATTTCATACTACATTGATTATCTTATACCTGTACTTGTACATGGATGATAAATATTTGAAAAGTTCAAAACGAATTAAATATTTTAAAATCAAAATATATGCCAATAAAAATTTTTATTTCATCATTCCATCCTTTAATTTTTCATTAATTAATAAAAATTGTTTTAAATAAAAAAATAAAGAATATAAATTATTGTGAGAAAGTTTTTATTGGAAAAGAAATAGAAAATATCAGAGATATAATTAAAAAATACTAACAAATTAATGAAAATTATTATTTTTCTTGATTTGCGTAAACACACCATAATCCACGTCACATAAGAGGGGACGGATACAGTACATTAAGGGTGGCTTAACCTTATTCTGTCTCTAGAACTCGATGCAGTTTGTATAAAATTCACAAGATACTCAAATCACACAGTAAGCATGATAAAATGCACACTAAATCCAACTCCATGCAAATCAAGAGTGCTGCAATCTAATTCTGAAAATTCACTTCACAACCTAAAGGGATGTAAGGAAGAGTTCCCATCAAGGCCCTTCTCAAAATAATGTGCTGTGACATCTTTTATAGTAGTGTCCCTATAGATACGTGGATTGTCTTCTGATAACAATTCTTTTATTGGACCAATAATCTTCGTTGAACTCAGTGGATCCAAGTTTGCAAAAAAACTTGCTACTGAAATTCTGGGGCCTATATCCTTCGACAAGACCCGATGATACACACTAACGAACATATCATTTGTTAGAAGCTGCATCAACAAGAGGAAGAATGATAAATATAATCATCAAAATTTGTGTCTCGAGATTTTATTTTTAATACATCATAACAATAGATGACAGAAACACCAAAATTTCAAAAAAATAAATTACCTTTGTTATGACATTCTAGATGTTAGTCTAAAAGTGTTGAAAAATGTTTTAGTCCCTCACACATGATACTAGTTAGATGGTTAAAATATTGAAAGATATGAGTCCAACTATGCTTGATGATATTGAATATTGGACTTTAAAATGACGATAAAAGAAAAATGTGAGACGGTAAGGGTAACTAAGAATGTTAACATTGATGAATGACTCAAGAAATAACATGATTAAAAATTATTGTGTACATGAAGATATGGTATGACTTCAATTGAGGAAAAGATGATAACAAATTAGTTTAAGTTCTTTCTAGTTTTGGACATATACTAGGAACACCAATTAGGAAAGGAGACCAAGAAGGAAATGTGCGCAAGTTAAAGTATATACATGTATTTACGACTGTTAATGCTACTGAAATTTCTGATACAGTTAGAATTGATGATTTATAACTTTATTTTTCTGTTTTGTGTATTAGAACTGGAAAAAAAAAACTGTACACGTGTAACAAGTATTACACCAATATTGAGTCATAACCTTTCATTTATAATAAGATTATTGTTGACTTTATCTATTAATACTTTAAAAGTTATACTTGTAATTGAACAAAACTCTTCTACTCTATCGGTATATATTACTTAAACTCTTAAAAATCATGTATTTCTGGTTTAATGTTCAGTCTGATGTCCTTTTAGAGTGTATTTCCAGCTTTGTAATTAAGCTGGACAGCTTGCCTGTGCATCCTAGGTAGTCACACTTAATGTATTTGAAAGCTGAATGAAGGAAAAAATCATTCATATTCTGTTTTTCAGAACAGAAAAATATTTGTTGTGCCAAGTTGCCAACAACACTTACCTGCAGAATATCCCCAATGTTTACCACGAGTGATCCACGAACTGGATCAACATCAACCCATTGATTCTCATGAAGAACTTGAAGACCACCAATTTGGTCTTGCAGAAGAATTGTCATGAAGTTAATATCAGTGTGATTTGAAGTTCCCAGAGTTAATTCAGGTTCAGGGCATGGAGGATAATAGTGACACAAAAGAAATTGTCCATGAACAGAGTCCAATTCATTAAGGTAAGAGGAATGAAGGCCAAGAGCCTCCGAGAATAGCTCAAAGATTGTAAAGCTTAATGCCCTTACTTTCTCTGAATATTCAATCACAATGTCTCTGCAAATACATGATTAGTTCAATTTAGATCAAAGAAAAAAAAATCTAAATTTGATAGGATCTAAAAGTGAATTGCAAAGGTGACTTGAACTATCCATATAATAAACATAGTTACAACTTTTTCAAAAATAAATAATACATGAAAATATTATTTTAAAATTTGTAACAAGCACATATATATTTTTGGGAATATGTTTTAGGTTCATGAAACAAAGACACTTGGAGTGTAATTTTTTTTTCCCTTGGATATTGGCAAACTCCTGGTAGTGCTTCATCTATGGAATTTTGTTTGTTGATTTTTTTAATGGTAGTTAATAAAACAGCACCTACTTAACAATTAGTATTCAAGGTTTTAACAAATGATTCGGAATGTTGAGTAAACCACTGCTTAAAATTTAGAAGCATGGATACTTTTAAATTCTTCAATGAAATGTTTATAGAAGTTAATTCCCTAATAATTACGTTATTATTCAAATTTGTCAATAGTACTTTTAAACACTATTTAAAGTGTTTAAGAGACTAGTATACAAAACATTAAAAAAATTCAAAGACTTACATGCTGAAAAAAGAAATTCAATACCTCCAAACCACTCTAACATTTTTTCAAGAACCATTTTGAAGGTTTACCAATACTACGATTTTGACCAATCATCAAAGTTTTTTATGTGTTTGCCACTGCAATTTCAAGGTTTTTGATATATTTATGATCGAAATGCCGTCAAAATTGTTGTCACATCTGTCATGCTCATGTGTGAAGGGTCTAGTTTAATTAGTTTAATAAATAGCGTGAGTTGTCATAAACTTCATAACACATTGTCTTTAATTTCTATGATGAAAAGAAAAAAAAAAAACACTTTGATGATATTCTTGTAACATTAACTAAAACAACCCCTTGCAATCAAAACATTAACTAAAAGAAGAATTGAAAAATTCCTGCAAACCAACCCCTGCTGTTTTGTTCGGATCCAACTCTTCTAAATTGAGTCTTTATTTTAATAAGAAAAATACAAAATGTCAGTGAGATAATTAATCAGTGATAGATATATGAAGGTAATCAAGCTAAAGTTAGCATGAAACTACCTGCATACTGCTGGTATTTCTTCTGGATTAGGAGGTTGAGGAGATAGGAAAAAAGCAAGTGTGTCCTTCCAGTTAGCAGCAGGGTCTCTAAAAAGAGTACCATTGCAGAAATATCTAACTTTCTTATTAAAATCCCTAGTGTAAAAGCTTTTCCTCACCTCAGCATCTTGTTCATGAAACCTACGGATTCCACATATCATCTCATCCAAAACCTCAACACCAATACCATGATTCACTACCTGGAAAAATCCCCACTCCTTGCATGCCCTTCGAATCTTGTCAAGTGCTTCATCACGCAGGGATGAGTTTGTGGCTATGTCTTTGAGATCTATGATTGGGACACTCAATTTTAAGTCACATGGTTTGTTTTCAGTGTGGTGCTCCAACTTGGCATGATGGAACATGCGTGGGATCTTTGTCAGCCCAGAATCTAAGAGCCCTTTCACACCAAGTTTTGTTTCATCAAAGGCCTTCACTTCAGCCATTCTATCATAAGTGGAATCTTTACAGGTTTCTAACTCTAACTGATTTGTGGTTGTGTTCATCATGCTGAAACTGGCAGAAAATGCAGCTTTTTTCTGTGCTACAAATATGACATAAAGGTAATGTTATCTTTTAAAGGTGAATAATTAGCGAAGAGGAGAGTGATAGCGGCCAAATGATTATGATTCACTTTGTGTCCAACACCACTTCACTACCACAAAACCACATGATTTATTACTCAAATGTGAACTTGGTTTAAACAACATTTTTTCTCTCTGAAAAATAATGTTTTTTAATTTTAGTCTAGCTTTTTTTTGTTTTTGAATTTTGTCTTTCGTGTATCATTTTTTTTACGAGAACAACCCGCAATAAAATAAGTGAATAAATATTAAAAAAAATTCAAAACTTAGAAGATAAAAGGTTTAAAATACTTTCATGATATCAAAATAAGATAAATAAATAAAAGAGTCTTTATATAAAAAACAAAACATAATTTCTCAAATCTACATCTAGACATTTTATGAAAATAATTGCAATGAGATTTATTTTAAATTTGTTAAATAATAAGAAACTAAATCTTTAAGTTTCTTGATTTTAATAGCTTCTTCCTAGTTCTTTAAAAACAACACTTGGAAAATAATCATTTCACAAGATATAGGTGGCCCAGTTAGTCATGGGAGTGAAGAGATGGGAAAAGATTGTGAGTTATATCCTAACAATAATATCGTTTGATCTATAAAAAAAAGAAAATAATAATTTCAGTAAATAAAACAAGTTCTAAAAAGGTTCGCATACAATATTATTCTTAGCAGGTGTGAACATAAAAAAAAAATCAACTTTGGTACCTACAAATAAAATAAAATATTTATACTTGTAAAATATAATTAAAGTCAAAATCATCTTTAGTAATAATTTATACATTATAAAAAAATTCTAATTTAACAATGCATACACATAAATTCACAAGCATATTCCAGTGATATTCATCATCATTCAATTTCACTTTTTTCTTACCAAACCTATTATCAAATTTTAATAAAGGGGTTCTTAAAATGTATATAAACTCATATTTTATGAATAACGTCTCATTGTTTTTCTCATCTTCCATAAAAATCCAGAAACATTTTCTCGACCTAGATAAAGGTATTTATTATTTAATATCTCATTGCTCCACATGAAGGTATCTAATATTTTATCTATAGAGTATCTCAAACAATTATCAAACACACTTAGGCACACAATATAGATATATAAGATTCATTTATTTCAAAAGTAAGTCTAAGAGGTTACTTTTCATTTTCATCATTCATTTTTTTGAAATCTAATTGTTATAATAAGTAATTAATCTTAATTATTAAATTTTAAGAAAATGAATGATTATAATAAAAAATAAGACTTTTAATTAGACTTACTAAGAGAGAAAGTATATATATATATATATATATATATATATATATATATATATTATATTAAAGGTTGTTATTAAATAGGTGCATAAATATTAAACTTTATATATATAACAATAAGAAAAAGATTTGTGTACTAATGGATTTACTAATATTTAAGGAAGTGTGAAAACACACTAAATATAATTTTGTCAACCTATATGTATGAAAAGCCAAAAGTTTGTCACGGTAATAGTAGAATTTAATATTCAATTGATTAAATTCAGTACATGATGCTCCTACAGTATTCATATTTTGATTCTCATTCTATAATTAAAATTAAAACATATGCAAGGCATAATATATATCTAGAGCACCATTCACAAACCAATCAGTAGTCAATATGAGTACGGTAAAAGTTTGTCACGGGACACTAATTTACACTAAATACAAGTTATTGAACGTAAGCTACAGCCTGGAAAAGTGTATTAATTGAAATATTAATCGCAGCATAAAGACTCTCGAAAGAAAAATTCTAGATGAGGAGGAATAAAAACAAAGCTTTTCGTCAAAATTTCAAACAATTTTAGCCCATCCTTTTTTGTTTTTCTTTTATATAAAAGATTAAGAATAAAATTATATATACCATGATAAATTTTAAAAAAATATTTTACTCATCTTTTGAAACAAAATTTTGTAATTTTAATTTATTTTGGTCTCTTCTTTTTCAACTCTTGGACAACCAATTAGTTTTCTATATTCGTTTTGTAGTGTAAGGAGTTTTCTGTTATTTTTATTTCATAAAAGATTAGTTTTACAACTCAAATTCAAGATGTAATCAAATCTTTCTTTTATCTTTTTTTTTTTTATGAACAAATCTTTCTTTTATCTTATTTTATATTACTTTTATTTCAAAATTAATATTATCTTAAATTTTAGCATATTTTTCATTTAAATTTTATTATTTTCTTTAACAACTTAATATTCATGATCATAAATATTTGCATTTAAATCTTACGATGTTACATTTCTATTGTTATGTTGGAGCTCAAATTAATGTTGTTAACTAAAGATTGGTTGTTTAGAGACATCCCCTTGTTGAGCAACCATTTGTTGCCAAATGAATATACAAGCAATTCTAAAGCAAATAGATTAATTTATTAAGCAACGAAACAGATAAGAAAGAATCTCCTTGAGCAAGCTTTGATCGTTGAGGAAGAAGCCTCAAGATCATCAATAAACATTAAACGACAAACCATTGCTAAGCAAGAAAATGTTTAATGCTCTATTAAATAAGTAAAACACTTCGAAGGAAAAAAAATGATTGAGCAAGAAATAGAGGGAAAACAAGGGAACACAAAAGCGATGACACACCTCCGTTACTCTTCAATAATTTCTCCCATTCTTGTAATTTTTTTTTGTTTTGATGTTGCTCATTGCTACGAGTAACTAATATTCTCTTTAGTTGAGAATTGATATATTGATCAACACTAATATAACTACTTGATAATTTTATATTTAACTTTACTTTTATATTTTGTGTTTTTCTATGTTCTTGATGCTTTTTTTTTGTTTGATCGTCCTTAAATTTGTTATATATATGCTTGGACAAATTGGTAAATGATTTTAGGCTAAAAAATTGATAAAAACAATGTATAAATAATGTATCTAAGGAATATAATAATGTTTATGCATTTTTTATCTTCCTTGAATGAAATTTCCAACTATTCATTATTCTCATTGAAGAATTAGTGAAGTCGGATAGAATAGTAAAATGTATACACAAAGGGATTAGTGTTTAGATAACTTTTATTGAAAAATAATTATGTAAGTAAACATAAATAAAAGATTTTCTATTGAATAAAGTGTTGAGAAAGAATTCGAGGCCCCAACAATTTCATACTTAAGTATTACCTTATTTGACTTCTGCAATTCAATTTTTTCTTAAAATTTATCTTACATTTTTTTCTTATACAATTTAATTTATGAATGTCTCTTTATACTTTGTTATTCTCTATAGAGTAAAAAGTAGTTAAATTTTGATGTATTTCTCGAGTTCTAAGAATATTATGACCCAATATATTCATCAGCTACTACGAACGACTAATATACTTGTTAGTTTGTCAACATTATCCTATCAAACTTCTTAATGATGTGATAAATATTGGACTACTAACACCACTATTATGTATCAATTAACCTGATTCTTGAAAGTAGAGGCTAAAACCAAACATTTTTTTTCAGTTTTTTAGTCAGAATCACTTTGAAAATCACATTTGGAGTTTTTTCCTACACCCACTAAATTTTTTTCATGCAACTCCATATTTTTAATGTTCTAATTATATCCCTCCTTCTTTATGTGGACGGGTGTGAGTTGTTTACCATCAATGATATGGATGTTTTAAAACTACTTTATACACATCATCTTAAATATGGTTCAAATTACAGGTTTTGTATAAGAATATTGAAAGTTATTTTTTATATTCAGTTAAGTCATCCAAAGTTATTTTTTATATTCATTGGATTAAATTTTAAAATAATTTAAGTAAAAAAAGAAAAAAATAAAAGTTACGTAGATATTATTAGTAACTTTCAATATTTTAAAATATTTTTAAAAATAAAATATGTCAAAGAATAAAATTTTAAAACTTTTACCCAACATGTAAATATTAAATTCTTATGTTTATATTACGTCAAATGATGTTTTAGTCTGTAAAACATATGTAATAATATATACCGGCAGTGTTGACATTAAAAAATAAATATACGCAGCTGTTTATAACTTGAATTATATTATATCATCATAAGTCAAGGAGGTCTATCATCATAATTAAAGGCACCTTAACCTTGCTCTGTCTCTAGAACATGATGCAGTTTATATAAAATTCACATTCAAAGATACAACAAGTTAAGCCATCCAAGAGAATGAAGAAAGCTCCACTGGAATTCTCAATATTCAGTTCACAACCTAAAGGGGGCCAGGGAAGCTTTTACGTTTCGCCCATTCTCAAAATATTGTGCTGCCACATCTTTTGCAGTAGTTTCCCTGTAGATTGGTGGGTTGTCTTCTGATAACAGTTGTTTTATTGGACCAATCACCTCTGATGTACCAATTGGAAATGATTTTGAAAATAAGCTTGCTACTGAAATTCTAGGGCCTGTATGCCTCACCAAGACCCGATGATAGACACTACTAAACATGTCATTTGTCATAAGCTGCACCAAGAAGAGATTAATAAAATATAATCATATGTGTGTAATCAGAAGTTTTAACTAGAATAACAGTGATGCATCGAGAATGTAAATCAATGTAAAGTATCATTTAATTACAACATTTATAATAACTTTATAACAAATAATGAATTATGATAGATGATATTGTAACATTATTTAATTTTGATAAATCATAACAATAGATGGCAGAAACACCCAAATTTCAAATATAAAGCATGATATTTTTTATGCCATTATAAAAGTATGACAAAGATGTCACACACTGGATGGTTAAAATAGAGAAAGACGTAGGGGTCGCTGGTAATCTTTATTAAAGTACCTATCAATCAGAAAAGGGTAGCTGTATTGTGTTGTCCAACTATTAAATGGTTGCAAATGTCCAACTTTAAAGGAATAGCAAGAGTAAAATATGTAAATAACAAAAATGACAATGTAAAGATATATGTTTGTTCACACAAGAAAAAACAGGATATGAAATATATTTTTTTACGAAAAGATATCGCTACAACTACAAAACTGATTGAGGAAAAATAAAAGATGATATATTGATTAAAGGTGTTTCAATTCTTTACACAGAAAGCCATTACAAGTACCACTGACGGTGGCAGAGCATGATATATGCCCCATAAACCTAAACCCCATCAAGTAACTATATAATGTATATCATAGTAGGCATTTCGTGTTAATTACAAACTGTTGCAAACCATTCAATGATAGACCTTTAAATATTAAAATGTAAAATAAGAAGGAAACTAAGGAGTGATAACAAGTGGTCCAATGGTAAAAAACTGAAGAGAAGGGAGAAAAAAAAAGTTGGAGGTTCCAATTCCTCCCATACAAAAAAAAAAACTAACAATTAATATTTACACTATGGTGTTATCTATGTAGCACACATAAGGCTTTTATTGTTTACAGGCTTACAGCACAACTAAGAATATGAAGAAAATAGAGAAATGTGATCAGTATACATGTGTTTACAGCACTTACCTGCAGAAAATCCCCAATATTTACAATAAGAGATCCATGCACTGGATGAACATCAACCCATTGATTCTCATGAAGAACTTGAAGGCCACCCATCTGATCTTGCAGAAGAATTGTCATGAAGCAAATATCAGTGTGCTTTGAAGTGCCCAAAGTTAATTCAGGTTCAGGGCATGGAGGATAGAATTGACCCATAAGAAAGTATCCATCAGCAGAGTCCAATTCATTAAGGTAAGAAGGATGAAGACCAAGAGCCTCTGAGAATAGCTCAAAGATTGTAAAGCGTAATGCCCTTACTTTCTCTGAATATTCAATCACAATATCTCTGCAGATGCATTTATTTCATCATAAACCATGGGAAAAATGTCTAATTTGATATAGTCTGAAGGTGAACTGCACCAGTGACTTGGACTATATGTGATGCAATAAAAATGAAGTGCGAAAAAATTTCCCTGGAAATTGCTAGACTAACGATTGTGCTTGATCTAAGGGGGAATACTTTTCAATGATAATCATGAAGTAAGAAAAAAACTGCAAACCAATCCCTTTAGCTATTTTGCTTGTATACAACTTTTCTAAATTGAGTCTTTATTTTAAAAAGAAAAACATATAATTTAATTTAAATCATTAAAGACAAAATCAACGGATTTCAGGCTATAGCAAATTTCTAATTTATTACAATGTACTAATATTTACTCTTTGCAAGATGGAGTGAGATGTCTCACTTTGCTCTCTAAAGTAAGCATCTTATTAGAGGAACAAAATCCATTTTCTTACATAAAAAAACTAAAAAAAGTTATGACCAACTTGGCTCCTTTTCAATTTACTGCATAGACAGATTGATTATAAATGCCAAGACCATTCACAAGCCTCCTAACAAAGGTAGTAACTATACCAAAGATAATCATGTCAAAATCATAATTCATATTATTACCTGCATACTGCTGGTATTTCTTCTGGATTTGGAGGCTCAGGAGTCATAACAAATGCAACCGAGTCCCTCCAGTCAGTAGAAGGGTCTCTGAAAAGATTACCATTGGAGAAACATCTAACTTTCTTATTGACATCCCTAGAGTAAAAGCTTTTCCTCACCTCATCTTCTTGTTCATAAAACCTACGGATTCCACATATCATCTCATCCAAGACCTCAACACCAATGCCGTGATTCACTACCTGGAAAAATCCCCACTCCTTGCATGCCCTTCGAATCTTGTTAAGTGCTTCAACACGCAGGGATGAGTTTGTAGCTATGCCTTTGAGATCTATGATGGGGACATTCAATTTTGAGTCATTTGGTGAGATATCAGTGTGGTCCTCCAACTTGGCAGAATAGAACATGCGTGGGATCTTTGTGATCCCAGAATCTACGAGCCCTTTCACTCCAAGTTTTGTTTCCTCAAAGGCTTTGACTTCAGCCATTCTGTCATAAGTGGAATCCTCACCGGTATCTAAGTCTAACTGATTTTTGGTTGGGGTCTCCATGCTATGGGAAACAGGCAGAAATTTTCTTTGTGCTATGAATATGTAATACTAAAGCTGATGTTTCCTTGCAATGATTGTAATAGTTAGGTAACGGGGAGTAGGGACTGTGACAGCTGCCAATGTTTATCAGCTAGGCAGTAAGCATGTTTTATATGTGGGTGTTTCTTTTGCCCCCCATTCTTCTCTTGTGTTTTCCACTCTTTTTTTCATGTCAATTATTTTGTACTTCTTGATAACTAATTTTCATGGTTATCTAGATTGTTTATATTGTTGGTATAATTTTTTTTATTATACCAATCATCTTCTATAAAATTGTTTAATCCCATTTTTATTTCCAGCTATTTCATTGTGTGCTTATTCCCCTTCTGCATAAAAAAAGGAAAAAAAAAAAGTAAATACCCTATGATTTTTGCATAGAATAGTACTTCTATTTTTTTTCCTATATATAAAAAACCTAGTGTACAAAAGTATTGCAGCTTGTTTGTCTTTTATGTTCACACACAATAAAGAATAAAGAAAATAAAATTCTTTGTTTTTGTTATCTCTCTCATTCTTCTCTTCATTCCTAATTTCTCTTTGCCTGATCTCTGTTTCTTTTTCAAATTTTTCATTTTTGGTTGTGAGTAGTATTCAATCAGTGAGTGTGTGAGTTCTTGCTTAATTACTTGGCACAACAATTGGTGCAGTGAGCGTGGATCATTTTAGCAATGGGCTTAGTCAAGTATGAGGTGGAAAAGTTCACAGGTTAAAACAATTTTGGATTGTGACAAGTAAAGATGATAACCTTTCTTGTTCAATAAGGGTTGATCAATGCACTTGCTAGTGAAGCCAAGCTTAAGAGTCTCATGGCAGAAGAAGAAAGAATAGCAATGGTTAAGAAGGCTCACAGTGCAATTATTTTGAGCTTAGGTGATAGGGTTCTTAAGCAAGTGTCTAAGGAAAAGACTGTTGCTGGAGTTTGGTCTAAACTCGAAGGTTTTTACATGACCAAGTCCCTTGTAAATTGACTTTACTTGAACCAATATTTGTATTCCTTTAAGATGACTAAGGATAAATCGGTGGGGGAACAATTGGATCACTTTAATAAGTTAATTCTTGATCTTGAGAATATTTATGTCACCATTGATGATGAAGATCAGGCACTGTTACTGTGGTGTTCACCCATTTTAAAGAAACCATGTTGTTTGAGAGAGATTCAATGTCCATTGATGAAGTGTAGGTTGTTTTGCATTCTAAAGAACTGAATGAAAGAAAGGAGAAGAGGCCCACAAAGAATGGTGAAAGGCTAACAACAAAAGGGAAATGGTCCAGCAAAAACTCCAAAAAAGACAAGAAATTTGACAAGAAGTCTAATTCAGAAAGAAGGAAGAAGGGTGAAGGATCAAACATCATCAAGTGCTACCACTACAATAAATAAAGCCACACCAAGAAGGTTTTCCCTAAAAGGAAATCAAATTGTAGCAACAAGGACAAGGAGAAACAATCTAGAAATGCAACGATTATGCAAACCAAAGGCTATAAATCTGTTGAAGCCTTGATTGTGTTTGAAAATATTCATAATCTGAGTGGATAATGAATTCAGGGTGCTCATGGCATATACACCTCACAGATCATGGTTTTGCGAGTTTTTCTGATTAAGTAGATAGCCTAGTTCTACTAGGAGATAATAAGCCCTGAAAAATCAAAAGCATTAGATCCATCAGGTTCAAGCTTCATGATGGAGCGGAGAGGGTTCTCACTTATGTCAATTATGTTCCTGATTTAAAGAGAAACTTAATATCCCTTGGTGAATTTGATAAGAAAGGGTAAGTGTTCCAAGGTCAAGAGGGGGTTCTAAATGTTGTCAAAGGCTTTATCATTATAATGATGGAAATCATGAAAAATGACTTATACTCTGTTAATGGTGGAGTAATTACTGGCTCGACTGCTACAACTTCTGAAAAGGCCCTATCAATACAAAATTATGGCATAAGAAATTAGGGCATGTAAGTGAGAAAGGGCTTATTGAACTCGACAAGCAAGGTCTGTTGTGTGGAGACAAGATTGAGAAGCTGAAATTTTGTGAACATTGTGTGTATGGTAAATCTTGTAGAGTAAAGTTTAGTATTAGACAACAAAAGACAAAGGGAATTCTTGATTATGTCCATGTTGACCTATAGGACCAACCAAGGCTTCCTCTCATTCTAGTACTAGTATTTTTTTAGTATAGTAGATGGCTACTCAAGGAAGTTCTAGATATTCATACAGAAAACCAAAATTTCAAAAGCTGGAAGGTGTTAGTTGAAACTCAAACTGGGAAGAAGGTAAAGAGGTTTTGAATTGATAATGGACTTGAATTTTTCTCAGACTCCTTCAACAAATTTTGGTCAAAAAATGGAATTTCAAGGCACAAAACACTTGTTGGCACCCCTCAGCAAAATGGCCTAGCTGAACGTTTCAATAGAACTATCCTGGAAAGGGTTAGGTGCATGTTGTTAAGTACAGGGTTGCCAAAGTTATTTTAGGCAGAAGCAGCCATGACTACTGCATATCTCATCAACATGTGCCCCTCCATAGTATTGAATTTTAGAACCCCTGAACAAGTCTGGTATGGCCATGTTCCTAACCTGAAACACTTGAAAGTGTTTAGTTTTGTTGCATATGCACACATTAAGCAAGACAAGATGGAACCTAGAGTTGTTAAATGCATTTTGTTAGGCTATCCAGAGGGAGTGAAAAGGTATAAATTGTGGTGTTTAGAGGCTAGATTTAGGAAATGCCTTATGAGTTGTGATGTCACATTCAATGAAACTGAGATAGGTTATAAAACCACTCAAAGCACTGCCATTGTTGAGATGCCTAACCATCAAAGTCTTAACTTTGAGGTAGAGCCTGAAATCAAGTCTCCTGAGACTCAACAAATTGTTTCACTCTCTAATGAAGAAGAGCCTCAAGATAATGTTGAAGATCATGATTACCTTTTGGCTAGAGATAAAACCAAAAGACAAATCAAACCACCTGAGAGGTATGGATATGTTGAATTGATTGTTTTTGCCTTAATTTCAGCCATTGAAGTCCTAGAGGAAGACCCTAAATATCTGAAATTCAGTGTTAGTTAGTAAGGAGAAATAAAAATGGCTCAATGCTATGGAGGAAGAAATGAAGTCCCTACATGATAACAATACATGGAAGTTAATCAAGAAACCTCCTGATTCCAAAGTGGTTAGCTGCAAATGGCTCTTCAAGAAAAAGGAAGGAATCCAAGGTTCTGAACTAGTCAGATTCAAGGCTAGACTTGTATCCTGAAGGTTTATTCAAAAGGAAGGAGTTGATTTCAATTAGGTGTTTTCATCAGTTGTGAAACACATATCGATAAGGCTTTTGCTATAAATGGTGGTAGTGTTAGACTTAGAGTTGGAACAAATGGATGTTAAAACAACTTTCCTCTATGGGAAGTTGGATGAGGTCATATTAATGCAGTAGCCTGAAGGATTTGTTGAAAATGGCAAGGAAGATCATGTTTGCAAGATGAACAGATCATTGTATGGATTAAAGCAAACTCTAAGACAATTGAATAAGAGATTTGATGAATACATGGCCAAGATAAGTTTTAGCATGAGTGATTATGATAATTGTGTCTATTTTAAATTTTTTTACAATGTAGTGTTTGCTGTACTCCTACTCTATAATGATGACATTCTGTTAGCTAACAACAATAAGGAGGAGATAGTTAAAGTCAAATTTGACTTATGCAAAGAGTTTGAAATGAAAGATTTGGGGCCTGCTAAGAAGATCCTAGGGATTGAAATCAATCCAAACAAAGGAAAGAAGGTGTTGCACTTGTCCCAAGTAACTTACCTAAGAAAAGTGCTTGAAAAATTTGGAATGTCAAATTCCAAGCCCGTGGTCACTCCTATCTCACAGCCATTCAAACTCAATTTAAAACAATCACCTAAGAATCATGATTAGGTGGCTTACATGGAAAAGATTTCATATGCAAGTATGGTCGGATTACTCATGTATGTTATGGTCTGTACCAGACCTGACATAGCATATGTTGTTAGCAAGTTTATGGCTAAATCAGAAAGGGTATATTGGTAGGTAGTCAAGTGGATACTAAGATACTTAAGGGGATTCTGTTGGGAGATGTATGATTTATGGTGGGGCCAGATATAGCAACAAGGCAGAAGCAATTGAAGGCTTTCTTGACTCTATCATGCTGGTTGCATAGACACCAGGAAAGACCTTATAGGTTTTGTGTTCATTGTATATGGAACTGCAGGGAGTTGGAAAGCAAGCTTGCAAAAGGTGGTGGCACTTTCAATAACTGAAGCTGAATACATTGCCTTAACTGAAGCTATGAAGGAATCAATGTGGCTTGAAGGCATTACTAGAGAGTTAAGGCTGCAAGACAAGGTGATCACAATTCACAGCGACAGTCAAAGTGTCATCCACTTGTTCAAGAACTCAGTGCATCATGAGAGGACCAAGCATATTGACATATAGTTTCATTTTGTCAGAGAAATCATTAACAAAGGTTTGTTATTGTGAAGAAAATTCACACTGACTATAACCCAGTAGATATGATCACCAAGGCAGTTCCCAGTACCAAGTTTTACTATTGCATTAATTTGATCTGACTGCACGGAGATTAAGATGGAGTTGTTTATTCTAGAAATCGTAGTTTGAACCATGGTAGAGAATTAATGGCTATGGTTTTCATACAATTGGTTTCTTTATTCTGTACATAACTAACTAACAATTATTTTTGTTAGTTAGTTCAGGTTGGTTTTTTGTATAGAATAATGCTTCTATTTTTTTTTTCTTATATATAAGGAACCTAGAGTATAGAAGTATTGTAACCTGTGTGTCTGTTATGTTCAGACTCAATAAATAATAAAGAAAATAAAACTCTTTATTCTTGTTATCTCCCTCTCATTCTTCTCTTTATTCCTAATCTCTTTTTGCCTGATCTCTGTTTCTTTTCAAGTTTTCCGTTTCTGGCTGTGAGTGGTACTCAATCAGTGTGTGAGTTCTTGCTTAATTACCTAGCACAACCCTTTCTTTAAAATAAATTAAGCCGTACAATTATACAATAAGTCATGTACCATTCTACAGTTAATTACATGTGGCTTTATCTTTCGCATCTAGAATAACTTAAAGTTGTTTATTGAAATTTAACAAGATACTGAAAATGACAACCAAATGCAAGAGTTAATCCATGATAAATGCAGGGTACAACCATCTCAGTGAGAATCATAAGGAACCCATCTTATGCTTTATATCTGCTTCATAACCTAAAGAGGTGCAAGTAAGAGTTGCCATCATGGCCTTTTGCATAATAATTTGTCAAGATCTCTTTCATAGTAAAGTTCCTATGTACAGAAGGGTTTTCTTCTGATAACAATTCCTTTATTGGACCATAAATTTTTATGTGCATTCAGATATTGTATAATTCATAAAGAAGGTTGCTACAGAAATTCGAGGGCCTATATTCTTGGACAAAACCCTATGATAAACCTGTCATTTGTCATAAGCTGCACCAATACAAAGGAAATTGGTAATTATTATAATAATGAAAAATTGTGTAAGATAATGATAATCTAATGAACACCCTAAAAAGTCAAGTTTAGTTCATTTTTATGTTGCATCTTGTTCTTTATGATAAAAAGTAACATCTTAACAATTATACATCTTCTTAACTAATTGGTTAATTGATGTTTGTATTAATTAGTTAATTAATCAGTTTGGTGACTAGTAGGAGTTAGTTAAATTAGTTATTCCTCTTTCAGTTATTCCTTCAACTGTATAAACTCTTGTAACAGACTTTTCCATCATTCTTTGGTTGATCAATGTTACTCTTGTTTACTACAGTTTTTAGTTCTTTCTTCAATTGGTGGAGCTTATCTTTTCCTTTCACGGAGGTTTATAGTTCTGTTACATCTCCCATTGTGTTACACTTAATTATTTACTGGAAAAAATATGTAGGTTGCCATCATTTGCGAAAAAATTAGAGCCTTAAAAAAAGTTACTATTGAAACAGAAAAAATTCGAGCCTTAAATATAGATCATCCAGAACAAGATCATTAAGGCATATGAAAAGTTAGAACAGACATAAACCATAGGACTATGAAGGAGTTACAGAAACATGGAAAAAGATAGGTTGATATGTACAAATTGGTGGTGTGTATGGTGAAGCATTAGAACAGAAGCACTGAAATGTGGTCAGTACAATATAAAAGTTTCTACTATAAGTCTGTAACCATTTCATTGAATAGGTAATTTTTATGTCATACCAAAACCAGTGGTATTTGGTTGGAAAAAATATTTTTTGTTTTTATTTTTATTTTTATTTTCTAAAATTATTTTTATTTTTTAATTTTTTAACATTTAGAAAATACGTTTGTTTTTATTGGATATTTTCTATTTTTAAAACATAATATTGTTAAATTTAATTAACTTTAAAAAAAATATTATAAATATTTATATGTATAGTTTAAAATACATTTATGTATAGTTTTTGTTATAATTACCATCTTGTTATTAAATTTTTATATAATATTAATTTTTGAAAATACTAAAAACAATTTTTTTTCTGTTTTAAGTTATCTTCTAAAAATGTTTTCAGTAAGATGTTTTCTAAATTTTAATCAAACTTATTTTTCCTATTATTTTATATTTAGAAACGTACAAAACAAATGTAACCTTATCTTTAAAAATTAAACATCAGTATTAAACTGTTACAGAAGTTAACTGTATAATATCTCCAATGTTTACAACAAGCGCTCCATGAACGGGAGGAACATCAATCCATTGATTCTCATGAAGAACTTAAAGGCCACTATCTGGTCTAGCAGACTGTGCTTTGTAATGCCCATAGTTAATTCAGGTTCAAGGCATCGTGGACAGTATTGACCTCAGCACAGTCCATTTCTTTAAAGTAAGAAGGATTAAGGCCAAGAGCCTTTGATAAGAGCTCAAAGATTGTAATGCCCAATTCCCTTACTTTTTTGGTATATTCAGCCACAATATCTCTACAAATGCAAGATTATTTCATCAAAGACAAAAGAAATTTGATAGGTTCTGCAAGTAAAATGCACAAGTGTACTTGACTAAGTGGCTTGGAATTCTATAATTTGTAGAGTAAAACTACACTAACATTTATCCTTGTTTTTTTTATCTCTACATTAATTCCTTTAATTGTTTAAAAAATATTATACTGATAAATTCTTCTTAATTTTTTTAAAAAATATTATACTACACACTCCTATGAAAAAAAAAAGTTGTTGCAAATGTTAAAAAGAATAATGTATTAACTGATAAAGATTTTTCGAGCCTAATGAGAGGTCCTTTAATTTATATGACTAGTATTTTGGCTTTTTCATTTGTTAAGAAAAATGCTTATCGTTATACAATCAAAATTTATAAAAAAAAATATTTTTAATATGTAATGTATATTTTAAATGTATAATAAACAATTAAAATTATTATAAAATTATTTTTACTATTGATAATTTTTTTAAAATACATTAAAATCTAATTTTAAAAGTAGAAATAAAAAGAATAATAATTGAAAGGCATAGATAATAGAAGGGAAGACTAGCAACTAGTTAGAGACAACTAAAAACAAAATGTTTGAAGAGTGATGTGTAAAATATTGATGAAAAGAGTAAATTGAAAGAATGAAATGATAGACAGCTGCAAATAGGGCGCATTGTTTATTGTATCAATGAGGCCAACAGATTAGTCTTTAATTACTAATGAGTTTTTTAAAACCTCGTTTTTATGGATTAATTGTTGCCCTTATAAGAAATACTCTAGTCATCACACAAAGGCTCAATCACCTATAAGGCACCCTCCAAGTTTTATGTGTCCATGCATTAAGATATTTTAATCGTTTAGCAGAAAAATAGATCAAATGATGTAAGAAAATAATTATCACCAGCTATTTCAACGGTCTCTGACTAGTCATAAAATGATTAACTTCTCAATAAACCAAATTTGTTGGACTTCTTACCATAGAGAATTCAATTCTCTCGGTGTGAAAATATGCTGCAAGGTGAAATAAAAGATGGCAAACTAAGAATATATAGAAATGTCAACCAACTCAAAATAAATTGGTAATTGACGGCCACAAAGTTGAAAAATATATTGATAACCACAAGAACATATAAAGCCATTGTCATAGTACAGAAAACTGTAAGTTATGCTCTTCTATAATACAATGAACTAAATAGTTAAATTTCTACAGACATTGAAAGTCACAGAAAAAGGCACCAGCCAGTTAACTACGATAAATTGAAGCAGACTATAGCCAACTCCATGAGAATCAAGAAAGCACCAGCTTTATAAAAAATATATTTGCTTCACAACCTTAGAGGCAGCAAGTAAGAGTTCCCATCAATCCCTTTCACATAATAGTTTTTCAAGATTTCTTGCATAGTAATGTCTCTATAGACTGGAGGGTTTTCTTCTGACAACAAGTCCTTTATTGGGCCATAAATCTTTGATGTAGATTCAGATATGATAAAATTCATGAAGAAGGTTGCTACAGAAATTCTAGGGCCTATATTCCTCAACAAGACCCGGTGATAAACACTGATGAACTTGTCATTTGTCATAAGCTGCATGAATGAAAAGAAAATTGACAAACATAAATATAATCATAAAAGAATTGGGCATGGTCAATCCTAAATATTCAAGTTCAGTTCACTTTTATGTCACACTGTGTCCTGAAAATAACATCTTCAGAATCATCTTAGTATCTTACATTGTGTTATTGTATCCACACTTTAAAATTTTATTTCTGTAACTGAAAGAAAGAGTAGACTGGTGAAATTGAATCAAGTAGCAAGATAGATCATCCAGGAGATAATGGCAAATAGATATTAAGAATATAGATGAAATGATAAACTACGGGGCATTAATGGGAATAATAACAGAGAAAAAATAGAAATGTTGAGAGATGATATGCTGATTCAGATATGGAGAAACTTGGCCAAAAATCCTCAATGTCTCTTTCTTCTCTGCAGAATCTTGCAGGTCATGGATTGTCAACTCTGTTTCCATTGAATTTTCCAGTTGTATGATTTTATTCTTACTTAAATTGCTTTGCAAAGAAAATAATCATGACTATAAATATAACCTCAAAGAAAGAATAGTGAAACAACATGATTATCTAATATATGAACCTTTCATAGTCTGAAAAAATGTTTAATATATCAGTGTCCTAAAAAGTTGAAAAAAACCATGAGTACCATGACACAGATAGCCACCGCTAATCAAACTGTCATTGTGGTTTTATTATATGCATGTAAAAGTAAATTTGAGACAGATATAAGGTTGGACTCACCTCTTGAATCAAGATAAAAACAAAACCTGCTCGGTTGTTAAAACACTGAAGGCCACGAACTTAAAATACATATATTTACATAGTGGGAAACCATATGTCATGGTTTCCTTTCCCTGTACCTTTCTGTGATCTTTACATCTTTGAACATAGTTAAAGCTAAACTAAGCTATAAACCTTCTATACCACAAGAACAAGACCATTTATCTTTGTAGAAAACATAGTAATTAATTTCAGAAGTTACCTGTAATATATCTCCAATGTTTACAACAAGAGCCCCTTGCACCGGAGGAATATTAACCCAATTATTCTCATAAAGAACTTGGAGACCACCCATCTGATCCTGCAAAAGTATTGTCATGAAGTCACAATCGGTGTGCTTTGAAATGCCCATAGTTAATTCAGGCTCAGGGCATTCCGGGTAATATTGCCCCATAACGTAAAGTGCTTTAGCACAGTCCATATCTTCAAGGTAAGAAGGATTAAGGCCAAGAGCCTCTGACAGTAGCTCAAAGATTGTGATACCCAATGCTTTCACGTGTTTTGAATATGCCACCACAATATCTCTACAAATACACAATTAGTTGAGCAAAAACAAAATGAAAGATCCAAGTTTGATACGGAATACAAGTCAAATTCCTGACAGAGCTTGACTTAAATAACGACATGCCATTCAATAAATATGGTATATAGAAAAGTTGAATAAATGCTAAATTGAAAGGCACGAAAAGAGTTCAACCCTAAAGGTTAGCATATTAGATAGCTGTAGATCCTAATAACTTAAGTATTCTTACTTCATGTAACATAGCATAACCCTTTTAAATGTAGAATAGTCCTTGCTCTGGTCATTCATTTCCATTTCCAGGTCTCCCTTTTAGGGTCAGAGACTGAACAAATACTCCAATTGTTATAATTTATCTTGTAAGGAGGATCCAACCCAAGAGATTAACCTATTGGGTAGGAAAACCTCATGGATTATTTACAAAGCAGAGCTTCCTTATTTGCTGAATTTTGGATATAATAAATACCAAATTTGCATATATCATAAAGAGTAAAACAAAAATTTAGTCTCTGAGAAATCCCACTCACTTTACCTTCAGCCCTGGATTCTTAAGACTTAAAGACCAAGTCCTTCAAATAAACACCTATGATAGAGTAACCTATTGATCGCCTCCTCAGCAACATAACCAGTCACACTAGCATTTCCACTAACAAAAACGGACTCAACAAATCCACAGACTAGCTTGCTTATCATATTAATATTTCAGGGACTTAGTGTTGGGTTTTAAGAATCCGGGAATTGATAAAAAATAGAAAGTGAAACTTTTCAATGACCAAAACTAATATTTTCATGTTCTTGTTCGGTTCTTGAGGATCCAAAAACTCTAATTTAGTACTGTGAAAAAAGTGAAAATTTTCAAAGACCAAAGTCTAGTCTTAGTCTATCATATAACAGCCAACAGCTAGAGTTCTTCACAGAAAGATACAAAAAGACAAAATACAATTCTTTATGTCCTTCCGGTACTGGTATGCAATCAGAATTAGAGTTTCACTTCAACAACCCTTTGTGACTTTCAATGCAAACCTTTAATAAGTGGATTACTAGGCCAATTCTAACTGGAGAATAGTACTACTTGAAGAATTACATCTAAATTTTCTCCTATTGTAAATGCCATTACAAAAACTACTCTCAAGCAGGATCATGTGCAGGTTTTAGCACCAAAACTTTTATTAGAAACATTACCTACACACTGCTGGTATTTCTTCTGGGTTTGGAGGATCAGGATTCAAAGCAAATGCAATTGTGTCCCTCCAAGTAGCAGCCATGTCTCTGAACAGCTTCCCATTAGAAAAATACCTGACTTTCTTACTGGTATCTCGGGAGTAAAAGGGCTTCCTTGCCGCAGCATCCTGCTCGTGAAACCTGCGGATTCCACTGATCATCTCATCCAAAACCTCAACAGGAATGCCATGATTGATCACTTGGAAAAATCCCCACTTCTGAGAAGCAGTCCTAATCTGATCAACCACTTCAACATGCTGAGTTGAGTTCTTGTTTATGTGCTGAAGATCTATGATTGGGATGGTTAAGTTGGAATCAGTTGATGAGGTGTGAGTGCGGTCTAATTTGACATGGAACATGGAAGGGACTTTTGTGACCCCAGAATCTAGGACACCTTTTACACCCGTTTTTGAATCATCAAATGCTTGAACTTCAGCTTTTCTGTCATTAACTGCCTCTAATGCCATACCAGGAAACTGCCAACAGAATCAAACTTCTGAAGAGCGATTACAATACCCTGTTCAGTTCCTTCGGAATGAATATCAGATAGTTGGGTTAGGTAGTGGGGCCAGCAAATTTAATTTGGATCAATGAAGCTATAAAGAAGCTTGGACCAACTACTTAAGCATTGCAGGCTTACACCTTTTTTAGCTTAATTGAATTCTAAAATGTATTAGACACTACTCCAGAAGAGGGTTAATAGCTCATTCTTTTAATATGATTTTTCTAAATTTTTATTTTTGTTAGAAATCACAAACTTATCAGTTATTATTATTTAATAGGGAGTGAAACTCGCATTATTTTATGAATTATGAGAAATTTTTTCAGTCAATAATGTATAAATTATTATATTAGTAACATTTATGATTAATTTTATATTCTCCAATCATAATTTTTAATCATACTTTATGGTGCTCTGCACCATATTCATATGATTGTCATATTATGTCAAAGTAAATTTTATATTTTTTTAAGAGTTTAATAGTATAAAAATAATAAATTTATTGATTTTATTAATTAATAATTTAAAAATCATATAAATGAAAATATGTGTTTTAATACGAGTGTAAATATATTTTTACTATATACTAATTAAACTTTTTTTTCTTTTTTTTTTAATTTAGATGTTACTAAGCAATCCAGAATTAATTGAGATTTTTAATCCAATGTTCAACCACGTCATTGAACTTAGTCAGCGGATCCTATGATTTTTAGGTCGCCAGAAAGCAGGATGAGTTGAATTAAGTTGACATCTCTAATTTTCAAGATTTAAGTATTTTAATTATACTTTGCTGAGGATCGTCGACTTAATATATGTTGTTGGGGGTAGTGTAAATACTTATTTGCCTTTAAAATTACTTAGATACAGAAAGTCACAGTCAAAGGCTGATGTTATCTATGATGATTAAATAGTTGAAGTTGAAGCCTTCTCCATGAGAATCAAGAGTGCACCAATCTATTTATACAAATTTGATTCACATCCTGAAAGGTAGCAAGCAAGAGTTCCCATCAAGGCCTTTTGAGTAATAGTGCGTCAAGAAATCTTTCATAGTAATGTCTCTGTAGAGTGGAGGGTTTTCTTCTGATAACAATTCCTTCATTGGACCGTAAATCTTCAATGTGCATTTGGACATATTAAAATTCATAAAGAAGCTTACTATAGAAATTCTAGGGCCTATATGACTCGCCAAGACCCGGTGATTAACACTGATGAACATATCATTTGTCATAAGCTGCAATATAAAGGAAACTGGTCAATGCAATCATAAAACTTGTCTGTGATATGATAATGGCAGTTCTAAATATTTAAGTTTAGGTCACTTCTTAGTCTACTTTGTGTTGCATCATTGTTATATGACTCGGGATCTAAGACTCCTTACATATTTCCAAAAATAATTACCTATCAAAGTCTCATGCTATACATTGTTAAAGCTTAACTGTTGAATCAACATCATTAAGTAATACAATGCATAAAAAGTTGGCTTTCAAACGTCTAACATATTTAAAGCCTAACGACAACCAAGATTTTTGCATGCTACGTAGGGTTAATTACATAAATCTAAATGTTTGTTTGGCAACAGTTCTATAAAATTGTTTTCAGTATTTTAGTTTTTAAAAACTAAAAAATTTATTTGAGTAATGTTTTCTGAAAACAGTTCTTGCTTTTTAGTTTTTAAAAACTAAAAAACTTAAAAGCTGAAAGTAGTTTTGCTTTTCAGTTCTCTGTTTTTGTTTTGAAAACTCAAAATACAATCAGAATATGTTATTTTTTGTTTTTCATTAATGAAATTCTAATAAACATGAACAAGTTTTTTCATTTTTACATCTTCAAAACAGTTTTCAAATCAAATATCATTTGTCAAACAATTTTTTTTTTCTTTTATTCTCGAAAACAGTTTTTAAAAACTATTTTTAAAAACTATTTTTGAAAACTCTTTTCAAAAACTAAAAAACAAAAACAAACTAATCAAGCCCTAAGTATCAAAGAACACTATAATGTTCTGCTGTAAATCATGTCTACAGACTAACTATGGACTTCTAAATCCTTCTTAAATCTTAATGGTGTTGCCTATACTTTTTCCCAGTCTTCCTTTATGGCTTTATCTCTAGCAATTAGGCCACCTTAATCTAATCTACTCTCCTTACTGAAGCATCCACAACTCTTCTCTGCATTCCCAAATCACCTATGGCAAGATTCCAACTTTTTTTTTAAAAGTTACCACAACTTGCTCTCTAACACAACATTTTTAAAGTAACTAATAAACAATTTTCTCCTATAATAGTTTCGTTGAATTCAATGAATTGGTATTTTTAAATTATCTCAATACCATTACTTATTTATCTATAGAAAACATAAAACAAGTATTACTGTAATTACCTGTAAAAGATCTCCAATGTTAACAATAAGTGCTCCATGCACAGGAGGGACATTAATCCATTGATTCTCGTGAAGAACTTGCAGACCACCCATCTGATCTTGCAGAAGTATTGTAATGAAGTCCATGTCAGTGTGCTCAGTAGAGCCTAGTGTTAATTCAGGTTCAGGGCATGCTGCATAGTAGTGACCCATAATAAAAAGTGCCTCAGAGCAGTCCATTTTCTTAAGATAAGAAGGATCAAGACCAAGAGCCTCTGACATTAATTCTAAGATTGTAACCCCCAATGCCCTTACTTTCTTTGAATATTCAGCAACTATGTCTCTACAAATACATAATCATTTCATCAAATAAAAGTTTTTCTTCAAATTTTATAGGGTCCACCGGTGAAAGCACAAGTGATCTTTACTAAATTCCATAGCGACATAACAAATGTGAATAAAAGAAAGATGCATTAATATACCTCAATTACTGGAATAGATGTTTTGTTAATAAAAGAACAACGACCAACTAACAGCCGGCTCTGTAATTTTTACAATTTACAATAAAAAACTAACGAACAAAATCTTGTGTTCAATTCCTGCTTGTGATCTTTCTTTGGTACTTCATCTGTTAGTACTGTCGGTGACATGCTTGCTACCATGCCTAATCTTAGAACAGTGAAACTTCCCTCAACATAAACTTTCTCCCAAAATGATGAAAAGAAAATTGACATATAACGAACATAAAAACATAAATAATATAAATGCACCCTACACGAATATAACTGTTTTCCATCTTTCTCAACATATTATCAATTTATCACGTTCCTTATTAACACAAGAAAATCCAGATCCCCTACTAAATTGACAAACCACCAGTACAGGTTTTTAAACTACGGCCGATAATCATAATTGTGATTGCTTCAAGATTTTCAGGGTTTTCATATCCAAAATTGTGATTGTATCATCTGCATTTGTTTCAATTTTTCTTAATATCAAGAATCACAATCAAACAGCAACCGCAATTACAACCATGAAATTTTCCATATTATCAAGAACTCGCAACCACAACCATAAGCACAATTGCAATTTAAAGCCTAAGTAAATGATATAGAAACACTTATATATAAAACAGCTTATTAACATATCACTCCTCTCTATCTTTCTCTTTCTATCACATCACATCACATATCAATTATCATAATCATAGTGTTCATGGGTTATTTTTCCTTAAAACCATGTATCATCATCATGCCTCACCAAGTGCAGGTTTAACTGTTTAAGTGCCAAATATGGAATTAGAATCATTACCTACACACTGCTGGTATTTCTTCTGGGGTGGGAGGATCAGGATTTGCAACAAATGCAATAGTATCCCTCCAGTTGACAGGTTGGTCCAAATCTCTCAACAGGCCACCATTGGAAAAATATCTGACTCTCTTATTACTATCCCTTGAATAAAACTGTTTCCTCACCTCAGCATCTTGTTCATGAAACCTACGGATTCCACGTATCATCTCATCCGAAACCTCAACACAAATACCATGATTGATCACCTGGAAGAACCCCCACTTCCTGCATGCACTTCCAATTTGGTCAACAACTTGGGCATGCATGGATGAAGTCGTGTTCATGTCTTGAAGATCTATGACCGGGATACTGATCTTTGAAGCACTTAGTGAGGTCTCAGTGAGGTCCAATTTGCCAGAATAGAACATGCGTGGGATCTTTGTCACCCCAGAATCTACAAGGCCCTTCACCCCAGTTTTTGAATCATCAAATGATAGACGTTCAGCTTTACCATCATAAGTAGAACCATCACTTGTCTCTGACTCATCTGTGCCAAAGGTGAACGCCATAATGGGAAGCTGCAGAAACAGTACAGTACAGTATCTGTAGAGTGAAAAACACTGGTGATAGAAAAGTTGGTAAAGTTGAATAACAGAAAGAATTAGAATGCAAGTTTAAGTTTAACATTCCAACTTGTCAAAAAAAAAAACAAAGTTTAACACTCCCAATGTGACAAGTCAAATTTGGGTCGGGTTATTATTGTATAGAGCCTGCTATTCACTTAGCCACTAGCCCGTGCATGAGCTTTCCTATTAAATTTTCGTTTTTTCTGCCTACACATCCTAAATTTCTCCCTACACCTCCTTGATAAATTAAACAACAAAAATACTTTTGAGTATCCCTCAGAATCAGATAATCTAAATTTGATTTTTTTTAAAATCCAGATTATCTATTCCATACATCTCATGCCAATAATTATAATGAATTTAGATTAGTAATGCGAATTTTGTTTTTTACTATTTCATATTACTTAATCCAAACTCTACAACACCTTATCAAAACTCACTCTGAAACACTTGATTTAGTGTTGAGTGGTTGCTCTTGTAGATAGCAGCTCTTTATCCATCCCCAATTGCACTTTGATGCCCTCCATCTCCTTCACTTGTGGCTAATGCACCTGTGCCTTCGAAGACACCACTAAACCCTCTCATGCACTCCTCAAGGGCTTTTATATAAAATTCCTCACCTCCAAGAACCACACCTTTCTCCCACTCTTTTACAACCTCTTCAAACACCTTGCTGGCCTCGAAGACAAACTCACCACTAAAGAAAATTGGCATGGTGTGTTCTGAGTAATCTTAATTTGGAAAAAAAAAAAATATAGATTATCCAATGTAGAGGGTCATTCAAGAAAAAATTTCTTCTTATAGAGTGCAGATAGAAAAAACCTGAAACTTTTAGGTACATCTTAGTTCCAATTCTTCATGTGATATATAAATTATAATAATTTTTAAAAAATTTAAATAAAATAATTTCTTTCATAAATTAAAATTAATTTATATATGTTAAAAATAAATACTTATTTAGAGAAGCAAGAAAAGTCTGGATTTATACGGCGGTACTCCAACCAACACCAGATACTCTTGGTCACACCTCATGAGTTTAGACTGGATTTATACGGCGGTAATCCGCGCAATACCAGATTCAACTCGACAAGTTTACCAAAACCTAGGTTTTTCGCAAATACAAGGGCAGAACCCAGGTTTTCAGAAGAAGATGAGAAAGATGGTGAATATACAGACATATGATAAGCCTTTAAATGATTATCGCATCTTTAGATATTTATCATTTTAGGCATCCGAAGATACCTTAACGAATAGACTACTCCATGATTGAAATTATATAAACATAAAAGAAAAATAATAGACTTACAGAGGGGAGGAGTGAAGAGAAGGGAGAGAGTTTTGAGAGAGAGAGGGAGTGTCTCCAGCCTGCTCCGCATAAGAGATTTAAGGCCTATTTATATACAAAATGTGTCACAAGTAAAACTTTATTTCAAACGAGTGATGGATGCAGTAAAATCTTAGAATTCTTCGTCCATTTGTTCAGGAAGAGATTGATCATCTCCTATTTTTCATTATACCTTATACCAAGTCTTCCTAATAATTTTCATTTGTATACCTTATACGCCATTATATATGTAGATTCTTAAGTGATAAGATGCTGATTTTATTTTTTTTCTCCAATAGTATTATTTATTTCTTAATTGATGTATAGGCTGCCACGAACTATGCATGGCAAATGATGCAGTCTCTAATTGTTCCTCTTACACTTTTCTTATTGTTTCTTTTATACAAATTTGTCTCATATATTCTTAACGATGCTAGCTTTCTTACACCTGTTGCTATCATTATAGTCAACATGTAACTACGTCCTTTTTCTTTTATGAACCGTTGAAGTCACATAGATTTTTCTTAACGATGCAGTCTTCTTTTTCAAATGGAGGAAAAATAAATAGATAAAGGGGATCATCAATGCGACATTACAATGTGCAAAATTAAAGAAAACCATCTAGAATCCCTTTCATTGAATGATTTTGTTGAACACACGATAACTTTCTATATAAACTATTTTAATGTTTATAGAAATAGAATAACGAACGTGTTAGAAGTCATGAGATTGAATAATGATTTTACTTTATAGTAATTATTAATTATTACTACAAATATTTTATAACACTGAAAATAAATTATTATTTTCTTATTGAAACACGAGTAAAACTATTTATAATATAACTTACACACTCTATTTAATTAATTGAATTAAATATCCTTTATAATTATTAACATATTTAAATATTTTTATTAGTTATTTTATTTTTTAATTCAATGAATACACGTTTTTAGTTAAATTATATTTTGATTTTTCTTTAATTTTTTCAATGAGTTTGGTACCCTTAAATTTTTTGTGATTTTAGTTTCCACATTTTATAAAATCTATAATTTTAATCTAATTGCTAATTTTGTATTTATTATTTTAATCTGATTGAACCTAATCTAACATACACATTTAAGATAGTGTGAAGAAATAATTTAGAAAATTAAAATATAAAAAATATACAATTTGAGTATTGGATTAAACTTATAAAACTTTTTTGAATATAGGAAGTAAAGTTGTGAAAAGAAAAGGAACACTACTATTGTTTTTAAAAAAGGCAAAATATTTTATTACTTAAAACATGTCCCAATTATACAAGATATGATGGAAAAATGTCTAAATTAATAAAAAGGACAATAAACAGTTTTTGCATATGTGATTTATCATAACCCTTGACACCTTCTCCATGTCTAAAGAAGATACACTTTTTAGCTTATGTCTCTAACTTGTCCTACTTGACATGTACAAATGTTAAGACTCTAAACATCCTTAAATTAGAGTAACCTTTTTATTTTTCCATTCTAAAATGTCTCGTACTCCGAGGCAGATAAAAGACATCTATTTACAAGATATATTGTAGTATTAATAGTTTTTCCCTAGGTCTTAGGTAGACCTACTCACTAAAGCATGCCTCTTAACCTCTATTCTCTGCAAAAGTTGTTAAACTCCTCTTAAACGAATTCCAACCTATTGTCCATCCTCAACACCTTTAACTTGGTTCCCTATTGATTCTCCATTTGTGTATATTACTCCTTGAAATTCTAGAGCATTTCCCCCTTGTTCCTTAGAATGTATATTTAGACCATCTGCTAGAAATCATCGATAATGTTCTAAAAGTACAACTCTTTACCATGAGTCTATGTCCAAGGTAGGCCCCCCATATCTACATGAGTAAAAAGTTTGGTAGATGTGTATTTTCTAGTCAACATCAACATATAGGTATCAAAACTCTTGATAAAGAAAATGACAAGCAAAAAGCACAAAAAAAAAGTCTTATACACATAAAAGACTACAATTATGCATTAAACAACTATGCCTAACATAGGACAAGAATACTTATATGAATTAAAAATAGCTTTACTCTACATATTAAGTTTTCTAATAAAAGAAAAGAAGATAAGTCATGTTTTATAAAAAAAGAGTGACTAATCGGTCAAAAATAACATTTAATACATTAATTATCTCTTTATTAAATAGATAATGAAGAAAAGCATCACTTATCACGAGAACACTTTTCATCTTAGCCTATATAAACTAAAACTCTTAAAGATTGAAATTAGAATAAGTAAACGCAATATGTTTACTCTAAACTAACAAACTTTTTTATTTCATAATTTTTTGTTGTACAAATCCTTAAGCTTTTGAGAATCATTGTATATCTTTATGAGTATATTTGTAATTTGTTTGGCAAGACACACACATAAAGTCTATGAACCAAACACTTTTTATTGATTAGGTTTAGAGGCCGAAGAGGTGTAGTGAAAAGAATACTTATCGTTTTGCTTAAACAAAACACTAATAGGTTTGTCAAGATGCAGGGTTAGTCTACAACCTATGCAGGCCTACTTCAGGATGAGGAGGGACGATGGCTTGGTGGTTTCATTCGGAATTTGGGTTCATGTGATTATGGTAGAATTATAGGGGATCACTTCTACTTTACAGTTTGTGTGGAATAAAGGGAAGACTACAGATTGAATGTGACTCACACGTGGTTATTGGGTTTATGATTGAAGGTGCGGTACGCTCTCATCTAGATTGGGCACTGGTGAGTTTCATTTAGCTTATATTACTCATTTGTAGAAAAACTAACATGGTAACTGATCATTTAGTTAATATTGTTTATTTATATCCTCTAAGAACTACTTATTTACATCCTTCCTTTGTATCATGCTTCCTCCTTCTACGTAAGGATGCTATGGGAGTAGCTTTTGAACATTCTATTTATTTGTAAGGGCTTGGCCTTGGATTTTCGCCGTCCCCATTACAAAAAAAAAAAGTGACTTAAATTTTTTTTTTATATCATTTATTGGTATAATGAAACTTTGATAATGATAAAAACACTATATATGGTACCTACTTGTTTTCTTAAAGATTATTAAATTTTAAAAAATTGAAATTAATAGATAAATACACAACTTTGATAATTCTGTTCTTTGCTCGTAAAAGAATTGTTATGCGTTTTTTAAAATAACTTTTTTTGTGAACTTTTGAAAATAACTAACTACATATATTTTAAACTAATCATTTACTTCAACGTAATATTTCCCTTGAATTTTAAGGTAATATTTGAATTTATTGTAGTTTTATAATCAAAATTGTCATATATGTAAAAGATTTGTTTTCATTTATTTGAAAATTTTAATTTTAATGCAAACATGTCTTCGGATTAATTTTTTAAACGGTGAAACAATTTATTTAAAAAGAAATAGGGTTTTTACTGGTATTAATTAGGAGATGAATTAGGGAATTTGGTAAAGAGAAGTAGTAATTGGTGTTAATAAATAATAACGCGTAAAATATTTGGATCGAATATTTATGACTTCACAAAAAAAACACGTAAAACGGTTTTTATGAAAGTTTATAAAGATGGGCTTAGGTTATTCAAGTTATCGGATAATAAATCTCCACCATGCATCCGTGGAAGCCAGCAAAACTGAAACAGTAGTTGAATTAATATATTTTTATAAAATATATTTAAAAAGAAGATTAGAGAGTAAGAAATTAATATCGACATGGATGTGATCCCAAAGTCCTACTTATCAGATGTATGTCAGTAGTCAGATATCCGTTCATAGTTCCTAAGCAACAATGCATGCATTCATGCAACATCAACAAATAACTCGTCACAGTGCCCATAAATTTTAGAAGAAAAAAAATTATGGCTCACTGTAAATATTTACACAGATATCTGATTTTATGCTAAGTTATTACTAATTAATATTTTAAACTTACTTTATAATAATTAAAATTCTTTTATATTATCTATATATATATTAATTAAACTTTAAATATAAATTATACAAATTAAGACCGAGAGGGGAAAGCTTATAAAATTTTCAGCATTACATTAGAATATATATACTCAACCCATTTTTGGATTATTTTCATTTTTAACTAATATATATCTAATATGATTTTGTCAACTTAACTTTTAAAGGTTTTGCACACTAATTAGAATATCCAAAAAAGTTTGTTTCACGTAACGATATTGTATGTCCTGTAAAAATTATAGGTTTGAGAATATTATAACTAAAAATGCTATTGTTTATAATATTTAAAAGTATGTTAGGCAAGACTTTAACATATTTAGGTATATTTTTAAAATTTTAAAATTTTTGAAATAAAAATTAAAGATTAATAATTTTTTATCTTCCAATTTATTGGTTAATTCAATTCTATACTCTTGTTATCAAGCGGTTTAATTAGATGCTCTAATTTTTAAAAAGTATTCAATTAAAACTGAGTTTTACTTGAGATACTAAATAACTTTTCATATTTTAATGAGAAAAAAAATCCTATCCTTCATTATGGAATAAAAATGATTTATAATATCTCTAATGGTGTTTTTGAAGTTCTAGTTTTAAAGTCAAAATTTTGATCTTAGCAAGAGTATTAATGGAGAAAAATAAAAATGATCTCCACTTGGAGATTTATTAAAACACTTAAGATTAGGTTTTTATTTTAAAAAAATTGTTTTTTATTTTCTCTCTCTTATTCTTGTGTGTCTAAAAAATGCTCTCAATTGAAACTCCAAAATGAACCGAAAAATAAAAATATCAAGTTTACATTCGTATAAATTATTTAAGAGTATAATTAGTATGCAGAGTAAATGTAAAAAAGTTTTATACTCACATTCAATCATAATTCTTCATCTAAAGTAAGTTTGTTGACTTTATCAATTAATATTTTAAAAGTTATATAAATAAAAAATATACTTAAATATAAATATAAAACTCTTTTACACTTTCCGTGCATACTAATTAAACTCATTATTTAATACGTAAAAACAATTAAATAGCTAGGTACATGCATGGTTTATTTAAAAGAAACATGAAAAGAACACATTTTCAACCTCGAAGCAAAATAACTAATAAGAGTACGTAGAATAAGCTAGGCAAGTTTCAAGATATATGATTGAGTACCTAATATTTTATCTTAGGTGTGAACATGGCAGGGAGGGCAAGATCCTTTTAAAATTTTGTCTATCTCCTAAATGCATCGACTTTGATTTATTTAACCAAACGCAAGTTACAAGTCCAGATCGTGACGAATGAAGGAAAATGTTAATAATAACATATTCTATCACATATTTTTTAAAATATACTTTTTATTATTGGTTTCAGTTTGTCAAAAATCAGAAATTTATGTAAAAGATAGACAAGCTATTTTTTATTTGTCAATATATACATTGGCCTTATAATAGGATGTATTAATCTTATATATGATAAGAAAAAAGAAAAATAAAAAATAAAATAAGTTGTCTAAGTTAAAATTAGTTTATGTATAATTTTAAATAGGTTTTTTAATATAGTTAATATAAAAAACTTATACAAAATTTCTTATATGAGTTCATTTTAGTTTATGAGAAAATCTACTTTATTTTCTTTTTCAGAAGCATTAACCAAAAATTTATCCCACTTTAATATATTGTTATTAGAGGAGCTAATGAGAATAAAAAGAGATATAAGACAACATAGAAGTCTCGTTTGTTATGGATATATATATATTTTTTTTTACAGAAAATAGTAATAAAGACATGCTCGGTTACAGTTTAAAAAAAAAAATAGAAACATTTTAAAAACAATTGAAAATAGAAAACAAGAAAATATTGCTTTTAATGTTTTTTTAAAATCATAAAAACTTAATAATATTATTATAATTATAACAAAAACTATATATAAATTTATTTTAAATTATTTATACATATTTTATATTTTTTTTACTAAAATTTATTAAATTAAACAATTTTACTTTGCCTAGAAGACAGTTTTGGTCCTCTAATTTCTCAATAGCTTAATTTTGATCCTTACTTTTTTTAATTTGCATATTTCATCCTATTTTAAAAAATTTTGTAATTTTGGTTCAATTAACTGGATGTTGACTGAAGAATAAGTTTACTTTAAAATTATTGACTTGTCACGCTTTGTATGGAGTATTAGATTAATGTTAATGATAATTAGTTGATTAGTTATTAAATAATTAAAACATGATTAACACTAAAATTTACTAATACATAAAAACTGAAAAAAAATAACAATAATAATTAAACCACGAAAAATTAAAAAAAAAACAAATATAAAAACCAGAATCAATTAATTTTACATATTTATCATCAAAACGGGCTCTCATCAAGCTATGAACGCAATAAATTTAGAAAATATTTATCACAAAGTGTGGAATCAATAGGCTTTCTCACTTTAAGGAATAGATCATAAGAAAGTGTTGAAGAACATAGACTTTCTCACTTTCAAATAAAATAAGTAATAGTCATCTTTTATAAAGGATGTTTTAGTAATTTAAGACAAAAATGATATGGGATGGAGCGAGTAAGTAATATATCATCATCGTCCCCGTAACCAGCTTAGCATGATTCTTCATTAAAATTGAGATAGATTTGAAGATTATCTGGGCTACCTTCCCCTGTGTCTTTGGTCCCAATGCTTAAAGTGAGGAAGCAGATGATATACATAAAGAAGATCAAGGAGAAAAGTGTGGCTATGGGTGTGAGTTTGGGGTTCTTAATAGCATAGGGATGAGGCAAAAGCTAGATCAAGAAGGAGAGGAACATATCAGAGATTGGTCTTATATACTAATATGGTCATTGTGTTCATTTATCAAGTAAGTAAAATTGAGAATTTTGTAAAAGAAAAATATCAAATTATAAAATTTCAAGGGACCAAAATTAAGAAACTGAAAAAAAGTAGAGAAAAAAAAATTACATTTTTTTTTAATATATAATATCATGTCAAAACAAACGCATTTTCTAATGTTAAAAATTTAAAACAAAAATTATTTTAAAAAATAAAAACATTTTCTCACATGAGCCTAAGAAATTTGGATCCAAGCATCACACGCAAGATATCTCGTGAAAGTTGTTGGCATAGTTTATAAATTTTATTTTTCTACGGAAGTTTATAATTTTTAATTAGATTTACATTTTCAAGCATTTAATGTTCTTCAAAATGTGCTAGACAAAAAACACATGCCCATTGGCAATGAATTGACGTAAAGTTTATGAAAAAGGATGGAGGCTGATAATAAGGTCTGGGAAGTTTGATCTAAGTTGAATCTTACAACTAAAATGAAAGGAAAGTAATATACTAAATGAGGAAAAAAAGTTAGATGTTGCAAAAATATGGTTCACGAGATTGTACCAACGAGAAATGTTTTGAACTTTGAATTATTAAAAAAGAACAATGCACTCAGACCCTACCGTACGGTTACCAAGCGCCTAATTTGGTCATATGATTATGATCCATACGTTAGTTTCGGTGTAGACTTTTTGGAACCAAATAATGGTACTGTATTGAATAATAATTAACCATGCTCCTGATTTGGGGAAGAATGGATTGCCATCATCAAGCCATTTGAAGATGAAAATGCATTTTATTTTCATATAATTATTGGATTATGTGAAAATTTTGTATCTACTTTTTCATAAAAATTAAGTAGATGACCTTTTTTAAGTTTAATTAGTATACACTGTCAGTATAAAATATTTTTACACTATCATTTAATCATGATTTTTCATTTGTGTGACTTTTAAAGTAGTAACAAGTAAAATCAATAAATTTACCATAAATAAAAGGTTGTGATTGAATGTCAGTGTATAAGTTTTTACCAATTAAACTCTTAAAACATAAGAAAAACACTTATATAGTGTATATGAAAAAAGTTTTTACCAATTAAACTCTTAAAACATGAGAAAAACACTTATATAGTGTATATGAAAAGTTTTACACTGATATTCAAATCTTTTAATAAGTTTTTGAATATTTTGACACATGGTTATAATTAAAATCATCGGTTCTTAAATGGTTCTTGAATGGTTATTAAATGGTTATTAATCATCGGTCCATGTTACAAAAATCTCGGTGTAAATGGGCTCTGAATGGTGATAGCAATACACAATACTTCCACAAATGCTTTAAGGAGAGATGTTACAAAAATTCATTATTGGCGGTTAAATCAGATGCTGGGTGGTTAGAGGGAGTCCAGGATATTCGGGAGCATGTCTTTCATCACTTCTCAACGTTTTTTAATGAAGAAGAACAGACGAGACCAAAGATGGATGGGGTGTATTTCAATCAGTTGTCTGATTAGCAGAGTCAAAGTCTAGAGGAGCCCTTCTCAGCGGAAGAAATAAAAGAGGCGGTATGGGCTTGTGAGGAAGGGAAAAGTCCGGGTCCTGATGGATTTGGGTTTAAGTTATACAAATCATGTTGGGAGATAATAGAGGGCGATGTGGTAAGCGCAGTTCAAGAATTCCATCAATCAGGGGCCTTACCAAGAGAAGTGACATCATCCTTTCTAACCCTCATCCCCAAGGTGGCAATACCAGACAGGTTAGCTCAGTTTCGTCCAATCTCCTTAATTTCTAGCATTCAAAAGATTGTTTCCAAACTGCTGTCATTGAGAATGAAGAAAGTATTGGGGAACTTAATATCGAAGTGTCAGTCAGCCTTTTTGCCAGGTAGATCGATACTGGACGGGGTTCTGGTTGCAAACGAATTAGTAGATTGGGCGAAAAGGAAAAAGAGGCCTTGTTTCTTGTTTAAGGTGGATTTCCAGAAGGCATATGACTCGGTAAATTGGGATTTTTTAGATTACATGTTAGCTAGGATGGACTTTGGGAGCTTATGGAGAAAGTGGATAAATAGTATTGTCAGGAACAGCCATGTGTCAATTTTAGTCAATGGGAGCCCAACGGATGAATTTAGGCCGGGGAGAGGCTTGAAACAGGGAGACCCATTATCTCCCTTTCTGTTCCTAGTGGTAGCTGAAGCCTTAGCTGGTTTGTTTAGGTCAGCAGTAGGGAAAGGGGTGTTTAAAGCGCTCAAGATTGGAGCTGGGGCAGAGTTTTCAGTGATGCAATATGCAGATGATGTTATTATGATGGGGGAAGCAGATCTGAAATCAGTATGGTATGTGAAGGTTATTCTCCGTGGATTTGAGCTGACATCGGGATTAAAAGTGAACTACAGCAAAAGCCAATTCTTTGGTTTAAATGTAGCAGATACATTCACATGCGCTGTAAACAATCTTTCGAACTGTGTTGTATCATCCCCGCCTTTTAAATTTTTGGGGATTCCGGTGGGAGTGAACCCAAGGAGGGCAGAAATGTGGACACCAGTTATCGAACAATGTCGGAGGAAATTGGCAGTGTGGAGGGCGAGACATATGTCGTTCGCAGGTTAGTGATGATAAATTTAGTTTTGTCTAGTCTTCCATTGTATTTCTTCTCCTTTTACAAGGTACCCAAGAAAGTCCTAAAAGAGATTACCGGCATACAGCGTTCTTTCCTGTGGGGAGGGAACGATCAGGAGAACAAGATTGTCTGGGTTAGTTGGAAAAACGTGTGTAGACCTAAGGAAGAAGGGGGTCTGGGGGTAAAGTGCCTATGGAACTTCAATTTGAGTTTTCTTGGGAAGTGGAGGTGGAGGATATTAATAGAGCAAAATGCAATATGGGCAAGCCTACTGAAATCCAGATATGGTCATACGTATAATTTCAATCAAAGACAGCAGAATGTATCTATAGCCTCTCAGTGGTGGAGGGATCTATGGTCTATTGATGGCCCGGAGGCGGCCATACAATACTGGTTTGAGAATAATGTCATGAAAAAGGTAGGGGATGGAAAGGAGACTCTCTTCTAAGAGCAAAATTGGTTAGGAGATGGGTCCTTTAGTTTAAAGTTTCCTAGGTTGTTTGGGTTAGCGGTGGATAAGGGCATCTCTGTAAATGACAAAAAAGAGGTATCAGGGGGGTGGAAGTGGGCATGGAGAAGGGGGCTATTTGTATGGGAAGAAGGGCAGTTACGTCTTCTGCAGAGTATGTTGCAGCAAGTGGTGGTTGTCGACTTTAGATCATACAGATGGATCTGGAGACCTAGTACGGATGAATTTTTCTCAGTTGCTGACGCTTATTCGGTGTTGTGCTCACAACAGACAGGTCTAACACTGATAGCGGTGGAGCCCAGAGATTTGCGTTGGATGTGGAAAGATAGACTACCATCTAAGGTAATAGCCCTTTCATGGAGATTACGATGGAAAAGGTTACCAACCACAGATAATATACTAAAGAGAGGCATTCAGATACCAGGTGTGGAGCCCCTATGCGTATTTTGTAAGATTGCCCCTGAGGATAGAGATCATCTGTTTTTACGGTGTGCCAAGACCCAATCAGTGTGGAACAGCATCATTACCTGGTTGGGAATTCAATGACCGATTCCGGGTGAATTGTCTCAACTCTTTATTTCATCGTCAGCCTGGGTGGTAGAAAAGCGATAGAAGCAGTGTAGGTTTGTATTCTGGCTCGCGGCGATTTGGAGTATCTGGATTACGAGAAACCGGATTGTGTTCGAGAACATATCGGCAGATTCAGTCGACATTTGTATGTCTATAAAGGTAATATCCTGGAAATGGCTATCATACTCTTTGGTTTTAATAGGGGGTGTGGGTTCTCAGATTGGTATGCTAATCCTAGGTTATGCTTGTTAAATTTGTGATAAGTGAATAGACTGTTTCCGATAGGATACGGTTGAAAAAAAAAATATCGGTTTGTATTATAAGAAACCTTTGGTTTCTCTTATTGAATATATGCTTAGCTTTTCAAAAAAAAAAAAAAAAAAGCATCGGTTCTTTGAACTTTGAAGTTGTTTTATTTTTTATTATAAATTGTTTTAAATATTGATATATAGCATCCTATTATATTTTAGATTTCATTTTACTTAGCTTTAACTTCTAGCTTCCACTTTGACGCGAAAAATTGCCATCAGCGGAAACAAACAAACTATATTTCTATTATACAGTGTATTTTGAAATGCAGGAGGATGTTTTACACATGATTTGGGATACTCACAGTGTTATTTTAGAAAGTCATCAATGAAGGAAGAGAGAATTATTGTGACAAGTGTGCACTGTCATACGGAGCAAAAAGAGACATATTTTAGAAAAGATATATGCTTGAGAGCTACTTGAACGGTTGAGTAGACCCTCTGCACGACCCTGCAAGCTCATGATATGTGAGAAAAATTTTGGACAACAACTCGCATAGTTGTGCGAGTTAGCACAGACTTGTTTAGACCCAATTTTATCTGTTTTAATTTATATATTTATGTGCCCAAACATTTAGCCCTTAATTTTAATAGTTTTTTAGGTCACTTTTATTATGATCCTTTAGCTATTTTCAGATCATTTCTTGTTTGAAGTTAAAGAGATTAGAAAGAGAACTCATCAATCACATCTTTGTTCTCACCATGTTCGGTAGAACACCGTGACCTCTCTTTCACACATCGTCGAGACCTCTCTTTCACACATCGTCGACTCCTGGATGACAGGTGGGACACCTGTAAAAAAAATTTCAACGCTCAAGTCAGCATGAGTTATAAGTGAAAGTCAGAAGTTAAATTCAGAAAAGTATATAATGTAATCTGGATGATTGTTATTTAGTTCTTATGAAGCTACAAAAATGACATTATTTTCAAGGCAGGAAACATGAATTTAAACACTATAATAGTGTAAGGTTAATAGAATTTGTTTCTCCTTATATGATTGATAAACCTATATTGTTTCTTAACTCTACCATCTAATTATCTTATTTTAGTTTTTCTTTTGCACTTTTAGTTTCTTTGTGTCCAGTTTTCCTTTTAGGTTTTGTATTTAATTATAGAGGGATACTTATTTTTTGTTTATTTTTAATATATTCTTAGTTTGTTTAGCTTCTCAAAAGAAAAAAAAATGAGGAGTTAAACTCATCAATAATGATACATATGAATTAATTATTGAAGACAAATAATGATATTGATGAGGGATGAGTAGTTAATCCAAATTTAAGCTACGATCCATGTATACAGCTGGTGGAGTTGGAAGTGGTGAAGTGGTCACAAAGCTGGTGATTTAATTCAACGATGCCGACGATTCGTCATATACAGTACAAGCTGGACTCCAGATCCTATGCACGGATGAAGAAATGTAAATTGAGTTGCACTTGAAATAATCCCCAGAATAGAAACCCAATTAATAGCATCTAATATTCTGTATTACTAGTACAGTACGTATTTTTTTCTTGTATAAATATTATTAGTAGCTATTTATTAATTTCCGAATGCGTAAATCAAAATATTTGGTACAGATTAATCAATAATATTTGAATCTAAAATATGAAGCAGTTATGTTAATATTCAGAGAGAGTTTTTTCTTACTTATAATAATTCCACAAAGCTTGAACATATAGGATACAGGGGTTTATACTAAAAAAAAATTCCAGTTGTTAGAGAACCATGTGTTCTCGATTTTGTTTGTTGGATGTCAGAGGTCTTTCTGGGACATCATATTCCCGGGATAGTAATGTACCAGACCAGTTTACTCGGGGTATATTATCTTATTTGTTTATATACTCATGCGAACTTTTTAAAAATAATGTTACTTAAGGAATATTTAAATCAAATCTGTCATATAATATATTTATAAGATAAAAATAAAAAATCAAATAAATTTATAATTAATATGAGAAAATATAAAATTAGTTTATGTATAAATTAATTTTAGTTTTGAAAATTCTTATTTTATTATTTTATAAGTGTTTATGGAAAATTAATTCCATCAAACTCTTATCCATTAATTTTATACAAGTTATATAATATAAAGAGAGAAGAAAAAAAATAAAAAGAAAAAAGATACCGGATAAAATAGAATATACTATGCTACAAAGAAAATAGGGAGAAATTAAGTTGTAAAAGTATTGTAAAATGTAAATATTAAGGATATGTTCGATTTTCTTCTTATTTTAATTTTAAAATATTTTTAGAATAATTTTATTCAACTTAACAATTAATTTCTTACTCAAAAATTAGTTTTAAAATTTATTTTCAAAACAATTATTATAAATTACAAAAAAACAACTAAAAAGATATTCTTTCTTTCCTTTTTTTTTATTTTCATCTTATTGAAAACATTTACCTTGGTCCAACGTAACTTTGTAATCCCTAATCACCTAATAGATAACTTTAAATATCTCGACTATGTGATATAAAAAGAAAATCACCTTCAATTTTTGGAAGTAGGAAGAACATCTAACTCACTCTATAAAAAGGAAACCTTGAACAGAATTAAGATTCTCTCTTGCAATTTCTTTTTCTAACTCTCTCCAGCACTATTTTAACCGTGAGATGTTGATCAAATTATACAGTTTTAAAACAAACATACATTAAAAAAAATAGCATTAATAATTTAAGATTTGATATGTCATTTAACTGTTGAAATAATACTAAAAAAAGTAGGAAGAAAAAGAAAAACTGCAAAAGAACATCCAACTTCACTTTTTTTTTTTTTGAAAGGCAAAATTATATTATATTATAGAATATAAGAAGCAGTTGAAACACAATGTTTCAACTGATGAACAGTACTGTAGTAATGTCTTGACTGTGCTCCACCTAACCTATGTATCTATCTCATATTCATTATACACAATTTAGGGTGGGAGCACCGATCAGAGAATACACATCCTACATTAAAACCAAAGGAATACAACAACCATTGCTACGATAAAAATTTTATCGACATTAACATATCAAGGGATTCCATCGCGGAGCTTTGAAAAATAAGAGCATTCCTAGAAACCAGATGCACCAACATACAACAATCGAAAACACATACCTGCACCTCTTCTTCTGCTTTCCCACCACCCATCCAGAGGATAAAAGAAACAGCTGGTTCAGATCTCCCAGGAGTGGTGTCTGTACCCCTACCCAGCTAATAACTCTATACCACAGCCTTTGTATGTTTGGACATGGTAAGAAAAGGTGATTTTTTGTCTCTATCCCATTATTACAAAACACACAAACAGGATTGAGCGCAGAAGTATGAATCCTCTCATTAACAGGTTTTCAACAGTGGGTAGTTTGTCCCTTAGCAGTCTTTCCAAGAGAACACTAGTACCTTAGATGGTAGCTTTTCCTTCCATAATCGGCGCAAATCCTGGGATTCCACAAAGTTCATTCCTAAATCAGATATTCCTTCATTCAACACCTTATACCCTTCCGCCACCGAGTAGGACCCCCCAACAACTAAATTCCATCCCCACTCATCTAGATTCTGATCTACCAATACCACTTCACTTAACGCCTCTTGTAAAGCATGAAGCAGCTGCTCCTCCCATACAAACAACTCCCTCCGCCAGACCCACTTCCATGGTGACAATTGAACTCCTGCGTCACATTTATCCTTAATAGTAATAAACTTATCCTCTGCCAAGGCGTACAATCTGGGAAAGAGTACACTGAAAGCCGTATCTCCCATCCACCTCTGCTCCCAAAATAAAATACTCACTCCAGACCTTACTATCCTATTAACTCTAATACTAAACCATAAATCCAACTTCACTTTAAACAAGTTGCAGCGAATCAATTAAATAGACACCCAAAATTAACTGCAAGAACATTTTGGCATTCATTATTTTAGAACTGCACCACTTGAACACTTAAAATAATATCTTTAAATAAATTTAACTTTTCTTGATTCAATAACAATATCAAATTGTTTAATGATAATAAATAGTCTATTTTATCGTTTGCTGTTTTAGCATTTTGCAAATAATGTCAAAATAGTAGTATTTTAATTATTTATTATTTTTTAAGATCTCTTTATATATACCCGCATCAACAACCATAATTTTCTCTATTTCTATTATATTTTTTTCTTTTTTATCTTTAGAGAATGCTGACCAAATCCCCAACAGCCAAGGACCATAAAAAAGTCATTAAAACGAGCAAAAGTTTTCTCACCTAATTCCAATGCATTAAGTGACAAATAATTTATTTTCGATTAATTATCTTTCTGTCTTTCTATTTTTCAATTTCCTCCTATCTCTATAAATCCTGATTCTTGTTAATGAATTTATGTATAACTCGTAAAACATTTCTAATAGAGTCATTTTTAAGTTGTTTATTGTATTAAAAAAAAAAGGATTCTGTAATCTTTACATTATCTCATAATTGCTAAGTATTCATAATTTAATAAAAGAAATTATAAACAATTTTAAAAAAATTAAAAATTTATAATTTTTTTATTTTTTTTAGTTGTATATTATTATTAATTTGTACAAAGTTAATAAAAAATTACTGAAGAAATTATAAACTATAATTATCACATACAAAATTATTTAATTAATTATAATTATTTTTCTTCTTATCCAAACGATGGTTAAATTATAAAATTAAGTTTGACCTGTTATTAAATTAAGCCATTGTTATCAAGTTATAAATGTAAATATTTACCACATAAAAAAATTTAACAGTTTCAAAAATTAAAAAGTAGAATATTATCATTTAAATATAAAAATATAAATATTAAAAATTAAAAAAAGACAGCAAATATAATTAAACGTTATTGTTTTATCTCGTATAATACAGTGACCCCCCCGCGGTTCTCGAAAGGCGGGTCCCACTTCTGGTAATACTTAAACCCCCGCGAACTCCACTGTCAAAGCCTCCAAACCCACTCAGAGGAACTGCAAAAAAAGCAACCTTTACACCCTCCTCGCAGTCCTCTGCATCATCTCGTACCTCCTCGGCGCGTACCAACAACCCAACAAATTCTTTCTTAGACAGTTTTGGCGCCTAGACATGCGCGATGTGACCCTTAAGGTCATACCATGTCCATGACCATGGAATGGATTGATTGTAGAAAGCCTAATTCAATTCCATCTACAAAATTTGTCATATTTATAACCAATGGAAAACTGATTGATTATTATAATACAAGTTTCTAATTTTGTTTACTTTTTTTTTTTTATGTTGTGTACGAAACATATTAAAATTTATTCATTGTAATGCTACATTATGCTGTTATTTAATGTCATTGTTCGCATGTTACATTAACCGTGATGCCTTGATCACATCTTGAGAAGATTCCATACTAGATTCGATTCATATACTCTACAATCTTGCTAAATATGTATGTTGTGATTCCAAGAATTAAAAAGCTGACAGTGACTCAAAATGTCCAAGTTATATTTTATATAAAAATTAAAATTTTAGTTTGTTGTCTTTGCTATGCCAATGTGTTAATGTTTTGATTTTTTTGTTTTTTTGTCTTACTATTATTTAATGATAAATCTCATTTACTATTTAACAAATTGTGTGACATAATTGAATTTTAAAATGACATTGAAACAAAATTAAATATTTTAGAAAATGATGGAACCACAAAAGGTAAGAATTTTTTTAAGTATTGATTAGGCTTTTAAAACAAATCTAGGAAACTCAATTTAATTGATGAAAATGTGATAGGCCAAATTTGAATATTTATCTAAAGAGTTTGGTGATGCAGGTTGCTAGTTGGGGTGCCTATCTTCTGTCACGTGACATCATAACAGTGTCAATTGCACCAAGGGATACCCACGAAGCACAAGTTCAGTTTGCTCTTGAAAGAGGAGTTCCTGCATTAATTGGAGTCTTAGCCTCAAAGAGGTTGCCTTTCCCTTCTAGAGCTTTTGACATGGCACACTGCTCTCGATGTCTCATTCCTTGGGCTGAATACGGTATTATTCCTATTCTCTCACTCACCAAATCACAACTATTCTAGGTTTCTCATCGAAACAAAAGTAAAATAAAACCAAGGTATAATGTCACTTGTCATCACAGACTAGCTGTTCATATAACATGTTAAATGCATGTCATCACTAAATGATGATAAAGACCATTAATGACAAAAAGAAGAAAAAAAAGCTTTGTAATGAGCTAAAATATTGGAGGGCCTAAACATACAAGTGTATATTATACAGACATTTCATGAGCTCTCTTGATAGTGCACGTGATCTCCTATTTGATGTGTTTCTTGGGTAATAAGGATGCGATCATAATGTCTAAGAGGTGTCATATATTAATGTATGTTAAACAATTAACGGAGCTATAGTGTAAATGTAAAAAGAGGATGGAGTTGGGCATGTAGGAAAATTTGATGCGTTAATGTAATTTACTCCTTATTTAAAGTTTAAAAAATGAAGTTTGAAATTCAACATTAACTTGTATTGCTATTGTTCCCCACATTTCATGAATTAGATGGGCTTTATCTAAACGAAATTGATCGAATTCTACGGCCCGGTGGGTACTGGATTCTATCTGGGCCACCAATTCGGTGGAAGAAACATTGGAAAGGATGGGAAAGAACAAAGGAGGATTTGAATGAAGAGCAGACCAAAATTGAGAATGTAGCTAAAAGCCTGTGCTGGAACAAGCTAGTGGAGAAGGATGATATAGCCATTTGACAGAAAGCCAAAAACCATTTCGATTGCAAATCCAACCGCAAGGTTACACAAAATAGACCTTTCTGCAAGCCACAGAATAACCCTGACAAAGCCTGGTATGTTCCTCATTTTACCATTATCCCTGTGTTTGATTTTTTCCAAGTAAATGATTTGAGAAAATAGTGTTTGCTGTTGGTGTTAAAAGTGTCATCTAATTACAGTTTAACACGTGTAGTGAATTTATTGGCTTTTATAATAACTATCTTTAAAATTATATCTATCATAAATTTTGATTAGTTTGATAGTATAAAATTTTATATTAATAGATATTAAATTCAATTTTAAATAAAGGAAGCTCATTTACAAGGATTTATTTAAAGAGTAAGTACACTATCCACTAATAGTATAAAGGATATAGACCTACTTTTAATTATAATAAAATGTCATGTCTAGTAAGATAATTGATTTTTATGATAATTACTTTAAAAGTTATACTATTTATATTATTTTATAGCTTTAAAGTTTTTTACAAATACTGTATATAGAAAGTAAAGTCCTATTTAAATTTTCAATGAAAAATAGGAACGTAGTGTGTTACTTATAGTTTTTGTTCACTTTTCAGGTACACAGATATGCAAACGTGTTTGAGTCCTCTGCCTGAAGTTTCCAGCAAAGAAGAAACTGCAGGTGGAGCATTGAGAAAATGGCCTGACAGACTAAAAGCCACCCCACCAAGGATTTACATGGGGACCATCAAGGGGGTTACATCTGAAGCTTTTTTAAAAGATAATGAGCTGTGGAAGAAAAGGATATCGTATTATAAGAAGGTTAATAATCAACTAGAAAAAGCTGGGAGATACCGCAACCTTTTGGACATGAATGCTTATTTGGGTGGATTTGCTGCTGCACTAGTAGAATTACCTGTTTGGGTCATGAATGTGGTTCCTGTCCAGGCTAAGGTTGATACACTTGGTGCAATATATGAAAGGGGATTGATTGGAACATACCATGATTGGTTAGCTCAGTGTTTTCCTCGTCTTGTCTTTTATTTCATGAAACTCTGTCCCTTTTCTTTTTCCTCTAAATTCTAAAGTGCTTGTGGCCATCAATTATGTTGCAGGTGTGAGGCAATGTCAACCTATCCTAGGACTTATGACTTGATTCATGCTAATTCAGTGTTCAGCCTCTACAATGACAAGTATACCTTTATTTTGTGTTACATGTTTTAGTTTCAAGATAATACTTGACTCAAAATTTCAACTAATTTTAAAAATTTAGATTAGATTTAGTTATTAAATCAAACTAAGTTTTAGTAAGCTCTTTTGCTAATCTCCATTTACTTTGGTTCTTAATGTAAGTGGGAAAATGTAGTGAAAAGGACAAATGGAATGATGATCTGTAAAGTTAAGATTAAAGTTGGGGTTTGTAAAAAGTAATTATATGCTTACATTCTCATAGACTATAAAGTAGGGGTTTATGCTCTAAAGTTCTATATTACTTTAGATATAAACAATGTAAGACTTTTCTGTAGACTATGGTGATAGATAGCAACTAAATTAGTTGGATAACTTGAAAATGTGTATAATTTATTTGTTTATTCTTACCAATGATCTTAGAAGTGCATTTGAAATCTAAATACAGTTTAAAATATTTTTTTAGAATGTAACTGATCTGCTTCTGCTTTGTAGATGTGAATTGGAAGACATTTTGTTAGAAATGGATAGGATTCTTAGACCTGAAAGAAGTGTGATCATCAGAGATGATGTTGATGTATTGGTAAAGGTAAAAAGCATCGTAAATGGCATGGATTGGGACAGTCAAATTGTGAACCATGAAGATGGGCCTTATGAGAGGGGAGAAACTTTTATTTGCTGTGAAGAATTATTGGACATCTCCAGCTGCTTCCGACAAGAAGAATAGTTAAATACACATTTAGTTTTTTAGAGCCCCTTTATTTTGTATTTCTCTTTTGCTACTTTTCTTTTCTTTATCTTTTTGTCAAGTTGTTAATTGTCATTCTTTTGTATCTTTACTTTTTTGTCTTTTTCTTTTGGGGCTAGTGTAATTTGTTGATTGGATATTCAGTTTTAACTGCTCACAAATCAAGGGTTAGAGGAACCTCAGTCGCATTTCGTTGGCACTTCTATCGTTATATGAACAGTAGCATAGCAGAAATGTAGTTGACTAACTGATATATAATATAAGTATACATGCAACCGTTAAGGGAATAAACAGAAATGCAATGTTATTCATTGTCTTTTACCATTTAAATATCCATAACAAATTAATAATGCAATTTAAACATTATAATCTTAACCAAAATAATTATATATATCTTCTTAAAATGACATTAAAGCTAAATATCCATAACAAATTAATAATGCAATTTAAATATTATAATCTTAACCAAAATAATTATATATATCTTCTTAAAACGACATTAAAGCTAAAAGTTACGATGTTGCAAACTAATATAATTTTTTTTTTTTTAACTTTGGGTTTCTGCTGAAAACTATTGAAATGTACAAGAGGAAATATTGTATACTAATACTAACTCAACAAAAAAGCACAAAGATAAAATTATTACTGTTAGTTTAGTCCTTTATCTACAAAAAATTAAATCAATAATATAAACATGGTAAATTTGCGTGAATAATTTAGTGTAATATATTTGTATTAGATTTTAAAAATAGGTTTTAGAAATTGATTAATTAATCAAAGAAATTTTTTAAAATTGAGCAACACATAATCAAATGAGCCTTCATAAAAATCATAAAATTCATAGGGTTGACAAAAATATTTGCATCAACAACAATCTCAAGTGAAATTATTTTTGACCCAATAGATTGGAAACACCCCATTCTAATGTCTTTTTTTCTTTTGATTGGGTTTGTTTACTTTTATGACAAATATACAGTTTAGGACTCGGGAGTCCAACTGAACTCCCACGGGCTTTCTTCTACCAAATCTATTGCATCAACAAATGGAGAAAAGAAATGATTTAATTATATGGGCCGAAAAGCTTTGTCAGTAATTGACTAGTCAAGCCAAACGAATCATGCTTCCATATGCTAATATATATACACACATGTATCAATATAAAAAGAGAATGATAATTTCATATCTATAGGAACGGAATACAAGAAAACCGGGTTTTGTTGTTTTTTGCATTTAATATCTGCGTCTGTATGTATATGGGCATTTTTTTCAGGAGAGGTTTGAATTTTAATTCATCATAAAATAATTAATCATTTTGGCTAGACTATTTTTTTTTAGTACAACACAATGTATATGTTTAACATTGCAAGAATGCTACCTAATTTTTAATACATAAAATCATACTATTAAAAGAGAAATAAGAAGAAAAACAAGGAAAACGTATGAAATAAGATGACTATGTAATAAAAAGAGAAAATAAAATCATATTTTAAAAAGTATTGCATAATTTATTTATATATAATATAAATCTTTAAAAAATAAAACAAAAAAAATAACATCTATAAATAATATAATTCTTGAACAACTTATGTTAGTCGTCCTTAATTTTTTCTCCAGTTATTGTGAGAATCTTAAGTGACTTACATAAGTTTTATTCATGGTTACATTTTTTATTCTGTCACATATACTTACTTATATAAGAGTGGCAACGGATAGGGATGAGTAGGTTGATGTTTACCCGTCACCTATCTTGTTATAAAATATTCATACCCACTACTTGTTTAAAACTTGTTGGATATTTATTATAAAAATATTTGTTAATTTTTTTAATACATGCAATTGTTCACGGGTATCGATGAATAATTTTTAAAATATTTTTTAAAAAGATATTATTTTTTACCTAAATTTTAATAAAAAATAATTTATTTATTAAAAGATCTAAAAATAAAATTATACTAATAAGTTTCTACAAGATGAATTGGATCTAAAAATATATTAGTATAATATATATAAAAAAATTTAATATAAATAGAATATTTGTTTTATATTATTGACATTTTTTAAAAAAATAATTCTATGAATCGTTCATTTTTTATATAAAAAAAATAAGATAACATTGATAACAATAAAATTTGATAACTAATATTTTAAGTTGATTTATTTAACAAAAATATTTTCTTTAAATTAAATGTGTAGTGTTTTAATTAGCAGATAATAAATACTCATAGGTATAGATACTGTAATATTTGAACCATATGCTTGTTAAAGAGCATATAGAAAAAAAAAAAACAATAACCAGAGATGACTGATACCCATTTAAATTATACATACAGATATTTTCACAGGGTTAAATCTCTAATATCCACGAACCTGAATTCTTTTAACATCCCTTCACTCATATAGTCTTAATTAATTAACCTATGCTAGAATGATGCGTCTTAACAGAAGATGGAGGTAAAAATTGTGCCAAGGAAGAGAATAAAAAGGATTAAACTCATGATCATCGTCATGTCAAAGTTGTCACCCAACACCAAAGTTATGATCAGAAAACCTCTCAAGGTAGGTAACTCACGAAATGAACAACCCAATTTGCTTCCAAAGGTGGCCATAAATAGAGAGAAATGCATCCAAACCATTACATAGTGAGAGTAGTAAAGAAAGTAATAGGCACAAGTTGGTTCGATTGAAGGGATGGCCAAGTCTGTCTTCATTCTAGGATCTCAGATTGCAGTGTTGGTCCTCTTGGTGGTGGCACATGGGACCCAAATGGTTAAGGCACAGAATAGAGCCTGCACAGACGAGCTGAGCAACCTCAATGTTTGTGCACCCTTTGTGGTGCCTGGTGCGGCCAACACAAACCCAAGTGCTACATGCTGCAGTGCACTTCGAGCAGTGGACCATCAATGCCTCTGCAACACCCTTAGGATTGCTTCTCAGCTCCCTTCTCTTTGCCAAATTCCATCCTTTGCTTGTGGTAATTAACCTTCTCACCTTTTTTCTTTTAATCTAGCTTTTGTCTAGATAAATTGATAAAGATACTCAATTCAATTTACCTTTTATTATTTAAGTTTAATACTTACGTTGATACGTTAAAAAATTTTACATTTGATATTTAATTATAATTTTTTATTTATATAATTTTTAAAATATTAATTAGTAAAATCAATAAATTTATTATATATAAAATATTGTCATTAAATGTTTGAAAAATTTTTTACAGCCTACAAATGCTTTTCTCTTAATATTTTATCATTAGTGTTTTGCATAGTGATTTATTTAAAAATATAGGATTATATTCTACTTTTTTTTTTTTGTTATACTTCCTGAATTTGATTATTCTTAAATTTTAATTTACAGGAACAAATTAGTTGGTATGAAGTTGATGCCATGAGAATAATGATAAACCCGTTTTCTTTGGTTTCTTTTTTATTATACTTTTAATTCGGCTTTATCACTCCATGTTTTTGGAGAAACATGGTACTATGTATGGCAAAGGGAAATGAATGCAAACAAATAAAGATGTGGAGTTTTTCTTGACTATGAGAAACATGATGAGTATGTTATCATTTAGTTACTGAATCTAATTAATGTTAAAATTAAAATACGTTCTTATTTCACGTTAAAATTGAAGTTACCAAAAATATTTTATTATAGTTATGTTAAAAATTATATTAATGAAAATTTTTCATTATAAAAAAAAAATAATATATTATCATTAAACTCATAACATGAAACGTAGTTGAAATAGGATAAGAGAAATATATTTTAGCAAATTAAATTTTATTCTATTAAAAAATATATTTTTTAATTACTTATTAAATTACTTATGATACGTTATTGAGTATTTATTCAAGTAATTAACATCACAACACACCCCAACAATTGACAAATTTATGTTTCTTTAGACTCCTAAATAGAAGAACAACGATCATGTTTAATGTCAATTTGAATACCAATAAATGTATTAGGGAACTCTACTATCTTGCAAAATAACAAACTTTTTGCTTCCTAAAAAAAAACTATCTTCTCTTACCATTAACACTATATATCTTAGTTTTTCTATAAGTTAACCTTCAAGCCAACAAGTTCAAATGCTCTTAAAAAGAAAGACAACCTACACATTATAAAAAGAAAGACAACCTACAATGATAGAATCTTTAGTATACTATACCAGAGAGAAGTGAATCCACATAGATACAATAAAATCTTAAAAGAAACCTATTACCATTGTCTGTTTAAATAAAAATGATAACCTTCAACAACAATGAAGAATAGGAAAGTGGATAAAAAGTTTTCTTGTTTAAGATGTCTATGAACTTGAAACTTTTTGTTTAGCACGAACATAAATATAGCCATCAAAGACAAGAATCTAAATCCATGACCTCTGCTTGAAACCAAACCCCAACTGTTATTGCATGTAATCCAAGAATAACAAAATCATTGAATTTTTTAAAGTCGACCTTAAATAAGAAACAATTTTGCCTCAGCATATTACCACAATTGATTAGTTCATTAAATACCAGAATTGAATCCAAGATTTGCCTACCCAAAAGTAAGTTTGTCTAAGTAACTTATATAACATATCTAAGGACTAATTAAAACCCGATGTTAACAATTGGGATATAATTTTGTGCAAGCTCCTGATAAGAGAAATTGACTTGTACTCATTCAACTCTTGCGGATGAGAAACTTCAGGTAGTGTATCGAAGGAAAAAATAATCTATTCTAGAATGAATGAGTTATCATAAAACTCCTTGTTCGCTTGGAAAATTTCAAGACCAATAAAATCTAGCACACCTTAAAAAAAGGTGAAAATAAATTAATTTGGCTTAGGCTTTTCCTTCTTGCACATGACCATACATTGTTTTATCTCATCATCAGTAACAAGGTTCCACTAGGGATTAATACGGGTCTAGCTACAGATCATTGAATGGAGCACCAACAAGACCTCATCTCCTAAAACAAGCTTTTGTAAATTGACTTTCAAAAAATTGTTTGACCTTAGACTTAACCTTATTAACACCAATGAACCAAGCTTCATTATATTTGATTGTCGTGATTTGATTTCTAGAGATATTTGCCTTAAAATATAATGGAAAATGAGAATTAGCATTGCCAACCTTTCCTCATTTAACTTTAGCCTTTTTACCTTATGGAACTTTCCTTAGCTTTAACAAACCCCTAATTATTAGCAAGCAATAGTTTGGAAGATAATCTTCTATTGATCTCCTAAGAAATTAATGTCCACCAAATCCATCAATGTCTAAGTGACTACCAAATATGATCTCCTAATGACTTTCCAAAGATTGAAGACTGCATTAAAATCACATGCAATACAACAACAAGAACAAGAAAAATAAATCAATTTTGTAGAAATATCAATAAACTGAACATATCTATTTTGATGAGAAAAAAAATTTGTCAAAGTACATATTTCAAAAGTCGTCTAGAAAGTTTTATAAACATGCTTGGAAATTACTCATAGAAAAAGAGAAAAAATCATTTGTCTTTATGAAAGAAAAATAAAACGATTTTATGATAAAAGACGAGAAAAATATAATTAAAATTTAAAATAATAATTTACATTGAAAACTTAGTCTTATATTATAAATTAAAATATACAATTTGGTGAGTGAGACTTTCACTTTCTCAATCGAATATATGTATTATCATATCTTTTTATCGTTTGAAAGTGCATTTTGTTGAAAGAAAATGATAAAAAAAAATTGCATAATTGAAGTATAATGAAGTCGTCTTTACATAGAATTATACAATAATTGATTGAATTTCCTAGACTAAGAGTTTTATGGAAAAGAAAAAATTAAATAAAAATTTAAAGTGCAATAGATTTGTCAAATAGTTTATGTGCATTGGTAAAATGTAATCAAGAGATAAGATCGATATTAGGGCTTGAGTTCACCAAGATCAAACACCATGCAATTTACAATTTAACATATTAATTTGAATTTGTTACCACGAGAGTAATTGGTAAATAGAGGTGTCAAACATTTTACAATCTCACTTGAGCATTTGTATAGGGATAAAATATTCTTCACTTAAGCAAGCATATAGACAATTTCCATTGTTTGTGCAGCTCGCTTAAGCTCCTAGGTGACTTGCTTAAGCAAGAACAAAGAATAATTTAGTCCTAAACGCATAACTCACTTAAGCTGCAACGTAACTTGCTCTCACTTAGGCCCTCACACTAATTACAACATTTGTTCTTGTATAAATTCTTCAAATAAAGCTATCATGCAGAAAATAATATTTATAGTTACAATTTAAATTTGTTATGAGCTCAAGGTCACTCAAGCTCACCACATCTAAAATATTCTTTGTTTTATCTTTCTTTTCAAACATCAGATTTTATTAATATTTTACATATAATTGCCAACTCTCTTTGATCTTCCCACAACTTACTTTTCATTATTGTGTTGTTGTAAACGTTATATTTAAACCTCGTTACCTTAATTCCTAAAAATGTTAGACTTTTTTTTTAGCATACCAAAATTGTAACCTCAAGTTGAGGTTAAAGGCTACAATACCCTGTAACTCATGTGTATGAATGACTTAGGACAAAGGTATAAATTATCATTGAGACTAAAGGGGTTAAAAGATTCTTGCATTCTACACATTTTCTTTTATCTATAATGTTCCAACCTCAAAGTTTGATGATTATTAATCTAATCACATTTAAGATATTGTTTGATTTAACTTTCATATGAATTTTAGGATTTGTCCCTAAGAATATATTTGAAAGATTTTTTTTTTTGACAAAGAGCATTTATAAACGATCATACATCTCACTTCCTGGTAAGACATGTTTAGTGTAGCAAAATAAGATAGTCAATATAAATATAAAATATAATTTATAAATGCTTTAAATTTTAATTATATAAAAATAAACACTTATCTTGAATACACATTAAAGTAATAACAATCAATAAAAACGAAAAATGTTTGTCAACTCAAACATGTTTCCACATTCTTATCCTTGTTGGAGTCATTAATTGAACATTTGCTCACGGGAATGGGGGGGCCATTAGACTTTATAGTACTACTATTCTTATATTTTTGGAATATGCTTTACTATTAGCAGTAGTTGTTTTCGTTATTTAAGATATGTGGGTCCAATTCTTCAACCAGCCCCAACAGCCCCTACTCATGCCATGACAAGTAGACTGATTCACCAATTTAAATTCTCAGTTGCATAATCAGGAGGTTTAATTCTCTGTCTCTACTTTCTCAATAAAGTTCACACTTTACAATTAAATGTTTACACCTTCTTTTTCCATTCAATACTAATGTTTCAACCTCATTTCAGAATTTAAGCATTCATTTCTACAATATAGACAAATTAGGTTGATAAAACCAATATAAATTGTTGATTCTAGTGTAACTGGATTTGTTTCTTTAAGCAAAATTTTGAATATATGCAAATATCCTGGATATTAAAAAATGTGATTAGAAAGAGAAAATTCATTAAAGTGATTTTACAAAATTTTTGTCTAAAATTAATCATATATAGTAAAATTGGTATATTTATTTTTCATTAAAAATTAGGTTTATAGAAAATTATTTATTATTTTTAATCAATATAGAGTTTATGTTTAATTTACTAACTCTATAAAATCTATGTATATAAGTATTTTTTAAAGTATTACGAGAATATGGCTTTTTTTATTCATTTACAATGATCAATTGAAATTCATGTGTATATGATCGTGGAATTTCTATATTTTGACATTATATTTTTTCTTACAAGGAAGGGGCAAACCATAATGACCAAATTAAAAGTATATATATCTGCTAATTATGAACTAATTTCATCATTAGTTTCTTTCACGAAAGTCATGCCTAATTGTAGTCCAGTTTCTATGTTTTAAAGGGAATAAGAATAATGGAGTGAACAAGCACATAAAAAAGTTGAGGAGAATTACAACGGTAATAGTAATTAGCATGGAAAATTAATTCAATTTCCTTTTGAGATAGTAATTAGCATGGTTCACTTATTTTATTGTTCAAATATTCAGTATATGAGGTTCAAAAGTCTTCATATTTATAAGATGGATGTTGAAAACCTATATTATGTAGTAGGTATAGTAACTACAGTTTTTGGCTATCATCCTCATGGTAGATGAAGATTAATTATTAGAACAATGAGGCAAGTAAGACAAAATATTGTACTTTGTCCCAAAATAAAAAGAAATGTTGTACGTACCGAACATATTAATTAATATCCCATTTCGAAGGTGTGATATATTTTTAATTTTAAGGTGATTTCTTTGATTTTATAGTATTGCCTTTTTTTTCTAGCAAAATTGATGCTGTAACTTGACATTTCGTAATTCGTAGTCTGAAATTTCAGTTGAATTATAATTCAGACCTGTATCAATTCTGGTATATGTTTCTGGTCATACTCACCTAAGATATCTACCTTTTCATTAGAAATTAATAACTATTTTTTTATAATAATTGAACAAAAACGAGAGTTAACAACTAGATATAAAAAGTTAATGCCCATGCCCAATTAATTCAAATATTTCTGCGCTTATCTTTTAAAAATAAAGAATGTTTTATTGTTTGTTTGCTCCTTCTGAATATTTTAATGGTTATTTTAACAATCTAAATTGAAGCCCTATAGACCTATATGCCTATGTTCATTTCGAGGTTTGAATGTACCTCAAATGAGTTAAAATGTGATACACGTTAACTTTACCCTCATTCATAGGTTACAAGTGCCAAACGAAAATGTGACATAAACTAAATTTACAAACCCTATATTTATTTAGGTCAAATATCGGATAAAGAGAATCAAAGAGAGTAGAATTTGGGTAAAACTTCTTCACTCCATGGATGATTTATTTGACCTATACAAACACATTATAAATGAAAAGAACATTTTAAGTAGATTTGTGCTACAGAAGATTTATAGTTTTTTACTGCTTTGTGTAAGATGCATATTTTTTATATCTCGTTATTTAGAGTATTGATGATTTTTTTTAATTATGTTTTTTTTCCTATTTATAAAACTTGAACTTGATTCCTTATTTAAGGAATCTATGTCCAATTCAACTTAGACTAACATAATGTTGCTTTAAAAAATCAATAAATAAATTTGTTTATAAAAATGTTGATTTAGAAAAATTAATTTAAATTAAACATAAAATTAATCCTCTTGTAGTAAAAATAAAATTTGATATAAAAATATAAAGAATGATTAAAATAAAAACTCAATTAAACAAAGAATATTTTGAAAATAATATCACTAAAGATGGAGTTTACGAAAATAAAATTTTAATAAACAACATAAAAAACATCTAGACTTAATACACTTTGTGATTCTAATTTTTGTCATGGTGCTTCATAATCTTTAAATCGTGACATTATATCTCCAATTTTTAAAATTATTGAATTTGCGTTCATGAATAGTAAATTGACATTGACAAACATTAAATAACATCCATGTGACAATAATAATTTAATAATGAGTAATATTCTAATTTTGTTATTTAAAAGTGGTTTTTTTATAATTCAAAATTTTTATTAAAAAATCAACAAAAACACAATATGTGCCTTTAGTTGAAGATAATAATAGGTCCACAAAAAACATGGACCCATAAATGTAACAAAAACTATCACATCTACCCAAAATAAAAAAGGGGATTCACAACCCATTTTAAATGGAAGTGTGATGCAAGTTTATAAGTGTGACACCACTTCTAGGAGTTTAGTTGAACAAGTAATACTATTTCTTGTACATCAACAATTTAATCTCGAAATACCACAACATTTCTTACCTTCCATAATCGTGAGATACTTACATACCACATAAATTACCAAGCTTTTCTAAGCTTCTTTAGTCCATCAACAAGTCTCATGAATTGGTAATAATGATTCCTAAGCTCAGTTGATAATGCCAAAGAGATCCTCCACCATCAGCATAAAGTTTGCCATACATAATACGTAACATTGCAATTAAGAAAAATGTGCAAAGCAAGCTCGTTTCCATTATGTTGCTACAAACACCTTATAACCCATTGGTAGGCTGAAGTATTCTTTTGCATAGCAAATTGTGTTTAGTTGGTAATTTGTATACATCCAATTGTTAGGCCAATAATTGTACTTTTGAAGGAACTCATGTTACCCATAATAACTTGAAGAAATAATGTGGTTGTAAGTGTAAGTTTCCCTTCAGTGCTTTGTAAACATATGTCATTGTGTATTGACCAGAACTTTTCACACTTCACACCATCTATCAAGAACGCTCTCTCTCACCATAACCCCTTCAAGCCTTTGCGTTAGCTCATCCAACAATTCTATCTCTCACACAAATAACTATCTTTTCCATGTCTACCTCCACCTCATACCTAATTTATTACTAAACCAAATAGTCGTTGATACCCATCACATAGTTTTTTATTGCCTAATCACCTCTTTCTCTTTCCAAAACAATGTCACTTCCTTCCTCTAAGTCATGCCTAACTTGTCTTGACCACCAACCCCTAAGTCATGCCTAACTTGTCTTGACCACCAACCTCTCTTGCTCTATAGAGTTTAAATTGTGTCACCACTAGAACATTTTCTCCTCGTACTTTCCATTCCCCATTTAACTGCATATATTTGGCTTTCAACACTTTGGCCCATGCACTATTGGATTCTATATTCCGTCACCATTTCCATTTACCTAATAAAGCTAAGTTAAGTGTGTTGATGTTCCTCAATCCCAAACCACCCTCCTTCTTGTCCCTATACACATTATCCCGTGACACTCAATTAACTCTCTTACTACTCCTAGTACTGTCCCATAAAAAGTTTAAAAAAAGTGATTTAAGGATATAAATGATACCTTGTGAAGTTCTGAAGAAAGAAAAGAAGAAGATTGGTAGCACAAGATGAATTTTATCAAAACAATCTCCTTGTTAAGAACAAATGTTTACTCTCTCAAAAGAACATTTTGTAGTTTACTATCGTCACCACAGAGGTCCAAGTCTCCACCTGGGAAGACTCATCATTGATAAGTAATCCCGTACAACATCTCCATTATTTAAATGTGATTTATTACTTATATTATTTTATTATAAAAATTACTTTTAAATCATATAATTAAGATGTAATATATCATTAAATTATTGTAAAGTTAGTCTTAGCACGTGTCTAGTAATGTTTATCATTTAATTGTGAATATCGATGACCTGCTGAAGTTTCAACAATTTTAAAATTAAAATAACAATGTCCAAAATTGAACTTACAAACTATAATTAAACGAAACATTTAAATAAGTGCATAGTGTATTTCTGTCAAAAATAAAAATAGTGCACAGTAACATAGTTGTATTTATTGTTTGGCTTATAAGAAAAACATAAATATTTAGCGCGTGGAGGGAAGAGTCGCGTGGCATTAAACCCGGAAACACTAAACATATTCCAAATGAGCAGAGCAACCCTCCAAAGTCGTCCATTTAAGTGTTCAAAACTTTCATTCTTCAACACTTTCACTCTTATCTTCTCTTTCTCTCTCTCTCTCTCTCTCTCTCTCCCTTCACCAATGCCTTGAATTCCCCTCATGGGCTTTCTCCGACGACTCTTCGGAGCCAAAAAGCAACCCAAGTCAGACGCGACCAAAGACAAGAAAACATGGAGCTTCGTAAAGCACAGTACGAGGTACAAGCCCAACACATTACCACCAACACTTAACAACACTGCCTTTCACCCGTCCACTTCCTCAGACTCCGTCGACGCCAACAAGCATGCCATCGCCGTCGCCGCCGCCACCGCCGCCGTCGCCGAGGCCGCTCTCGCTGCCGCCCATGCAGCGGCAGAAGTTGTCAGGCTCACCAGCTCCACCGCCACCAGGCCCACCGCGCCTCCCCAGCCCCGGAGGCCGCCGGAGGAAACCGTTGCCGCCTTAAAAATCCAGTCCGCGTTTCGGGGTTACTTGGTACGTCAAAATCTAGTCTAGTTTCGTTCTTGTTCTTCTTCCTAGTCATTAATATTCGTGTGTAAGTAAACAGTAGTACCACAATTTATTCTCAGTTAATTTAAAGATTTTATGCTTAATGTAATTATCATTTATTTTAAGTAGTTGTAACCAAAGTTACCCATTTTGTTTATGATGGAATCATAATTTATTTTTTAAGGGTATTTCTGTTATCAAATTCTTTTAAAGTGAAATTGACACTTGAAAGTGCCATGTTAATTTTTCTTGGCAGAGTTGGTTAAGGTTTTAAATGATGAAAGGTTGAACTAAGTTGATACTTGTAGATAAAAGTTATTAATGTCGAAAATATTTAGTTGTCAGTTTCAAATTTAATTGAATTATGAAATTTGAGTGTTTAAGACATTTTTTGTTTTTCCTTTTTCCTTTGTTTAGCAAAACATCATTTTTGTTACGAGATAATTTTGGAAAAATAATAGTGGAAATGTTTTATTATTGAATTAACTAGTCTAAGTTTTGATTACTGAGTGATGAACTCTGAACTAATTAATCTAAATCTTCTTTTCATTTTGGTTTTCTAAAAGATATCCTAAATCCTATTTGTGGACTCTGTTATTTTAACACATGTTTTGTCACCATAGTACTAATTTATTTGACCATAGTAAAAACGAAATAGAGTTGATGTCTTGTTTTTTAAAATTTCTCCACGTTCTCAGCGGGTTATCTAATTTCAAATTTGTTGACTCTCTGTGTCAGATTGTCTGTGCATGCTTTTCGCACCATTAATTTTTCTCGTTGAAATGGAATTTCCCCCATACTGTTTTCCTAGGGAAATAAACCCTAGTCAAATGTTGCTTCATTTTCAACGCTGTTTCTTTTTTCTTCAATTTTTCACCTATCCAAAGCAACCTGTTCCCTGTCACAAATCACAACACCCATAATCCCATATACGTTTCCTGCTTCCGATAAAACTTAATCTTAAATATTTAAGATATTTTAGTTTTTAACAAAAATTCTATTCTTAATGAATGCTAATAAATACTGCTAGTTTAATTGTAGTCTCTTATACTACATTACAGTACTAGTTTCGAATAAAGCAGGTATCTTTCTAAATCTCCATATTATTTTTTTCACATTAAATAAAAATGAAATAAATGTATCTTTTAAAAATATTAAATACCCTATTAAACATCAAGATTACTAAGATGATGAGAAGATGAATCAATGAGAAGAAATAACATTCCTCTTCTTAGCTTGTGGTAAAACTTTGGCAGGTGTTGTGTGTGGAATCGAGAATTTTGGGTTCCGCCGACAAATCTCTACAGAATCCCACTGGCAAACGTTAGCAAGATACATATATAAACAAAAATCTTAAATTTATTTTTTGTTTTGAAATATAAAAAATCCATAATTTAATTATCTGGAAAAGTTAAATTAATGTCAGTAAAAAAGAGAATTTGATTGACCTTTTCGAAATTTAAGACAGAAATAGTGTTTTTATATTTTTGGATTCTCATGATTTGTAAATCTTGCAAACAATATTTTACTTGAATGTTATGGTATGGCTGTTGACTGCCACATGTATTCCCATCACGTGGTGGCTGCAATTTTTGTGTGTTGAGTCACTTTTGTGTTGTGGGGGTGTGTTCTGCGCTGCCTTCTGTCGTGTACTTCGTTTGTGTCGTGTTGCTTACGTGTGATTTGGATCGTTGAGAAAATGTTGCAGTGTGACTAGAGTGGTAGCATGGCGTTGTGATGCTTCTTCCAGTTAAACGATTCAGCTCAAACTGGCCCTGTTTTGGGACTATAATGTGTGACAACACAATGGCCGAAGAAAGTTTCGAGAAGAGGAAAATTGGTAATTTGTTGGAGTGGGAGTATTTGTGAGCCCCACTCATTTGGTGAGCTATGATACTTTCCTTTCCGGTGTACCCAAAAATAACAGCAACGGTGAAGTGGCCCTGCACCAACCCATTATCAATGCCATGTTTCATAGCTCACGGGCCTAAGTGCTGGTTGTTAGGCCTCCTATAAATTACTTAATGTAAGTAATAGGAGAGTCACTAGCAAGTTGGTAACTATGGAAATGGTATGGGGTACATTCAATTAAGTCTTTGTAAGTTGACATAAATGGTTAAGAATTTGGTAAAAAAGAACTTATTAAGTTACCTGCCTAGAATAGGTGATCATATATATAAGTTATAGACTTCATATCATCATGTTAGATTCTATCCTAAAATAGATTAGCATTAAGTAAAATATATCAACAGATATATAAGTTGTATCCCAAAATTGAGGCGATATGAGACTCTTTCTAAGTAGAAGTACTTTAGTCATGGCCTATGTGTAATCTTCTAAATCTCTAACAACAGTTTCAACGTGCCATTAGTACCCTATCAAATAGGGTTGGGGATGCATCTATAATCTATATTTTACCAGTTTTATTGATAAAAGAAAGAAAAAAAGTACATTGATTGGCTTGTGTTAAACTAGTGTTTCTTGGGGACTTGGGGTTGACAAAATGAAAAGCCAAAAGTGTGAAAAGCCTGGCTTTTGTGGGGGTGAAAGTAAAAAGAGATTTTTTACACCTTACTTTAACCTTCACGTGAGAAGAAGCTACTATTGTTGAGGACACACGGACCAGCAGTTAGGCTGTGATGTTTTTTGTTTTCTTCCTAAAAGAGACTGAAAGTAACAATAAGACTACAATATTCGTTGAACATAAATTTTCACCTTTTGCCGTCCTACCATAGTGGGGCATGCGACATACGAAGATTCAATGAATATAAAGGAGCGTCAATAATGCATGGCTTTCCACTGTGGATTTATGTTTACTAATGATTACGCCCATCAACCTCTACCACCTCCCCCTATTTCTTATGTCTTTTTCATTTTAATATTCTGCACCTTTCTGACATTCCATGCTTATTTTATTATTTAATTTGTTCTAGCCATTTTTTTTTTATAATTATGTAATGTAACAATGGTGTTATCCTTTGCATTATTTTTTTATCTTGTTTATTCTGTTCTTTTTGTCTAACGAAGAAATCTGATGGGTCAATTTCTGTTTAGGATTTTCAACAGTATGATATGGAATTTAATTTTAACTGACGTTCTTTGTGTGAATATTTGAAGGCAAGGAGGGCATTGAGAGCACTTAAGGCATTGGTGAAGTTGCAAGCATTGGTGAGGGGGCACATTGTGAGAAAGCAAACTGCTGATATGCTCAGGCGCATGCAAACTTTGGTGAGACTTCAGTCCCGGGCACGTGCAACTCGTGGGAGCTTGTCAGATAATATGCATTCTTTCAAGTCTTCACTTTCCCATTACCCTGTAAGCAAAGTGACGATATATATTATTTTTTCTTCTTTTAGTTGTTGTCAATTGTCATAACATGATCCTTATCTTAATAACCTGAAGTTAACTTGTTAGAAAGGCTATGAGATGGCATTGGCATGGGTTCTCACTTTATTCAAACGTGATACCTTTTTTAATGTACTTTTCTTTTTCTAATTATTTTTTTCTTATCACCCCATCAAATGTAGCTATTAGGAATATGCTACAAAATAACTTTCCACCCTGTACAAAACATGTTGCAAATTAAACCCTGGTGCTAGAGCACGCTTCTTTAGATAATCTTTAGGTTGGATCTTGCCATTGTGGTAATGGTAATCATTAAGATGTGATTCATGAAATGGCGTGCCTAAAAGATGCTGATGATGGGTAGTTCTTTACTATGAAAAGAATGGCTCATAATAACCATTAATCTTTTCTTTGAACTGTTATTTTTTACTAATTGTAGGTCCCTGAAGATTATCAGCACCCACTTCGCGCCTATAGTACCAAATTTGATGGATCTATTCTCAAGGTTCGCATGGTTCTTCACCATAATGTTACTCCAAGCAATACAAGCTTTTATTCTTCATATTAACGAGGATTTAGATGGTGAACCTATTAAATTATTAATCTAATTCCCCCTTTAATTGCATTCTCCATTTTCAACTTGCAGAGATGTAGTTCAAATGCAAATTTTAGGGACATTGACTTGGAGAAAGCACGGTTTGGTTCCCATTGGTTGGACAGTTGGATGGAAGAAAATTCTTGGAGTCAAACTAGAGACGCTTCGTTGAAAAATGGGCACCATGATGATGATAAGAGTGATAAGATTCTTGAAGTAGATACTTGGAAGCCACACTTGAACTCACACCATAGTAGTAGCTCATTTCAGCCAGCACATCGTTACTTGTCTTCTGATTACAACAACGAGAACTTTGTGGCATATGAATCCCCATCAAAACGTTCTTCCAAAGCTCTAAACCCAAGTCTCTCTTCTAGGGAGGTTCTACCCCTTGGCTCTTTGAAATTTTACAAAGGAAAAGAAGAGGCCCCTTTGAGAAATGTTGAAGATAGTCCTCAAGCATTTTCTGCCTCCTCTAGGCTTGGAAGTGGGGCTAGGAGAGGTCCATTTACGCCAACTAAGAGTGAGTGTGCATGGAGTTTCTTCAGTGGCTACTCGGGTCATCCCAATTACATGGCAAATACAGAATCTTCTAGAGCCAAGGTTAGGTCACATAGTGCTCCAAGGCAAAGAATGGAGTTTGAGAGATATGGTTCCACAAGAAGGTCTCTTCAGGGTCTTTGGGAAATAGGGCCTAGCTCAGATAGGGATTCTGATTTTAGGAGCAAAGCAAGCACAAGCAGCACTTTGAACAGAATTGGGAGTGCCCATTTAAGGTGACATAACAAGTTTTGTGAATTAAGACCATTGGAGTCTCCTCTTTTCCTAAAAAAAGAAATAAAAAAAAAATAGAAAAGAGTCGTTAGTTTCTTTTGCTAAGCTTTTATATGTATCACGGCAGTTTTAGGATGTAAGTATTTGACATGTACTCCTACAGTCTTTGTCCCCACACGATCAACGGCCACCTTGTTGACTCATGATTGGGTTTTACTGAATTTTGTTATGTTGCAGTATTACATGTTTTTAATATTTTTACTGAATTTTGTTATGTTGAAATCTTACATGTTAGAATATTTTTGCCATTAACCTTTCGTAGGAAGCTACATAACATTAAACTACTCCCTTCCTACTAAAATACCAACGATTATACGATAAGGATAAAATATTATATGAAGAAAATTCAAAAAGAGAGTAAGAGGCTGAAACATGTATTGAGTGACAATGATGTAAAGAGTTCTATACGTGTAAGTGATGTTTATATTACAAAACTCCGATTTTTTTAATAACTAAAAAATAAACCAAGTTTTGTGTGGGTTTCTTCTACATCTAAACTTCATAAAACTAAGCATCTTTTAAGCAATATTTTCACCATTTAGCATGTAAGAATTAATCGAATATGGTGAAGAACTGGAAATTTTAGCAGAATAGTTTTTCCAATTTCTTTTCAAAATTCCCACTAAACATGCTTGTTAATATTCGGCATCCGCTTTTACAAGTTCGTTGCAGATCTCTGCAACTTTTTATACCCTGTTAATCTACTAATAGCTATTACTTGCCAAATGACAAGGTAGTTGTTTGTGCTGGATTCGTCTACAATAGGAACCTGTCGAATTCATGATACAACGATGCTTAAACAGCCTTTACATCGGGACAGATATGAACCACCAAATCCTGAATTTTATATCTTGTGCTCATATCTTGTTAAATGTCTTGTAAGACCTGTCTTATTGAATAAGGAAAGAGATAAAACCATATTAATGAAGCCTTCCTCTTCAACAGGACTAGTCTCGTTCAACAGAGGACATAACAGTTTTTTGTGTTTCCTCTGTGATGGTTACTTTATTGGTGTATGACATTGACAACAACCAGTAATCTTCCAAATGCATTGCACAAAGGAGTTCAGAGAATTTTCCTCAAATAGCTGAAGTCAACTTCTCCACTTTGATTTCCCACTGCCATTAAATGTACATGTCTGTATGGTTCTCGTATCAAAATAAGCAACATGAGTGCATAAAAGTATTTTCCGTGTGAAGAAAAAATCATGTATTAAGATATTATTGTAGCTGAGTAATAGTAGTACACTTTCAAACCCACTTTCTCTAATTGATTAAAGTTTTTGAAAATTATAACATTATAAATAAGATTTTATTAAATAAAAAATATGATGCACACAATTTTGTAATTTCTAATAAATTTTAACTTATAGGAACTAACATTAAACATGTGATAGTTTTACTCTTTAAACATGTGATACAATCTTAAAATTCCAACTGGAAAAAAAACTAATGTAAAAGACTAAAAGTCAGAATGTGTTAAGAAAAAGTAGGTTACTAATCTATGTTTGTAACAACTAATAGTAGGTTACATTGAAAAAATGGCTTTAGCCTTAAAGCTACTCTCTAGCATGGAAAGAAAATGGTGATGGGAGGCACCATGGTTTCATCCTGGTTACAAAAAGAGAATTAGTAAATAGAGATTATATGATATATCTTTCTTAGTATTCTTATATTTTGTTTTCGAGAAGTTTTTTTCTTTTTATATATTTATCCATGTGAAATTTTCCCCACGTTAATTCAGGGAAACTATATCTTAGCTTTCTTTATAAATTTGGCTTTCGGTGGACCATTTCACAGATATGGACACCAACACAAAAGGACAAAAGATTGCACAAATGAGGTGACATAAGAGACAGCATGACTCCCCACCTTCCTTTGTTTTGTTCTGTTCCGTGTGTTCTGTCTTTTGTTTCTCTTGTAACTATGAAAGGGAACTGTGGCCTTGGATGCTACCATAGCGGTAGGCCATGCATTGAAGACAATTGATATGAGAATGATGTAGAAGCAGTAGTAGCTCCCCTTAGATCTGCTTCTCCCTGATCTAGTTTTGGACCACAGGAATCCAACCCAGATACACATTTCTCTTTCTTATATCACCTTTTTATTAAATGGCAACTTAAAATTGCACTTTTCTATCTCTCCGTTTGCAAAAGTATTGTGTCTTTCATTATGCCAAAATCATTTGCTTTTATCAATCATATCCAAGATCAACATCTTATTGAATCACTTTGAAATCAACTGTTAAACTAATACTTTAACAACCAGAAAAGTGAGACAAACTAGATTTTTTCTCAGCGTGATTATTCACCTGAAATGAAAAATACAGAGCAACACACAAAAGTAACAGTAGAAGAGAAAAAAAAAAGTTTGTGTTGGGGTCATATAATTATGAATTAGTTGATTGGTTTTTCACCTGTCCTGAAAATATGGTACCATGATAAAGAGTAGTATAAACACATTAGGAGGACACGTGAAGTCGTGAACCACATAATAGAGTACTATTAATGGGGTGACACTGTGACATATACATCTACCAAAAAAAATAAAAACAGGTACAAACATTTGGAAAGTTTCATGGCATCATCATTAATAATTTGATTAATTAATGCAAACAACTCATAAAAAATAAATAAATAAGTGTTGTACGCACGACAGAGGCATTCATGGATGGGTAAGACCATTGTTTACCGATACAACAACCACCAAACATAATTAATATGAAAGTGGGGCAAAACAGTGCCCTGATAAAGTAGGTTAATTTGGAATAATTGGTTGGAGATGGGTAGGAATCAGTATAGTTGCTCTTTGAGTTGGTGCTTAGAATTTTAATCTGCGATTGTTGAGTTTCTTAGTCCAAAAATAGAAAACACAATAAGAAAGTCAAGTAATTTCCAAACGAAAGAACAAGAATGAAAGTAAACATACATAATATCTTAACTAAAAAGTGTAAAATGCATCGTGTTCATAGAAATTGTTATATATATATATATATATAAATATGTAAGACTTACAACATTTAATGTAGTATAATTAAGTAACTCATATTTTTATATAAGAGATAAATGCTAAAGGCTAAAAGGTACATCAAAAGTTATAGTTCACACATCTACACATGTAAGCATAAAACAATCTACACAAGATAATCCCAATCCCATCAAATAATTTTCATCCGACACTTTCACCTTCAATAAAAGCATCTACCCAATTGATGTTCAAAAACAATAAGAGAAGTTTTTATATGACTAGCTCACAAACCATAAAAAGTTTCCAACATTTGAATATTCCAAGTTAACATCAACAATTTTCACCTTCAATCTGAATTAAGGGTACTTGACTTGCTTACAAACCATCAAAAGTTTTCCCCTTCTGATGATTATGGGTTAACACCAACATGTGACTTGTTTTCACATGATTAAATATTGAAATTTATGGTATGAATATCCTCCATCAACTCTCAAGTAAACAAGAAAGGTTTAGAAATAGAAATTGAACCTGACATAAATTTGTGCTTAGAAACATATATAAATCTTTCAATACGTAAAAATATCCTAAAAAAATAAAAATAGGTACAAAAATTATATTTTTTTACAACAAAATTTGTTATTCCAATTAGTAAGAATCAAATTCATATCTCAAAAGGATGTTAGTTTGAATCTCACCTATATAAAAACCTATTCATTTGAATAGATCTATGTTAAATAAATTTTATCTTTTGTGGGTAGTTAGATTGAATTTTAATCTCTACAAAAACTATTGATTGAAATTAATATTTTTTAAGGAGACTCAATCTTTTCTTAGCCATTAGATCAATTTTAAAATTAGTAATTCATGTTGATTTGAAACTATTTAAAGAGAGTTGAACTTTTAATAACTCTTAAATCTAATACTTTTTAAATTTAACAATCATTGGTTTTATTTAAAGTTATACATTATTAATTTGTTAAATATTAAATTCTGAAAAATTATTATTAAATATTTAACTTTAATTAATATTTTATATAAAGTACAATTGTATAATAAATAGAATATTAACACTTTTAAAATAAAACTAATAAATTTAAAATTTATTTTCATATTTATATCTTTAAATATTAAAATTTAAAAATAAAGAATAGTCACACATATATATAATAAATTTTAATTCCATAATAATAGTTTATATAGGTAAAAAAACTTAAATCTTTTATACAGTCGTTAAAATTTTAATTTCAATTTTTTATATGATTTAATTAAATTTAATAAATACTTAAATGCATATTATGCATAAATCTATTATATTTTTAAAAATCATAATAATGCATATAATTTATGTAATTTATTTATATATATTGATATTAAAATTGATAAATTCTTAAAATATTGTAATATATATATATATATATATATATATCTTGAATTATTCGTAACCATTGATCAAATATTTAAATTATTAATTTAATTTTATCATATTTTACATAATAGAATATTAATTTACTCATATAATCTTAATTATTGTGAAATTATATACAAAATTCCTTTACACTCATTAATAGAAAATAATACTCAGATTTAAAACTATTTAAAATTAATTATACATTAAAAAACATATATAAAACATTAATGCTAATTATATATCTCATTATTTTCAGTTTAGCATTAGTAGCGATTAATTGGTAATAATAAAATAAAGTACATGAATAATTAAAATTGTGTGGGAGTTTTCTTATAACCTTTTATCTAAATTACTTCAGAGTGTGGCTGTCATCCTTTTGTATTTATAGTTGTTTGATAATAATATACCTCATTTTTCATGCTTCGTATTTCATATTCATAACTATTAAATAAATTCTTTAAAAAAACTATCAAATAAATTATCGTATAATCTCTTTTATTTCACAAATTTTATAAATATCATAAAACTAAGAGTTTGATTGGTTTGATTTGTTTTTTAGTTTTTGAAAAAAGTTTCAAAAATTGTTTTAAAAAATTGTTTTTTGAAAGAAGAGAAAAAAAATGTTTAATAAACGTTATTTAAAAACTGTTTTTAAAATATAAAAATGAAAAAAAAAACTTGTTTATATTTATTAAAATATTATTAATGAAAAACAAAAACAACATATTCTCATTGTATTTTGAGTTTTTAAAAAAAAAATAAAAAACTGAAAAAAAAACTATTTAAAATTGTTCCTGTTATCTAGTTTTAAAAAATTAAAAAATCAAAAAATACTGAAAATAGTTTTATAAAAATATTCTCAAACATCTTACTAATAGCGAAACTTTAATAATGCATGGTTTTTTTTCCGGATTTTACTACTAAGTAAAACTCTGGATGATTATTACTTCACAATTTTAAAATTGGTAGTATATTTTTCTGTGGATTTTCATGAAAAAAATTTGCAGAATTAATTCTTGTTAAACAAAAAACAAAAATTGGTAGGAAAATCACAGGAAACTTTCCTGCTAATTTTATATTTGTAGGAAAGTTTGTTTTTTTTTTCAATTTTAAAATCTGCAAAAGATTCACAAAAGTAGACTTAGAAGCGTATACTAGACGCATCTCAAACATATATAGACGCAGAAGCATCCGAACTCGGATGCATATGTTGCTATAATGCAAACATAACTCAAAAATAATATTATGTCCCTTTAAAACAAGAAGATGTGAAGCTTAAGGCTTGGAAGCTTTTAATGTGATGTTTCAGTAACATTTTTATTGTTTTATAACTGAGTATTGTAATGCTCTTGTTTTTCGGTTTTTTCTTATGGTTTTTCATTGTACAATAATATTGTACGACAATGTTTTTGTTTTCATTGCTAGAAGAGCATATAAGCTTTCCATTGTTGCTTTTGTTTTCTTTGGGATTTTGTTAGAGCTTCTCGGAGTAGATAACCTCTTTAGCTGCCACTTTTGTTTTATTCTTTTCTATCATTTGATCTAGGTTGGCTTTTCTATCATCATCATTAAAGTGGATTTGGTTTGATTTCTTTTTATAGAATTGATGTGGTTTTATTAAGAAATAGATATTCTAATTTATTTAAATCATTTGAACATTTTGGTTGTGATTTAAATGGATAGTATGCTACTATTAATGAATTTCATAGTGAAGCTAATATAACGTATATTTATGATTTCATATGCTTCGGTGGTTGTTGATAGTTAGTTTGGGTTTGGGTTACTGACTATTACTATTCATTTCATTATTCTCAAATGATAACTATTCTAATTTGTACATATGATTTCTGCCTCATTTTCAGATCATGTTAACTTTAGAAAATAAATAAGTAGTGTGTGATGATGTGAATGTATTACAAGTATCTACCTATAATTTTGGAACATTTGTTCTAGATTTACTTTGAAATATTTATTTTAAACTCGTTAAGATTAAGTTTGAAATAAGTGTTATGAAGTAAGTCTGAATTAGATAATTTCATATCCATATAAAATAAAATTTGGATTATCCAATTTGAATTTATTAAAATTGGCATAAAAATTCTCTAGAATAAATAATTCATATTTAAAAAAAACCAAATCTAAATTACTTATTCTGGAATATCCCACTCTACCCTGATCCCCACCCTTGCAATTCATCTCCTCTCCAAACATTCCCTACAAATTTGCCCTTGGCTTAAACTTTTCCTTGAACTCCATCCTGCCTTCACCATTGGTGCCACTCCTAGATGACTACTCTTTCCTCCGCATAACAACACTCCATCTCACATGGTCAACCCATCTTTCCCTCCCTTCAACCATGCCTATCCTTTAGATTGGTAACTTTAGGCGTATCCATGGAGGTGTTTCGATTATCCATTCTTGAGACTAAATTGAGATTATTTTTATAATTTAATATAGTATAAAGATATAAGGAGAAATCTATTAAGTGCATAAAAGAAATAGCCCAAAAAAAGAAGTGTGATTGGCAAAAAACAATATAAGATTGTGTACACATAAAACACCCTAGTTGTTCAATCATATATAGGCCCAAAGAAGAGACGTGATGATTGAGCATGATATACTCCTCTCAGTGTGATGGATTCTGCATGGTCCTGGTACAGATTGAGTGTATTTAACAATCCTCCACAGGATTAATTGGTGTACATCATTTCTGGCAACATGAATTATGGCCAGATAAGATTGGAACAAAAAATATGTGGAGGGTTATTTGGATTGCCATAACAACTGCATCTTCAATGGTAAAAGGTTTGATGCTAAGGTGATTTTGTAGACTGGGTTTTCTCTTGGTTGAGCTAACTGAGGTCTCACAACAAAATGTTTCTCTACTCCTTTGATGTGTGATCGAGCATAGTGAGTGTTTGTTTATGGTATTGGAATTAGTTGGGTGTAATACGCTTGGCTCGTGGGTGGGACATTGTTACTTATGTTGGCGAAAGTAGGATGTGGGTCGGATGAGTTTCTAACACTTTATTACTGCATACCTAAAAAACGAACAAAAGATAGGATTCTAGGTGATAACTCTAGACTCACCCTTATTGATGTAAATACTAGGGTTTGTCATTCTCATTTCCGATCTCAAAAAGTGCACCACAATGGTAGGAATGAGTATATAATAAAAGTGGAGAGGATATTTTTGCAAATATCTTATTATATTATTTTTATAATTTATATTTAAATTTAGTTATAATTTATTAAATAAATTATATGATAACGTATTAATTACATTTAATTTATTAATTATTAGATAAATTATATATTAAATTATTAATTATATTTTAATTTTAATAATTTATAAGAGTATAGATTTGTACAAAAATATATGAGATTTTGTTTAACGTGCAATTATGTGCAATTATATGAAAAATAAGTATAGAAGTGGGTATCCTTAAGAAAGGAAGCAACAATATGATCTTTTTCCTCAAAATTGAGGGAAGGACAAAATGGTATCAATAAAAGTAGGAATGATTATCATCTCTAGTGGATACTTCAGTTTGTGATATATTGTTTCTAATGAATAGTAAAGACACTATAATGTCCTTTGGTAAAAGGCACCCCTTCTCTCGAAGTTATCTCGCGCTCCTAGGTATTCTCTACCTACCCACCTGTGTTGGTTTCGGGTACAGGTACCCATTTGTTGAAGGTCATTTGAGTATTGTAGCTCCTGGTACTCGAACTTTAACTCGAAGTATTTTCTCTACCCTTATTACCCTGAAAAAGCATGAACACTTTACGTCCTTGAATCGATAACTATCTTTTGGCTAACCTAGCCTCTTCTGTTCCTCGGGACCAATAAAGGGACTGGACATTAGGTATATGATTCCACCAATCTTAACTGCAAGTATTTTCAAAATGTAAGGTCAAAAAGCAAAATTCGAAAAACACGAATGCAAGAACTCAAAGAACATTAAGAATTCCAAATAGGTGAACATGTTCACAGGTATAATAAAATTGTAGTTAGAATGCTTTCTGTTCCTAATTTTGTATATAGTTAAACTCTAAATGACATTGCGTCACTGGTAGGATCATAAAATAAACTAAAGAAAACATACCAAACCCAATTTGTTGCTTGCTAAAGGTGTATGCGAACAAGGAATGTTTGCAGCCAGATGAACAAATAATCAGTTCCAGCGAGTAACCATATGTAAGTGACAAGTCTCCATCCCTTGGTGATGATTCACAACATCATCGCACTTAAGTGCTCCCATCTTTGTTTTGTTAAGCTTGGGGAAGGATAAATTTAGGGTTGATGTGTTTTAGGCTTCAATTTTTTGTCTGGTCTTAATAATTAAATGTACTAAATATATAAGCAGAAAATCATAAAAAGAAGGTTATGGAAGAAGGCCTCACTGATGAATTCTCTTGGAGAAGCTGAAAGGAAAATCTGCCTAAATAATTTTTTTTTTACAAATAAGTTTGTTGCCATTATTGATGTAGACGAAAATTGCCCCATTGTCTGTTGTCTCTGAACAGCATAAAGAGCAACTTCAATGTCACCAGCCTTTCTATCATTTTTTAAAATTTTAAATTGAATTGTTTATCAGTGCAGTTCACTGATTATATAAATAGGTCTGTGTTGAAAAAAGAGAAATTATTAATACAAAAATCACTTTTAACAACAGTTAAAATTTACTACTGATCATTAAAAACGATTATACAAGTGTTATTTTTTTTAATATAAGCAGTCACTTTTAAGAACCAATATCAATATTGTTAAAAGTTTTTTAGAACTATTGTAATCATGACTGTTATTAAAAGTTTTTTTTATATTTTTTTTTGTTTATACATTTTTCTCTGTAATAATCAATTACAAAAATAACAATAAAAATCCCATGCCCTACTTTGAAGCACTCTTCAAGTGACATACCTTTGATCACTTGCAAAAAGATCCACAAGTATTTATGAACTCCATGATACCTTGAGGACAATACTTCTTCCAGTTCCAGCTCTTCAAAATCGAAATCCTTCAAATATCAAAATAGCATTAGACTTAGACAACTAAATCATATGTATGATGTGCATCCTAAGCTACCATACAACACGTGGTAATTCTAAACTATACAAACAACACCCATTGTACAAATGCTTAAAATATTTTATGTAAAGATGCAATTTTTATATCAATTAAGTAACGAAATTATAATATTTAAGTAAGATTTGGATCCCAAGCTTTCACTATCATTTAATTATGTAATCTTGCATTATCCAAAACTGAGAAGTCAAACTCTTTGGATAATTGAAGTTAATAAAAATTGACACTATAAAAAATATCTAAGTTCCCTCTTTAACTACAGTGCCAAAACAATTCAAGTCAATCGAGACTAATTTCTTTTTATTAAATTTATTTATCTTACAAAAAGCTGAAAAATAAAATAAAAAATGCTACTTTTAGTATTTCTTCATTTCTAGCTAAAATACTGAAATAATTACTCCTATATAATTATAACAAAGAGAAGTAAACAACTTTCAAATTGCAGCATACGTATGTGATATAATTAACATAGTTGATGCAATTATCCAGATATCAACTGATTACTAATGTGTAGAAAACGAAAATTTTCATATTTGCATTGATAATTGCTTAGCACACAATAACTTGCCTCCACAAAAAAGAGAAAATGAAGGAATTCCGAGTTGCATGGCATACAACTGGCTAAATCCAAGGAAACAAGAAGACCTTACTGTTTTGCTAAACGAATGACAGCTGAATAACATCCAAATTAAATATTACATTTTTTTTTTTAAGATAAAGAGAATATATTAAAGAAGCAACACTGGGTGACTAAACTAAAAGTTTCTAAAATTCAGATACAACAAAAAAAAAAAAAAAATCAAAACCTTAAAAATACTTAAATATACAATGACACTCAGCTATACTTCTAAAGAAACGATATATTCAACGTACATAACCAGAAATTACTATATCAATCTGAATAACTACATTTTTTGTTAAAATCAAACTTATATGTAAACCACTCTTAAAAATAATTTGACTAAAAATATTCAATAACTCCAAAATAGAACTATTAAAAATAATGAAATTTCTAACTTTTCAAATAAACTATTACCACATATTCAAATAAAAATCTATACTTATTTTTTCATTTCTTGTCACTCAAGAATTGACCCACAGAATACAAATTACAACGAAAAGAAGATATGATTATATTATATAGAAAACCAGACTATATTAGCTGTTATTACACCAGATCGATTAGGTGATGTACATAATGTCATTAAAAGATTACAATAAGACAAAATTGTTTTTAGTGTACACTATCATAGTGTCTGGTTTGTGTTATATAAATTTAGATAGTGATGATATTCTGCCTACAATAGCGTCAGCCGAAAAATTATTTTTTTAATAAATATAACCGATCCTTACCTTTTTTTGTGACTTAATTTTATTTGTACTAATGCAAGGACTCGTAATTTTAGGATCACTAAATATTGATTTATTTACTATGAAATAAAATTTAATTAGTGTAATAAGAATGTTGACAATTTTAAAATAAATAACAATTTTAGATTAATTATCATCATATCATAAACAACAACCATGTATTATTAAGATTTTTTTACTTTCATATTTTTTATTAATTTTTAATTTTATATTTAATTATCTTTAAAATCATATTTATAGTGATTTTTTATTCATTAACAATTTAAATGACTTTATAATAACAATATCTATCTATTAAATTCTTTTTGGGTGAACATTGGGACCACAGATGTAGGGTTTCAATTTTGAAATAGTTTCGATTGTATAGATTATAGCTTTTAAATTATTGATTATGAAGAAAAAGTAAATAATAGTTCTACATGTTTTTCTTTAAAAAATAAATTAACTATATTTAAAGATTGTTTCATATTTTGACAAATTATTATATATATTCGTTAATGGTATTCCCATTTCTACTGCTACTTATCATTTTCATGTATGATCTATTAGTATATATATTTTTCCTGCAATATGTATCATGGGAGTTCTCACACCTATTTAATGAAGATTAATTTGGTGTGAGTCTCTAATTACGTAATCTGTCTTTGTGATCGCAACAATATTATGATTTTGAAAAGTTTTTTTTTATTTCCCCATCAGTTATGGTTTAAAAAAAAAAACTATTACTAAATAATCCATGTTGCTTAAAAAAAATGTATCCTTTGAGTAAATAACTAATTCTAAAGTGAAGGTTATCATTTGATTAAATCTACCATGTTCCATTTACTGAAGTTTTATTACTTAACCAATTAAAGTAGAAAATTGACAATTATTTATAAAATTTCATTAAAAAGATATGGGTTGAGGCAAACCTTAATTTTTATTTATCATTTTTTCTTATTGGATGATTGATTATTTCTATTGAAAGTATAACTTCATTAAATAGTCAGTTGGTTAGTTCTTCATCTTCTTGCTTCTCTTTTGTAAGAATTTGTGCTTGAGTCTGGTTGGTTGTGAGTACATTTTACACACTTGTTTATGACTCATTGTAACCTTTATCGTTTATAGTGGAATTATTTATTCTAATAGCAATATGTGATTTTTATTTTTGTTTTAAGGAAATTTTCACGTTAAAGTTCTTTGTGTGCAATTTTGATCTTATGCTCTATATTTATTATTACACCTCACTCCTCACGTATTCTTACAAATAAGAAAAATACCATTTTCTTTGCTCATTATTGATTTAGGCATTTTCTACCCTATTAAACATAAAACAAGACTTTGCTTAATGAACATTTGTTTAAATATGTTAAGAGAATATTGAGAAGAACACACTAAAATAAGGAAGAAAGATGATGCTGAAAGAATAACAAATTATATTCATATTATGAGTGACAATGATTACAAATCTAATAAAGAACTAACTAACTCGTGATAGAAAATACAAAAAGAAAGTATAATATGATGTTATTCAACCTGTAATGACACATATTAGACAATATGGAGTTTGGTTAGACTAGACGCGACCTTCAATAAAGCATCAGACGATTGAATACAAAATAATCTTAGATGACTCGAAAGAAATATTGGACAAATCCAATACCAACTAACATAATCAAATATCCAAACAAAAAGGAATTCATGTCTCTTTCAATGACATTAATATTGAACCAAAAATTTTTAGTTATGGAAATCAACGTTCTTTTTAATATGTCAAATCCCATATATTTGTTTTTTTTAAGAAAGAAAAAATTTATTCAGCAATAATAGTACCTACTCATGTCACAGGGTGTAACAGAGAAGTTAGAGGGTTACAAATACAGTACACATAGGGTTCGTCAACCAATCCAAATAGTAAAAACCTAATAGAGAGATGAACTTAACTATTAGACTGGGACAACCCACAATCAAATACAAAGCTCTAACCAATGACTAATTAAGCATTTCTATTTTTAATTCTATCAAAGTATAGTACAGGGATAGTAGATCATTCAAAGAAAGACACGAACAAGGCATTAAAAAAGCTTTTAATCCATTCTCAAACCCTTTGCAAAAACAATTGTCATACCTCTTCTACATTAAAAGACTCTCTCTTAAACAATACAACGTTCGTAGCAATCCAAATTCCCCATGTATTTGCTTTTATAGTTCAAAGACATAAACAAAAAGGACTAGTTGCAAAATGTGAAAAAATATGATTTAAAAAATTTAATGATGCTGAAAACAAAAGAAAAGAAAGCTAAAATGTAATTTGTGTAGTTTTCTTTTCGATTTAAATTGCTGGTCTCTTAATTAAAAATTTAGAGATTTATTTCTTAATTTCATAAATTATTGATTTTAATTCTATATTCTAATATAAAGCATTGATGATTAAGTTTTTAACGATTAGTTTGGTCAAACAAGATGCGTGATTTTATTTATAAATCTAATATTAGTTATTAATGTGTTAATTTTTATTATTATAGAGACTTTATCACTAAATCAACCTTAGTCATTAACGTGTTAGTTTTTAATGCATGAATTATTGTACACATCGATTTATGTACAACTTATATATTTAATGTTGTGTAACTTATTATTATGATAACCTACAAGGTATACATCAAATTGGAGGAGAAAATTAACATTAATTAAGATAAATAGATAATCATGTATTCATGTTGCTAGGATTATAATGTATGAAGCCCATTAATAAGGCAAGATAATTTTTTCATTGGGTAAAGGGAATTTGAATTCTCACATACTCAAATTTAAAATAACATCTACTTGAAATAAAATGACAAATTGCAGATACAAATTTTATTGTTTTTTGGAGAAGAATCTTCAGAGAAGCAAAAAAAATTCCAAAGACCCTTCTTTGAAAAAGAGTTTTCCTATCTACAGAAAAGAGTATTTGGAGAAGAAAAAAAATTATTTTTTCAAAGAAGCATTTTTTAACAAAATATCACTAAATAGACAAAATAAATGTTAAAGGTTGAAGTTAAAGAAAGATAAGGAGAAGAGGGAGTGGCTGAAAGTCACAATATTAGGAGCCATTAGAGTTAGAAATATATTGAAAATAATAAAAATAATTTTAAAAAAAAATAGGTTGAATTCCAAAATCCTTAGAATCAAATATGTCAAAGGAACTTAAATAGTTTGGTTTACTCTGCAAGCAGAAAACTTGGCCGCCCCGTCTCGTAGAAAGCAGCTAGCACTGTGACCTCCACTGACTTTGGGGCTTTTACTCAAAATTGGGATCTAGGTTTTTATATGTTACTTAAATTTGTTATGAATATATAGTTAATATTCAGTTAATGTGACGAATAATTTCAAGAGAAAGTTTATCATAATACGTTACTTAACAGATTATAATGAATTTCTATTATGGTATTCTTGTCGTGGATTGTAATGAATAAGTTAAGGAGAATGTTGATATATATTAATATTACTAAACAATAATTTGTGAAGAAGATAAGGGCAAAAATGTCCTTAAATTTTATTGAACAAGTTTGTGTTATGCACATGACATATATTTTCATTAACAGAGCCTAAATCACCGGTGTAACAAAATTACAAACAGTAGGGGTTATGTGTAGGGGTAACTTCTGAAGGGAACAACACAATAAGTCTTTTAGGAGTGTAAAAATATATTAGTAATCACATATATTGTCTTTGTGATTGGTCAAACCATATCATAAATTTGTCCTATATAACCTGGTCTATATTAAAAAGTATAAAAAAATTATATTTATGTTGAAATAGACAAGAATAATTATTTATAAATAAAATTTCAAAGTATTAAAATAATTAAATATATACACTCCTCAAACATAACACATAAAACATTGAAACAACAAAACAAAGTTTGCAACATAAAAAAAAAAAAAACCAAAGAAAAAGGTGATTTTTTTAAACTTCAATCGAAATTGAACAGATTAAGTTAATTGAATTGTAAGTACGGAGGATACTAAACGCAAAAAGATGCATCTATAACTTACCTATTTACATAGTTTTTAATGTTTTGAGCGGTTTTCATAAAAATTTGTAAAAGTGTTTTTAAGATGTCTCAGTACAATTAAAAACAAACATGTTTTGAAAATAAAATACTTTCGAACTCTTCCAACGGATACAAACATAACCTTATAATTATTAAAATGAAGGAACAGCATGCCAAATGCAAGTGCCATACTCTTCAGTTTGTGCTATTCAGACCAACAGTAACACCATTGACAAACTATCACCGAATCATACTAGACTAGTATCACAAAAGATGAAACACGAGATTAATTTTGAAGTAAGAAAGAATTAAGTAACAAGATAGCTAGGCAAAAAAAATAAAATATATATATATATATATATATATATGAATGGAAAATGAAAATGAACTTCATGTACAAGTAAATTTCTTTATATATTGTATAATACACATAAATCCGTAGACAAATTAATAACTGATTTTTGAAAGGATTAACAAAGAAGACCAATAACAACTCGATTTAAAAGTTATACCTATACATAAAAAAAAAAAAAGAAAAAAAAAAGAAAAAAGAGGAATAGTCAGGCTCTTTCATTTAACTGTCATTACATTTCCACTTAGAAGTAGGAACACATGTTAGATAGTGACACCAGTGACAGTGATCATACCCACTCTCTCCCCGGAATAGCATCACTAGAGCTATGGAGAACCTGCCATTCAACAAATAAATTCAATGATTAGAGAACTTGTGCGTTGTGATAAACTAGGAAAAATCATGGGGTGAAAACAACCCATAAACTCGAGCAAATCAAATTACAGAACGAGCATTGATTGATATGACGTCGATTAAGCAACAAATAATCAGCTTTCCATGAGTATTGACATCTCTAAAGATCAGATTTAAGATTTAGTCTAACAAATGTCACAGCTAATTAATAAATTTCTTCTCCTATACCAAAAAACAGAAGAATCATAGCAATAATGTTGCTTATGAATTAAGAGGATTTATGCAAGGAAAAACTCACCCAACAATGAGTAAAACAATAGAGACAACCCATAAAGCATATTGGTAAGCCTTGTATTTTGACTTGAGGTGAACACCAGCAGGGAGACGTCGCTGTTCTAACCACCCATATTGAGGGCGGAGCAGCAAAACAAAACCAAGGAGAAATCCTGTGAGGAACCCGCCAATATGAGCAAAATTATCAACATGGGGCAACATTCCAATGGCAAGGTTGATGACAATAATAAACAGAAGAGTGAATAAAGCCGCAGCCTACAAAATGCCAAGAACAGGAATTAGAAACTTAAGATGTTAAATATACAAATACAAATATTACCCACATCTGTAACTAATTGTTGTAAAAGAACCAAAAAAGGCTCAGAAGACTGAAAGTGTATTTCAATTTTCAAATCAGCTATGCTAGCAACACTAATTAGTTGGAGAAAATTGTTATGAATTTTAAATTAACTAATCAGGATGTTTTGTGGATTATACATGAATTAGCTATGTTTTATGAATTGCACAAAGACATGAACTTATTTAATTGTTATGAATTATACATAAATTTGTCAAAAGTTTTTTTGTAAAAGATTAATCATTTTCCTTCTCAAGTTATAGAACTAACAAGCATACAGAACAAAAAATAGGAATAGGATAGCATCTGCCGATAATTCTATACTCACCTTATTGGTATAAATACTCCAGTTTGTGATAAGTTCTGAAAGCATTGCTCCAAGAAGTCCAAAAAGTGCACCAGAAGCACCAACAGAGATGTTGCTTCTAATGAACAGAGAAGACAGTACACTGCCTCCGAATCCAGCCAATAGGTAAATGATTCCTATCCTAACTGCAAATATTATTATCAAAATGTCAGGTTGTAACCTTTAGAAAAGCAAAATTTGAAGAATGCAGATATCAGAACTCAAAGAACATGAACGCTTCCAAATGTTGAACATGTCCACACTCCACAAATATTATTATCAAAATGTCAGGTTGTAACCTTTAGAAAAGCAAAATTTGAAGAACGCAGATATCAGAACTCAAAGAGCATGAACGCTTCCAAATGGTGAACATGTCCAAACTCCACAGGTATTATAAAATTGAAACTAGAATGTTTCTACTCCTAGTTTTGTATATAATTCAACATAAAATGACATTCCTTCACTGACAGATGATAAAATAAGATAACAATATGCAGAAAAAAAATGTACCAAACCCAAACTGTTGTTCAAGGCGAATGCCAATGAAGACTAGACTCAACATGTTTGCGGCCAAATGAACAACTCCGGCGTGTAACCAAATGCATGTGACAAGTCTCCATCCTTGGTGATGATTCACAACATCATCCCACTGAAGTGCTCCCATCTTTGTTAAGCTTCAAAAATTAAATAAAATATGAAATCAATAAATCTTTATGAAATCTCTGTTCCAACATAATTGCCTGGAGTTCTACAAAAGAACTATAACTTCAGCTAATGAAAAAATCACTCAGTCAAGGCCAGAAGATAGGTGTTTATTATTTTATTAATTTGATTAATTATTTTTCTTTTATATAAACACCACCAAAGACAAAATAAATTACCGCCTTGTTTCATGCTAATTGCTAAGGGTAGAATGATAAGCTTGATTTAAGTAAGTTATCATCAGATATTCATTTAATTTAGGATAAAATGTGCGTTAGGTTAGGTTTCCTTTTATTTTTTTTGTCAGAATTGGTCATAATCTCTTATTATCTATATTTTAAAACAAGCCTCAATTTTTTTAGTACCTATTCCTCACAATTGGTGAATGAATTTCGTCCGTCTCACTAAAATTTAAATTTTACCCACTACAAGAACTAAATCAAGTTTAACTGGAAATTGAGGGACCTATACTACATTCCACCTATACATATATATTCATCTATGAAAAAGATGAAAATTTGACATGACACAGTAAACCCAATATTCAGCAGGACACTTGAAAGACCAAAATTTACTGAATCCAGAAAGAGAATAGTTCGAAATTCATCGGCGAAACCAAAAACAAAGGCAGTGGTAGAAGTAGATCACAAAAAATGGAGACCGAATTGATTAAATGAAGCAAATTTGAAGAGCCAAAAGAGAAAAAAAGGGATTGAAAGAATAAAAAAGAGTAATTTAGGTCATACGTGTGGGAAGAAGGGCCAAACAAGGGATTTTCCCTAAGGGGCTGAAAGGAGAAGCGGCGGAGGAAGGTGGCGACACAGTCCCCTTGAAAGCCGACATTGTTCCTGGGACAATCGTTGACATACATGGCGGCAACGAAGACAAGAACGTTAACCGCGACAAAGAGCGGCACGAGCCACGAGGTCCAATGAACTTCGGGATCGAAGACATAGGAAGTGGGAGCTGCAGTGTAGCTGACGTTGCGCTTGCTCGGCCCTCCTCCACTTTCTAGATCTCTCCGCGTTGATGACGACATCGTTTTGTGTTTGGTCTCTGAAACTGTGACTCAAATGTAAGGTTAGGGTTGTCTTCGAGAGAAGTTGGAACTGGGAAGGGTGTTTGAGTCTTAAAGAGAGGAAAGTCACACGAAGACGCAGCCACCCACTTCCACTACTGCTGGAAGGAGACGTTTCATTTCATCAATAATTGAAATAACTCCTCCACCCTTCTTACGGAAAATTTGGACTCTTCAATGTTACCCTCTAGTTTTTAGTTTCAATGCACACAAGGCATAATAAAGTGTTTTTTACTTTTCAACTTTAAACGTTTTTATGGAATAATGTTCAAATTTTCATATTGATCTGAATTTCTAGATCGTGAAATATCACTAATATATATTTTTAAAAATTATTATAAAAATCGTCAAACTCACTATTAACATTAATGAATAAATTATAAACGTATTATCATTAATTTTTTTATCAAAAAACATGTAAGATATATCTTCCACAATATATTATCATCAATTGATTTCTTACTGACAAATAAAATTATTTATTTCATTAGAGTTATAAAATTAATTAAGTAATAAAGTTTATGCGAAAAGTTTAAATTTTCTTAATAACAAAAATTAATATATTAACAATTAATATTTGACTTATAAAAAATTATTTATTTTATTTTTAATCTCTTTAAAATAATTAAATTGATAAAAATTTATGAAGTGGATATATTCTGATTAATTTAAAAAAGTTATAGTTTATGCTAAATTACCATGCTTACTTGCTAAGTGTAATTGGCCAAATTAATTCCATATATACGTGGAATAATGTTAAATGTTTTCTAAAAGATTTTTAATTTAAAAAATAAAATAAATCAAGATATATATACTTTATTAAAAAACTGAGTTGATGTTTATTTTGATGTAAAGATATAAACATTTATGGGTAAAAAATGTTAACTAAAGAAGTTGATATTTTGCGTGTGTTTGTGGCCCACAGTTACAATGCTAAGAGTGATGCGAAACGGACAACGAGTCCTTGTCTTTGTCGGGTGAGAGGGTGTCATGTGATGAACACGTGGTTTTGAATGCATTAAACCAACCTTCAAGGTACAGTATTGGAATTAAAACGTGGCAAGTTGTGATTGGTTGTTATGGTATGGAAACAGTTTATTGTAGCAGCGGCAAGCGGTGCTTCGCTTTCGAGGAAAGAAAGACATGTTGTTGTTGTTGAGAATAATAGTTTTTCTGTTCACTCAACTTTGAGTAATGATTATTGCTACTTTTGTTTCTTGAATTAAGTTTTCCATTTGTTTATGTTTATGTTGCGTTTGGTAATTGGTATTATGAAAAGATAAGAGATAAAAACGAAAAAAAAAGGGTAAATTAAATTGTATCACACGCCATGGCGAGTTGCGTCATTCTATACAGTGACATCATGTGAGTGTTCATTTCACCGCCGCGTGCTTCGGCGGATGTGGTAGTGAGGAACATGAAGAAATAAGGTGCAGGAAGCATAATAGGAGGTGTAATAAATAAGGCCTTTTTTTAAAATTATGGATTGTGAAGCCCATTTCATTGATGAAAAAATAATGTTTGAGTTTGAGACCATTGAAAACGAAGTAGGTGTAGGGAGTAGAATTATGGGTGTAAAGAGATACAGCCATACAGGGTGTTTAATGAAATGATGAATAGTGAAGCCCAATTTTTTGACAATTAAGTAGCAGTATGAAGTATAATTAGAGGTGCACGAGGCAAAATTCGAATTGCAGGATGAATAGTGATGCGATTGAGTAGGATATTTAATTAAATATAACATTATTTAGTAATTATATAATAATAATAATAACTAATCTGATGCTTATAAAAAAATAATAATTAATTTGATTTAATTAAGCATAAAATTAATAAATAATTAAATGAATCATTCGTATCTTACACTTAAATTTAAAATAATTTTAAAAAATATTTGGGACACATCGATATTTTAATGAATTCGTCCTTCTGAAATAAAATAAACATTCTTTCTAAGTTTGTGTTAAATATAAGTAGCACAAAACTTGTGCATTCGCATCAGTGTTGTTCCATATATATATATATATATGCAATGTATAAATAATTATATAAAATTAAATGTTAAATACATTATTAAAATGTAAATTATTTTTAAAATTATGAATAATTTAAATATATTAACCAATTCTAAATGGTCTAATTTGGTCCTAAATGGCAAGTCAACATTAGTCACAAAGTTAGGATTGAGTGTATTATTATAATCATTCCCAAAGAACAAAACTTTAGCCATTTGAGGTTGACAAAGTTAGGACTGAATGTACTTTAATCAGTCCCAGAGAATGGAGTTTTAGTCATTTGAGAGTGACAGTCAAACATTAGTCACAAATTAAGTTAGTAATACGAAGTAGTAATAATTTTTATATCTTTTAACACCAATTTTTTATATATTTTAATTCATGAATTTAGTAATAATTATCTTTTAAGATATACATATGTTTTTAATATAGACAATTTTGATAATAAGTCATATATTAAAAAATATATATTTCTTTATGAATTTTGATAAATATGTTATATTTAATAATATTAAAAAATTGATTAAATATTAGATTCGATAATACAAAAATTTAAATTACATAAGAAAATACATATGTAATTAGAATATATTAGTCATCCACGTACAAGTAATTCTACAATTTTAACTTAGGAATAACTTATTGGGCATAATTGATCTGTAGGAATACATTAGTAACTTAGGGATAATTGTACATTTACTTGTCAAAACAGGCTTACTTGGGTCTAATTGAGCCTTAGGCATACATTAGTCACTCACCTAGGAGTAATTGTAAATTTTTAAGTCACGAACAACTTACTTGGTCTTAGGTACATTAGTTACTTGCATAGGAGTAATTGTAGATTTACTAGTTAGGAACAACATACTTAGACAATAGGGATACATTAGTCATCCATGTAGGAATAATCATACATTTTATAATCAAGAACAACTTTCTCATACTTAATTGGGTTGTTTGGGTACATTAGTCACCCATGGAAGAGTAATTGTATATTTACATGTTAAGAATGAATTACTTAGGCCTAATTGAACACATATGTATCAGTAATTGTACATTTTCAATCAAGAATGACTTACTTGGGACTAATTGGTCCTTAAGGATAGATTAGTCACCCGCTCAAGAGTGATTGTATATTAACGGCTAAAGAAAGAAAATAATTACTTAAGCTTAATTGAATCATAGGGGTACATTACATAATCACGTACAAATAATTGTAGATTTACACACACATAATAATAGAAGATTTTCAAGGACTAGTGTCACCACCTTATAAAACTTTTTTTTTTTCTAATTTTTCTCTCTTACTCTAGTATTTTTTTATTATTTTATCCTAATTGGTTAATAATAACAAATGCAAAATATTTTTACAACATTATTTTTTTAAAATATATGAAAAATTTTCATAACTTCAATCATTGATTTATGAAAAATAAATAAAATATATAAATGAAAGAAATGTTAGATGGAGAAAATAAAAATAAGACCATAAAATAAATTGTTTCATAAAACTTACATTTTTAAATTAATTTTTAATTTTGATTGGTCTTGATACGAATCAATTATAGGTGTTAAGGGTTTACGACAACTTACACACTTTGCTCAACTAATTAAACTAGACCTTGTCACATTAGTTTCTAATTAATGGTTTTATAGAAAATAAAATAAAACCAAAATATTCTATTTTTTTATCAAAAAAGGAATGTATTTTTATTCATAATCAAATATGGGAGAAGTCTTATGGACAATTAACTAAGTTAAAAATCTTTAGTGATGCAGTCCACACCTTTGTTCTAATGCCCAAATCCTTAAGAAAAATTGAAAAACAGTGGTATTACAAAACACCTTCCAACTTCTTATGTTCCACTTTTGCTTTTTGACAAGCTAAACAAGCTGCCACAAAGGAAATCACATCCTTTTTCATGTTTGTTCACCAAAAAGGTTTCTTCAAATCTTGATACATTTTAACCATACTAGGATGTAAACTAAGTTTGTTTTTATGTCTTTCCTTAAGAATCATTCTCTTTATCTCTGCATTGTTTGATATGCAAATTCTTCCTCTAAACCTTAATACCACATCATCTCCAAAACAGAAATCCCTACCCTAATCAGAACCCAACAACTCAATAGAATGCTTCAGCTTGGAATCCAATGATTATTTCTCCTTGATTATACTCAAAAAATCATTGGACAGTGAGCATACTACAACTAATGTGATCAGAAGAAAATATCACTCCAAGGTTCAAATATCTAAATCTCTCCACAAGCTCCAATTCCTTCACCATTAAAGCCGAATCTGAATTGATTTCCTACTCAGAGCATCAACTACCACATTTTCCTTACCCAACTGAAAATCATAATCTTTTAGAAATTTCATCCAGCACCCTTTGTCTCATGTTCAGCTTTTTTTTATAAAACAAATACTTGAAACTTTTATATCACTAAATACATCAAACTTTGCACCATATAAATAATGCCTTCAAATCTTCAAAGCAAAAACTACTGTTTCCAATTCCAGATCATTAATAGGATAATTCTCTTTATGAGTCTTAAGTTGCATTGAGGCATAAGCAAGAACTTTCTTGTTCTGCATCAACACACAACCTAGCCCTTGATGTGAAGTGTCACAAAATACTTCAAAAGGTACATTCGGATCAAGTATCGTCAAAATTGGTGAACTAGTCATTCTTTTCTTCAGTTCTTCAAAACTGGCTTCACATTTATCCGTCCAAATAAATCATTGGTTCTTACAAGTTAACTATGTTAAAGGCACAACTATGTTGGAGAATCCCTCAATAAACATTCTATAATACACAACCAGTCCTACAAAACTTGTTATCTCTGTGGCAGTTCTCATTTTCTTCCAAAATAACATTATTTCCACCTTATCTAGATCTACTACAGTTCCCCTAGTTAAAATCACATAATCTAGAAAATTTACTTCATCCAACCAAAATTCACATTTAGATAACTTCACATAGAACTGTTTTTCTCTCAAAATCTTCAAGATCGCTCTCGGATGCTCCAGTGTTCCTTAAGTGTATGAGAATACACTAAAATGTCATTTATAAAGACAACAACAAATCTATCGAGGAACGAACAAAATATCCTATTCATGTAATCCATGAATATAGTAGGAGCATTCATCACTTCAAATGGCATCACCAGGAACTCAAAATGCCCATGTTGGGATCTAAGGGTTGTCTTTTGCACATCTTCTTCCTTTACTCTAATCTGATGGTATCCCGATCTCAAGTCAATCTTAGAAAGCACCTTAGCTTCATGCAACTGATCCATCAAATAATCAATTGTAGGCAACAAATACTTATTATTAATGGTTAACCTATTCAACTACCGATAATTTATGTATATTCTTGCATTACCATCCTTCTTGTTTACCAACAAAAGTGGCGCACCCCATTGTGATGTGCTTGGCCTGGTAAACTGCTTCTCCAATAAGTTTTCCACTTGCTTTTTTAATTTAATCAATCTTGTCAGTGTCATATGATAAGGGGCTATTGACATTGGTCTTTCTCTAGGAATTGAATCGATGGAGAATTCAACTTCTCGCTTTAATGTAGGCCAGGAACTTCATTAGGGAAAACATCTGGGAAAATTCTCTCACCACTTCCTTACTTTTTACATCCACATCCTTCTCAATTACCAAATTGGACAAAATCATAAAACACTAAGCATTTTCTTTCAACGATCTCTTCATCTCTTTTTTAGACACACATACATTTTGTTCAACAAGAAAAATTATTTCTTTATGGAACAATGGATAAGAATATGATTGGCAGATAACCAATTCATTCTCAAGATTATGTTCATAAGAATATGATTGGTGGTAAACAGATAAGATCTATTTTGAAATCACACCCTTTAACTATAATTGGACACCCCACACAAATTGTTGTAGCCAACATTGATCTCTTAGTTGAGGTGGATACTAATAATTCACATAACAATTCACACATATGCAAGTTCAATCCATTCACACAAATAGGACACAAAATAGTGTGTTTCTCCAGAATCAAACAAAACTTTAACTGTTTATCAACCACAATTTACACACTTTGAATAAATCCATCTGACTTATAAGCTTCAGCTCCATTCATGGCCAACATTCATCCTATCATCCTAGGTTTGTTATCACTTCTCTAAATCTGTTGATTGTCTCTGGTGGTAGTAGTTCTAAATCCCAATGGGAAATATTTGGCTAAGTACCCTGTCTTATGAGAGTAAACTAGTTGGCATAGTGCGGATAATCATATTTGAAGTTGTAACTACCCATTTTACTAACTCAATTCAATTATGAAAATGCGGAGATTTGTTAAAGACTTTTACTCAATTATGAGAAAATTTCAAAACTTGATATTACATAAAAAACCACAATCTTCTTAAGACAAATATAAAACAACAATAATACATTATAAAAAAAACTTTCTTTTACAAAATGTTTCTCGTCATATAAGAGCAGTGGACCTTTGACAAAATAACTAAGATAACATTAATAGTACCTTTATAAAACATCATATAACATCAAGCATGATCCTGATGAACATCCTCATCCCAAGTATCCACAATAATAATCTAAATATTCATTTACTTAAAACAAATCCTAGGACTTTCCTGATCCTGTCTTTCATCTCGTAGTGTACCAACTGTGATTTCCCAAACACTGTACTTCATGCACTTGCATGGAACCTCTACTAGAAAACCTAAACTTTTTACTAAGTTCTCTTCTCAACTTCTCAGTACATTCCCCAAGGAATTCTAATTTTACAACCATAGATTATATAACACTTATACTTAAACATCATTTATTAACCATAAATCAAATATCACAACACAAGTAATACTTATACTTGAATCATCATTCATAGAATCATTCATGAATTATCCTAAAGAAGATCTCGATAAATGTATGTAAATTTTTCGTATCTATTTCCTAGTTCATGAATAATCAATAATGACCACAACTATAAAACTACTACTTCTTTAAAAACTTATATTACAATCATGTTATAATATCTGAAAAATAGCTTAGCACTAATCAACATAATATAATAAATAGAGATATAAAATAATATATATAGATAAAAGGTCAAAAATTAATATATGGAAATAATAAATAAAAAACTAGAATCATCTTTGGAGAACATAAATAAAACACCAGAATAACTTCTGGAGAAAATAACAAAGCACTAGAATAACTTCTTGAGAAGATAAAAGTTAGCATAGTTAGATGTTATTGAACAATCAAGTAAGCATTAAAACTTAGTTTTAGTAATAATAATCATAAGAATAGTAAAACACATAAGTCTTTTAAGATTAACACCTCCTGCGATTTATAAATCTCACTCCCTTTTTACCTTGATAAATGGTTGATTAAGAGTGGTGTAGAACCTTCGCAACTTAAATCTTTCTTGGAAGATTTTCCTCCTACTTCTTTCTTCAAAAACCTCTATTTTTTTCGCTAGGATTTTCTTCTGCTTCTCTCTTTTCCTCAACTTCCCTTTTCACTGATTTCATCCCCCAAAACGCATCCAAAGGTCTCTATTTATAGGATGGAGCCAGCCAAATTTCGCTGAGTAAAATCCATTTCCTTGAGCGATCGTGGTTTCAAAGCATTTTCACTGAGCGACAAGAGGTTTGCTTAGTAGCGGTCCAAAAGTTCCAAACACTTGTCTCACGTGGCTTAGCAAAAATAAGCTTAAACTAGCGACTCTTTTTGGTTTAATGATGTTATATATTGAGGTTTGACCTATGGCTTTGTAATTTACATGAATCAATGTCCCATTTTGGTCCATTGACACCTTTAGTTGAGGCTTAGGTCATTTTCCTACAATTCAAATGAATCAACGTCCTCTCTAGGTTCATTAAAACCTTTGGTTGATGCTTGGGTTATTGTCCTATAATTCTCATGGACCACAGTCCTCTCTTGGTCTAATGAGTCCTTTTCTTGTTCATTTTTTCTTGGCTAAAAATCTTATCCGGATGAAATTGGGTATCTGCGATAACTAAGTTTCTAACTTTAACACCTAAAATTATATACTAACTTCATTACGAAAATATAGGTGTTACAGAAGCACTTAACACTAGGCTTCTCTCATTGTTGTTGTATCAAAGTTTCACCTTTAAAGAATTACAGTCTACTATATGGCTTCTTCTAAAAGTGTTTTCCTCTATTTCCTATAGATCTATCTACTTGAGTTTTCACTATCTTCCTTCGACACTCTAATCTTTGCATTGTCTTGGTTTTTTCTACCAATATTGCAAATTCTCGAATGGCCATAGGAATAACCATTTGCGTTACCTCATGTTTAAGACTCTCTTCAAATTTTCTGCACCTTCAGGCTTCCGTAGTAGCTTGGGAATAAAATCGGGCTAAGTGTTCAAACCTAGTAGTATACTTATGAACAAATATCTCTTTTTGCTCTAGCTTTAAGAATTCTATCTCCTTAACATATCTAATGTTTTCTGGGAAATACTTTTTTAAGCATCTCTCCTTAAAATTATTCCAGGTCATTGACTCTCCCATGGCTAGCATAATTTTTTGAGTTCACTGTGTAGCATTACGTGCAGCTTCAAAGGCTTGAAATTGATGTATCATGGTAACGTTCTGCTGTTGAATTGTTGTCCCTACTTTTATAGCATAGGCCACCTGAGTTAAGTCAGATGACATTTGAGGAGGTGGTCTAGGTGTCATCCTATAACATAATTACATTATAGTTAGAGTGAATCACTAGATTCCTACACTACATAATCACACAACAAAAACACTATGAATAGGAACGAATTGCTCTGATACCATTAAATGTAACATCCCAAAATACTAATATCATCTATACCATTTAATCATATAATATAATTCACTTTTATTGCAATTTATAACCCACATTACAGAAGTATGAAATTTTCATCACAATCACATCAATCTAACATCCTAGACATCTTAATATAATCAAAATTTGCAACCAAATATAGTATAACCTATATAATACAAACTTGCCCAACAAACCTTGCCGCCTGGCGAGATCCAAGGGAGCTCGCCCAAGACAGTCGTTGCCCAATGAGGACCTTGTATCAGGTTGTCCCAGTAAGATGGACTTTGCTTAGCGAGACATGTCATTGGGAAAAAACCATGTTTATTTCTAAACAGAAAGTAATTTGCGTTGGGTGAAACTTCTTATTAGGCGTAAATCCTACTTAGTTCCAACATGAGACAACTTTGCGCTCGACAAGACCTCTCATTGGGTGCAAAGCTGCAATATAGGCTTAAAGAGGCTAAAGCTCGTTAGGTGAGACTCATCACCCAGCGAGACCCTACAAATACTAGAACCTCTGCTACATATTTACACAAACATGTTTTCTACCATCAAATAATTCATAAGCATACTTCATTTCACTCATCGAATTCTTGTCATAGTATCTACATAGATGCATAACTTGCACATAACATAATTCCATCCATTACAACTTAGTCATGCTTATAATGTAACTTACAATTTCAATCAATTCATACTTGCATCATTCTCAAAAGATCTAGTGTTACATTCTCTTATACATATATTAAACATAAACTATTTCTATTACAAAATGGTAATCCAACTTCTACCTCACATCCCTTGCCACACCTACTAGTGTTGACCTTAATCATCTCACTGATATATGCTCTCATGCAAAGTATGATCATCACAATCATATAGAATACACACACAATGCATGAGTAAGTATGATGGAACATAAAATTCACAATGTAGGTCACTTAAAACCACAATAACATCAATCAAGTCATTCATACTTATATTCTCCTGAATATAAGCACTTTACACCAAATCATGTTTAGACCCGATACATTTTGGAATATCTACATTGATTTCGGACACCAATGCAGCTTAAGATCTCTTCTAATTGGTGAAATGCATCCAATCTGCATTATATTACCACCAATTTACGTCTATGCAATACTCATCTGACAGGCAAAAACTGTTGTCTAGTGTCTATTTGACACCTACTGTTGTCTGAGTATGTCCTTATAGACACCTCTTTGGATATCTAATATCAGGACCACAATATAAATCACACGAATATCCCATTCTATGATGGATGACATTGATTAACTATATCTTTAACATCAATGTATCTTACCAAACATTTCATCTAAGGCTAGGTTACCCAACTTAACTGCCCACAACCATTAACATCAATAAATACATTCACATCATGCATCTCAACAATATACATTACATCCCAATTTCAAATACTACATTATCATTCCAACAATTACCAATTTCAAAACACAAAGAATCCATTCAACCAAATCCATTCATTAATCACCTCAAATTACCAATTTCACATAACATCCAAATTCAATCCAAAAGTTAAATCAACCACAACTAGTAATCTTAACACCCTTAAATAATAAATTTTCAAAATTAAAACTAATAATTAGCTTCCTTTACATATTTCTCCCTTTACAAGTTGACTTAAACGAAAAGGGAGGAATCCACCCGAATCCATTTGATATATTAGTAAAATCAGTTATTCTTTCATCACTATATTAATCTAAATACAACTAATAATTTAATTCCTTGCATTATTTATTCCGCTCTTACTAATAACATTCATTAAACAAGTCCTTACAATAACACCTCTTACTAAAAGTCAGGAAATGGAAAATTCACCTTTGGCATGTCTAAACAACTTGACGTGCATGTAAGTGAACAATGTTTGCCCCTCTAAAGCACCAAAAGACACATGCTTATCAACATCACACAGCTTTGCCAACACCCAGTCAGGGCGGTGAAGGTCTCCACAAATGTTCATCTTGCTCCATAGTTTGAGAAGCTTGACATCCAATGTAAATGATAAAGGGCATGACCCCACTTCTTTAGTCATCTACTCGTACTCGAGCCTCACAATGGGAAGAAACATATGCTTCTCCTTTCTTTTCCTATTCGTCTCCCCTATCTTCTTTCCTCACCTCTTCACTAATCTCAATCCCATCCTTCACCATCACCTTGTGGTGCTTGCTACCCTCTGATGGAATCACCTTTGACGACCCCTCACTGGCGTGCACCCTTGATGCTACAAACAGGAACCACCATTTTCTTTACCTTGGAAGACCATAAATCCACCACCATAGGCGGTTGCAACTCTGCCTTAGTGAAGCCTCTACCACCGGCATCCAAGTTCCCTCTAGTTGCACGCAATGACCCCTCTATCATCCTCGCAAACTCCACATCATTTGACAACCTGAGCGACTCCACTGCAAATGATTTGTAACTCAACCTAGGCACCTCTCACTTTGCCATAGTTTCGTGATGGTGCTTAAAGGAACTCTCATTCTCGCTACCCACACTAATAGAATCCCCCCAAAACTATACATCGCTAACTAAACAAAAGCAACCCAATAAAATGTGCAAGAACAAAAAGCGTATCAGATATTATAGCAAAATACCGATGACAAAACAAGTGATGCAAACACTCATTGGCGAAGCCAACTCCTAGTGCAAGAACACCACAAACAAAGACAAGGACACCCAAAACGCAAGATGAAGCTTGCAAAATGTTACAACTTACGAGAAAACCCTTATATCTCTGCCCAAACAAACCTACTCAACCACCACTTCATTAAAACCCAACAGCGAATCCCACACACTCATATGTCTACCCCACTACACTTTCACCAAACCTACATGCCCACATGGAACTTATCCTCTTCAGTCTTCTCTTTATTGGTCAATCTCGATGCTAGGGGGCATATGTACCCCCCACCCTCCGACCTCAGCTCAACACCTTGACCCTAACACACTTCGGCTTGACACCTCGACATTTCACCCACCTCAGCACCAACCAAACACCCAAAGATCCATATTCTTAAAAAAGGTAACCTTAGGATAAACCACACTCTGAAACCAGCATAAAAGAGGGATCAAACCCTACCTTAACTCTAAGTATCTAATTCTATTCATAACTATCTCTTTTTTTATTCCGATATTTGACTTGAGTGTTAGAATCTTATTTGCAAGTACCCATATACCCTCGCAGAGCACCAATATCTAAAAATGAGAGACCACAAGTTCTACTAAATCTAGTGAGAACACTTACCAAGTTAAAATGGACACACCATACTCGAAACACGAATGCTTCACAGTTTTGATCTCGACCTCACATACCCCATAAATTTGGTTTCTTACTTGCACAATATTCCTATGCGCAAGTTTGAATCCTCCTTCTTGAAATCTTCTAAATAAAAGTTAGGATATCTTAGGAGGAACACATTTATCCTTGTAAAACTCTTCCATTTGACGATGAAACAAATATGCTTCATAAGTTTTGTATGCATCCCCTATGTGAAAAATCATGTAGAAGAAAATCCCGTAGTATCCACTCATCTTCCTTAAAAAATCTTCCTTTTTCAACATTTATTTCAACTTTTTTAATGAGACTAACTCGTGATTGTTGGGCTTCATAATCCACTCCCAACATCACTATTACCCATACTTGTTTGTTTACTGCAAGTGCGACATGAGTAATGATTCATATCTTGTCATCACCAATGTTTATGTTTTGACTATTAACTTTAGTTTTTGACTAGTGATCTCAACTAGATAATTTCTAAGTGAGAGATTATATATTGTATCAATTGTCATAGCTGAAACTTAAGTAGGTCCAGTCACATTACCAAATCAATACTTCTCACTTGAACCAAGTATTCTCTTAAATTTCCACCTGCACTCTAATGAACAAATTATTCAACAATATAACGTTGAAATATAAACTTGATTTTGGGTTTTATTTAAATAAAAGCCCAAATTTTAAAAAATTCTAGGAGATAGGGTAATATATTTAGAAGATAACTCTATAGTAGCATATAGAATTATCTAGAATGTGTGAGTAACTTGTATTTGTAAAAAAATTCTAGAAAGTTATTTGTAAATTGTAACCAATAGATTAGATATGTGTTAGCAAAATCCTAACTATTGGTTTAGGAGGAACTACTAGTATAAATAGGATTAATGTCCTATAGTTTACATCAAATCATAAATCAAGAAGTAATTAAGTATAAAAGTAATTTCTTTCTTGCAAATTCTAGTTTCTCCCTATTCTTAAATGTTTCCTTTATTACTATAATTTTATTCCAATGTATAACGCAAATGATATTCCTGATTTTCCTAGATATACATATACTTTCAAAAACAAAATAAATTTTAAAAAAATACAAACGAGTTTAAAAAATTGTTAATAAGTATTCATATTCTTCATTTGCATTGTAACCTAAACACCTTAGTAATTTGAAAATCATTAATGAAAGGAGTGTTATCTGCGAACAAGTAACATATCATGGTTTCTTCCTTTCTCAATGTCGCTCATAGCTAGACTGTCGAGATTGCACACCAATTCCTTCATATTTCACTGTCTCGTACTCCTAAGTTCTCAGTTGTTACATCCTCTAGGGTTATCTTGAACTCACAGTACGTGGTGTAACATGAGTCTTAATTAATCGTGAGTGGATTATTGTTGTTGTGAACATATCTCCAAAATAATGTTGCAATAGGCTACGCTCTTCAACTGTATTTGATAGAGTGAAGGTGGGATAGTGCCACCTCTATTGCACCACACTGCAACTTTGGAGAATATTGATTCTTGGACTGTACCATTTGAGGTGAGACCGAATTTTTCTTCTTCTTAAAATTAAATAAATGATAGTGTTATTAATAATATTATTTTATATTAAAATAGGGTCAATTCTAGAGTTTAAGTACGTGTTGCTTTTGTTTTTCTTTACAGGTTAATATGGAATTTAATATTGTATATTCCCGAATCTATTAGTCAAATTCCCAGAGGCTGAAATTGAGGAGGGAAGACGTGGAATGAAAATATATATAATTAAAACTTTTTTTTATTTTTTAACTACACATAGATTTAAAAATGACATAAATTCCCCCAAATATGGATTTAGTTTTTTATCCCAATAAAAAATAAAACTTCTTGTTTCTTGATGAACTTTTTATTTTATTTTTAATCTTATAATTTTAAACGATTTGTTAATGTTAAATATGTTTAAAAATCAATTAGTGATAGCTATAAAAAATGTTATTATTATTCATTTATAGTTTATAAATTATAATTTTTAATAATTAAAAACCATCACAAATTGCTTTCCTCATCAAAGTAAAACTATTCATCTTACAAAACTATGAAATTTCCACATTCAAACCTTATATCTCAATCAATAAAAATAATCAAATTAATTGCTTTGGGTCCAACAGCTTGGTCGGTTACTAGGATGTCATGTTTTAATCAGATTCCAAAATTATTTATGATATTATTGGCCTCTCCAACTTTCATGTAATTGCGTCAAAGATCGTAGACCCATACTTGCCTCCATTTTCATTTTTTATGAGTTTAATTAGAAGACATGCTATGCTAATCACGCGACTCATTCTTTAACAAGAGTATCAAGATTTTAAGCTTGTCTTATTATAATTGTATTACTCACTTTGTTCTACCCTTTATTTTAGATCAAATTAGATAAATAAAACATATGCAATCATAATAAAAAATCAATACTGACAGAGATGAAGACCAAAATAAAAGAATTTATTAAGGAAAAAAGTTAAAATTATCGGGGACAAAAACAAAATATGATAATATTTCAGAGAAAAAAAAAACATATACAAGTCTTTAAAAATATTTCTCAAAATGAATTCTAGAATTTTTTTAACTCGCTAAAAATTGAAATTTAACTTTTTAGTTAATTCTAACCATTTTAAAAATCGGTACAAATCATATTTTGAATTTTTAACACAGTAGGAACCAAAACGAAAAAAAAAATTACAGACTCAAAGCAACGAAAATATTTATTGAGAATCAAATGGCAAACTCCTATAAAATTATTCGCCTTGAATTAACAACTATGTTTTAACCCTAACCAATATATAAAAATAAAGAAATAAGAAAGAGGTTAAAATTGAATAAATATATAATGATAAGTTTTCTATTTAAAATATTATTATGGTTTAAAGATAAAAAATGAAACTATAAAAACAAAATCGTAACTCTAATATATGTATGTGTTCAGATGGTCAAAAGACAAAAATTACATCTCCCAACTAGACACAGTGCTTCCCAAGTTGAAAAATTAATATTTGAATTTGAAGTGTAGCCTAATCAATTAAATTGGATTTTCCTCGTCGGAATACCCACATAAATTCAAATTTCTTGTTTTATCCTAAAGTGTGACTTCCCTTATCAGACAAACACAGACAGGACAATCCTTTCATACAAAGATATCACTTATGACTTAGATACTATGTTATATATGGCTCATATATACTCTTTGAACAATGCAGAGTTTTCTTAACAAAAGTCAATTATACAAAATGTTGTTGGCAACACTTCAAACACAATTTTTTTTAATAATATTATTGAAAATTATTTATTTTAAAAGTATCAGTTTTAAATTGGAGAAAATCATTAAATGAAAAATGAGGTCACCAAAATTAATAATTTTTAATAATTAAATTAAATAAACTTAAATCTATTTTAAAGATAATATTAGAAAGAGAGTGTGGTTAATGCTTGTTATATAATATTTATAAAAGTAAGCACAAAGGATATTTATTTTTAAATTATTATGTACATTTTTACTGTATTTCTCTATTACTAAAAAAATTTAAAGTTATTTTTAATTAAACAATTTATTATATTTTTACACTTGATTTAAAATATTTCCCTAATTTATTCAATAAAAACTTAACTGTGCATAAATAATAAAAATGAAATTTTAGTATATAAAATGTATATTATTAATTTGAAGAAAGAAATATTTTACTTTGTCTTTTTATTTAAAATTGAATATGTCTATTTATATAAAGAATTTTCCTTGAATAAAATTACACTAAACTAATTTTATTAGGATCCCTAAATATTGCCACAATGTGTGTGAATAATTCAAAACTGATTTGATGTTCATGTTTTTAACTCTTTCCCCTCCTTTGCGTGTATTTGATTTGATCAGATGTAATGAGGATTGTTTTCCCCCCAAAGAGTATTGTTGTAACCTTGTAATATTATACGTCTTAATAAAAAAATTGATTATGTATCATCTTCTCTTATTATTATATTAATGCGAATAGGTACTTCCATAAAAATCTCCTGCATAAATCATCATATTAATTAATCATGTAAACAATACATGTAAATGACTAAATCAGTTTGTTTTCATTATCAACGCATCTAAAATCGCATTAATATTAATTACATTCATTCAATTATGATTTATTGATATGTTTCCATTATTTTCCATCACTTTCTTTCCAAATTTCTCCTTTTTCAACCTTAATTTAAACATTTTATTATTTTATTTATTTTTTTAACACAGCCTTTTAAGAGAGATATATCAAGCAAGGAGTTGAGAAAGAACTGTTGAGCGTTGTTCACTAAAGAAAAATGTTGTTTGTTTGCATTACTGAGTATATATTTCTGCTCTTTCATTCTTTTTCCTACTTTTTCACATTTCAAAGAACACGAACTATTGGATTCAGATTATGATTTGTATTAGCTGGTTGAAGTTACCCAGGTGGTGGTTTGGAAGTATACATAAGAACGTTAAACAACTTTTGGCTGGAATTGAAAAACCTCATTGCTTTACCTTCGTTTCACAAACTTAATTACATTAAAGCACATGTTGTGCTATAGATTAAAAGAGTTTTATTTTTGAGTTTCAATAACAACTCTTAGTTTACGTGAATGTTACTAACTTATGAAGAGTTTAATTAGTGTATTGTCTATGTAAATTTTTTTATATGGAGAGTGCACTAGTTAAATTCTTAAAGAATATACTACTTTGTATTTTGTTTTAACTTGCTTTTATTTATGAACTCAATTTGAAATAATTTTTCAAATTTGGTATTGGAGTTGATTTTCAAATCCTATTTCCCCACTTTTTATAAGCATTATGAGTTACTTTTTGTTCTCTAATACATGCCCTTTGTAATGTGAATGCAGTGGAATTATCTTCTGTTCAGTTTGTTTGACTTTGCTGCTAAAGAATTCAGGCTGCTCCAACAAACATATTTTATCAATAATTTATATTTATTCACTTTTGTTATTATTAAAATTAAAATTTTAAATGGTTCAAACAACGATAAAAAAATCCGGAGTATCATAAATTATGCAAGTAAATGTTAGCATTGCCATTTACTGAGACCAGTGATAGTTATTAATAATCAAATACTATTATAATTATAAAATATATTTTGATTTATGAAGTAAATGGTAATGGACTAAGATATATAAAAAATTAATTTCATAGTAATATTTTAAAGTACAAAATCTAAAAAGAGAAATTAAAATATATAAAAATATAATAGTTGATTTCCTTATAAATGATAACAGAAAAGATTGATATTATATAAAAGATAATTAGTAAAATATCTTTAAAGATAATTGTAGAAAAATAATACATTGCTTTATATCTAAGAATATGATTTTAAGTGACGAATATTGTTGATTCTATTTAAATATACATATTTTGTTGGTTATTTTATAGGCTCCTTGTATTATGTGTTAGAGCCATTTTTTATTCATGGGTGAGTATTTGGACAGGTGATATAAACACAATTTTAAACTATATAATATGATTGAAATTATATTAATAAATAATGATATATTTCTCAAAATAAAAAATACTACATTTTTTTAATTTTTTGTAAAAATTAAATAATAAAATGATACATTAGAAGAAAGAAAGTAAATAAATAAAATAAGTATTATTTTTTATCTCTATTCTCGACACTTTAAAAGTCATGTAAAAAGTAAGTTGTGATTAAATGTTAATGTAAAATATTTTTACGTTGTGAATGTATGAACCTTTTTCTATTATTTTTTAATTCAAACATTTTCGACCACATTTTCAAATTTTAAGCAATTTATTTCCAACCATTAACTAGATGTTAATTTTAACTCATAACTAAAATTTATGTATCTCATTTGAAAAATGCCCTAATGATATTCCCAAACTAAGCTTTACGTCAATATGCTAAACATTATTTTGGGTTGAATACATCAAGAGTATATCATGGCCAAATATCTATAAGAATATTTGGCATCTAATTGGGCCAAATATTTTTAAGGGTGTTTCATATTACCTTTAAGATTATTCAAACTTAAATCAAACTAATTGAAAATTAAATTGGAAAAGTTGAAAACTGCAAAAAATCAATTTAATTTGAGATGATTTGAAAATCATTAAACCAATTTGTGGTTTGACAGGTTGAAACCACACCAAACTACTCACATTTAGTTATTTTAGCAAATTTGCGAGAAAATATATGCAATTACTTATTCCTTTCATAATTTCTATGATTTGGACTTAATCCTTAATTAAACTTTTTTAATTAATTAATTATATATATATATATATATATATATATATATATATATATATATATATCAGTTGGTGAATTAATATTTTAACAAGACTATTTATTTTAATATTATTGGATACAATTTGACGATAACAAATAATATGTAATATTTAAATATATTAATTGTTTGTACTTTAACTTTGTAATAGTTACTACTTTATATAATTTTATTGGAAGTCAATAACCTTTTATATTTCTTTAAGAAGCCAAGCAAACCAATAATATATTAAAAATAATCAGAAAAATACAAGAAGTATTCCCCTATAACCAAATACAAAAGACAAAAGCAAAACTAAGACAAAGAAACTAAAAGTACAGTGACAGGTAGACAAAAAAAAAAACACACACACACAACAGAAAGATCAGAGTAAGATAACTAGATGGTAGAGCTAAGACACAATATATTCTATCAAACACCTCTGACATAGTGCTTAAATTCATGTTTCCTACATTGAAAACAATGTCATTTGTGCGCTCCATAAAAACCAAATAGCAACCATCCAAATCACATTCCACACCTTCCTAATTTAAGAATTTAGATAGTTTTATGAAACCCAAATATTACTAGAAATGATTAAATGCATTATGATGCAATATAACATGAAAAATCCTAGCCAAGCATAAACATTTAGCCAACTAATATTTTTAAAGATTTTGTATATAAAGATTTTGAATATGTTTTTAATATTTAATAATAAAATTTTTAAACCACAAAATTAAAATATTAGTTTAATTTAATTTAAATTGAATAAAATCCACTACACTTATTTTTTTTAGTTTAGTTTAATTTAAACTGATTTTAAATTTAAAACAACACCAAACCATATGGAAGTCTTTTCTTTTTCACAAATATATATTATAAAAGTGTATGATTTTATTGGTGGTTTAGGGTTTAGAATATTCGGTTGCCCTAGGCGGTGTATGATTCACGGTTGATCTCATAGTGTTTATAATTATATAAGTCATTAATGCACTTCTCTAGTCAATGAGAAATTAAGAAAAAAAAAAACTTCTTTATTTTTTAACTTTTAACCTCGGATAAATCAAGTAATACTTTTTTATCATAAGGAGATTTGCTTAAATCTATTTTGTCACTTAACAAATGTCTATTTCTTGATTATAACAAAAGTTATTTGCAGATCTTTGTGGTAAGAAAAAAACTATGTTTCTATGATTCTTTTAAATTTTATTAGCATATTTTATAAAAACAAAAACTTGTGTTTTTTATCAATAACAACCGTAACTACTGGACTTAAAATTTAGTTATAAATTTCTCATTTTCTCTCAAAAGTGTATTTAATTTGCTTGATCAAACTCAAGTTTTTTTCTACAAATTCAATATATATTACCAACTGAACACACTCATCGAATATAATAACGTACTTATGTTTATAAGTTCATCTCAAGTACATTGTACATTGCATCTAAATAGTTTTTACACAGTATCATTTAGTATGATTTTTATGTATACTCAAGTTTGTTTACTTTATAATAATGATTTTAGAAGTTATATTTAATGAATTTAATATTGACCAATAATATAAAACATATATTCATAATATATGAAAATTAAATTGTCTTTTTATTAACCCAGAGAAATTTTTAAAAAAGATAAGTAAATTTTTCTCAAGCAAAATTAATTTTTCAGTTGCATTTTGGATAAAAATAAAAATAGGAAGAAACATGTATTCCACCTTTTTTTTGCTTTCTTCGTATGTCTTTTACTAATTAAACTACTTAAAAAACTGTGGATAGAAAAAATCCTACTTAAACATGTTTCTATAACAAAGACTTAACTTCTAAATCTAATAATCAATTATTGTTTGCCAATAAAGAATTTTTTTTACAAAGGCTACTTCTATTCTTCAAATCCACAATCTAGCAATGCTTAGAATTTTTAAAATAGCAAAAGTTAGAATCATAATGTGTAATTAAGCTAGTTTTTAAAAATTAATTATTTTTTGCAAGAAAGATTCATACGCATGATTAATAGACAATAGACAATGGATAAGAAAGATTGATATGCATGATTAATAAACAAAGGATAAGAATGATTCATTGAAGGATAAATAATTTTTAACCATCCTAGATTGTGGATTTGAAGAATACCAGTAAACATGTAGCAACATAGATTGGATTATCATTTTTGGGAAGATTTATTGAATTTTCTATAATGAATTTCTTTTAGAAATTAGAATGTAATTTTTCTGGTCATTCTACCTGGTCAGAGAGGCAGAACAAATGAACGATGAACAAAAGAAATATCAAGAGAGACATGCATTTTAATGGAAACAAATATTAAATATAATCCTACTTTTTAAGAATTAGTTTTTTCATTTATTGACAATATTAAATGCTAAAAAACTTTTATTTATTATTTAATTTTATTATATTAAAAATATTGTTAAAATATTCAATGTGTCAACAGTTATTTAATAAAGTCAACTTTTAATAATACTATATAAAATATATAATTAAATTATAATATTATAAATTATTAAAAATCATATTGGACTGACTATTTCGAGTAGTCTGACTAGGAATCAACTTGGTGTGGGGTCCATTGACTTAAAAGTCAGATGTTTTTAAAACTAGTGAGAATCGCATAATTCGGTGCAAATTGGTAAGCGAGATAGAGAATTGATATTTTAATTTTTAAAATAAATATTTTTATTATAAAAATACATATATATAAGATTTATAAATTAGTATTAGTGTACATTTGAAACAGTGTCTGTTACCGTTAAGTACGTTAGAGTCTAAAATCAACGTCCAAATCCATAATTGACGTGGAAGCTATAAAAATACTTCTATGAAATGTGGATCAAATCGGACACAGTTTCAAACATGTTATAAATTATTCTATTCATTATTTCTTTTATAAAACATACAATTAAGTCATCTATGTTATTTTTAAAATCTTATATCATATTTATTTGTTATTTTATTTCTTTATTCTTTATGAAAAAAATTGTTGATATAAATTGAAATATTATATTTTATTTTATTAAAATTTATTTTAAAATTGATTTATATTTTTATTCATTTTAAATTTTAAAAACCTATAAGTGATATTTTTATTTTTAAAATTATATTTATTTATTTATTATTTTATGTATTTTATCTTATTATCAAATTAAATACAATTAAACTATTAAAAATAGACTTGCACTTTTTGCCTCTATTTTACTAAATATCAAAATTTTTTCTTTTTATTTTATATTAAAATTACGATATTTTGTCATCTTATTTGTAAAATAGATACTTTATACTAAATAGTAATTACATTACGCATGCTGATAAAAAAAATAACACATGACTATCAAAATTCCAATACAATGAATAAGACATAAATAAATTATTTTTAAGATGTTAATTTTAAAATAGAAAGACAAAATCAACTGATTTAATAAAAAGAGAAAAGGGTAATTAAGTTAAAAATATTGAACTTTCCGTTATCATGAGAGGTCGTATTCAGAACAATTTAACTTAGTCTTTTTCACACCTTCTTAGAAAAAGTTAAAAAAATTTGTAGCACCAAAAGAATTTTGTGATTTTGTTTCCTCATCCAACTGAGTGTCAAATATAGTAAAAAATAGGATTCAAACTAGGATATTGTTCTTTTTCTTTTCTATTTTCCTTTTTTTTTGTTTTACAAAAAAGGAAAAAAAAAGCAAAATCCGATAATTGAATATCTGGATCTCGACAATCCCAGAGTCACACCACAAATTCTCTTCGTTTCGGACATCGACCACACTTTTTATTAAAATGCCTGTATTGCCCTCAGAAGTGGGACTAAAAAATACTCAATTTTATTTTTTATTCTCTATAGATAAAAATAATTTAATTCATTTCTCATATGCATAACGTTAAAAATCTGTTTCCTTTTTATGATTTGATAATTTTACTCTTAAATATTAACGATAAGGAGTAAAAAATGTTAAATTGTATATCCTGATTATTTTTTATTCATAAAAAGTAAAAATATCAAAGTTTCCAATTTAAATTGCCCAGTGTGCTACCGTTGGCCTGCCCGCACTGTAGCACTGCTGTTTGATGACAAGGCAATCTAGAATCCAGGTAGTGTAAAAGGACAGACATCCCACGCGCGCATGTTTCACGCGCTGGGGAGAGAGAACATCACGAACCGCTGTTTTGTCAGTGGACCCACGCGCCTTTCACTACTTCCAGGGTTCTATATATTGCAAAGTAAAACAAGAGAATATGTAGAGAGAGAAAGAATTGGGAAAGGGTCTATCAGATTTCAGAAGATTTAGAGAGAGAACCGGGCATGCAATTGAGTGAAGAGAGAAGATGAGACAGACATAGAGACATTCGATTCAAAATGAGAATTGGGCTTTGAGTTTTGACTCAAAGATTTTTTTTTTTATTTAAGAAAATTATATCTGTTTAGAGAGAACAATTATTCAATTCCAAGGAGTTGAAACAGCCATTGACTTTCTGATTTCCTTTGAGTCATTGTAAGTCAGCTCTGCTAATTTTTTTAATTCTTGATTTGTTTCAATATATTATTTCATACATATATATATATATATATATATATATATATATATATATATATATATAATAATATAATATTGTACTAACATGACATATAACATTTTCTCTGTCCCTTTCTCTTCGGCAGATCCAAGTGACAGAGAGTGTGAAGGATTTGAAAATTAGAACATAAGAAAAAGAAAATTTTTCTTGCATTTTGCTTTGGGACTGCTAAACTAAAAGGTATGACTTTGTCTCCGTACCTGGCTTTGTTTTATTGTTTGTGCTTTTATTTGGCTGTGTTTAACTTGTATCAGTGATGGGTGGGGTGGGGGTGAGTCTACTGCGTCTTTTTGCTTCGATTTGGTACCATGCATTCGAAAAGTAAGGTGCAGTGTGAATCATGTTTTTGTTTTTTTCTTTTTCATAAAAAGTCCTTGCTCCATATTTTTGCTTTTGTGCAACGGCTTTGGCTTAGACCCTTTTGGATTTTGGGAAAATTTTTTAATACTGACAAATAATTGTCCAAGTCAGGTGTGAAACACAGGAAGGAAAAAAAATTAAGGGTATTTACTCATATTTATGTCATTTTTATTTTCTGATTTGGAGGGTTGTGTAAATTGGAGAAATGGATGTGTGAACATTGGTTCAGAAAGAAAGGGTTTTTTCTTATCTTGTTCTTTCTTACATCTGCATCTGTGATGGGCTAATTTTGTAGAGAGGATTAAGTTAAAAAGTCATTCATGGAGCGTTGACAAAGCAACATCTTTTTTTTTTTTCTCTTAATTTTTTGTCTGTCTTTGTGTATCTTTTTTCCAAAAGAATTCAATGTTGTGAACACTTGACTCAATTTTGGTTGAAGGTCAAAAAGTTGAGCGAGGAATCCTCCACTAAAAAGGTACTTTGACAAAAAGTGATAGTGACAATTTCAGAATAGAGCCTGGAGAATATAGAGAGAGTACTTTGCATATTTGGGTATATAAAAACTTTGGTAGTTTGTGAGAGAAAATGATCCATAACATTTTATAGGGTTTGACGGCTTGTTTATCAGTTACAGTGGGAAATTGTCGGTTGGGGTGCAATAGTTGGGGTAGATAGTTCTCCATAAAACCGCTTAATGGCTAGTGTTTACACTGTAGAGCCACCTCTTTTTTCATCACCGGTTAATATTTTAAAAGCAAAATCCCTCTACCTTGTATCTATTTGCTGTATACTTCATCTCCCCTTTGTTTTAGAACTCCTTCTTTGAATCATGTTTTGTTGTTTGCTTTTTTGTGGACTATGAATATGAATTTGATTTGTGCTTCTTATTATTCATCCTTGTTGCTGTAATTGTTTTTAATGGGACTATTATTCTGCAGCAAAGGAAAATGGAAGGCCATGGTGAGATGGGTTTAATTGGTGACAGTTTTGATACTAGTAATTTGCTGGGGAGGCTGAGAGATGACGAGTATGAAAGCCGGTCTGGTAGTGATAATTTTGATGGCGGATCTGGTGATGAACAAGATGGTGGGGATGATCAACCACAGAAAAAGAAGAAGAAATACCATAGACACACTCCTCAACAAATTCAGGAGCTTGAAGCGTATGGCTTCAGTAAATTTTGAAATCTATATTTATTTGTTTGTTTTTTATTTTTTTTATTTTTTTACAATTGTGATTATCTATATTGATTTGTATGCTGGGGGTGATTTTTATTTTTTATTTGTTTTTGCTGTTTTTGTTTTAGGTTTTTCAAGGAGTGTCCTCATCCTGATGAGAAGCAAAGAACAGATCTTAGTAAGAGACTTGGCTTGGAGAATAAGCAAGTCAAGTTCTGGTTTCAGAATCGACGAACCCAAATGAAGGTAAGTTGGAAGGGATTAAACTCACTTGGATCCGTTACGTTACATGTCTCCCTTTAATTAAAAGGATAAGTGGTTATAAAGTAATATTATCTTGGTTGTTATTTTGTTGGCGGAAACGTTATTACCTAATTTGGGTGGAGGGGGTTGAGGTTTTAAAAGTATCCATAATTGTCATGTTGACCGCAACCCGAGATTTTGGGGGAAACTTTGTCGCCATCTCAATTGTGCCGGTGCCGGCTGCAATTGTCCCCGACTTCACGGCTTCCCACTATATCAATGTTATATCAATTGTTGCGACCAATGTTATTAATAATGGATAGTGGAACATATTGGAAGGTTAAAGTTTTGTCATTAACACATCCAAATTGCGCCTTATGACGGTTGGTGGTTATTTGACAACACTAGTTGCAACAAAACTGAACTGCAATTGAGAATCAAGGATAGGGGCCAGGGAGAGAAATATGAAATGGACACATTTGATTTCATTCCAAGCATACAATGATATTTGTTCTCTTTTATACATTTTGTTGATGCCATTGAGGATATTTTACTAAATGAATTGCTCTTCTTGAATTAGACACAACTGGAACGCCATGAGAACATGATTCTTAGGCAGGAAAATGACAAGCTCCGAGCTGAGAACAGTGTAATGAAGGAAGCTTTGGCAAATCCAATATGTAACAACTGTGGTGGCCCAGCCATTCCTGGTCAAATTTCACTGGAGGAGCACCAAACTAGAATTGAAAATGCTCGACTGAAGGATGAACTGAACCGCATATGTGCAATATCAAACAAGTTCCTGGGTCGGCCCCTCTCATCACTAGCCAGTCCCATGCCTCTGCCATCCTCAAATACTGGGCTAGAGCTTGCTATTGGACGAAATGGACTTGGTGGTCCAAGCAATTTTGGCATGCCCTTGCCCATGGGATTTGATGTGGGAGATGGAGTTTTGGGCTCCTCACCTGGGATGTCTAATTTAGGTGCTAGGTCACCAATGGGAATGATTGGAAACGAAGTCCAGTTTGAGAGATCTATGCTTATAGATATTGCAGTAAATGCTATGGAGGAATTAGTTAAGATGGTTCAGCCTGATAGCCCTATTTGGATTAAAAGTTCTGATGGAAGGAATGAAGTACTTAACCATGAGGAGTATGCAGTAATGTTTTCTCCTTATATTGCATCAAAACCAGCTGGTTATGTAACTGAAGCAACGAGAGCTACTGGAGTAGTATTAGCCAGCAGTTTGGGCCTTGTGGAAACAATGATGGATCCGGTATGATACCTAATGTCTTAGTCTTGTTTGAAGTTTTAATTGACTTTGTTGGAGATTTAGAGATCATTCACAAATTAAGTGTAGATGCAAAAGAAGCTTATTGTATGCCACATTTATCTTTTAGTTCATCAAATATAAAATATTGCATATAATTTGAAGAATTTTTCTTGTGGAACAATTTTATTTGTTGATAACAAGTGATTGGCTATGATGATTATCTGATGTTGAATTGGTCACTGTTGAATAGTTTTTTACTTTATCATTTATGTCAACAGGATCGATGGTCGGAGGTTTTTGCTTCTGTGGTTGCTAGTGCTGCCACTCTGGATGTACTATCTAGTGGCACAGGTGGAACAAGAAATGGAGCTTTGCAATTGGTATGTATTTTTTTCTTTTGTTGTGGGTTTGACCTTTACTATATTTGGCTACAACTAATTAGGGAATGCTTTTTAGATGTTTGCTGAGGTTCAATTGCTTTCTCCATTAGTCGCTGCTCGTCAATTGAGTTTCCTCAGGTTTTGCAAACAGCATGCTGAAGGTGTATGGGCTGTGGTTGATGTTTCGGTTGATATTGTTCGCAATGCAACCAATTCATACCCATTAATGAGCTGCAGGAGGCTTCCTTCTGGCTGTCTTATTCAGGAAATGCCCAATGGTTTCTCCAAGGTAACTGCTGTAATCAGATGTTTTAGGCATTGTGTTGCTTCATCTCATGCTTGCAAAAGGTTGAGTATTTTAAAAATAAGTTGGTAATTCTTTTTTAATTTTGTATGAAATGGAGAGGATTGCTTTAGCTGATATTTTAGTTTAGCAAGACCTTGTTCTTGATTCCATCATTTTGGCACTAAATTATGAAGCATTTACAGTGTCAGTTGTGGCTATATATCTCTTTTGTTTTCTATGACTGGTGCACAACTCTACATGGAATGAGCATATTCTCAGTGCACACTGTAGAGTTTTTGTGCTATTGTTTTACTATATTTTTCCATAAAGTTTTCCTAAATTCTATTATATTCTCCTAACTTCTTCATTGGGATTGTTTGTTGCATGTACCTACTAATCTTGGAAACGAGTAAAACATGGTTTATCTAGTTTATTATAGTTTGAAACTTTGCTATTTATTTTGTAACTGTACAAAAAATCTTAGTGTCTGAGATCTTTGTTGTGTAATCAATATAGTGTGCGCTTGTTCACAGTTGACACATGTTCCAAAGCATATTCAAGCTAATCTGTGGGTGTGGTGTCATTGGTTGGAAAAGTAGTTTCATGTTTTTAATCAATATAGTTTATGCTTCTATTCTATTACCAATTTCAATTTGGCTCCTCTAAAATCACACTTTAGGAAGTAAAGTACGGTGTGGAATGAATCTCTAATTGGAAAATTAATAGTTGGGATTGTAATAAGTGTACATCATTATCATATTTTTTTGTGCATGTATTTGTGTTTGATAAAAATCTCTACCATTGATTTCTCAATCATTGATTATCACTCTTCACTTCACTCTTTGAAGTGCAGGTCTACACTTTAGAGAAGATAAATTGTTTTATTTGGCACCCTTTTGCAAACAGTATACTTTTGTTCTGTATGATAATGATGTGCATCCAGTCCAATAATAGTATATGTGGTGCCACTACCAGTTAATGTGGTAATTATGCTCTTTAATATGACCAATACTTTATTATAATTTTTTTTAATAGGCAAATGTTAGTTATTATTGTGTTAGTTTTGTTATCATATTATCAAAATCAATAATCAATAATAAATAACAAGCTAAGTCCTTTGTGATTCACATGTGCAGAACCTTTTGAAATTTGTTAATTTTTTAATCCTTTCAAGGGACTACTAAGTCGTGATTAATTTAATATTAACCTAAGGTTTTACATTTCCTTTCTTCAATTATGGTTTTTAATGGTAACCCTTTTTCTACCGTTTTTTCAATTATGGTTTTTAATGGTAACCCTTTTTCTATTTATATTAAGCATTTGAGTTCTATTTTTGTCAAGTTCGCATTCTGTACATCTACAGTGATTAAGAGATGAATCACGAGTGTTACCTGTCTTCCAGTAAAAAATTACTGGACTACTTGTTTGAAGTAACATGCCTTTGGATATCTTAAAATTTCTTATATTGCATTGAATTTGTAGTGATCACCAGATTGACTGAGGGTAAATTTCACTATTTTTAGATTACTTGGGTTGAACAATCCCAATATGATGAGAGTGTGATCCACCAACTTTATCGTCCATTGGTTAGTTCTGGCCTTGGTTTTGGTGCTCAGAGATGGATTGCCACCCTCCTAAGGCAGTGTGAGTGCTTGGCTATCCTCATGTCCTCTCCTAGCCCGTCCAATGATCCCTCAGGTATGTCACATTGTCACAGCCTTAAGCACTTCCTCAATTTGATGAATGCAGTGAAGTTCCCATTTTGATGGACATCTTTCTTTCTTACCAGTCATTGGGCCAGCGGGTAGGAAAAGCATGCTGAAGCTTGCACAGCGCATGACCGATTGCTTCTGCTCAGGGATCTGTGCTTCGTCTGCTCGCAAGTGGGAAATACTGCCCGTTGGTAATCTGGCTGATGATATAAGAATCATGGTCCGGAAAATTATGGATGACCCCAGTGAGGGTCCTGGCGTTGTGCTGAGTGCTTCAACTTCTGTTTGGATGTCAGTGTCACGACAAAGGTTGTTTGACTTTCTGCGTGATGAAAATTTGAGAGGCGAGTGGGACTTGCTGTCCAAAGGTGGGCAGATGAAAGAGATGCTCCGTGTTCCTAAAGGACAAGAACCTGGAAATTATGTTTCTATCCTTCATGTAAGTGCTCTTTTCCACCATATCCTCTACAAATTTTTATTTGTTTCAGATCTTCAATAAGAAAAATTCCATTAGATTATCACTAATCCAAGTCGAACTGATTGGATCCATTTAGATCCTGTATGGATAAATTTCTCAATAAATACTTACAAGAGAGTTAATTTATAGAATTTCATACGTTAAATTCCTTCAAAAACTGATTTTAACTTTTTTTTTTGTCATGTGAGTTCTGCTTACTGATTTTTTTTCTTCTGAATAAGACCATAATGTGTGTAAATAAAGATCATCGCATTGTATTTAACATTGTCTTCCTTCTGTGATCTTTGTAGTCTGCTTCCAACAGCGATGCGCTATTTCTGCAAGAGTCATGGACTGATGCCTCCGGCTCGATGGTAGTGTATTCTCCGATCAACATGCAAACCTTGAATATAGTGATGAACTGTGGAGATTTATCGTATGTCGCCCTCCGTCCTTCTGGCTTTGCTATTTTGCCAGATGGTGCTTCAAACAACGGTGATGGAAGTGAGGGTAGTGGCAGCTGCCTGCTAACAGTTGGCTTACAAATGCTGCAGAATGGCAACCAAACAACCAAGTTCACAATGGAGTCAGTTGAAACTGTTAATACCCTCTTGTCATTGACCATTCAGAAGGTCAAAGATGCACTAGGAGTTGCATGAACCATTTCTTTTATTCAAGACTTTTACAAAACAAAAAAAGACTTTATATTTTTTATTTTCTTTTGAAAGAAAACAACATTATAGGGGGCTACTATATTTTGGGTGTATAGAGTATTCTAGAGTAGAGAAAGAGGCTGAGACAGAAAAGGGTTTGAGTCAAGAACGAACCAACCGTGAAAGAGCAACTTGTTGCTTTGCTTTGTGGTGGTTCGGGTATTGACTCGTTACCTGTTACAAAGTCTTACCTTTTACTTGCCCAAAAGGATATATTGTGTTATTCGTATACCCTTTACTTACAGTTAAAGTAAAACTGCTCAACTTTTCTTAGTTGTTAAAGTTCGTTCTTGAATACATTTTCATATTTTAGTTCATGTGTTTTGCGGGTTTCTACTGTTTGCTTTGTGTGTTAGGGTTGAGGTTAAACCCAACTCCAACCTACCTTTCAGCAAAAGTAACAAGGAGTTACTTCTCCATTTTCGTTTGGAATAAGGATTTACTTCATTTTTGCCGAGGAGTCCCTCTAGAGATTTTTGTGGAACCAAGTTCTTGTTTCTAATCATGTTTGTGTTTTTCTTTAATTATTATTGAGATGATGGAGTTAAGTACACCGAGGTTAGGTATGAAAACACATTAATAAGGCATTATATTTTTGTAAAGAGCAATGTTATTTAGTTACAAAATTTGAATGAAAATATATGATGTTGCATCACAGTTTCAGTTTACAAAGATATAACAACAATAACCTTCGTAAATGTTTCAGCCTTTCTGACATTCTTAGCTTTTTGCAATGTTCTATGAAAAAGTTGCAACAAAGAGCGTGGTTGGTGTGTGCCCTTGTGTAAGCGAATTGAGAATGATAAACAATGGTGAACTGTTTTTTTTTTTTACCAATCATTCAATGTTTTTTAAACAGTAAATATTTCAAATTAACTTTTCCACAGATAATGTATTGATCTTTCAAAATTTATTTCTTTTCACAAGTTATACTTGCTTCATTTTATTTGTTTGCATGCATGGACATACAAATGCGAATTTGGACATGGAGGCACCAACAGACGCAACATTATGAATTCATGCAGATGCACGCGCTTTTTTTCTCTCTAAAAAGACAAGTTATTCTATTGATAAAAGCTAACCTATACAAGATGTACAGGGACATATATATATATATATATATATATATATATATATATATATATATATATATATATTATTTTTGTTTATTTTATTCAACTTAATAACATCATATATATAAAAATGACAGCAAAAAGACCCTAGAAAAAAATATTTTTGTAAAATAAACAAAAATAGCCCCATAAAACATATGACATATTATTATATTATTTCTTAATAATATAACAGAGAGAAAGAGAACAATCAAATTATTGCTGAACTCATAATGTCATCGTATCGTGCACGATTCTTTTGCACTACGATGCCAATTCTTATTTCTTAAATATGAAAATAATCTATTCAAAGATTTGAGTTCTATAATGATTGAACAACTATGTCTAAAATATACACGTGCAAGGTGTTAACTTCAATTTTTAATTTTTCCCGTCTCTCGGTAAAGAATTTTAATGGTAAATTGTTATTCCTTTGTTTGTTTTTTTCAGAGTTAACACTCCTCGATTTTTCTAAAGTGAGAGGGGTGTATTATAAAATATAAAATGCAATAAAAAATTAAAAAATCACACATATAATATAATATAATATAATATAATATAATATAATATAATATAATATAATATAATATAATATAATATAATATAATATAATATAATATAATATAATATAATATAATATAATATAATATAATATAATATAATATAATATAATATAATATAATATAATATAATATAATATAATATAATATAATATAATATAATATAATATAATATAATATAATATAATATAATAACTATTAATTTTTTAATCCAAGATAAATATAATTAGTGTGTGTTTTTTCATTTGAAAATTAATTCCAGACTCAAAATTGATTTAAAAAAATTTTGACATATTTAATTTTTCACCAAAGATTCTAGGTCCATAAAAGATTTTGGATGAAGAATTTTGAGTAGTTTTTACTATGAACTTATTTTTAAAATAAAACCATCTAAACATAAATCACTTTATATGAAATTAATTCATTGAAAAATAATTTTGTTATATTCTATCCACACACAAACTTACATTTAGATCTAACCCTTTGAAATAAGAAAGGAAAGGAAGTAAACATAAAAAGGAAAAAAGTTTAAAATATTTTAGGCCCTATATATAATTATGATTTCATGCGATTCAGGTCCTTTAATTTAAAGTTTTTGTATTGATTTACTCCATATATAAATTTTTAAGCCTTTTGAAACAGTAAAATGTCAATTTCATCCTGAGATTAAATCACATTATTTTCTGAAAGTTGAAAGTCAATATTTTCTTCCTTAAAATTGGACAAGTCAATCAACTTAGTCCTTTTTTATATCAATTTAGTTCCTATAATACAAATTATATTGTAAGTTGAAGTTTAACTTTTAGCCAATTAAAATAGTTTATTAGAATTATTATAACTTTGTTTGAAGTTTATTTTTTATTATATTTTGTGAAACAAAAGTGTGAAATTATTGAATGAAAGAAATTGATTCATAATGGAATTTAGAGAAAAATAATGTTTACAAACACCAGGAGCAATAAATTAACACAACTATCAATATCTTAAAATTTTTATTCTTTTTTAATATTTATAATACCAATAATAAAAGGTCAATATTTTAATTTAGATCAACAGGATAGCAATTAATGGTAAATTACTACTTAGAACCTAGTAGAGTGAGTCATAATAAAATAAATATTTTTAAGAATTTATAGCTATTTTTACCAACTTTAAAAATAAAGGAGACTACTTTATATTAGATGAGCATCACTCAATTTCGAATTGGGATTTGGTCCCACACTTATGGTTTTTTACTCCTTTTCAAGAGTATATTCTACGAAAAATCAGATATCAAACTTAGGGCTTCTTCACAAAATTAGTCTGTGTTGTTAATTGAACTACACCTATTGAGTATCCAGTGTAAGGTGTGTTTGGCAAAATTAGCTGAATACTGAAAAGCTAGTTGTAAGTGTTTGATAAAACTAGTTGAAAGTTTTAAAATGACAAATAAATACATCATTAATCATTATATCAATAATGAGGTATTTAAAATAATATAATATATTTTAATAATATAAATTAATTATATATTTAAATTATAAATTATTATAATTATATTTTAAATTATAAATTTTTATCATAACATATTTAAATTATAATTTCTATAATTAAATATATAAATTTAAAATTACATATTTAAATTATAATTTTCTATAATAGGAAATATTTTAGAAAAACTACTTGGAGTAGTTTTTTTGAAAAAATTAGTAATTCCTAAAAAAATTCCTAGATTTTTGTTATCCAAATGGAGGTTAAACTATTTCAGTTAACTTTTCAAGTTTCAATTAGTTGAAATAACAATTCAAACACATTTCTAGTATCATATTTTTAAATGCAATTTTTTAACCATTATATATTAATAAAATATACGTGTATGAGAGAGTTAGAGTTATTAATTAAGATAAATTGACGATTGAGATTAATTATAAAACTTTTGAGTTAACTCTTTAACTCTTATAAGTTTACGAGTCAACTTAGTCTCTCTTTAAGTTAACTCATGAGCAATTAATTTTATTGAAATTTAATAGTTGTAAGTTTATTAAATTTACCTTTGAAATAAGTCGATTCCCTTCTTATATTTATGTATCTATATATATATATATATATAAATAAAGAAATAAAAAGATTTCTGAATAAAATAAAATTAACACAACATCAAGGTGCATATAATAACATAATATGATTCGTAATAAATTTGATATATTGCACAAAATTTATTAATATATAGTATTTAATTACCAATTCAATTAGCAAAGATTTAAATTGATGTCTTTATGATCTGATGTTAAAAACATTAATACTATAAAATCCATGCGTAAAATAAGATTTTTTAAATCATTTTTCCTTTTCTTAAGTTGACTAATTAACGTCAACAAGAAAGTTTTCTCCCTCTTACATGACAAGATATTCTTTTCTTGATTAACATTAATTAGGAGATATATTATAGAGGAAATAAAAATAAAAAGCGAAAGATTTGAATCCCTCACATTCAGCTTTAGATATGGGTAAGGATTAGTAATTGACATCGTGGATAACAGGGTTGAAAATGGATTAGTTTAAGTCAAACTTCATATAAACTTGATTTCACTTTCTTTATAATTGTATAGTAAAATTTTGGACTTTGGAAGTTTTTTTTTATTACTTTTTTATTTTCTATTCACATCCCCTCAATCTTTAACATTTTTTGCAAAACACTCTCATTTTTTTTTATCTTTATCACCCAGCTTCACAGTTGAACACACACTTCTATCAATCTCTTTGAAAAATTACATTGACTTCTTTATTTCGTATTCTGACCCTCTTTATACATAATATATTTTTTCACCTCTATTTTTAAGAACTTCTTGTGCCATGTATGTTTGAAAAAAGTGAAGGTACTCGTTCAAAGAGATAGGTAGAGGTGTGTGTGCAACTGTGAAGTTAGGTGATGCTTTGTCAAAAAACTTAAGACAAAAAAGGATGAGAATATTCTGAGATTTTACAAAAACTTATAAACATTAAAGGGTGTGGATAACAAATGAGGGACTGATAAAAGAAATTTCCTTGTTCTTGTTACCTATAGTCTATAGGCCTAAAGGGCTGACTCGAGTTTTATATAGATTTATGTTATTTAAACTTTCATTTCATAGGATGATTAATGTATCTCTTTTTTAATTTGTCAAGGGGGTTTAACTCAATTGGTTGAGTAAGGTGTGTGAGGTTGTTATGAACCCTCACACACTGTCTTCAACTTCCATTAAAAGGAAAAAAAAATCTCTTTTTTTAATTTTATTTTAGATATTTTTAAAAAATATTAAATATCCTAATGTGCATATCCTATTTGACATACCTTAGAATATACTTATTAGTATGTCTCGTTTCTCATTTTCTCCATACCTCAAACAAAAATGATTACATCATCATAATGAACAATTTTATTTTTTACTTCATTAATTTGAATATCTTACTAAGATTATTTTTCATGTCTACATAAAGAGTAAAACTATAAAAAATAAAAAGGCATTAATCTTTGAAAATTACTTTCCATAATTATGTTTGAAAATTCAAGGTTTTGAAAAGTAATTTACGGAAGATTCAAAAACCATATCATCATCATATTCTCTTGTTCGTAACCTAAAAAAAAAAGAAAAAAAAAACATATATGGAAGAATAAAATAACCTATTTATGATAGAACATAATAAAATGCATCCACAATTTCTCTCATCCATCATGAATGAATTTATTTGAGAAAACTTAAAGATAATCACCAAAGATATCAAAGAAGAAGTGAAGGATTGATAGGTGGTGGTACTGCTACTGCTGTTGTCATTGCTATTGTTGTTGTTGTTCTTGTTGTTCTTGTTCTTGTTCTTCTTGTTGTTGTTCTTGTTCTTCTTCTTCTTGCTCTTCTTCTTGTTGTTCTTGTTCTTCTTCTTCATTGGATGTGGATTGTTATAGGAGGTAAATTACATTGAATTAGGAATACATATAACGTTATTGTGATCCTTATACTAAGGTCGATGAGGACGAGACAATACCCTTGGATATACTTAGATATAATTGATTGTTAGTATTGAGTTAGGTAGATGCTAGACACTAATTGAGAGTCAAATAAATGTCAGAAATGGTACCTTGGATGCCAGACATTAGTTAGAAGTATCAAATGAGTACACTTAGACTTAATTGGTTATCAGTATTGGGTCAAGTAGATGCCAAAATCCAATTATAAAAGGTCATTAGGTCATCTAGTATTCAAATTCAATGGGTTTTTTAAAAAGCGTAAAGTCATATGATTAGGTTGTACTAATGAATTATATTCAATGAGAATATAAGTGTGTTTGATGGTTGGTTAATGACTTAATGCAAGTGAATGAATGTGAATGTTTATTTGTATCATTTCATACTTATAGTTGATTTCTTATTCTTTTAAGCTTACCATTGCATTGTTTATGCTTTAAATATGACTATGATGATCATCTCTTACATAGGAGCAGACGACAAGAATGATATGGAAGAGCAGAATTTCTCTAGAGTAAGGAGGATGCCAAAATAGTTTGGAATTTTGTTGATAGCTATTTTGTTATGGTTTTGTTTATGTTGTATGGTTTTCTTTTGTATAATCCCATTTATATGAACTGGACTTCCATAGGAGTTGACCCATGTTTATGATTACTAGAACTTAAGCTGTATTTGTGATATGAGGACTTATGGTATATCCAATGTTATAGACTTATAAGTGTGTTGGATGTTATACTTGAATTCAAAAGATGAAATAGTTACTACATATGTACGAGTGTAGGGTATGAAGTAAATGTTGGATATGTAAATGGTCATGTAAATAAATGGTTCCCTAATAGGTTATTGTTTCAATGAGGAAATGACCAATTCTGGTTTGTGCTATAGTGTAACAAATGTGATTATGTAGTTAGTATGTTTTTGTATTCTACAGAGTCTTATTAGGCGGCAGTTCTTGCCCAACAAACGTTTGTCTTTGTAAGAAAATGTTATAGTTTTGCACCCAATGACGAGTCTCGCTCAACGCAAATTTTCCTCTTCAAAAAATTCTTGTTATTTTTTGCCCGGCATATCTCACTGAACGAAACTTCTTCTCTAGAAGACTATAAACCAGAACTTTCGCTAGGTGACAATTATCGTTGGATGAGCTGTCTATGTTTCTCATTGGGTGAGATGTTCAAGATGCATTTTTTTAAATGAGTTAAAGTTTTAATATTTCTAGTATAATTTATAAAGGAAAATAGACTAATTCGATTAGTAAGTAGTATTATCTAATATTGATTTTTAGGATGCTACAACCTTCGACCATTGGTCACTGGCTTTCACATCTAACCACTTATCACTAGTGGCCACTTTTAATTATTGGTCATGAGTTGACACCTCTTACTACTGATCATTGATCACCACCTTTGGATGTCGATCACTAACTATCATCTTCGGTTATTATTGGTCATTGATCCTCACGGCCAATCACTGGTCGTTGTCATCGACTACCACCTTTAGCCACCATTGTCGCTCACTAATCATTGATCACTTGTCTCCACATCTGAGCATTAATCATTGACTACCACTATTGACCACAACTGTCATTTGCTAATCATCGACTGCCATTATGGGTCATCGATCATCGCTTATTAACAATCATTATCAGTCATTAGGCATCACCAACTGTTGATCATTAGTCGTCATGCCTAATGAATAATCACAACCATAATCACTGATTGTCATTGTCAGTTATCGATCAACGATTACTAATGATAGGTTTTCCGTTATTGGCTATTAGTCATTATTGATTATTGTAAATGAATGATTCTAGAAGGTTAAGATTTAACAATGTTTTAAAATTAGAAAAAAAAATATTTTTCATAAAACCAAAACTAATTTTTGTTTTTATAAATCTAAAAATTTAAAACTAAAATTCAAAACCACTCCAAATAAATCCTTAAAATGATGAATATTTTAATTCTTAACTCTTCAACTTAAGAAGAAAAGGCTACCTTAGCAGGCAGACTTGTCATAGTCCGCATGGTCGAAGCAATAGATAGGTAACATGAAAATGGACTCGTTATTGTTCGTGGTGAGACACTCGTAGTCAAGGGCATAGAAGTCGTTGCGGAACTAAAGAATGGTGACCCGATGGAATAGGAGCGTTCGTAGTGACATTGGGGGCCAATGGACAAAGAGCATATGAAGGATTCATAAAACAGAGGGGAAAGCCACAGTGAACAGTGAAGAGAAAATGTATGTTTCTGTTCATCTTTGTTGCTCTGATTAAGCTTAGAGTTGGTTTGATCCATTCTATTGGATGAGTGTATTATTAAATATATTTTATACATTTTTGGCATTGCCATTATAAAATACAGTTTTTACATTCTGCATAACGTGTTCTCAAATGTAATTTGTATTTTTATATTTCGAATACACCTATTATGCATAGTGTATTATGAAATGTAATTTCCATTTTTTTTTAAATATTTTGAATACACCTATTTTTAACATATATATTTTTACATTTCAGAATGGATATTCCGGAATGTATTTTAAAATGAATTTTTTATTTTTGATACACTCAGTTTGAATTGTATTTTTTATATTAGGGAATGAATGTTTTGAAATTTAATTGAAATGTGTAATTTGTAACAAATAATGGAAGGAAAATTTAGAAACTAAAAAAATATAATGCAGGAAGCAAAATGATGTATGTAGATAGTGATACCCTAAAAATTGCAAAAATAGAATTTTTTTTCATGCCACTCCGGAATTTGTTCTCCATACCATTCCGGAGGTGTATTTGGTGTGTCAAAAAAAGGGTGCAGGAAGCAATTTCCTTAAAAGAAGCCTGTTCTCCAAACTAGGCTGCGACGGAAGAAACAAAACCCTATAAACACTATGTTTATACTTATTTCCATTATCACTCCTCAAACTTCTTATTATTTACCCAACCCACCCTTTTCCTCCATAGCCGAACTAGCGTCAAAACCTTAAACCCCCAAAATGCGAGTCTTCGCTTCTCGAACCTCTGCTTTCTTCAAGCGCAATCTCGAGCGTTTCCCACAAATTCACAATGCCAATTTCAACTTCTTCAGAGAATTCTCGCAATCCACCGCAATCCCCAAAAAGCAACTTAGGGTTCGCGACCACGGTTACGACGACTACATGGAAGTCGAGAAGAAAACCCGCAAAGTTCTCAAATTCCAGAGTCTCCTCTCCGAACCCTCCCAATCGCTCCCAATCTCGCGTCTCGAAACCCTCTCGCGCCGCTTCGGCTTCACGCGCCACGAGGCCGGCGCGTTCGTCCTGAAGTTCCCCCACGTCTTTGAAATCTTCGAGCACCCCGTCCAGCGCATCCTCTTCTGCCGCCTCACCCGCAAGGCCATCCTCCAGATCGATCAGGAGCGCCACGCGCTCGCAGCGGAGACCCCACGCGCCGTCACGCGGCTCCGGAAGCTCCTCATGATGTCAAACGAGGGCCGGCTCCGCCTCGAGCACGTGCGCATCGCACGCGCCGCATTTGGACTCCCGGACGACTTTGAATACTCGGTGGTTTTGAGGTACCCTCAGTTTTTTCGTTTGATTGATGCTAAGGAAACTAGGAACAAGTACATTGAGATTGTGGAGAGAGACCCTAGGTTAGGAACTTGTGCAATTGAGGAAGCTAGAGAAAGGGTTTATAGAGAGAGAGGTGCTGATGCTGAGGATGTTAGGTTTTCTTTTGTGATTGATTTCCCGCCTGGTTTTAAGATTGGTAAGTATTTTAGGATTGCAATGTGGAAGTGGCAGAGGCTTCCATATTGGTCCCCTTATGAGGATGTTTCTGGGTATGATTTGAGGTCCATTGAGGCCCAGAAGAGGATGGAAAAGAGGGCTGTTGCCACCATTCATGAGTTGTTGTCGTTGACTGTGGAGAAGAAGATTACGTTGGAGCGGATTGCCCATTTTCGGATGGCAATGAACCTGCCCAAGAGGTTGAAGGATTTCCTGCTTCAGCATCAGGGGATATTTTATGTTTCCACCAGGGGAAATCAAGGGAAGCTTCACACTGTTTTCCTCAGGGAGGCATATAGGAAGGGCGCTCTGATTGAACCGAATGACTTGTATTTGGCACGGAGGAAGCTGGCAGAGCTCGTCCTTTTGAGCCCCCGGAAGGCTAAGGTTGACAGGGAGTTAGTTGGGTATAGGAGAAGCAGGTTAGAGGATGAAATGGAGAAAGTAACAAGAGTGTATGTGGAGGATGCTTGTGAAGACTTTAAGGGTGAGGATGATGTGGGACAGGATAAGGATGCAGAGGATGAATTGACATCAGACATTGGTTCTGATGTTGATTTTGGAGATGAGGATGATGATTTTGTGGATGGTGAATCAGTGCAGAGGACATCTTAGCTGAGTATTTGGGAAGTCTCTTTGAACTACATTTGTTCACTTTTTGCAATTGAAAAGTCTCTTGATATAGTTCTGGATTCTGAAATTTTGTCTTCTAACTTTTGAAATTTCAAAGTCATACATACACATGGAGTTAAGATTCATGTTTTTATCATATCTTAACTGAAATAATAATTTTCCTGTGATTAACCAGCTTGATGTATAATGATTTGGTCAGACCTACGGGGATCATTATGAAAAATGTAGCCTTCAGTCTTCTTTCATGGAGGAGGAACGATACTGGTTCATGTGAATTTGGCTTTCCAGGAGATTTTATTGAAGATGCAGATGCAAGGTTGCCAACTTGATCTTCAACCTAGAAGGCTAGAATTGATATGTTGGGTTATTTCATTTACAGAGAGAAGTTAGCGTCTTAAGGTGGAGGAAGTTATCCATGCAATCATCAACTCATTGGTCACCAGCATTTACCTGAATATACAGAACTTTTTTTATAGAAGGAAACACTAAGAAAACAAAGAAATAGGACCTTTAACCTTGAAGCTTCTGGTTTGAAAATCAATTGCCTCTCTTGATGGATGTTCATCGAGGCGTGTAAGCCAATTCATCTGCATTTTTCATATGATTGGCTGCAAATTAAACCTCTATTCTTTGTTAGGATACTTTCAGCTGAAGAGTTTGAGAGACATGTTGTGAAAGGTGTACAGTATAGGGGTGATGACTAGAATTCAATATATTTGGATGGTTACTTGGTGGTGTTTTGGCACTTTTTTTTTTGCCGAGCTCAATACTTGCTGGAGTTCGCACTGACTTCACTTTTTCATCCAAGACATGCGAAGATGATGTAGATTTAGCAGGGTCTATTTCTCATAATTTCCATGGAGTGATCTCGTTGGGAAGCTTTTCTATGTATCTCCATTCATGTGTCACATGTTTTGAATTGTAGTTATATTTATTGTTGCTTTGCTACATGTTTATGTATGTTTAAATTAAGTGCATCTTACAATTTGTGATGAAAACATGCATTCCAGTTTGGAAACGCATTCGAAATGTAAAAAATTGAATAGGTGTTTGCGAGGATTATTTAGACTTGTGCTTTTGAAATCTTGGTTGCTGTTTGCCTGAGAGTGCACGGGGTACAGCTCTGTGACATGCACTAGAGGCATCTGTACCCATTTATTATGTGAACCGAACTGATTTAAACTAGTTTAGAATTGATTTAGCAGTCCAAACCAATGCAGAGCAGGTTTTAGATCGATTTAAAATCAGTCCAAAAGAGGTTTGAACTTTGTAATGGTACTTTGGTAGGACTCCTCCTGTAAGCTTTATCCATTTTATTTGCTTGTCATCTAAAGAAAGATATCATAAAATATAAATACTGATTTACCAATCTTAAGGAGTAATTTGAAGTTTCCGTGATAGCATATTGACGCACAAGCTGGGAACACTTTAACAGATATCTGGTTTAGTAAGCCATGTAAAATCTTGGTTGTGCTGTGTTGTATACGTGTGATACGCAGACAAATTTGCATTTTAGATATGCTATTGTACCAGATAAGGCATGTCAAGACATCGCTCACTGATCAGTAATGAAGGCAACATAGGCCCACGCCAATCTAATGTAGTATTTGGGACTCAATATCTACAAGCCCTGTGCACACCAGTGTTAACTTTATCTTTTATTTCTAATAAGTAAAATTAACTAATTTTATTTTTTGTATAGTTTTAAATCTATCTTTGCTCATTATCTGATAATAAAAGTTAAGTCAGTACTTATTCCCTGGTTAAATTCAAATGTCCTAACAGCAATTCATCCTCATCTTAGCTAACATAGGAAGAATCACCAAGGAGATACCCTTTTACTAATATTCTTACTTTGCTGGTTGATTAAATGACTTGAGCTACTGTAGGTACTCACTCTTCTTTCATCTTGAGCCTGCTCATCCTCATAATCTCCTATTATGAGTACATTTTATCTGTACCAATTAGTAAAGTTGATAAATAATTATTTAATTCCTAACCTCAACAAAGAGTTAACTATAAGCAGTTAAGTGGTTAAATCCATTAACAATTGGTTACGGAAGGTCTGTAAGGATTTTTAGTTTTTGTTACTAACAACTCAATTTGAAAAAGAAAAGTGTTTCTTTGATTATAAATATTAAATAAAATCGTAGAGTTAAAAATAGAATTTAGACGTAAGAGTAAAGAACAAAAAATATATTTAACTTTTACATGTGTTTCTTTATTTTTGTAGACGAATCTATAAAAATGAATCTAATTTCCACGGGTTGTCAATTAAAATTCCACCTTTAAGTGAGTTACAAATAAACTAACCTGGTTAAGTTATCCTGGATCGGTGCATTAAGTTTCTTGACCCACCAAACTGTGATATATATATATATATATATATATATATATATATATATATATATATATATATATATATATATATTTCTTTTTCATAAAAAACTTTCAAATGATTCAAATATCCACACTAATACTAAAATATCTATGAAATTATAAAATTTGTATGACAAAATCCACGTATTCAAAGAAGAAAGGAAAAATTGTAAATTCAAATTCCCCTATCACCATATTAACAACTATCATTAGGTTAAAAAAAAAATAAAGTATTTAATACTCATCATTAAAGTAAAGATTTTAAAAAACATAAATAGCATTGTGAAAAAAAAAAAACCCTGAGTTTTGCAACTGAATCAGTTTCCAACAGCAACAATATTTGCAGGTCATCCTGCTGTCAAAATCGTGTGGCTTCATCTCGTGGGAGCAAATATCTAAAACAAGTTGCACAATTTTACAATGACAGAAACATTATTTTTTGAGCGTGGAGTTGTTTTTTAAGCTATAAGATTTTATTTTAAAAATATAGGTAATACGAAAAGTACTTTCCACACTAAAAACATAAACATAAGATAAAACATCAGTATTTAATCAATACAATTTCAAGACCCATTTAATTAAAGAGTGATTAGTAAGGACAGTGGATCAATTCCATTTCTATGAATTGTGTTGAATATTTAAATAATTTGTGATATATCCACCACCTCAATTCTAAAGATTGTCATATTTTTTATTTTCCAAAATTATCAAATTCTCACAAACTACGTTAGAGTCCAAGTTTCGTGAATCTCTTTAGACTCATCCACCAAGACCAAAAATTGATAATAGAAAAACCTAACTTCCATTTGTAAAGTTATAGATATCTTTCACTATGAAATAGATTGTAAGACCGGTTCTGACATGTTATTTAGTTAATATGTGATTTGTTTTGTAAATTGGCTCAAGTTTTGCTCATTGATTTGATCACTTTCATTTGAGAATGCTGAATAAAAGTTAGCATAAGCATTTTTTTGTATGCTCATTGAGAGTAAAAACTATTGTAAGGTAAACGAATCTCTACATGACACATAATAATATGTAAAATATGATTATATATCATGCAAAAATTAATTTGGATTGAATAGTCTAGGAGTGTAAAATAATTTTTCCCACGAGAGAGACTCATATAATCATAGTGCATTTCTTGGATCAATTATAAGATGTTTAATCATTAAAAACCATGAGCAGTATGTATATACAAATAACCAAAATAATCTTAAAATACATTAAAGAATAATAAAAGGGATAACAATTACTAAAGCTATTATTTTAGCTATGCCTTTAAACACATTACTAAGTCAATGATTGATTTGATGGATGTAGCCTTGAGACTGATCAGCTCAAGCTTATGGAGCTTTTAGTGCCTTGCTCAATCAAATGATACTATTTGGTGATACAATCTAACCTTTTATTTACTCTCAAACCCAGAAATGAACCATTTCATGTCATTAATTTGTTTTGGCTCCGTAGATTCCCAAAAGACGTTGTTTCTTTCCACTTTCCTCTTTGGTTGGCTATGGCAAGTTGTTGATTTGACTAACTATTTCTTATCCTTCCTTAGTATTAGGACTTATATTTTAGTTTTGACAGGAATTGAAAACTATGTCAGTATTTACAAGAATTTACACACCTTGTTTTACTATATGAACTAAGACCTTTTGAATATTGGGATGTTATATATAAAAAATTTCGATTAAAAAAATTTAGTACATAATCATAGTACGCATTCATCAATTTGCATGTTATTTATAAAATAATTTAGCTTTAGCCAATTGAATTCTGCAAGAAATTCAAAACAAGTGGATCGGACACGCTTTATTATTGCGATACGCAAGTCATGAAAAGCACCATTATCATTTGACAAGTGAAATAACAAAAATTTGGACCTTCATGTTTGTTAATTATGCATGAAGCAGCTGAAACAAAATTAGCTTGCTGAATGAGAAACATGGGAACAATCATTTCATATTAAAACGTATCATAAAGTCAGATATTTTGTTGGAAAGTTTGGTAACAACCAGTGGATAAAGCAATCAAATCTAGCCAGAATACCACAATCTGAAAATGGTTGTACTCTTTGATTCCCTTATTTATAAAATGTTTGAACTTTATTGATTCAAGTGACTGAGCGAAGCCACTATTGGAGGTCTAAGTTTGAGTCAAGGGTGTAACAAAGATAATATATATAGGCCATGTTGTGATTAATTATTGAGCCAAGAGTCATGACATGAAACTTGAACGATCACTAAACGACACAGTTTAAAAGTTTTGAAAGTTGTTATTTGAAGGGGAAAAAAAGGTTATAAAAAGGGTCTCAAAAGATTATGATAAGAACATTGAATGACACAATTCTTATCTTGATACACTGGCAATAAATTAATACATTATTCTTTCCTTTTTAGATCTCATACATATCCTCAATTTGATAATTAGTCTTTGCTTATATCATGAACATTGCATTCAAGTCATATCTGGTTTTTTAATTAAATTTAAAAAAGAATGACAATGGTAATCCAGAGTCCTTGATTTTAATTATTAAAACAGCATGTTTAGTTTTACATTAGTTCCCTGAAGCCTAACATTTGACTGATTTAAGCGAATGTTAGTATAATGATAGTACCAAAGTTAATTCCATTTGCTTGTAGTGGTGAAAATTCTCTTTTCTCACTTTCTCTGGTAAATCTAACTAGTGTTTTGCATGTTTTTCCAACGAAAAGAAACAAAGTATAGAGGAGGAAAATCGATTATTCAATACGCAATTTGCCCACTTGTTGTTAAATATATAATATGTTTTGGAACTCACAATTGCCCCTCACTTCGGCGATTAGGTCAAACAAACCCTATATTTTTTTAAAATTAATTAGGGTTTGATGCTTTGATATAGAAAATCGCAAAAGACAATTTTCCACGTTGTTTCTGGTTTTTAAGACCGGTCTCTAATGAAAGGTTTTACCAAATGTCTTTATCCGACTGTCAGTGTTAATACTCATGCACCGATAAACCTATGTTGTGGAATATCATGAAAAGTTTATACATGCAAATCAATTCGTAAATATATGAATTCAAACTAATTTAATTATATTTGTAAATCAATTAAGAGATAATTGAATTAAATCTTATTTATTTGACTATAGAGATGAGATTATGGATTTAAATTTGTAAATCTGTAGATTAATTAATTTAATTTTAAGTTTAATATTTTATTATATATATATATATGTGAGTGTAAAAAGAAATTGATAATAAAATTTAAAATTTAAATATTATTTATAGATTGAAGATTTAAAATAAGAAAAAGAATGTATTAAATAGTGGAATGATCAAGATTGCGAGTTATTAAATTGTATTGTTTATAGCTTTTTAGAATTTAGATTTACTAAATGTTATTTAGAAGAAAAAATATATATGTCTTAATACTTTGTTTATACATTTTTATGTTTCTTATTTTATTTTCTATGTTTTATAGAAAATGAAAAAAAATCTTTATAATCTATGGATCCAATTGGATCTGTTTCATTTTTAATTAGATTGAATTGGATCATTCTTTTTTTGTAAATTTGATATGATCCAATCTAATTAAATTTGATGATTTGATTTCATTTTACCTCAAATCTAATCAAATATGATTCAGGAATACTCCTAATATCAACTTTTTCAAATTTATAGTTTTGATACATAAAATTTCTGTTGACAGGCCAATGTACACAAATATTTTTTTTGTCAAACATTTTACTGATTCTGTTTATTTGAACAGTGATAATGTCACAAAAATATTTAATTAATGAAATAAGGGTGAACTATGTTTTATATATATAAACTTTTCAAAATTTATGATTTTGATACAATAACTTTGTTTAAAGGAGGTCAAAGTATACAAATGTATATTATGTTTCGTTCAATATCTTAATTCTTTTCTTTATTTTTGCAGTTAAATGATTACGTATCACTCTATTTATTATTATTTTATTAATTAAAATTTTGACCATTTTTATTATATTTTGTGACAACTTTTAGTTGCTACAAATTATAAAAAATTATTATCATCTTCTTTCCCACACTTCCTATCCCCTTTTTTCCTACCTACTCTCACTACCCTATTTTCAGATGTCCCCTCCACCTCTACCCATGTAAAGTCTTCCTCCCCCTCTCTCGCTCACTACTCCTTCCTTTCCCCTTCTCGCCTGGTATTCCTTTCCTCCCTCACTTTCATTTAATATTATTTTTTTAGACACAAATGAAATTGTATTTCTCAATTTAAATTTTTATTTCATAATATTTTTAAATTTTTCTTTCATAATATGTTTTTAGACACAACGTTATTTTTTTAATTAACTTAATTTTTTAAAATTATTACAAGATATATAATTTTTTCTCTAAAGTTTTGAAACAAAAAGTGTTTGTCTATTTTAACAAAAAGTTTGTGTATTAAAATTTTAAATTTTAAAAAATTTATGTATAAAAAATATAATTTACTTATAAAATAACAATAAATATAGTCACATGCCACTAATTAATGACTAAAATAAAACGAAAAGATTAAAATATTAAAAAAAATATTCATATACGTAAATTTAAAAAAATTCCTGTATCAACACATGATTTACCGTATATTAATTTGATTACTATAGTTTTAGAAAATGTCTGCGCCTTAAATTTGGACATATTTCTGACTTCATCTGAGAGAGCTGCTATTGAGATTAAATTGGCAACCCTAGCTCTCATCCAATTGGGCGCTTGTATTCAGAAATAAGGCAACAATAAATATTATGTTTGAGTATGTTTAAAAATATGTTTGAATATGTTTTGGAATATTTTTTAAATTTGAAAGTATTTAATAAAAATAAAAAATAGAAGTGGATATTTATTTAAAAGTAAAACTTTTAATTTTTTAAGAATTCACCTTCACACCGTTATCATAAAAATAAAATGTAGGAAAAGAAGAAGTAAAACACTTTTAAAAAAAAGATGTTACGAATAAAACTTCATTTCAAAACTTGTAATAAATATAAAAATATTATGTTCTCATGTTTAAAAAAAATAATACAAAAGAAAAAAAATACTTTAAGATGTAAAATTATTTTTTATTTAACAAGTTTTATTATATAAAACTTCGTATCATAATTTGATAATCAAATATAAAAAGTAAATTTAAAATTATTTTAAAATATTATTTTAAAAAATTATTAAAATAAATTGAAATTAAATAATTATAAAATAATTTCATTATGTCAAATAAATTTCGTAAAACTATTTCAAATTTCTCTTAATTCCTTTTAAAAAATAAAACTCTTCATTAATTATGCGTCAAGTATTAGGAGGGAGAAGAAATTTGTCACCCTTAGCTGTTTAATATGACTCAAACAGAAACAATCTGTAAAAAAAAAAAAAACTATACATCCGAAATCCTAAAAATATATATAACACCTTATAACAAATCTCTTAATGAGATACAATATATTGTTTTTTAATATTAATCAACATATATACATCTTTAAAAAATTATAAGAATGATTGCTAAAACAATCCGTCTTATTAATAGAGTATTACATATAATATGAAATAAATTTACAATAAACATATTAAAATTAAACTCTAATGTAAGTTTTATATATATATATATATATATATATATATATATATATATATATATATATATATATATATATGCATATATCTATTTATCTGCACACACAACATTAAAGTTGTACATGTATTTATTAAAAGATAATTTAAACTAAATTGTAAATAATTAAAACCCTCCAAATGTGACTAATATATTTTGGAGTAGGGTGTGCATAAAACTATATATGGGCCTGGTTAATTAGATAATATGTTACAAAATATTTCATATATTCAATCAATTAATAATTAAAAAAAATTCATTTAAATTTATATATTTTTCCGAACCTGTTAATATATATTTATCTCGACAAGATTACTATAATTATATATTGTCAATTTTTTAAAATTTTACATTTCTACTTTAAAATTTTATGAATTAATTGTATGTTTTACTAAATTATTATTATGTCAATCTGATCCCACCTGCCATTAGTTTGGACTAGATCGATCAAGCACGGTTCAAATTCATATATAAACCTAATCAAAATATTGGGTAAGGATTGACTTAGACTACACTCATCATCCAAATGAACATATATACTTTGGTTAGTAACATTTGACTTATTCTGGTAGTACATGGTAGATATAACTTTTACTAGGCATAGCATATCAATAGCAAAAGAAATTTTTAAGATGCAGTAATGTTATAACACGTACAGTTTATAGTAATATATATGGACAGTGACCCTAGTTATATACACTTCACCTGCCATACCATGTTATATATATATATATATACTGCTTTGGAATTTTATAGTCTTGCTTCTGAAAAGGAGAAGATCTTCCTTAACTCAAATGATGCACAGAAAGAAATTTAACTTAAAGTAAGCAAAAAAAAAAAAAAAACAAAAGGAAACTATAACTTTTGGTAGGGTAAAAGAAACTCGATTTTGATTAATAACATTTTAAAATTCAATATATATGATAATTTAACATTGTGCAATAAATGTAATAAATGAAAAGAAAATTCTAATAGAAAAAAAAGTTATATATAATTTGAAAATATACTAAACCCTAAACTTATAAACTATATAATTGTTACAAAGTATTCATTAACTTTGATAATTGATCTTTACTACTATTTTTATTTAGATTTCTCTTTTCAATCAAGTTTTCTTTTTCTACAAGATTTAAACTGGAAACTTTACTAAACTTTTTTTATTTGGACCCCAAATATCTTCCACCATTCTATTTGAGTAGGAAAGGATTGTTATGGGTGACAAAATTCTTCTAACTTTTTAGTATTTAATGTAGTTATATAGTCAAAACTTGAACTTTCACAATTAACTTTTTTCAAGACATTTTGCTAGCTTCTAGTTCTTTTTATTAAGCAGATTTTTTTTTTGACTATTAGGTAAATAAGTTTTTCTTAGTAGCTTCTAGTTCTTTTTTAAAACACTACTTCAAGTAGTGTCTTTTTAAAGCTTTAACTTTTAGTTTTTTATGACTATTTGTTATGTCTTGAATATTTATTTTAATATATTTTCTACCTAAGGTAAGAATTTATTAATTTCTTATTTTTATCATTTATATTTCGAACTATTTTAACAAATTATTTATTAAACATTTATAATTAATAAGTTAGTTTAACTACTTTCAACTATCAACTGCAGCTAAATTTTTAATTTTTAATTAATTTTTCACTTAAACATAGCTCATATATTTATACATAAATTTATAAACTAATGTTAGTCTTACTCTTATGCTAATACTTTTTTTTCCCATAAAGTATTAGTAGTGTTGTCTGTGGCTATTTTGTCTTCACACATAAAAAAAATAATGTTGTTCATGGGTCACACAAACTAAAAATGGTTAAAAAAATAAAATAAAGACATATTAGTGTCAATTTAATTTTGATTGATCAACACTATTTATCACAGGTGTGAAGGTGGTATTTTTAGTTAATATTAATGGTTAATGTAAATTCGAACTGAAAATCTTTTCCTTTTCTTTTTTTTTTTCATATGTAGATTTTGTTAATATTATTAGTTTCTTTAGAAAAAAAAAACCTGACGCTAATTTATATTTTTCTTGTAATATTTGTTACCAACATATAGTTGGCAGATAAAGAACTTATAAATGTGATATATAATTATAATGTGTATGAAAAAGCATATATGGAAAGATATTAGTCCCTAATATAAATTTTAATATATAGCTGAGAAGAAAATCAGTCTCTCACTTATTACCAGAAATACTCTGAATTCACTGGCTAAAAAAATAATGACCCACTACAACAAGTTCATCATCTGACATTATTACCAATAATTACGCCATGTGAAGTTTTAGATGGTTACACATAATGCAATCATTTGAAGTTTATATAAGGAGCAATAATATCCTTTATGAAATGCATAAATGTCCGTGATTGATAGAAGAATAAAACAGACGCTAGAAGACAGAGACTCAATTGGCATCATCTTCCTATTTTTCACACGTACCTTTGGTTTGCTTTGCCTAGATTCCAAGTAAGAATTTATTTGTTTGGTTAAAGAGATGCAACTAATTATATGAGAATAGAATTGAGTACTCAATTGAGTATAACTGAGGTTAGGTTTAAATCCCCGAATGTATACAGCTTGCTGTCTACATTAAAATGTATGTCATTATATTTTTTGAAGTTTTGAAGGGTGTAAATTCTTTATTTATTTTTTTACCAAAAACTATTTCATGTCTTTCATAATATATAAAGTCTCAATGCAGGTCCGAACAAATTAAAATAAAATATTATACATGGTGATTAGAATACACTCTTGACACCCTTTTAAGAGCATATAGGGTGACTTGATTTGCTTGAGTCTAATCTATTTATCATTTAAAGGTTTTTTTTTAGAGTTTTGGATAACTTTTTAGGTTTAAACAATTTTTGAATAACCTTAAACTACATATTTAACTAAATAGATAGACTTTGTTAGGTTTGGATTACATATCTTAAATCTAATCTATGAAAGGTTTTTTTAACTTAATACTTGATAGGTTTAAAAGCACTTTTAAATGGCCTGACGTATTTAATTAAATAGGTTTTATTAAAAGTTCTTCATGTGACCTATTTGCTAAAGAGTTTAATTGATATATACTGTCAATGTAAAATATTTTTACACTGACCTATTTTCTAAAGTCAGTGTAAGACTGTAAGACTGACCGTGTATACTAATTAAACTCTTTTCTAGAAGGTGTGACATTATTTAGTTCTGACATAGGATGTGTCATAAATCTTTATTAAGCAATTTGAATTATTTTCATCTTTACTTGTTCAAATTTCTTTTCTGCACCCCAATAACTTTTCCCTGCACTTCCATAATCGTAGGATTTCTTTCTAATAAAAAAAAGAACGGAAGGAGACCTCTTATGGATACCTCTTCTCTAAGCTTTGTCTTTAATCTACATCGGAGAGTACTCCGGCTTCCAAATCCTCAATTTGAACTCCTATAAAGGAACGCAACGAGACATTTACATCATAAGAAATGAACATGATTCAAAATTATGATTTTAAGTGATGACAAATCATCAACAAAGGGCAACATTACATTTCAAGTTGAGAACGACAACAGTTTTGCAACGAAGAAGATAAATGCAAATCTGAATTGGGAACAACAAAACAAACACAGACAACATGAACACAAACGCACGAAGAAGAAGAGAAAGCCACATAAGGACGAAGTTGTATGAAAAAGCAAACAAAGGTGCAGACGAGAGAGGAAGAAAAAAATATACATGGTAATTAAATTTTTACTATTTTTATTAAAGCATTTTTACCATTTTAAAAATTTATGAAGATGCAGGGAGAACTTCTCTTACTTGTGAAGCTGTCCAAAGCCTCTAATCATCTTAGCTAGGTTTTTATTTTTTATATTAAAGTAATTAAACTTATTAAGTAACAAATTTTATTATATTATTTATAACCAATTTGTTAGTGAGATGATGTAATTGAAAATTATGTGTACAAATGTTGTTGTAGATTATTTAAGAAGTTTTATTATTTTTAAAAAGTTAAAAAGAAATTTATTATTGCCTGAATTTAAAAAATTATCTTGAAAAGAATATAGACTTACATTTTATAAAACATAATATATAGAGTGATCAATTTGTTTAAAAAAAAAGTGATTATGAAAAAAATGCTTATTAAAAAAAATTTAAAAATAGATATAATTTACTTTAAAAATAGAAAAATATTTTAAAAATAATTTAAATAACACATAAAAAATACAACTCAGGATATTTAAATAAAAAAAATACTGAAAAAAATACTTATGATTGGCTCTTAATCTATAAAAATATTTAGATGAAAATAGTGATAGAATCACATGTTGAATACACCAAACGCGTAAATTAATTAATACAGATTGTCCTTATTACTATTTTCAAATTCAAATTTTAATAGAGGATATTTCTAATTAAAAAATTATGAGTTGAATTGATAATTAAAATTAATTTGATTCGAACAAATTTAACAATATAATTAACAATTTGATTGATATGCACGTGTAATACATTTAATCACAACTTTTGTAAGTTTATTAACTTTATTAATTAATAATTTAAGAATCATATAAATTAGAAGATATAATTAAATATCATTGTAATATTTTTTTAGTGTATATTAATTAAATTTTATAATTAAATCTAAAGAATTAGCAAATGATCCGGAATTTTTCAAATAATTTGTTACTTGGAGTTAGTTGTAGAGTTAATAATTTTTTAAACTCATTTGATTTATAGAAAAATAAAAGAAACATAAAAGATATTATTTCATGCATGTAAAACTGTAAAAAATGTAAGACATAAAATACTGTTTAGACAATTTTTAATTTTTATAATACTATTGATTATTTTTTATTTTTTAACTCAAATAATTGAAGGTTTTAAAAGAGAACTAGAAATATGGTACTAATATTATAATAAAAATTTTACTTTTAGAAAACATTAATTTTGGTATTCATAGTATTATTTTTTTAAAAAAAATTAAAAGCATAGAAGAAAATGTTTACAAAAGAAATAGAAATGAAAGTCATATTAAAACTTAAAAGTACTAAGCTATTTTAAAATACTTATTTTTAAAATTATTTATGTTTATGATGCTTTTAATATATTAATAATACTTATAGTTTTTATAATTGTCAAAATTTATAGCTAACTTATAAAACTTTAGCTAATAATTTTTAAGTTAAAAAAAGAGAAAAATAATACATGGTAGAAAATATCATTAAATATTTCCTATTAACTTTTAAGAGATAAATGATTATTAATAAAAAATTAACGAAAGAAAAATGGGTAAACAATAAAAATAAAGAAGAGCATAAAAGAAAAAAGAAAAAATAAACTATAAACAACATCTAATACATTAAAAAGAAAGAGGAATTTCTTTTTCAATTTAAATTTTTAAAAAACATGTTAAATTTAATTAAGATACACTAAAAATTGTATTTTTTTTTATTTTATAGTACTTATCTTAAAAATATATTATTATCTATGATAAATATGTTGAGTTTTATAATAATTATTTTAAAAATTATAATTAGATACCAATTTTAATTTATTAACAATGTTAAAATACAAAGTTAATATATGAACACTAAAATGTTCTTTTTATAATTTTGTTTATATTTTCAATGTATCAGAGTATTTTCTTTAACCAACAATAATCTTTTATTAAATTAAACTTAAATACTACAAAATTTAAAATAATTTATATTCACTATTCAACAAGCAACTTTCCTAGTTTATACTAGAACCATTATACCGAGAGTGTGAAGTATCCTATAAATATGAAATTTTTTAAGTTTTTTTTAATCTTAAATTTAAATAATCTGCGAATTTAGTCCAAAACTGAAAGCATGACTACTCTAAAATTAATATATTGATTAAAATATGAATCTAAAATAATCTTATATTAGATAACTTAATTTTTTCATGATTATATTATCTATTAATGGTTAACACTTTTGATGTTAAACAAAATTTACATAATTTATAAAATTGAAAAATTAAATATTTCTATTTGAAATATAAAAGAAAATTATATATTAAAAAAAAAAAGAACAAATCTATCTATTTTAAAATTTTAAATTAGAAAAATGAAAATTAAAAATTTTGAAAGATGTGAAAATAAAAATTATATTTAAATAATTTTATAAATAAAAAGAATAATACTATATTTTCGTAAAAATTTTCTTAATTGTCACGAAGAAAATTATAAATAAAAATAAATATATTCAATGTATAAAAATATTAAATATATAATAAAATAAATAAAAATAAATTAATATCTATGCATTAAAGTATACTATAAATGAATAAAAAATCATAATTAATATGATTTGAACATATTGTTTACAAAAAAAACCACTTATAAACAGTTTTACTTCTTTAGCGTTTAATTACAACCTTTATTATTTGTATCACTTTTATAAATAATTATTTTAAAAATTATTTAATAATTATATAAAATTATTAAATACAGTCAATATAAACTATTTTTTTAATATTACTGGAGAAGAAGATAGAATTATTAAAAAGAAACTGGGAATAATTTGAAGCAGCAGCATACAAAAAAGTCAAAGCAACACGAACACTGGAAGAAGGCACGTAGAAGAAAAGAACAACATAAAATAATAAAAGAGAGAGAGAGAGAGTTGATTTTCTTTCATATATTAGTGTCTTCCTTTCCCTTTGTTGCGCACCAGAAACAACCATTAACACCGACCTCATTCACATTCCCAGCTACCACGCTCTCTGTTTCTCTTTCCTTTTTGTTTTTCCCTTCTCTGTCTCACAAAGTTAAGAAAAAAGGTGCCACGTCACTATCACTGTTTCTTCTCCACCAAATCCAAAAGCAAAGTTTCCAATTTTCCTTCACATCATAAATACACGCACACCCCATTGAGTTCAGATTCTGTTCCCTCTTGTTGGATTTTGTTGAGAGCCTCCATTCTGAGGATTTGATTTCGGAGAGAGATGGGGAATTCATTTGGGTGCTCTGCCTCCGGCGAGAGGTTGGTGTCTGCGGCGAGGGACGGTGATTTGATTGAGGCCAAGATGCTTCTAGAATGCAACCCTTGTCTTGCAAAGTACTCCACTTTTGGCGGTCTCAATTCCCCTCTTCATTTTGCAGCTTCCAAGGGCCATAACGAGGTTTCAATTATCAATCTTAAACACCCCGTTTTTTGTTTTTCTCATTTTCATCTTTCAAAGTTTTGTTTTTACCGTTTTCGTCGACACCCTTTTGATTCTCGTAGTTTCCTGTGTCTTTGTTTTTTTTTTCTTTTAAATTTTATCTGGGTTTCTGTTAGATTGTAGCATTGTTGCTTGAAAATGGAGCGGATGTGAATTCCAGAAATTATTGTGGGCAGGTACGGTTTCAGTTTTATTGTTGTTTTTATTTTTTTAAGGCGTGTTTAGTATGGCAGGTTCGTTTTGAGTCTGGATTTATTTTTGTGGATGTTGGTTTTGAGTAATAAATTTACACCATTTGATTGCAAATGTGTGGTGAATTTTGTTGAATTTCGAAGCTGGGCAATTACGTTATATCTTAGGAATTGAAAATTGGATTTTTTTTTTCCCGATGTTTGAGCATTATTCTATTCTATGTGGGTGGCATAGCTGGCGTTGCATTGTGATTATTCACAAATCAGTGGATCCGGTGCCTGTTCAATAGGTGTCACATGATAATGTGAAAGATTTGGACAATTGTGTTTGGATGTATGTTGCTTTCCTTTTTTATGCATGTCTATCATGCACTCATACGGAATATGGTTTACTAAATGATATTTTGGTTTGCTTTGATCCTTGATTTGAAGACTGCTTTGATGCAAGCTTGTAGATATGGTCATTGGGAAGTTGTACAGAACCTTCTGCTCTTTAGATGCAATGTAAGTATGAATTCGCAATTTTATACACTGTCTTTTAGTTATATTTGAACTGTCGTATGAACTATGGAGGCCATAAGTTACGGGGCTGGTTTGTTGAAAGTCGAAACTATGTGTTACATGGGAAGAGAATTGTTGGTCTTCAAGTGTATCTTTCTGTTTAGATGATTAAAGTTTCTTTTAGAATAACTAGACTGTAGCCAATTTGATTATTGATAACAGGTTATGAAAGCTGATTATCTCAGTGGTAGGACAGCTCTTCACTTTGCAGCCATAAATGGGCATGCAAGATGCATTAGGCTTGTCGTGGCTGATTTTGTTCCAAGTGCTCCTATCGAAGCTTTACATGCTCACATAGATGCTGGAGGTGATGGATCAAATGTGAAAAACAAAAATGAACAAAGGTGTGCCTTTCCTTTTCATTATGTAATTTTGGTAAAACGGTATACCAGTGCGATGAATTTCATTTGTGATGTTTTATATTTGGTTGAATGACGAAGATATTTTCACCATTGGTGACATGGTTGTACTAAAATGTTTATATTAATGCCATCATATAATTTATCTTTTGTATTCTCACTTGATTTTTTTCTACAGTTTCATGCATATACATTTACCCATTTAGTCACTGCATAGTATACTGATTATGTATTAGATAAAAATATTAATTGTGAGAACTATGCTTAACTTTCTGTGTAGATTATGACATTGAGCAAGGGTGTAAATGGGTATGGGTTGGTTTGAGAACCAGGTTAATCTGACCTGTTTTCTTTACGTCATTTGGGTAATTGGATCCATTCATATTGTAATCACCCAGTCTTACCTTATTTGGTTTGGGATTTGGGTTGAGTTTTCAAATCAATAGTAAACCAACCTGGACTGGACATCTCCACACAAGATTTTTCAACAATCAACTTCCTATTACACAACTTAAACCATGACAAAATTTGCAGTTTTTATTTTTAGCTTTGCTTTCTGCAATTCCCACTCCTCAATTCTAAACCCTGCATTACTACACACACAGTGATGACACCAGAGCTGCTAGAGGTTTACACAGCAGTAGCAATTCTGATGGGTTTGCACAACAGGAGAGACATCAGATCTATGGGCTCACCATTCACCACCAGCTGATTCACCCTTTTTCACTTCTGATGCACACACATCCTAATCATGTTGGTGTTGTTAGGGAATAGGGGTTTCTTTATCCCTTCTGCTGCTGGCAACAAATTCAGTCTTCTGCCATGGCTGTTGTGCGAAGAACAAGGGATTTTAGGAGGAAAGAGGAATTATTTTGTTGTGTATCTCAATCCTTGACATAAACCAACCTAATAGAGATTGGGTTGGTTTGGTTTTGGTTGCCTACAAATATCAAAGAACCTGTCCCAACCCGTCCCACCCAATTACAGCCCTGACATTGAATTTTGCTTTTAGTTTTGTTGATAATAAGAATTTGAGACACGACTATCCTTCAAATCTGCAATTTTTGTATGTCATCTTCTTGCTATTTATTTACTTTATTCCAGTGCAGTGCGCTTTCGAAGTTTGTAAACAAAACAGCTGATGCTGGTATTACTGCCCTTCATATGGCTGCTTTAAATGGGTACTTTGATTGTGTACAACTGCTACTTGATCTTAATGCAAATGTGTCAGCTGCGACATTTCATTATGGAACATCGATGGATTTAATTGGTAATCTTTTGTTTAATTTTCTGACAAATCTATGGTTGTTTCTTAAATTAAAATTTGCTGATGTGCATTAATATAGGGGCTGGAAGCACTCCATTGCATTATGCTGCTTGTGGAGGCAATTTAAAATGCTGTCAGGCAAGAATTTCTTCCAACTTTGATGTGAAAAGTCCATTTAGTCTTTTGTTTTTGAATATGCCCTGAAGCCATCTTATTTTTTCAGATCCTCCTTGCACGAGGTGCCAGTCGGATGGCTTTGAATTGCAATGGGTAATATACTGAAAATGGAAACTTTAGTGCAAACTTTCGCAAGCCTATAATATAAATGATTAAATGATGTGAATTAAAATTTTTGTCCTCCAGATGGCTTCCGCTTGATGTTGCTAGGATGTGGGGACGTCATTGGCTTGAACCTTTGTTGACACCCACTTCTGATGCCACAATATCATCATTCCCTTCTTCAAATTATTTGTCTTTGCCTCTTATGAGTGTGCTCAACATTGCCAGGTAATTCAGCAGTCAATATATCTAGATAGTAGATAATGAAAATGATAAACAACAACAAGGACAACTGCTCTGGAAAAATATTGGGGACTATAAATTGCATTAAAAGGGAAAGGAAACAACAAGAATTTTTGGAAGGTGTGGAAAGTAGATATCAATCTACCAAATTTTCTCATAACAAAGAAATAATGGATTATATACTACATGAAAGATTCAATTATGGACTTTGTCCATTCTCTAGATATGTTAAATGGGATGCTGAGATTTCATACTCTTGCCTATGTGTACCACATATATAAATATGCATTTTTTTATCTGTGCATGCCTAATGTTATGTCAACAAATAACACTTTAGGGAAATGACTGAGTTGCGTGAGTTAAATTTTAGACTGTTAGTGTAAAACATAAACAGTTTTACATTATCATCTAATCACAATCACACTCTATCATGTATGATAAATTTGTTGACTTTTATAATAATTATATTAAAAGTTATATTTATGGTGATTTATCATCAGTCAACAGTGTAAAACTATTTTCACAATTTATGATCATTAAATTCTAAATTACATAACATATTCACGTCAAATAAATCAATCCCAATTTTTGGTGATTCCAAACAAAACCTAATAGTTAATCTTCCTATATGATTGCAATAACCAGAGTGGTGTGTGAGGATATTTATCTTAGTTATCATTAAACTATGTCAATTGTTTGTATATTAGTTTTTGGATCTTTTTGCACTGTATATCAGTTTTTTTGTCTGTATATATTTGCATCAACATAATTTCATTCTTCTTTTTATTTCTTTTAATGAAATATTTAGTCCAAAAAATGAAATATTTTATTCCAAGTCATAACATGCTAATTCCCCGTATCATTTCATGCTTTCTATCTAAAATTTGTTTGCGCAGTATGTTACAACAGTACTAACATTGGGCTTTACTTTCTCTCTTCTATATTCCCTTCATCATATACTGGTAATAGTAATAATAACAATAAATATTAGGGTCAAGTCCTTCTTGAGGATTCTAGTCACAAACCCTAGATTGCTATTTTGAAGTTTGAACCTAGAGTTCCGGCCTTGGCAGTGGTGTTGGTTGGCTTCTAACAGAAAACAGTTGCAAATTTCTCATGATATGATTGCTCATACGAGCTAAATTGAATGTATTAAATATGCATCACTTCTTTCAGTGGTCTCTATTGCAATGTAGTCATAATATTATGTTTATCATATACATCAAATGATTCTTGGATAGAGGTTAATCATAATGTGACAAGTGAAACAGATTGTTATGTTTGTCTGGTAGCTAACTTACTCTTCTATGATATAGAAGTGATTTACTGTATATTTTCAATAGAAGTTATAGAGCATGTTAGTTGTTCATGATATAGAGCATGTTAGAAAAACTTGTATTCATTGAAGAATATTTATTTTACACTAGAAGGTGGGGCTAAACCCATTTTCATTGTGGCTACTCCCATTTGTTTCGTGTGGAATGAAACGTAAAGATTCATGCCTGTTGTGTGATTCTGAAAGAACACGTAATAATACCAAAAGAAATGAAGTTATCAACCCTTGAAAGAGAAGGAGAAAGAGTGAACTACTTTCTTGCCCATTTTGTGCTTTCCTAATGTATCAACCTAGAATTAAATGTTAAAATATGTCCCTGTTGCTTACTCCTGATGCAATAACAAGACTGACTTGAATAACTGCAGAGAGTGTGGATTGCAATCAACTACAACCTCTAATGAAGTTGATGTTTGTGCTGTCTGTCTGGAGAGATCATGTTCGGTGGCTGCAGAAGGTACTGAATTCAATCTTTTGGATATCTGTTTAAATTATATATGCATGCTTCTCTGTAGTGCAAGAGGATATTTTATGAACTGCATTTCATTTCTAAAGTAGTGAAGGAAATCAATGTAAGATTTCCTGAGCAAACGAAATTTGCTCAGACATACTATTCTATGAATTAATCCCATGTTTTCTTTTGAGAATACTATATTTATAACTTTCTTTTCTTTATGCCTTCCTGTTTTACGATATTAGATGGTGTTTGGATTGTCAAAAGTTCTTGATACCATGTTAGAATTCATGGTGCAATGAAAATTGAGAGAAATTGAAATTCTGTGTTGTTATTCAAATAAGAGAATGCTAGGGTACTAGTATTTATACTGATGTAATGCAGTTGCAGTCAGTTATGATTGATATGACTGCTAACAACACCCATCTTTAAAAGACTAACAACTGAGACATGCTGACCCCTGTACTGGCCTACTCAGAAAATGCTGGCCAACCTAAATAAGAAAAAACACAAAATTTTGATTATTGTTTTCTCAGTAACTATTTTAAAAATTATTTCCAAAATATTGGGTTTTGAAAAATATAAAGCAGAAACGTCTAAAACATGTTTTCTTATAGCTTTTATAAATGGTGGCACAAATGTAAGTAACATATTCATTAATGTGATGTCAACTTTGTAATAAACTCATCATTTGAATACAAGTAACATAGATGCCAAAAAAAGGATAGATAAAAAACTCACCAGGTTTAAAAACCTGAAAAGTTCTACCAAACCATTGTTTTGTTCATTCAGTTTTCAGAAACTGTTCTTAAAGTTTTTCAAAACAGCTTCAAAAACAAATTTTAACGACTGAAAAAAACCAAATCAAACAAGACCGAATTCATTTGTGAAAGACTTGCAGAGTGCTTGACATTTGAGTTTACTGGTGGATGCTTTCATATTGTAACTGATTTTAAGCATTTCTCCATGCAGGATGTGGACATGAGCTTTGTGTAAGATGTGCACTCTATCTTTGCTCAACAAGCAATGTTTTTTCTGAAGCATCTGGACCTCCTGGCTCTATCCCTTGTCCCCTTTGCAGACATGGAATTGTCTCTTTTGTCAAGTTACCAGGTTCCCAAACAAAAGAAAATAAATTGCATATGTCTCTCAGCCTCTGTACCCCATGCATGCTACATCCACGTGACGTAGATCAACCGTCTTTTTCTCATACCCCTGAAATTCGAAGGAACCGTGTAGCTTCTGTTCCATCAGAGATGCTATGCCCCGTCACTTGCACTCCATTTCCATCAGTTGCAATTCCTCTGTGTACTTGCAATGATGGTCCTTGTCCATCATTTGAACCCCGCGAAGCAGAACCACAAGATAATTCGCCACGTCACTCCCAAGCATCCATTATGGATCAGGATAAAATGGAAGGTCCAAGGCTGGAGAAAACAACATGCTCAAACATGTTTTGGGGTAGAAGAAGTTGCAGCAGGGAGCATCAATGCAATTCAGAAATAAATGCTTAACCCAATAGGTTGGTGCATGACCATTCTATTTTGTGGATACTTCATACAATCGTAGATCAAGAAAGGGGCCTATAGTTTTATCTTATTGACCAGCCTCATATGGTGAAATACTGTGGATGCATGTGAGGGCATTTCAGCATCACCACCATTTTAGTTCCCAGTTATCATATTTAGAGAGCACTGGTAAAATTAGAATGAGCTGGTTGTTATCGCAATTGGATTTCGTTTTTATCATAGAAAACCAAGTGTTCTTTCAAAAGGAGATTATGAGAGAACAAGGAAAAATAGCTGTTCTGTTTTGGCTTGTGTCTGATAGGGATTAGAGGGTTCTGTGTAGTATATTTTGTTTGTCATTTATTTTATAGGTTTACATGGAACAACTTTGAGTACAGTAACAGGCACGTTACTATATTTGCATTACCTTTTTCGTGAACTGGACAATGTTTCTCTAATCAAGCATCAACACTAAATGTCATGCTGAAGTACTTGTTCAACAAAGTTGTCCCTGCATTTGTTTCTGTTAAGAACGCTTTTATGAGAATTGTTTGTGACTTAGTTACAGTTTATTTGTAATTGAAAGAAATAAGGTCAAATTATTTTTATATAAATTAAAAGTTACTTTCACAATATATTATGAAGAATTTCTTTTAATGAACTAAAAATTAACTTATAAATTTAATAAGTCATTTTCATAATATTTTTAATACTTGTACAAGTACTTATAATAAGTCTTCAGTGTTCAATTTGAAGAAAATTATTATAAACACTTATAGGAAAATAAAATGATTTTTGTTAATTAAGATAAATTAGTTTAGAAAAGAAAGTAAAAGGAAAAAGAATAGAAAATCGGGTGATTGTCTAGATTATTTGATAGGAGAGAAAATGAATGGAGAACAAAAATCTTTAATAAAATGTATGAAATAACATAAATATCTTTAGCAAAAAATGAGATTTGAAATGAATAAGAATATTTGTATCTCTTACAACTACAAAAGCTTTATTCTTCACTTTTTTTCTAATTTAGAATGAAATAATTTTTAAGTGGGATTTATATTTTTTTTTTCTTTTCTCTTCATACTGTTTTAAGGCCTTTTCTCTTCATGCTTCGTCATAGCCGAATGCAGGAAAGATTTCAAATTATGATGTTTTCTTTACCATCAAAATCATTCTTGTTTTCAATTCAACCAAGGAAATAGTTGGAGAAATTAAATAAAAAACATTTTCTAAAAAGTAAGTGTATAAATAAACTTTTTTAAAATCACGTTAAAGTCGTTAATAATTAGCTTTTGTTATAGGGAATTTTTTTTCTACTTCCTCTTTCTTAAACCTATCTCCACATGTTAAGTGTATAAATCAATTTTACTAACAGAAAAAGCTTAATTTAGTTTTTTTCCTACAAATACTCGTAAACAGATTTACCTAAAAATATCTTTATACAATAGATGTTAACTAAGTCACTTAATAGAACTTTGTTTTTAGATCAAGTTGATTTTGCTTGTTCCTTCGAGTAACGTTGCTTTCAAAACGTGATATCACGGGAAAATTTGTTGCTGTATGGCTACTACTCTACATGTTATTATTATCCTAAAGGTCCCACTAAAACGAGTTAATAAGTCAATGATGTGAATGAAAATGCATACAAGAAAAATTCTCTGGGATTGGAAGAGTTTTGCTCTTTCAGTCACATCCAACTAATGACATGTTGCCACGTTTGAAGTGTGCATCCATAGAGAATGAGACACGCACCTTTTCTTTATAAGGCCAATTATTGTTTTGTTTGCTGTGTTGTGTGTCTTGTTTCTTACCAAGCTTCTGTTTTTTCCATAGTTTTGCATAGAATATGCATAACCAAAGGCACACTTTTCAGAGAATGCGTGGAAGCGTGGGACGCTACCAAATAATTGAACAATGATATTCATGCTTCATTTCTGGTTAAGTTCTTCATATTAATGTATACTTACAAGTAATTAAAAAAAATTGTAATGTGTTATATTAATAGTTAAGATGTTTCTTAGTAACAAAAACAATTACTTCTTAAAACAAAGAAATTATACAGTGTGGTGAAACACATTATAAGTGAACACAAATTCAATCGTAATTAAAAAAGGACCTTTTAAGTTGTGATATAGAATCCCATAAATATCTTTTGGTTTTTTCAAAAGAAAAAACGCAATAGTACTTGAAAACACACGAGTTAAAGTCAAACTAAACATGTTTTAAAGTTTAAACTTCATCATTGTCAGCAATAGAAATAGATTATTGTTGTACTTAAGACAACATATTTTTGCTCCTTTCTTTATAGTTTGGTGTCCAAAATTTTTTAATTTCATTTGGAAGAAATGACATCCCTTAAATTTTAATCCTACACTATTTAACTTCATCATTGTCTGCAAAATAGATTATTGTTGTTTAATGAACTATAAATTTAAGGGGTAGACAATTTTTTGTACTCTAATAAATGGTATGTGAAGAGCTTGCTCTTTGCCATTTATGCTTTAATTAGATACACTGATCGCCTTAAAAATATCCGTCTCATAGATACATATGCATATGGTATCACTACTCGTTTGAAAGGTGAAGAAATTGAAATGACAGAGGTAGAACGAAACAGTTTTGCAAATATCATGTTCTTCTTCTCACCATATCAGCACACCATTACACTCCAAGCACTTACTAGAAATCCACACAGCCCTTTCCTATCACAAATCATAGATCCTTAAAAAAAATATAAAACTTGTTTTGGTCCCCAACTTCTCATAAGCTATAATAGCTATAAGCACAAAATATAACATGAGTATATACTACGTGCCTTTTAAAACACCACCTACCTCACAACTTCTATTATTCCAAAAGAAAATGGAAAAAGGAAAAGCTGAAGACGGGAAGAGATTTCATCAGAAACACCTATCCTTATTATTCAACCATTCCAAACCCTAAGACAACCAAAGGAAACAAATCTCATAATGAGATAATTAAGGTTGAAAAAGGTAATTTTATTTACTGCAATCCTTTTTGCTTCTTCTTCAGAAATCACCTCCTTCTTGCAGCAGTCTCTCTTTGAGCATTGAAGTAAACTGCAGCAACTGGCAGGCCAAGGCCATTCTCTTCTGAGAACTTTCTTGTGTTGAAATGGTCTCTTGAAGATGGAGGCCTCACTGTTTGTCTTCCCCTCTGCTTGAACAAGATGAACACATATCTGTGAATTCCTATTACTGGCTTTGGACTCTCATAGCCCACAATCTCTTTCCCTACAAGAATATTAGTTCCCTTCGTTAAATTCTTAATAGCCAGTTGATAATTTTTTACAAGCATCTCTAAAAGTGATATTCTTTTTTTTGCATTAAACTTGATATCTATATTCTATAGTTGTAAAAGTATATCTAAGAATAAACCTTACCCTTAGATTAAGAGATATAAAAGAACAATATGGAAGGGAGAGACTAACCAAAAGAGACATCGGTGGTGCCAGGGATATCTGTAACGATCCTGGAAAATAGGCATAAGTTATAAGGAAATTGATAGTACAAAGAATGTAGACAATAAAGAGTTTGATTATACAAACCAGTGGAGATGTTCCCTTAGATATGGATCACTAGGACTTGGAGCATCTGGGTCTGTCATGATCTAAAAGGTTCCATTTGGAAATTGAGGATTGGAGTGGACATATATACCTAGTGTTAGTACTAGTAGAGCATATAAGTTCAAAATATAGGTAGGGTGAATGAGTAATTAACTTACCAAAGTATAAGCAGCCCTCATGTCATCACCACCAATCTCAACGCGTGGCTTGGCCATAATAGTAGAAGGCATTAACTCATGACCATTGGCAACTTGCTTGGTGGAATATGTCACATTCATTCTTACACTTGGGCTGAAAATGTCAACCACTTCTCCTATCACTCCCCCCACAGAAAGTGGTTCCATGAGCCTAGACATTATAATTGCAAGAAGGGAGGTATTTTGATGAGGAAAATATACTCTAAAACTTTGTGTATGAATGAGGGATTTTCAAGGCATGCATTTATAGGCGCCAAAAGGATTTAGAATGGAAGATCATGAGCTTGGCTTGGATCAGAAGCATAAAGAGAGATTCCATACATGCTTCTCTATTGTGGGAAAGTACTTCCGTTTCAAGTAAGCAAATTGGGTTCTTCAAAATTGTTAGGGGATCACGCTAGAGAGAAATGATCATATGCTACATTTATTTATCCTAAGTGATCACTCTCTTAAGCTTCTGGCTGTATTGTGTATATAATTTTTTTTGTCTGATTAACAGTAGAATCTATATGTCCTTCTTGTATTGGATAAATGAGAAAGAAGAATATGTACTATTTGTCCCACTACTTTATAATATTTGGCGAATGAGATTCAACCCACATTTATTATATCAATGAAAAAGAAATATTATCATGTTTTGGACTTGTTTTTAAAATTAAGTGTAGAAGCAAAATCTAGCTAACTGATCTAAAAGTGTAAAAACAAAGATCTAATTAATTTCAAACCGAAGTCATTTTCAGTTGAGACCCATTTGCCTTCGAGCAATGATTTTTTGTGACAACATTAAGACAACATCTGTGGTCCTTCTTTATTTATGTCAAGCCATTTTGAAATACTTTATATAAAAAAAATAAAAAATTTAAATGATATATACAATTTAATTACAAATTATTATATATTAATTTTTATAATAATTTCTTTAAAAATTATATCTATCATTATTTATGAAAGTGAATGGGTCTTTTTAATATAAGAGTTAGATGAATAAATCAAGCTACGTACTACATAATTATATATGGATGACCTAGATTTAATGAATAACATAAAAATCATGTAATTTTTGAAAAAACTCAAATGATTTAAGGTGTTTGACAACTAATTTGATCTATATTGAACAGAATTTCATATTCCAATGCATGAACATAGAAGTTGCTGACATAGTTGAATATGAATTAGTTAAACTTATCTAATATCCACACATACACTTAGTGTGTTTTAATTTTAACCATTTAAGATAATATCTAATGGTAAACATATATTCATTTACTTTCATAATAAAACCCTCTCGGTACGAGTCTCTCTATATTTTGGGGAAGTTTCTCTATACAATGTAATATAATATTTAGAACTTGACTCTTTGTTTACAATAATTTAGAACGTGGTTTCTAAATAATAAATATCTTTTTTCTTTCATTTTATCAATCTATATACCTTCCAAAACACAAATGATTTGTTTTGATGAAGTGAAACTGTGAGAAAAAAAATACATATTAAGATATATTTTTCTTTGTTTGGTTTAAGAAATAAAAAGAAAGTTAACTTTATCAAATTTTAAAAAATTTCTTTCCACTTTTCTTTCAATTTATTAAAAACACCTTTTCACCACCAAATGTAGACGAATTGATGTATAATTGTTCTAACTTGAAGTTTAATTAGCCGACTTGAACAATATTATTTATAGTAGAGGTTATATTAGGTCTATATAAAAAAAATTAAAACTTTTATTTTATCCTACATTTTATTTCCATTTAACCAAAGATAAGAGAAAGAAAATTAAGAAAAAATAATGCAACAGGGGCATACAAAACCCCCCTTACAATTTACAAATTACATTGCAAATATAGTAAAGTGAACATGCTCTAATACCTTGTTAGGCAGGCAGGCATGACATGACATGACTCTATAGTAAAGTCAATAGTTATTACGGCTAGAAAGTGTTCTAATTGCATGCAATTAATTGCAAAGTATTGTAGGTAATAAAAATCCGCGTAGCCTTTGCTTTTGGCACCAAAATCACGTTATGATCGACTTTGGGTTTGGTATGCTTGTTTCCATTTTCAAATTTTACTGCGCCGTGGTTCGACTCATATTCAGAGACATGGAAAAATGGACGTTATACATACACTGGTGCCTACCTTCCACGTTAATGCGACCTGTGAAGACGCAATTTCAAATAAAGTAAGTGTTAGTCAAACATCTTTCAGAAAAAATAGTGTTAGTAAAAATTAAAACACTCTGCAATTCTACTCTTCATCAAATACTTGTATCTAATATTTGTATAATTGAGCCTTTAATGCCCTTCTCAAAAATGAGAATATATGTAAAATGCAGTCTCATGCTCAAATTAGACAACATTTGGCCTAAAACAATTAACAGTATTTTTGTGTATATTATATTCTATTTACCTCAATATTTGTTACCTATTTATAATAGTGTATTGGTTTTTTACCTGTTACACACTTGCTAATCACTTAAAAATTAAGTAATACGACTTTAAACTCATCTTTAAATTATAATAATTAAGATTAAACTAATTAATTCTATTAGGACCAAACATTGAACATTCTTATGGTTGGTCAACCATCCTAAGATAATGTACTTGATGAGTATAAAACACTTACTAGAAACGAACACCTGTTACTCGTAGAATTAAATTCCAAAAATAATTCAACGTTAAATAAGGCATGGTCATCAAAAGTTCTTTTGCAAATCTTGTGTCGAGTAAATATACACACCGAATATAATCTCTTTAACTTGAACTAAAAATATAGATATTTTTGTGGACTTTAAAGGCTTAAACATACAATCAATTTTTTAGCAAATATTTTGGTTACTTTTTCAAAGTTAATTCTACTTCACACTTTGGAGAATGTCAACACAACACTCTTTTAAAATAATTGATCGAAATGTTTTGAAAAACAAAATTTTATAAATTTCTATTTGTCATTAATTTTATAATTTTTAATAAATTTAAACTTATATTAACACCTTAAAAAAAAAAAAAGAGTGTGTAGGGTCATAACACTACCCCGGATGTTTGGCCAGTCACATGAATGTTTGGTGTTAGGCCCTGATAAGGTTAACTAATCTAATCCTAATTATTAGGCATAAGAAGAGTTTAAGATCGTATTACTTAATTTTTGACTAATTAGGCAAGAATCAACAGGTAAAAACTCAATCTACCACTATAAATAGGTAACGAATATCGAAGTAAATTGGATATAATATATATAAAAATACTGTTCATTGCTCTAGGCCAAATATTGCCTAACCTAAGTGTTGGAGTACATTTTGCTGTTACTCGACCTCTTGAGAAGGACATTGAAGGTTTAACTATACCAAGATCTGAAGATGTAAATATCTCCTGAGGAAATACATGTACATTAATTAACATATATATATATATATATATATATATATATATATATATATATATATATATAAACATAAACTGATACTATAAATGTTTTATACTAATTATTTAACTTAACATTTGAAGTAATGATTGACTAATAGTATACAAATCTTTTTATTTACATTATGTTAAAATTAAATTCTTATTTTAATTATTTTTGTGTGAACAAAAGTGATAACTAAAGGCGTTACTAATCAACTAAATAAAATTAATTTTTCTTATTTTTAAGGCAAAATAAGCATATTATTATAAATAACAACATATTAAGTGTGACTAAATACATTAACATGGTCAAAACAAAAGATATAACTTCTTGTTATCAGTTATTCATACTTTTATGAGCTAGCTCCATGATCTTAAAAAAAATGGAGGTTTTTTGCCCTTTAAATAGGGAGAATGAGAAACAAGTTCTATTTACCTTTGCCTCTAGTGAAGACCATGACTTATACAAAATTGTATCAAATACACACTTTGCAAAAATTTGATTCTCTTTTTTATATAAGAAAATAATATTAATAATGAAAAACACTAAAGAGCACAAGGGATGTCTTCCGGTGTGAGTACAAAATTGTTCACAGATGACAAATTTGGTGAATATCCCCTCTTTTAAACCCAACCTTTTAAAACTCCATTTCATCGAATACAAGACGACAAATTCATAAGTCATTATGTAAAAGAGTATGTTGTTAAAATTTGATTCCTTTTAAAATTGACACTGTATTAATGTAGCCATGTTGATATATAGATGCAAGTCATACGCATACAAATAGGGTTTTTATTTCCTACAAGGATAGTAAGACATAAAATACTCAAAGTGTGAATGATATGTATCACAAATAAATTAGAGAGAGAGAAAGAGAGATAGGAAGAGTGAGTGTTGGGGGGATAGGACAAGATGGGATTTGAAAATCCATTCTCATAGGGGATCGTCAAAGGATCTCACTTCGTTTTATTTCTCGCATTTCTCAGAGAATTTTGATGAGAAGGCTCTGGGTAGAGTCTTTAGTCGATGGGGTGAGGTTGGTGAAATTTTTATTGAAGGCATCTTCAGAATGATGGGGTTTGGTTTAACTTTGTTTATTTCTTTGGTATGAAGAATCCTCGCCAGTTGGAGAAAGAATTAGACCAAGTATGTATTGGAAATTTAAAGTTGAGAGTTAACTTGCCATGGTTCCAACCAGGAATATATAAAAAAGGCAAATTCATGAATCAACATAGTTCCAAATCTCTAACTTTTCAATATTGGAAAGAATTTTATGTTAAGTCAGCATGTACTCCATAACAACAAGTTGAAGAAGCCAGCCTCTGACAATAGTAATCCATTAGAATTTAAATAAACGAATCATATGTTTGGCATATCGAGGAGTCTAATATGGAATGGCTTAGTTGTTGTGTTGTCGGGTATCTAAAGGATCCAAGAAAGTTTTCCACTGTGTGAGAAGGTTTTCATATGCAAGGTATGCTCTTTTTTAAGTTAAGTTCCTTGGGGGTGATATGATACTCTTATTCGGATTAGAGGAGGTGAACCTTAAGGATGTTCGGGACTCAAATGAGGAGTGGTGGAATGAAATGTTCAGGTCTATCCAAAGTTGGACGCCCGACCTCTGTCCCTATAGTAGGCTTGTATAGTAAGGTGTAGGGTTTTACTGATAACTATCTAAATTACTTGTTTTTACATAGGTACAGTAAAGTAGTTATCTTAATTCCTTCTTATTTAAGGCCTTGTTTTCCTTTATTTTTAGTTAAAATTAGAAATAATTAGGAATTTAGTTTTAGGTTTAGATTTATGTATATTTTACGCTTCTTTTCCTATTTTAGTTGTTGTGAGAAAGATTGTGAGAAAGATAAAAGAAATGACAATAGATTTGAGCTTATAGGTGTTGTGATAACTTCTAGGTGTCAAACGATCAAGATCTAAGTGCACAGTGTTGCCAGGCCGAGAGGAGGAAATTTTGTAATTATGAGCACCCAACGCCCTTTTGTAACCGCCCAACGCTGACTCAAGTATGGGCGCCTAGTTATGGCCACCCAGTGCTAGGTGCAAAAGTAGGGCTGATTTGTCTAAAGTGGCCCCCAACGCCCACATCTTCGCTGCCAGTGCCCATGAACAGATTTGGGATTATATATGAGTGTCTTTTGTTTTGAGAGGGGGGCTACACACTTTGTTGATGGAGGGTATGCTTCAGACACATCTTTGTCCATTCTCCACGTTTATCCATTCCAATAGTTAGGTTATTATTTAGTTAGGATTTGATGTAACTTTACCTGAACACTTATATATTTTTGTGTTTTTATCTAAGTTTATTATCTAATGTTGGTGCTCTTTACGTTATGCTTAATTTTCATATATTTCATGGCTTTTACTTATTGAATGAGCTTGAGAGATTTTGACTTGTAAAATGAGAAGAACTCCTAATGGGTTTTATTGTTCGAGAGAAAGTAAGACTCATTGGCCATCTTGAACTTCTTTTCTTAATGCGACTTGTTTGACTTTAGATTATGCACGAGAACGATATTCTAATACTCAAATAGCTTAGTTCCTTGCTTATGAGGGATCCAGGTTAGGGATATTTTTATGGGTGATGGGAACATGGGTAATAAACGAGGATTTTGAGTTCATTTATGTATTTGAGGGATGATTTAGTGAAATCAAACCCAACTGAATCTCATATGTGTAACCATCGTTTTTTATTTATTTCTGCTTTATTTACTTTATGTTTGTAATGTTAGTTAAATTTTCTTCCTTTCGTTGCTAAAAGTAAAAAGTCTCGACATTTGTGAGGTTTCATCAAGTTTTTAGGGGATCAATCCGATATTTATCGGTTACCACATACGACCAATACACTTGTCGGTTGTAGTGTACAAAACTTTGCACTCATCATTTACCTATACAGTTTTGGAATTTAGATGGATTTTCTAAATTGTTCTTGAATTGGGGACGTTGGTTGCAGTTCCTAAAGATTTCATTAATTTAACAAACCTGGAATCTGCAAGGTTTCTTGTTAAAAATTCAGTTCTAGAGCCTATTAATTGGTTTAAGGAAGTTATGATTAATGGAATTTTGGTGTCTCTATCAATGGTTGAAGATCCTTTGTATGCGATTAAGGTTCAATAAGCCAAATGTAAACATTACATTAAAGATGATTCAATTTCAAACTCAAAGGATAAGGATTATGTGAGCTTTGCTTTGCCTAAATTGGAAGTTGATTTAGATGTTTTAGGGAAGATGAATTAGAACAAAGAATTAATTGATTAATGAAAAATAGTAAAAGAACAAAAAAGGTGGAATTAGATGGTGTAAAGGGCAACTCAGGTGCAATAGGAGATGGAAAGTCAGTAGAAGTTTCTTTTATAGCAAATGTCATGTAATGAAAAGGCTATTAGTAATGAATATGGGAACTTGGTAGATTTAGGTGGCACTTCAATTACTGTGCCATATGGAAAGGAAGAGGAAATTATTGGTATTGAGCCTTAGGAAGTTGGAACCTATTTTTGGGCCTTTTAAATTTGAAATTTGGCAATTATGAGTTGGCTTCTTCCAAGAATACTGTTGGGTGCCTTTTGTAGAAATTGGGTTAAGGGGCCAAAATAAACTAATTGTCACAAGTTTGGTTGGGTAGGCATTGAATGATGTTTTTTTATTAAACAACATTAGTAAGCCTCTCCAGCAGCCCAATCGTTCTTTAGCAAGAACTAAGTCATCGAGATCGATTTAATAATTAGATTTCCCATTTAATTGATTAAATTAAGTAGGTAATCGATTATGAGGTTGTTTAATCGATTAAAACATTGATAACTGTTGTTTGATCAATTAAATAACTTCATAGCTCAATATCTAACTTAACTTTATACATCAATGAGATTTGGTAAGTTGTTGAAACTTTTTAGGGACCATCAATCTTACCCATGGTTGACTTAATTGATGCTTAAGATAAATCAAGATCAATGATATTCTAACATTTATAAATCAAGCTAAGAACTAACTACATGAATGCATGAAATGATTTATGCACAAACAAACTACTTAATCTAAAACATTCATCATCAAAATATAAACTCTATTATAATGTTTTCTATGTCTTCATTAAAGATTTGAGAGAATCTCCAACACAAGTTGCATTGGAGGCTTTCAAGAAGAACGCCAGCGACAAAAGCAGGAATCAACAATCCATGGCAGAATCTCAACTGGAAGAGCTGACTTTGGTCTCTCATCGACGTTCCCATTCATTCGTTGTGTTATCCACTGGCTGACTCGAATGATGTCGGTGTTGGAGGCTGCTTGTTAGCCATCTTGTTAGGCATTTCTGGGTCAAACTTTCATGCCTAATTGTTGGAAATTTTGATGAGGGGCAATGTGCACAAGCAATTTCAGACACTCTTTTGTTGTAAATGAACCAATTTGCCAAAATGAACCAAAAACAGTATCACATTTAATCTTTTGTTGTAAATCAGTATACCTTGTGTGGATGAGTTGTTATAAATGGTTGGGGTATACTTGTGTTCTGTTCTCATAATGTTTGGGTCATTTATGATAGTTGCTTGGAACTCCTAAGTCAAAAGGAAAAAAGATAAAGGACGTCCTTGATATAATTTGATTGACTACGTTGTGGAGTGTATGGATAACTAGGAATTCTATGGTATTTAAGGGCATATCTTTTTGTGTGGAAAAAGTGTGGCAAGATGGTTTACAAAGATTTTGGTTATGGACAAAAGGTTACTCTAAAAATGCCATTTGCCCCTTTTATGAGTGATTTGTTCATTTTCGGTATTATTTTAATAAGCTGTGATAGGAATTGGGAGTTTATTCTTAGATTTACATTTGTGTTTGAATAAATGGGAATGAAACTATTATATATTGGTTCTTTGCTGTGGCTATGTAAAATTTTACCTGTTTCAAAAAAAATAAAAAATGGAGAACATTTTGAATGTTCTAGTATTGTTACTGTATTTCTAATGAAATTTAAATTAAAGCATATAAATCATTTCAATAAAATTCTGAAAGCTTTAGGCATCTAGTCAATCAACCAAATTCTGTAATAGTATTAATTGTTAAATTGATATGTCAATTGTATGAGTGGAATCAATTTCTCCTAGATTCATGTCTGACAGATGGCCGGCTCAGATTAAAAGTGCTGCTATTGGTAAGATCCGATCAAAATTAGCCTGTTGAACCTTTTTCAACTAAATCAATTGTTTTTCAACGGGCTAATTATTCTATCTTAGGTTATTATATATTTTGCCAATTTCTAAAGAGTAAGAGGGAACAAATTAAGTATGATAATTTCAATTTTTTTGAACAGAAAATTTGATAATATTTTTCACTGGTTTGGTTACAGGTAGGGAAATAGTTTCATTATAGACGGTTAATTAACTTCAACTCCAAAATTTGGCTTTCGATCAATGAAAAAAAAAAACCAACATTGAGAAATTATTATATGTTTAAGACTATCATGTTATTCCTAGTCCTAATCAATAATAGTATTATTTATTTATTTAATTAGATGTGATTGACATAATTAATTTTATTTTTAAATGATTAAATTTATTACTAAATTACATGTCAAATAATTATTTGTCTAGCTCAAGCACCTTCTAACTCTAACTCTAATTCAACTCAACAACTAATTAACATTTGCCTTATGGTATTTAAAGATACCTCCCACACTTCAGTTACACATCATAACCTTATCATCTCTTCCCTTCTACAATTTCATAGTTGACTTGTATCCCTTTTGTAAGTATAAGTCTGTCCACCCGAGAGACATATACAATGTGATGATCTGAGACCATATATTAATTTGTTAGTATTATTACTTTAGTTTGAAAGTTAATTGGAGTTGGATTTAACTCTTATATTCAAACATATACAATATTTCATCTAGTTTATTTTCCGCTAGTTTGTCAGTTTCAATTAATTTATGACCTAGTTTTAGTGAGCATATCCTAATTACAAAAAAAAAAAAAGCCAATTTTTATGGATTCATGTGAAAAAAATATATTAAATATTGTGTTTGTATGCACACAACTCTTATTATATGACTGATAGTTAATTGTACATTAATATTGATATTTGATGAATACGGAATAAGCAAAAGAATATAGATGATGAAAAATACGATAGCTGTACGTGTAAGAATATTTTTACGTGTAGGTAATCTTAATTATATATTATATAATTTTATTTCCATAATCAGAGATATATGCTGTTTCTGAGATCATAGTATTAGAAGTAAAAAATAAATTATCACAAATTATTGTCAATTAGTATGTCATGTATATAACAAAATTCTTATGCTTTCTTCTAAAGCACACGGAACAACACGCAAAAAAGAAAAGGAATAAGCACAAAATGAAAAGAAACAAAAATTCATTGACCACTACAAATAGTTTATCATATTTTCTGCTTTCTTATTCCTAGTAATAATTTTTCATTGCATTGTTCTGTCTGTTTCCCAGACACATGAAATAAGTTTATCATCATCTTATATGGTATAGTTATAAGGATAAAAGAAAAGCAAAAGGACTATAAATACTCTTAGAGGATAGAGACAAAAAAAACTTCATATTTCAGTATTATCAAAAATAGAAAAATAAAATAAAATATCAAAAAACTTCTTTAAAGAAGGATAAAAAAGAATTTCGAATTTGCAATATAAATAAAAAATACAAAAAAAAAATATAAAAAACCTCAGAATCACCTAAAAATCGAGATGTACACTGACACCTTTCAAGATAGGAAATGGTATTAACAATACAAAGAATCTCAACCTCTCTAAAATCTTTATACTTATAATGAACTAATTAATCAAATTAATTAAGAGATTTATTAATATAACTACAAATTAATATTACTTCTAATAAAACTAAATAAAATAAATAAGATACCTGCAAAATAAAGACAAACCGTGATGGAGTTTCATATATACTGGCTATAATATACATATCATATATTCATTTTGAGAAAATTTATTATTTTTAACTTCTCATCTTTCCTGACTTGAATACTAGAGCCCTCTAGAAATAAGGACCATTTCGAAGAGTTGTAAACGGTAAATTTAAGTAAAAACATATTTTATATTCTTTCTCCTAAACTTATTAACATAAAGAACAAGGCATATTTATTCATCTATAGCAGCCATGCATTTACAAGTGTCCAATGCCCCTCTTTTCTTCGTCTTAAATTTTGGCTAATTATTCTAAGTGCCAAAAATATACCCTTTATTGTTTATTCCAGTACTTTAGTCCATCACATCAATTTTATTCTGCCCATCAAATCAATTTCTTGCTTATCCTATGATTTTTTTTTCCCATTAAAACCATAGAAGAATTTATATATAATAAATTGTGAAATATAGTTTATATTTTTTCCTTTTTAAGTCTCAATGGTGAAATAAAGGTAAAAATTTAAAACCATAGAAGAATTTATATATAATAAATTGTGAAATACAGTTTATATTTTTTCCTTTTTAAGTCTCAATGGTGAAATAAAGGTAAAAATATTTTTTATTTATATTTTTTACTGTTACTCTAATTTTTGTCGACAAATCACTTCTATGTTGACTTTATTACCTTTTTTATTTACCAATCATAAACATGTATAACCTAATGACGGACAAAATTATTTTACAAACTTATTTTATTTTCCACTTGTTTTCTAAATCAAACATTGTATAAGAGAAAAGACGAGATCATACACGGATGAACATGAATAATAAAAAGTAGAAAATTAAAATAACTTCAGGATGCAAATTTATTTTCATCAAACAAGTTATTTATCAAGAATAGAAAATAAATTTTAGAAAGAGAATAAAATGAGCTTTCCAAGTCCTCACCATTCCCTTTGACGGCCTTTTGTTGGCCGATATTGAAAGAATGACAGCCTTTTGTCCTTTGTAGTCTTCTCACTTTATGAGAGCATAATGGACAATGAGGATTTGAAGAGTGCAAAATGAAAAGGAATTAACCTCTCCACACTTGACACGTAGTGTCACACTTCAGAGTACCTGTGTCTGCTAAAAAGCATTCGAAATGGAAATTCAACATGGTAAGCAACACCGTATGCATGTATCCAAATTAAGGATTTAAATCATCCTACCATTTTTTATATCACTTTCTCTTTCACAAATAATATGAGATAACACATATATAAGTTATTATGTGTAAATTTTTTTAATTCATAAAATATTTTTAATTAACATAACAACTTAATTATATCATTATATAATTGATGTGTAATAATGACCTAAATTACCTATTTTTATATAAATAAAATAGAACAGTTATTAAAATATTTATTTTCACTTAAAATTAGAATTTTGTAGAAATTTAGGTTTAGAATTTAGTTTATGCATATTTTATGTTTATTTTCTTGTTTTCAGTTGTTTTGAGTTAGGTTTTGAGAAAGATCGAAGAAGTGGGAAAAATCTACAAATTTAGATGTGTATTTAATGCTCGAGCGCCCAATGGTTGTGTTGCGGGCGCCCAACGCCCATCAACGAGAGTGTCTACGTCTAACGAACAAGCACCCAAAGCCCATTTGCCCCGTCGCCCAACTCCCATAAAACTTAGGCCCTAAGTTGTTTTATGGTGTCCAATAGTCACTTTTTGACCACTGGATGTTGGTGTTACGAATTGCAAAAATAAAATATTCGGGTTTCATTTCAGAAAGAGGACTACTCAGGGGGTTTATTCAAGGGTTACCCAAGGGGGTTGCACAACTTGCTAACCGAGAGCACGCTCTAGACCCATTTGCATCCATATTCATGTTCATTCTTCCTGATGGTTAACTAGGTTTTGTTATTTAGTTGGGATTTTATGTAAGTTTACCTAGACTCATTTGTATTTTAGTGCTTTTAATCTAAGTTTATTATCTAATCTTGGTACTCTTCTTTACCTTACACGTTATTTTCTTTATATTTCGTGGGTTTTACTTGTTGAATGAGCTCAAGAGAGGATTTTGACTTGTAAAACGATGAGAGCTCCCAATGGGTTTTATTGCTTGAGAGAGTAAAACTCATTGGTCATCTTAAGCTCTTTTACTTAATGCAAGTTGTTTGACTTTAAATTATGTGAGGGATTGATAGTCTAATACCCAAATATCTCAGTTCCTTACTTGTGAGGGATCCAGGTTAAGAATATTTTTATGGGTGATGGGAACATGGGTAGTGAACAAGGGTTTTGAACTCATTTATGCACTTGAGGGATGATTTAGTGAAATCAAACTCAACTGAATCTCATATGTGTAATCATCACTTTTATTTATTTACGTTTTATTTACTTTATGTTTATTATTGTTAGTAAATTCCTATCTTTCGTTTGTACATATAGAAAACGTTCATCTAAGTCTCTGTGGGATCGACTCAATATTTATCGGATACTAAATACAATCAGTGCATTTGTTGGTAATAGTGTAGAAAATTTGCACTCATCAAGTTTTTGACACCGTTGCTGGAAACTTGTGTTTGAAACTCAGAGATTTCATTCTTTATACTTGGAAAATTGTGTTAGGATAGTTGACTAATCCATTTTTTTTTTATTTTTTAGTACATTTAGTTTTTATTTCTCTTGATCTTAACATTTTCTACAAATTGTCATCCTAGTGTTATCTCTTGTCAGGTGAAATAAAAAGCAATCGCAGATATGAAAGGGCAAGCTAGCAGGAGACTGTTCCAAGTGAATCCTGTCAATCCAAATTTCTTCAACATGGTTGAGGGCATGAGCTTTAATTTGCAAGAATAGGAGTAGAGATGTTCTGAAATGTAAAAGGAAAGAGAGGAGACAACCAAAAGATTAGAGATGCTTACAAATCAAATCCTTCCTGAGTTTGAAAGGAGAAGAAATCTGGCTTCATCACAACCTCCTTACCCATTCTATGAAGATTAGACTCCAGGACCATGGTACGTGCAGCAAACTCAAGTACCTTGGTATCATTCTCAATCACAGTGGTGCCAATAAGAACAATTTCAACCATGATACCAAGACAACACTTTAGAGCCTCAAAGAACTTTCCAAGGATACGTGCATTAGCCAACTCAACTGGAAAGAGAAGCTTCATATCAAGTCCTACATCAGCCACTTCCACAGCCATGTCCTTAAACCTCTACTTCAGACTACAATTATCAAGGCTACTCAAACATGATTGATCAAGCAATGCATCAAGAGAAAATATTTAACTTAGAGGAAATGATTGAAGAATACAAGAGGTCTGAATTGAGCATGCAAGCCACTTTGGAGAGGATGACCATACATGTTAGTCAAATGGTGGAACAAGTAAAGGAAATGAATAGAACACGTTTAGCTAACGGTAAACAACAACTTGAAATCTAGAGTAGACACACCATTACCCAAGACAAGTATGAAAGTGATGATTCTGATGATTCACCTAATGAGGAAGAGGAAGAAGAAATGAGAAAAGAGAAGAGTGGATAGGAATTAGTGGAAAACACCTTGGGTAACAGCTTGTGTGAGAATGGAGAGGTGGTCGAAAAGAAAGAAGAAGAATGTGGGAAGGCCCCTCATGATCAGTTGCCCATGTCTCATGTTGTTTAGGAAGTTCATCCACAAGGAGACAGTGAACATATTGATGATAATTTGGAGAAGGAGAGTAAAGAGAAAAAAATTGAGTTTCTGGAGGGGGAGATGAACTTAAAGGTCTCAATTGGTAATCTCTCACCCGTTGATGGTTATGTAGGCACAAAGCATCATCGATAGTGCTAAGAAGACCCAAAATCAAGTTGAGGAAACATAAATACATGTTTCATTTCAAAGAGTTCGTGAAGAGGATGTGCAAGAAGGATAGTTCTTGGCCTGAAGTTGAGAAACCGGATGGAGGTCCAAAATATTTGCCAGGAAGCAAGGTTTTATTTGGACAAATCATCCGATAGACATGTGAAGTCATACACTGTCATATTCATGACGTTAAATAAGTGCTCATAGGAAGACAACCTAATTTTCTAACCTTTGTCTTTAGCTTTGCTTTTCTGTGTTTATGTATATATTGCTTTTCTATGCTAAATGAAAAATTGAATTTGCTCTTTCATTTGCTTCTCAAGTGGAATTCTTTCTAAGTGTATCTACACGAGTTTTCATCAAAGATCTTTTCCATGTGACAAAATTTTCCTATAAGTTTAAGTTTACTTTGTGAAATGATACTTCCATTAATTTCTACCTTCATATTTGCTTCTTCAGCGAGTTTTAACATCACTTTTAGATGAAGATCAAGGGAGGACAAAGCTAGATCCTTACCAATCTATCACGTGATCATGTTATATACTTTATCTTTTAATCCCTTTTGTGGAATATTAGATTGCACCACCATGGTTGATGAGATTTCAGGCATTATCATAGCCTGGGAACATGCTTGAGTCATAGCGCAAAAGGTTATTAGGATCGATTATTCAGATTAATTCTGTTCAGCTTGTTCTCTGATGCAACCCGAGTCGTTAGATAATCACCTTATTGTGGTCTGGTTAATTAGACATATATATATAGTCTTTGTTGCTGTCTTTTGCACGTTGACATCATCATATATTCCTTATTCTGACACAATTGTGTCTATTGTAAGAACCATCTAGCTAGTTTTGATGAAGATTGACACGTACATACATCTCAATGTCAATTTAATGAGATTCTCTACTATAACGTTAACAACAAGGAGGTTTAACCGAAGACATTCTTAGTAATTCCCAATAACGCCACATTCTGTTAACGTAGACCTTTGACATAAGGAATTTCTCTTATGAAAATTGTGATGCGATTATTCTACATAAACTTTTAACGTTGGAAATTGAACTTGCAATCTTTTTTTAATCAATTGATCTACTTTATATATTTTTATAAGAGTTTTATAATAAGATATTTTCCATTGATAAAGTTTCGTTGACAGTTAACTATAAAATTACAATAAAAATTATTATTTATTGGTAAAGTGAGTCGATTGAATTCTAATGAATTCTCATCAACAAAAATGCGTACCTACGTACAATAATATTTTAGAGAATAACATTTCTTATCCAAAGAAACACTGGTAGAACAAAACTAGTTACCATGTCCATGGCTTGATTTTTCTTATGTGTGTGTCAGGAACCATTTGTGGAAAGAATATATCTTCATATTTTAGACAAGTTGTCATATCTGATTTGATCTTTGTTCAAAGTCATAGTGTATTCAGCAAGGTATCATACCCTTACATGACATGATCATTGGAGGGACATAAAGGTATTAAGCTAGTAACATTTTTTCAATGAATATTTTGAGTCGTTGCAGCCATTTGAGACTGGCAAGACTGATCAGTGCCTCACATCATATCATCACTGATATATAGCTGGTGCTTGGTGGACACAGTCGAAGGTTCCCTGCAACAGGATATGTCATTTTAGCGTGCATAATGTTTGGTGCAGTGGAAGATTTATTCTAATCAAATATGTGTCAAAATGATTTATCATAACTCACACATCATGTTAAACAAACTTAGACCACGAAATCCTTATTTGAAAACTGTGTTGTTTCCTCTCTATCTTCTCATTTGAGAAAAGAAAAAAAAAATCGTGTAAACTGGACCACATGAAAATTAATCACTTCTTAATTACATTCTTCAACTAAGTGCATGTTTAAACTTAAATTTGGTTTTACGATACAAATTTAAATATGAAGCTAACAAAATAACTTTTACCAACATATCAAAATTCTTACTTTTCCCCCTTTTTTTTTTATCTGTTGGGATTTATTATATCAGAATAAGTGTACAACATTTTTAACGTTAAATCAAATTCCTTCCTCTTCTTTGTATCAACGGAGTGTAAATGACAAACAATATTTTACTAAATGGTCTATTTAAATTTGTTGCAGTTTTTATCATCAAGTTTGTTTCTGAAAACACAGATAAAATGTAATACTTTCTTCGTTAGATTTGAAATTTATATCAATTTTACAATAAGATTCTTTTTTTAAAACTATTTTAACTAAAATTAATTTACTGAATCTAGATCATTGCAACTTAAGTTAACAAACAATTACTTCTAAATAAAGGAGAAGCCAACCGACACTATCAATAAATAGAGGAATTGAATATACCTCGATAAATATATTTTCTAGAGGACTCTGATTACGAGTAAAAAATTATATATATAACACCCTAAACCATAATTTAGATATCATTTTAGAGAAATTAAATATCTATGCACAGTCAATTATAAATTAAATTATAACTCTCAATATATAATAAATTTATTAATTTTACTAATTAATATTCTAAAAATTATATAAATAAAGAACTATAATTTAATATTTTACACGACGAGCATGTATAAATATTAAAATCATCATTTTTAAGTCCAATCTAGAGTTACTTCTATATGGCTTAGCTATTGCCAAATTGAAAGATACCTAAAGACAAGTGATTGATTGCCACTATGTACAATAACTAATGGTTGACATGCTATTAGAGAAAGAAATATTCGGCATATGAGAATGAATTATTGAAATCCCGATAGGTCGAACTAGAATGAATCTAATTTGAAAGTCTAAGCCATTTACCTTTATTAACTTTTTGGGCTTGATAATATAGGACGCCTACCAACCACAACCTAAGGTAGCTGAAAATAACTGATACTAAAAAACATTAACATATAAAGTTAAGCCAACGAGTAATTATTTTTTAATGCTCATCATTTTCTTCTCTCTCTTCACATCCATCAAACTATATCTTCTACGCATATATACCTTTTCCTCTTTTCTCTCTCTTCAACAAATATTTTAAGTGTCCAAATAAGTATATTTTTTAAACAAATTATCTTTGCTAAACAAAAGAAAAAAATAATCTCATTTGATGTATATAACTATATGTACTTATAGTAAATGGTGGGTAAATTTTTTGACAGATCCATTAAGTGAATTCTTAAAAGTGCGTCATCGAATTATTTGCAAAAAATAGTCTTAGGTTCAAATTAGTTAAAGTAGTTTGGTCTTAATTCTTACATGATTTATATAAATATATATATATTATATTTGAGCCGTAGTAAATATGATTTCAAAGATGTTTATTTAAATAATTATTATTTAAGAATGGTTGTTTTAATAGTGTTGTAAGGGTTAGTTTTTTTGGCACTTGTAATAAGTTCTTGAAGTGAACTTATATTGTAGAATTTGGTCGAGTGTGTGAGGTAGAGGAGGTAACGCTGTTTGGTGTGAGGTTGGAGATGACGTCGGCAGAGTTCGTTTAGCATGGAGGTTGGTGTTGGTCACGTTCTCGAGGCCACGTGTCGAAGTTGTACGGAGTATTACACTATATATGATACAATATATGTATGTAAGTTATGTCCCGTGTGATTTTAGGTCTTGCAAATGTAATGTATGAGACTCTATTTATACCGGAAGGGCATAGCTGAGTTATCAGAACACAGAAGAAATAAGCAAGATATTGCCGCATAAATACAACACATGAAAAAAATAAATGAACCTATGCAGTGCCTCTCAAATTTATATGTTTATTTATTACTCATCAGTTTTTTCCCTTGAATTTCGGGCACACTTATATCTCATGTAAGATCTGTTATCAGTTCGTATTATTTTTTATTTTCACCAATTAAAAAAATTTATGTCATTTAATGAATTTTTTATATTTTTTTATTTTAAGTAGTTTATTTTAAAAACATAATGTTTTTAATCAACGGAAATAAAAAATGAGACCCAGATCGATAAAAGAAGATTTTCATCCATAATGCATGATGACCTCCAACCTTTCGATCATGTTTTTAAGCAAAGTGCATGGCTAGCTATTGGCTAGCATGATCACATAACATAACATATAAAGTTAACATGGCTAGCTGAAAATAACTAATACTAAAAAACATAACATAAAATTGAAAAAGTTGTTTGGCATGTGATCACATTTGCAAACTATGTTACCTACTCAATGCTAAGATTTTAACTTTTGGATTTAATTGATAATCATACAGTTTAATGGGTTCAACAACATAGATAGATAGAAATAATCATAGATCGGTATTAATTCATTATCTTTTATTATTTTTTAGCAATTTAAGGTATGATTATTTGAATGAAGAAAGACATAGTTGGGGCATTTTTCCACACAACTCGGGAAAATACCATGTATATAGGTGCTTCCCAAGAGGAAAAGACGAGAATCAGATGGACAAGCTAGAACATGTTTCAGTATCTAAGGACGTCCACTGGCTCTGGAGTGTGGGAGTTGAAGCTTCTGATTGCTTCAAGCTATAGAAGCCACCCCTGCTGATGTTATCATCTTAGAAACGGGTTGGGCCTATCGAGAGTTTTAATTTGACTATGATGATGTTGTAGAGTCTCGATGTGTGCTGGGTTATTGGGGTCACAAGTGGATCACTATTGTTGAGAAGGAATATATGTTTGGAGCACACCCACGACTTTAATAAGGCTATGAAACAAGTTGTGTTGTTTACAAGTGTGGAGGAGACTCGTTTTGACATAAATGAGGAAGTGAAGGACAACCAGCTGATGGATGAGGAAGAGGAAAGCGAAGAGGAGGAGGAAGGTGGAAGTGTTGTTGTGGAAATGGATGTCAGAGGTTCGAGGCTAAGTAGATGATATGTTTTTGCTATTTTTATTTTGGACCTGTATCTTTTTTTATTTTTGTGGTACATGTTCTTGTGTTTGATTTGTATTATAACGATTTTGTTGTTCCTGTGTTTATAATGAACTTGCTTTTGTTCTATGTCTTTTTGTTGGTCTTCATGTCTTGTTGTTATTAAGTTATGTAGATCAACTAGTGAGTTGAGGTCATCTTTGCTTGGTTTTGGTATGATGGTCTTTTTGTTTTCGGAGGTCTGTGACCTGTGATAGTTGATATTTTTCTTCTTATGTTGGTGAGCTTTGGATTTATGAGTTTGGGTTCATTTTGTAAATGTTTGGTATTTTACGAGCTTTTGTTTCGTCTTTATGCGTAGAAGGTTCGTGTTTAACCCTTATGAGTTTATGTTCAACTTGTGGATGGAGGCTCGCGTTCGGCTCGTGACTAGGAGGCTTATGTTTAGCTTTTACGAGCTCGTGTTTGACTCGTGAGTGGGAGGCTCATTTTCAGAATTTGCCAACTCGTGTTCAGCTAGTGAGTGGGAGGCTTATGTTTGGCCTTTGCAAGTTTGTGTTCGACTTCTGGTTTTAGCTTAGGAGTTGAAGAGTTTAGAGTGAAGGCGCTATAAAATTGTATTTTATTAATGCAATGGGCCTCGTTAAAACCTTTCCAGTCCAAAACCCTGGACTAGAAAAGAGTACCTTATATAGTCGTTTTAACTACAATGAATTTTTAAATGTGAGGCATTCCACGTTTGAGGTATATTCTTGCCATTGAGTTCTTGTAATTTCTAAGCGTTGTTGTGTAGATTTTTTATGATTCAAAATGGTCCTTCCCATGGTGCTCTATGTTGAAATTGAAGGATTAGAAAGCTTGAAGAAGCCATCAAGTCCTTTGAAGCTCTTTGAAGTTTTGGTTTTGAAGAATTAATTCTATCACTTGGAGTTTTGTTTTTAAGTTTTACTCAATTCATTTTTATGGTACCAAACACATTTGATAAGTGTGGTACATGTATTGTGTGTTTAAATAGATATGAGAATGTGTTTGAGTAGCTAAGGGATATATTACATAGACTTAGAAGTACTGAAAAATCATCAAAATGAGTTTTTGTAGTAAGGTAATCGATTAGCATAATCGATTACCTTATTATGGTAATCGATTACCCTTCGAAAAAATTAGGTGTTCTTATTCCTACTCTCAGGAGTAGTCAATTACCTAAAAATAGTAATCGATTAAACACAATACCATGCTTTTTGGGTTGTTTTGTAGCAGTAGATCAGGTAATTTATTGGTTAATCGATTACCCTGCTACAAAACTTATAAAAGCATTTTCAAACCAAATCTTTTTATAACTAACAAAAACTTCCTTATTTCTAATTGTTTTTACCTATTTTCTTCAAGAACGAAACCCATGATTTGATGGTTTGATCAAAGGGAAAGAAAGGTTTGAGTTTGATCTCTATTGCTTGGGTATTCATCACAAATCACGTGATATTGTTCTATACCCTAATATTTGTGTTTTTGAACAAGTCCTGATAATCTTCTAAGGGGATCTTGAGATTATTGTGAAATCTTTCAACGAGGAGTTGTAAGTGAGGCGTTGTGAGTGACAGCGAGTCACGGTTTGGCAAACTCTTGTGGAGAGCAAGAGAAAGCCTTTTTTGTTGTGTGGTTTTGAATTTTTCCAGGATTAAAATATGTATGTGTGGTGTGCATGTATGAGATTTTAGTAAAAAGCAAATTAGCAGGATGCTAAGTCTAAAAACTGGATGTGGGTTAGGTTGACCGAACCAATATAAAACTACTGTGCAAATTCTCTCTTTCCTTATAATCTTTATGATTGTTTGAATTGATTTCTTGATTGATTTGTGAGTGGGTTTCTCTGCTGCAACTTTATTTTGAATCTTTATGCAGCAAAATTGATTCTATTAGTATTGCTTAATTGAGATTCTTATTGAGTAATTGAATCTTTGATTGAATTTTTGAATTTTGATACTACACATTCATTACTGATCATCTTTAATCGAAAAGAATTATGATTGGAATTCATATCGTGATTTAACTAAGTGCAAACTAAAAATCATCATTTGAAGAAATTGTTATTGATCAAGCTTGATACCTAAAATATAAGAAGTGTTGAATCTTAATATTTGTTTCAAGCCTATTTTGGAAACCTTTTTTTTTTCTAAACACTAAGATAGACTTTGGAAATTTCTTAAAAGGGATATTTTTTAAAACTCTGATATTATTTTTTAATAGAAAAAGTTTGAAAAATACATTGTGAATCTATTCAACTCCCCTTCTAGATTCCCCCAAGGACCAACAATTGGTATCAGAGTGAGATCTTGAGAAATATTCAAGATTACAATGATCCAACACGTCTTATTTCATCAGTGGTTCATAATTCATATGATTTTTCAACTATTGCATTTTCAACCATATATGTAGGAATTTTATAATCAATTATAACAGTTTGCCATATGTCTCAGTTTACAGACTCCATAAAGATTGTCATTCTAACTTTTCAAAAAGCATAATTTTCACCAATGAATAATGGTGGTTTGTCGACATTTTGTAACGATAATAATATGAGTCTCATTTAAATTAGATGTCTATGTGTGATCCAAGTAGGAAATTTATGGATTTCCTTTTTGTTTTCAGATTTTTCCATAGTCACTCATTTTCTAAAACTTGGATTAGTTGAATGTCAAATATTGTAGAGTATTTATTTAGCCTATATGTAATTACATTATTGTTGGGCTATGATGAGTATTTATATGTATGTGAATTATGTTTTCTCGACCTTTATAATTTTTTTTTTGCCTTGATTAAAGACTTAACTGTTGGAGTTTTATGACTCGTGGTTTTGTTAAGTTTTGATATCTTAAATCAGTGAGAGTCTAAAAACTCTTTTGTGAGATATGTGTGACCATTGTGAAGTAATATTATTTTAATAACACATCTCTTAGCATTTTTTGGATAGTTGGGACCATTGTAGAATCATTTTATTGAACTACATTATTTTATATACTTTATGAGAAATATTTGTTAACGCTCACAATATATCCCTACCGTATATTATTTTGTAGCTCATATTTCTCATATTGTTTTCTAATATTAAATTTTTCTATAATTACTATTCTACTTTAATGATTTATCTTTAGATTATTGATTAATACCATCCAAGTGAAGAATGTTGGAAATAATTATGGATTAGTATTAATTAATTATTTTTTATCATTATCTAGCAATTTAAGATATGATAATAATAATATCTTATAAGATCTTTATGATTATTTGAATCACATTATAGTAAGATTGACTCCGGTTAGGTCAATCATAAAAAGTGCATTTGAGGGGTCCTTCCCTACGCTGGGTGATTATTAATTTGTCATCGCATTAAACAAATTAGCACACACATTCTCTACAATAATTCTTTGGAAAGAGTTCTTATTGAACTCGTATATCTACAATAATCATTTAGAGTTTCTGTTCATAAAAAGCAAAAACTTCAATTTAATATATAAGAGATACACAAATTCTCTTTCTTTTATCTTTTATACTGATTCTCTATACATATTATAATTTTGTATCTATTAATCTATGAACTCATTTTATTTTCATCATAGATCACATAAAAACAAATATAAGAAAAAAGATTTCACGTTTGATACAAGCTTTTATACTAAAAAAAAGAATTTTATACCAATGATTAATCACAATAATTTATTTATATAATTTTTAAGTATCAATCGATAAAATTAAATAATTAATTATATATAAAGAGTTAACAACCCGTATAAAAGTTTTTATCCTTCGTGAATGTAAATGTTTTCATCTTAAAATATTATATATTTATGGGGAAATGAAAAACACTAGTACCCGTCATTTCGACTTATGTTCTTTCAGTTTTAAATAACATTAATTGGTGCGGTGACCTGCAAATTTTGGTCATATCAGCCGTGAAATACAAATAACAGTTGGCGGTGACTATAGAAAGAGATATATTATAATCTATTGTTCTACCAATCTGAAGAAGAAATTCACAAACACAAACTTTTCACACTGATCAATTCCTTCCCTACATATCTAACGCAACACCATACATATGCAATTTGTCCTTTAATTACAGTACAACGTACTCATCATAAAATATTCAAAAAAAGTTTTATTTAATTTTTAGCTGGGATTTGAGCTGCCAATAATGACAATATTTTAAAGTTTCTTCTATTCAGCGAAAAGAAAAAAAATAATTACAAGTTTGTTCTCTTGTCACTCATTAGATTTTGTCCGTTAAGAATACATGGACTATGGATCATGCAACTAATTAACTTTTCAGTAAAAAATAAATAAATAAATTCTAATGAGGATTTGGCGTGGTAACTGAATACTTGAGATTCACTAGATTCTGTGATTAGTTCCGCAGGGTTTAGTGGATAATGTAAAATTTTATTTCTATGCGTAACTTATTAATATTGTATTTTCAGTTTTTATTTTTTATATCATTGATCTTTATAAATGATTTAATGACATTTTTTATATATACTAGCTATTTCATGTATTAATTTTTTTTTCTTAAATATAATTTATATCTCAATTTTTCCAATTTTAAACATAGTGTCTAGAGTTTAAAATCGTGACATTATGTTTCAAATTTTAAAAATGTGTAAATTAATACTTCTCTATGAGTTGTTAACATTCACTACTAAATTTGAGTGTGTTGGATAATTACATATCAAAAATTAGGTAACATAACACATAATTATGTTTAATAAAAGGATTAAGTTAACATGACTTAATAACATATAAGTATTTCTTAATATAAGGATTAAGTAAATGCAAAACATTAATGTTTCTATATTTCTACCTGGCATGGTAGTCAATAGGAGAAGTCATTTATAAATACGACATTCCTTAACCCACTTAGGTAGCTTTTCAGAATAAAATCATGACAAAGTTACTAAGCTCCAAATCAGAAAATACATCGGACATGATGACCATAATGATGTCTCGAGACTAGTGGTAAGACAATAAACTTGACCGTTATTAAGCAATGATTTTTTGCTGTTTTAGTTAATTTCTTACCCATAACGTTCATTTAGAGTTAACAGTAAATGTCAACAACTCAATGAGAGTATCAGTTCACACATTTTTAAAATTTGGAGACATAATATCATGTTTTTAAATTTAAAAAAAAATATTTAAAATTGAAAAATCTAAGTACATAAATTATATTTAAGCCGATTTTTTTTTTTTTGAAAGGTGATGTTGATGGTTTAGTATGCATCATTTTAGGTCTTAGTTCCCGTTAACTGGGCTGGGCCTGGAGTTTAGTGGGCCTTGACACATTGGAGGTCCAAACACAAAGTATTAATTAACAAAAAAATAGTTATATAAAGAAAGGTTGGTCAATGCGACGGGACATGTAAGAATGATTAGTTCAACAATTGCAGCTGAGTGTGATAGATATTTGCACGTTATCTATTCCAAATTTCTGAAGATGATATTTGATGGAGCTGGTAAGTGCTACCAAAACCAAGAGTATCTTCCCTTCTAGAGAAGCCTGCGACTACTATGCTTGAAAACGAAGCCCATATTATATTTTATTCAAAATATCAACAACTACAGCCTATTTTTACAAAAGAAAAAGGGAAAAGTGTTTTCCTGCTCTTTCATTTTCAAGCATAGTAATTTTTGGGTTAATTTTTCTACTATAGTAATTTAAACCGTTAGTCTCTTCTCAACATCACCTTTTTGTCTTACTGTTACGTTCAAACTTTAATTAACATCACTAATTAATGATCTAACTATTTACCAATTGCATTGAATGCTTTAATGAACACATAATCCAAAACTTATTATAAAAGCTCAGAGATAATAAATGTCAAGTCGTCGAAATCATCATCAAATTTGATACCAACTCGGTTAAATTTCCAAACTTGATTATATTCAAAGGACAATAGAAGGGAATCAAATTTTCTTTTTCCTTGGCCCTCCTTCAACTTAAAACTAAACTTTCGCAGCCTCTTTCCTTTATAGACTGTGAGGTTCATTAGGTCATTGGATAAAACATTCTGAAACATTTAACATAACTAAAACGTTTCAATTAATTTCTCAACCAAAAATTTCATTAGCTTTTATGTCATTTACCTTTTTATTACCAACCACTAGATTTTCAACGCGTTTTGATGGCAAGTATCACCCTGCTTCTTTTCTTTCTTCCATTTTTATACGCATGAATTCTGTGTTTTACGGCCTCAAAACTCTCCAGGAAGCTCGTCGCTCTTCATATGAATAGCTAAATTCAATTTATCAAACACATCATTGAAACATCTCGAATTTGCTTTTTAACAAAAGAAGAAAAAAAAAGAAGATTATCCACGTGAACATAGTCAGAAACATTCAAAAGAACTTTCAATATACTTACCAAAATAAATTAGAAGCAAAAATCCCTACGCTTTGCTATACTTAATGTTTAAACTGTAAACATTTATATTTAAATATTTTATTGATGGTTAAATTCTATTATAATTAATTTAACAAATTACAACAAATGATTACCAAATGTAGTGTTATTTCACGATTTTATTCACTTTAAGCTTTTTGTAAGGTCGGCCTTATATTCATAATTATACTTGAAAATTCATAGTAAAAAAGAGGAAAAACAAAAGCAAACCCGACACTATGCTCCACCATGTTAACATGACGAGAGTATAAATGTTGCGTTTTTCACTCGCATGTAAAATAACTTATATAGGACTAAATGAAATATTCAACACTATTCTCAACAAGAGCAAATCACAGTCCAAGCCCAATAATTTAATGGAAAAAAATATTTATAATAAAAAAAGAAAGAGAGCGAAGAAAAAAGGACTACAAAGTATCGTTTTCTTCTGACTTCTGAGAAACTTCTGGGAATCGGTCCCAAACGGTTAAACGACGCACGTGACGTCTCCGCGTGCCGGTCTCAGATTCCCTACGCCATTGCGTATCTAAGCTAAAATGTTCCTGCGCTCAAACGCCGCCGTGTGTCAGTTACACACCCTCTGATTTGTCCTGTGAAACTGACTCAACCACGGCGTTTCCTGATTCTCGCGATGGTTCTGACAATCCAACGGCTCTGATTTCACGTCCGCAGAACCCGGGTTATGCAGGCGAAGCAGTGTATCTTCCTCCCCTCCTCCAAATCCTTCCCCTGAATCTCCACCACCACTCCCTCCCCCCTCCCTCGCACGCTTCGCTCCAATCGCCACACCGAACAGCTTCGGATTCATCTCCGCCATCCCATCCGCCGCGTCCTCACCGGAGTTCCGCTTCACCGGCATCAAATCCAGCGGCTTCACCGCCGTCATGCCGGACTCCCTACTTCCCTGCGCGCCACCGGCACCTCCATCCGTTTGGTAACTTCCGTTACCGTTACTACTCCCGCTGCCGCTCGCGTTCGCGTAATTTGACATGAGAGTGTATATATTGTTGCAGAGCGATCTCATCTCTGCGAGCTCTTTCGTTAGCTGAACGTTCTCTTTCCTAAGTCTCTCGTTCTCGTCGAGAAGTTCAGCAGGCGCTCGCGACGGCGACGAGTTTGAGGATGTCACCTGCTCCTCGCCGGAGTTCGACGGCGATATGATCGGTATAGCAGTCAACGGCATCGGCGCCGGAACAGCAACCGTCGCGGTCGCCGTGGTTGTAGGAGACGGCGCCGGCAAAGAGATCTTCCGCCGCTGAATCTCGCACAGAAGACGCTTTTCGCCGCGGCGGAAACACTCGTTAGAGAACTCCCACCGATCAGGTACAACTTTTCTAAATCCCTGCAAATCAAAGCAGAAACATAGAGAAATTTCAATAAGAAAATAGAAGAGAAGAAAATAAAATAGGAAAATAAAAAGCGGTGATTACGGACGTAAGTGTTGAGTTGGCGAACGAAGCTGGAGAAATTGTTGTGTTTAAAATATTTAGGAAGCAAGTCTCTGGCGAAGACGGTAGGGTTCCAAACGATGAACGTTGATCCGTCGTCGTTCCATGAAATAACGTCGTCGATGGATTGGTCGTCGACGAGTTGATAGGTTTTGGTGAGAAAGGGCGTGGGAATGGATCTCTGAGAGTCGGCGGCAGGGGTGGGGGAGGTGGTGGATTCAGCGTTGTGTTCCACCGGCGGCAGCGGAGCCATGGCGGCGAGTATTGGTTATGGGAAGATATTGTCTTTGTTGTTATGGTGGTTCTAGAAGGTTCTGTTGGGAATATAAGGATGAGGGTGAGAGAGAGAGAGAAATATAAGAGAAAATAGAATGGAAGGGGCCAGAAGGTACTGCGTTACATCTTATGTCGAGAAAGTTCCGTGTGAATGAGGGATTTTCTTTTTAATGTTTCTTTAATAATGACCGCAGCGTGGGGGTAAATATCTAAACATAGCTTCTCCGGCTCTTTTTAATTCAAGAACCTTCTGTACCTTTTTTTCTTAATAGCCAAAACATTTATCCTAATATTTATCTTTAACTTTTTCAAATAAAACTCAGTTGTTTTATCTGGACATATAACACCCCTTTTCCTTTTATTAGAAATTGGATTGAGAAATCAGATATTCAAATTTAATAATCTAAATATAACGATTACAAGTCAAGAAAATGTAGTAAATTGGTCAACTATAAAACTTCAATCATACTTTATATGTAAATTTATAAATTTATATTTAAATATTATATATGTATTAAATTAATTGCTAAATCAAATATTTCTTTAAAAAATATTTTCAAATATTATATTTAAATTAGTCAACCTTAAAACGTTAACAGTGTTGGTACATTGTATATGAATTTATAAATTTGAATATATTTTTTTCTCGATGACTATAAATTTGAATATTATATAGCATATGATAAAATTTTTATCTAGTTAAGATTTTTCTTTTATCTAGTTAAGATTGCTATTAAATAGAGTGAAAGTAATTAACATTATGGACATGATCAATATTTGATTTTTAATAACAGATTATTCTTTTTATTTTTACTTAAATATACGCGCAAAGAATATTAGTTAATTATTATTATTTAATAATCGATTTTTAATAATTGATATTTACAATTGATTATTCTTTTATTTTTACTTAAATTTAGGATATACGTGCAATGGATATTATTATTATTATTATTATTATTATTATTATTATTATTATTATTATTATTATTATTATTATTAAGGGTGTATTTCGTGAGAATAAGGAGTGTTTGGTAATTTTTTTTTTAAAAAAAAACTCTACGTGGTTAGTTAAAATTTATTAAAAAGCTTTAATTTTAAGAGAGATAATTATTAAATAATAAGTAAAATTTATCATAATTAATAATTTACAATAACTTTTAAACAATCACATTGAAGAGTTTGTATGAGATAGTTTCTCTAACACTGATATGATGAAATTAAGTCATTAGCTATTTAAAAATATACCTTTAATAGTGTATATATAACTTAGAAATTGTGTCAAGAAAAGAACTGAAAATTTTTACTAATCAGTTAATAGAATTAAAAATATTTGATGAATTGGTTTTATTAGTCACTAACTTGGTCAATAAATATCAAATCACGAAAATGCATTTTGTATACAATTCATTGATTTAATCTTGAACATTTATACATGGTTGTACAGTACAAATTTATAACTTACCTCCTTTTAAATACTTCATAAATGTTTTTTTTTCCCTTATAGAGACATGAAATCTGTAGCTATAAATGGAATCTTTCAAGTAATTCAAATCTATATCATTATTTCTGCTTTAATTCGAGGGCTTTACAGAAACAAAATTGAAGTACATATGAATTCCAATTCTCCAATGCATCACTACCCAGCGGCTGATTCCTGGTGTAATGTCTGAAGTTGTGACAACCATTCAACTCATGTCATGACAAAATCTAGACTATTAAAGATTTACACCAATATTTAATCACAATTTTTTATTTATGATGAGTTTATTGAATTTAAAAATTAGTATTTTAAAAGTCATGTAAATGAAAAGTTGTGATTGAACTTTGTATAACTAAGGGTTTGATTGGTTGAGTTTTGTTTTTTAGTTTTTAAAATAGTTTTCAAGAATAGTTTTCAAAAATTGTTTTTGAGAAGAAAAGAAACAAAAACTGTTTAGTAAGTATTATTTGAGAACTATTTTTTAAGATGTAAAAATGGAAAAATTTATTCATATTTATTAAATTTTCATTAATGAAAAGAAAAAAAATAATATATTCTAATTTTATTGAGTTTTCAAAACAAAAATAGAAAACTGAAAAACAAAACTATTTTCAACTATCCTGTTTTTTAGTTTTTACTGAACTATTTTAAGAAAAACACTACCTAAACAAAAATTTTAGTTTTTAAATATTAAAATACTGAAAACAGTTTTATAAAACTATTAACGACAAGTACTAAGGGTTTGATTGGTTTGGTTTTGCTTTTTAGTTTTTGAAAAGAGTTTTCAAGAATAGTTTTTAAAAATTGTTTCCGGGAAGAAAAGAAAATAAAAACTCGTTTGCCAAGTATTATTTGAAAACTGTTTTGAAGATATAAAAATGTCAAAACTTGTTCATATTTATTAATATTTCATTAGTGAAAAGTATAAGACAACATATTCTGATTGTATTTTAAGTTTTCAAAACCAAAAACAAAAAACTAAAAAACAAAACTACTTTTACCTATTCCTATTTTTTAGTTTTTAAAAACTAAAAAACTAGAACTGTTTTTATAAAATACTACGAAACAAATTTTTTAGTTTTTAAATACTAAAATACTGAAAACAGTTTTATAAAACTATTGTCAAACAAATACTAAATTTCTTTTCGATTTCTAGTAATTAAACTCTTTTTCTTTTAAAGCTTTTGAGTTAAGTAACGGGTATTAATTGGATAAAAAAATATCACTTCCTCTTACCAAGCAACACTGATACTTCTCCTCATAGACTATGATGGAGATAGGTAGGTTTCTTTCTGTTCCTTTCAGGAAACTTAAATTGTATATATTTGGCATATAAATTCTTTGCCTTTAGTTTTCCTTTTACCTACTAGTAATTCCCAAGTTAAAGATGATTGATTGGTTGAGTGAGTGGCATAATATTCCATTTAGCTAATAAAAAATTAAGAGTAGGAGTTGTTGCACATAATTAATAATTATTTCTATTTATTTGTTACTCACATGATAAAAAATTATATTATTTTAAAATCTATTCATAATAAAAGAAGAAGAAGATAAGAAAGAAGGTGAGGAAACTTAACCATATTAAAAGTTCAACATTATACGATACTGAATCTGTCAGAGCCGATTAGACATCTTCGTATAATATTGATAAAAACTAGTTTATAAGCTAATGAATCTAGTAGAGCCAGTTAGACATTTGCTTATAAACTTGATAGAAAGTAAATTTACTTAACATATGATAAGCCTTTAAATGATCATCGCATCTTTAAATATTTATTGCTTAAGGCATCCGAAGATACCTTAAGAAAAAACTACTCCATACTTAAAATAATATGCGCAGAAATTTAAAAGAAATACTTATAAAGGGGAGAAAAAAGGGGAGGGATTGCTGATAACTTTTGATTTTATTGCAAAGAAAGAATTTTTACATGTAAGAGAGAGGAGAGAGGAGAGGAGAAGTGTAGAGAGTAGGATTTGAGAGTTAGAGAGAAGTGTTTCAAACCTGCTCAGCATAAGAGACTTATGGTCTTATTTATAGATAATTTGTGTAACCGGAAATCAGTTCAAAAGGTAACCTTGTGACTGGTAACCTACTAAAAAGGTTACTTTATGACTGGCGACCTGTTTTGTTGGTAATTTTACCCTTCAGTCTATTACTTCAGTAAAGAAGTAAAATTACTTTGTCACAGGTAAAATTTTTAACTTGCTCTTCTTACTCGAGCGAGTGTAGACAGATCTTGTATCTCTTCTTCCATTTGATCAGGAAGACTCTGATCTTCATTGTCATCACAGTCTGATGGGAAGGATGACATTCTAGGAGTGTTCTGGCCATAACAGCCAGTTTCTTCATATATCTCTTTGTATAGCCTTTCCTTTTCGAAATGCTTGACAAGGGAAAGGTTAGCTTCAATTGGGAATGGGTGAAATTTATTACCCATCACTTTCTTCCAGTACATTTTTGTATTCGGGGTTTCCATTAACAGTATAAAATTCTCGGAATCTCGTTTTGAGAAGTTCCAGTTGGATTCTTCAATATATGCTTTCCAGATATTGTACTGGTATGTTTTGTCTTTATTTAAGGACAATCCTTTAAGTAGATCGTGCTCTAATAAAGTAAGAGTATGGATCTCAGGATTTATCTCAGTAAATAATTTTATGACATGAGTGGCTGAACTATCTTGAGTTTTAATACTTCTAGGGGAAGTAGTGATTTGTAGAGCCACCTGTTGCATGTGTTCTGCATAAATGTCGTTTATGACAGAATTTAATGTTGGGGATAGGGCTAAAAACCTGTCTGTATGAGGTATCACTAAAGAATGGAGACATCCTGCTTCTAATAGTAACATGGGAGTTATCAAAACATCTCTGTATAAGTGTGCTTTGAAAGAACCCAAATTTATTTGAACTTGTCTTATTATGAACTTCAACTGGCATGTACAATCTTTGTCCACATTTTTACAATATTCTGAGGATCCAAAACAAAGATTTTTGTTATTGAAATATGTTTGTACTTTTACGAATAAACCATCGTATGTTGTTGTTTCAGAATGGACTTCAAACAGAAAATCCTGTATTAACCCAAATTTACCCAGAAGGATATTTGGATTTATTTGTTGTGAGATACTACAAGCAGCAGTAGCATATGTTTGTGTTTGAGCACGAGGCTCTAATTGTAAGGCAGTCTTTATTTTTTCTTCATCAATTGTTTCTAGTCGAACTGTCATTTCTGCTTCTTCTTTAGAATAGAAGCCTTTGTATGTAGACCAAAATTGGTCTTGTTTAGCCTCACCGAGATCTTTAAAAGATGTGTAAACACCTTTATTTGGGCTTGTGATCAGGGCAAAATGTGTAAAACCTTTCCCAGAAGGAGAGGCAGGAAAGGTTAAAGCTACTCCTTTATTATCATGGCAACAAAAGTTGTATAGGGCACTAACAATGCTTTGTTTCACCTTTGTAATTAGGTGTTCATTTTGTGTAGTGTATTTTGGAATATTCCAAATATTGTCAACTAAAATATTTAATTTGACATTTGTCTGGTCTCTTCCAGGATACTGGAAAATATTTGTAAGAATTGGCAATTCTTAGTTGCCATATTTTGTGTATTGGTCCGCCTGAAAAGGGGACTTTACTTGTTTAGGGTCACCGGCGCCCTTCTTTGTATTCTCCAACATATAGATGTTTGTATAAGTGACCTAACAGATCTTTGTAGAGGATCAAGTCTTTACTTGATGTACCTGGAAAGTATATCAGCACATATATTGTCAAATCCTTTAATGTGTTCAAAATGTATATTTTCCCAGAAAAACTTATATAGTCTTTGAAAAGTAACCATCTTTTATGAGGTTTCTTATTATTATTAATTTGATTTTTGCCATAAGAAACTATGGCTTCACAATCAGTCCTGATTGTTATTTCTTATTTATTTATTAAAAATAATTTAAAAGCATCCATTGCATGTATAATAGCATTGACTTCATAATCAGTACTAGTTTTGTAAATTTTAGGTTTTGTTGTATATTTACCAGAGACATATCTACAAATTTGTTCTTCTGCCTTTGGTATGTGTTTATTTTTCTTTCGTTTAAGGATGGCTCTCATCCTAGTTCACAACCATCACATTCAATTATTAAATAATTTGAATGTAATGGTAATTGTAAAGTTGGTAAACTTGTTACCATTTGTTTTATCTTCTGAACTAATTTTATATCTTCATAATTAATTTTTTTTCCTTTTAATGAAGTTTTATTATATAAAGGAGATGTATATTTTCCTATATTAGCAATAAAGCTTCTTGCATAATTTAAAAGTCCTAAAAATGATCTAAGTGTTTTTATTTCTTCCATTTTATCTGGAAAATCTTGTATTTTCTTGGAAATATGAGGCTGAAGTTTTATAGTTCCATTACCTATTTCTGTTTCAAGAAATTCAATGAAATTTTTACTAATTTCCATTTTTTATTTTGAAACTATCAATCCGTAGTGTTCCAATTTATATAAAACTTGTTTTAGATGATGAAAATGGTCATATTTTATTTTAGAAAATACTAATATGTCGTCAATATAGACACATGTAAAGGATTTATCATTTTTAAAGATATTATCCATTTTTCACTGAAAAACAGAAGGAGCATTTTTAAGACTGAATGCATAACATTCCATTCAAATAATCCTTCAGAACAAGAGAAGGCTGTCAATTTTATTGAATCCAGATCCATTTTAACCTGATGAAATCCACTTTTTAAATCGAACTTAGAAAACCATTTGGCATCTTGAATTCATTTTATTAAAACATCTTTAGATGGAATTGAATAACCATCTTTTACTGTGTTGTCGTTTAGTCTTTTATAATTGTAAATCATTCTTGATTTACCTCGTTTTTGTTCAGAAGATTTGTTGACTATAAAAGCCGGACTTCTGTGTGGACTAACACTAGGTGCTATTACCTTTAGTTTTAGTAAATTTTGTATATGATTCTGACATTCTTCTTGTTCCCAATTATTAAATTGAATGTCTTTTGTTTTAATAATTAAGTCTGGATTAATAATCTCTAGTTTACAAGTTACGGGATCTCTGTCCCAAAATTTTGTAGGATCTTCTCCTATTATATTTGTTTTATTCAACCTATCAAGAATTTGTTGAATATTTTCGAATTTTATAGATTTTGAAATTCTTATTGAGGAAAAAGTCTCAACTGTATTGTCTAGTATATTAGATAAAGAAGAATAATCCTTTTTATTTCATCTAATATGTATGAAAATTCTGTAATACAGTCGCATGTACCTGAAGATATTGAATTTTTACAATTACACTTATCAGTGGTAGTATCTTGTTTTAATGAATCACCACTAACTATTGTTGTCATTTGTGTTTTATCACTTATCATAACATAATCTTTATTTATTGTAACTGACCTGTTTTGACCTAAAATAAAATCTAGGCCAATTATCATGTTTTGTTTTGAGGGAACTAAATTTTCTACCCTCATTGTTTTTATGAAAATTTTATGACAAAAAAGGTCACAATTTGTGCTAAATTGAAGAATAATATTGTTAACTTCTTCATCGTTTATCATAATTTCACCAAACATTGTTCTGGTTTTTTGGATGTGTTTACTTTTTATTATGTTTTTATGTGGAGTTATAGTTTTACATATAATTGTTTCCGAACATTTTGTATCTAATAATGCTTGTATAGTTTTTTCTGTTGATGGTTTGTTGTTTATTTTTGGAAAAGTTAATTTAACTAATACTTTTAAAGTTATTAGTTGTTGTTTGTTACAAATTAATGGGATACATTCCATTGTTCCTATTATATTATTTTGTTCCTATTACATTCCATTCCATTGTTCAGACTCTGGGAAATCTATTTTAGTTTTCCCTTTTATTATTTTTTCTAAAAGAATAACATTTTCTTTTAGATGATTTATGCGAGTCTCTAATACTGAAACTCTAATATCGGTTAAATCTTTGTTATACAATTTATTCACATTTTCTTTCTTTTCAAAAGAGGGTATTTCTTGTTCCTGTATATTTAAATGTTTTTCTACACATTTAATACAGAAATTTTTATAACAAAGTGGACAATGTGCCCTTTTTGATATGTGAAAATACCTTTCACAGTATGTGCAAGGAATTGATTTTGTACCTGAATAAAACTGTATTTTGTTAGAACAAAGATTTATGTCTGTAGTTTTCATTAGACAATATCCTAGATCGTCTAATACTTTTCCCATGTCATTATATTCTTCCCTCATTGGGAAATTATTGTCATCGTTGGGATATAAATGACTATATTCGTTATTTGTAAATTCATTTATTAAATCATAATTTTTGTAAACCTTTTATGGGTTTATTTTGTCTGTGTATTCTGTTATGCTAATAACAAATAATATTTCAAAAATCAGTAGAAACCTCTTCATCAATGGGAAGAAGATTCATATGACATGATTTTATTAAAGCCGCCTCTTTTGTGTAAAGATTGGTGATATTTGGACAATTTCTTGAAAAATGTCCTGGTTGACTACAAGCAAAACATTTTAATGTTTGTTTGTAAGTTTTGTTATCCCTAAATTTCCTAACATGTCTATTAGGATTTAAAGTGGGTTTTCTGGCATTAGAAGCCCTTATTGTATATGTTTTTCTTGGAGTTCTTGGCCCTAAGAATTTTTGTGTATTATTATATCTTGGTTTATTTCTAGATATATTTTTCCTACTTTTAAATCTATTTTGTGCATATTGTTGGGGTGTGTATATTTGTTTGCATATCCCAGCATCAGAATGCTTAAGCTGTTTTTTTATAGCTATATGGAAACAAGTGTCTTCCATTATTTTCATAATGTGTTGTATTTGTATAGAGAGATTATTCAACATGGGAGTAACCTCATCATTTTTTCAACTTTCTCTAATTTTTTGTTCCAGTTTTCCTGGAAGTTTAAGAAACATTTTGTCTCCTATATTAACATCATGAAAGCAACCAGCTATAGATGCATATAAGAGATAATCTTGACAGTATTCTTTTATTTTACCAAAATATTCAATAGACAATCTTTCGAGATGTCCTAGATAAATTTGTTGTCTAATTGTGTTGCCATCATTGGCCGATTGTGAAGTAAACAATCTTTGTATAAGGGAACAGAAATTGTAAATATTTAGGTCTGGTTCAATAACCAGTGTATTTAGATCATTAGGGAAATTTTTCTTAAAAGATTCCCATCCAGATCTAGCGATATCGCCTAAGTATGTTTCTCCTTTAGCGATCATTTTTTGAGAAGATAGTACATCTTTCTCATGATGTATGTCATAATCTCAGATTACAACAACTGTCCATTGTTCTATGTATGTTGGAAGGAGTTGAGGATCTATACCTCCTATGTTTAGAAGTAAGTTTGGAATTTGGAAGTTTGGTTCAACTGGTAATCTTTTACCATGTGATATGTATTTATTGTTACTGAGGACAATATTTTGTACAGTTTATCTGGGAAGGAACCCTTGAGAATAATTTTGTGTACCAGCAGGATCTAATCTATAATTTGTAGTAGTGGATTATTCATATTCATTTATGAGTCCTACTTTTGTGTTTTCAGATGTTGTTGATAAAACATCTTCTTCTTTATCTTGTAAATTTTTTGTAAATTGATAAGAAAATTCTTTTTCTTTAGTTTCTTCTTCAATTTTTAATTTTTCTATAAATGTATTAACGATATCATTTATTTCATCATTTTCTTTATTTTCTTGAAGTCTTTCAACTTCATTGTGTTCAAGGGGAAAGTTATCCCATGGTTCCCAATTAGGGTCTTTTAGAAACCTATCCCAAGGTTCTAAGTTTAAAGTTTCTTGTCTAGACATGGCTATGTTGGCTTGGTTGTCTAGAGTTCCTTGCCTAAACATGGCTATATTTGCTTGATGATGATTCCATTCTTCTTCAGTCATATCATCATCTTCTTCATCATCACTGTCTATGATGTTCATCATACCAATATAATCATCATTAGGAGTAGTGAATGTACTATTTTCGTCTATTTTGTTCTAAATCCATAAGTGGAGTATTTCGATAATCTGTGAAACTTAAACTAAGGCCTCTAGATCTATTGTGTATAATAACAGAATTTGGATTTGTGATTGGATTTCATTCGTCCCTTTGTAGATGAGTTTGCCATAGATGGCCCTCATTTCTTCTTGTCAATGCCTGAGCTGGCAAAAATTGTGTACCAATAGAACTTATTGCTTCCTCTAATGGTCTAGTGTTAATTCTATACATGGAAGAAATATAATTACTTATTCTTCCTATGAAACTAATGTCTAGATGTAGGTTATCTCCTATCCAATTTGTTCCAAAACCTATAGTTTGTACTTCTAGACTAATGTGATTAATGAAGTCTGGAAGGGTGAGTGTAAAGTTTGGAGCAAGATATATTAATGATATGGGCTGATTTAAGTCAACCTCCAAGATTCCAATGATACTTTGAGAATCATTGTTTTGAAATCTTGTATCATGGAGAACTATCAAAGTTCTCGCACCAATTATATGTCTAGCTAGGGATCTGACTCCTCTAGTAATTAATCACATGTGGACATATCTCCCATGTTGATTTAGGAGTTGTGTAGCTGTTTGTTGAGATATTAAAGGAATTATCTCGTATGTGTTATCAGGAAGGTGAAAATCTTCTATCCTCCTATATCTGTAAAGACTAGTTCTTTCAGAACTTAACCAACCTATATTGTATAGTTGTCTAGGATTCAAAGAATTTATCCTTGAGTTGGATCCTATTTCTGTATTTTGATGTATGTCTACTAAGTCTTCTCATCTCCTGACATTAGTAGTTCTTCTTCTATTTAGAAATCTATCTAAGATTCCTGGGTGTTGTATGAGATCTTGTCTCCTAGTTTGGTGTTCTCTTAATCTGCGAGAAGTTCCTGGAAACCTCTCTGTTGTTTGATTTCTATTGGGTGTACTATCCATAGAAACATCTTGTAATTGTGTGTGTGAACTATTATTTGGTCTTAAATTCATATTTTAAATAACAGTTTTGTCTTTGTTAGAGGTATTATTCTTCTGTTTAGTCTGATTCCTATTACTGGATTGTTTTTACATACTGTTTTTGCTATTACTTTGACAAATTTATGAGTGTTTTTACATACTGTTCTAGTTTGTATATTTGTTCCTAAAGATAGTCTAGAAACTTTATTAACTAGATCATTTATATCATCGGATATATTTCCGTTTTTGTTTGAATCTATAAGATTAGATAATTTTCTAGAAACTTCTTCTAGTAAAGCTATTATTGTGTTATTTTGTCCTATTAGAACTGTATGAACAGTATCTGTATCAGTAGTAGGTTTTGTATATCCTACTGGAGGAAATTTTTTCAAAGATTCTACAGCTGCAAGAGCTGATTTGTAGTCTTTTCCTTTAAAATGTTGTATGTTAGCCATTTATTTGTAAAAATTTGTTTATAGTATGTTTATAAAAGTTTGTTTATAGTGTGTAGTGAGAAAACAGGAGTACGGAAAGTGAAGAGAGCAGGAAACACAGCAGAAGAAGAAGTAGAAAAGCAAAAGCAGAAGATAAGATATCCATGGAATACACTGTAAAACAAAAAATATTAAAGATTATAAAAGATCATAAGGCTTATAAAAAAAGTAAAAAAAAATCCTTTTTTTTTTCATCATAAGAATATATATCTTAATTTGGTGTCGCAATCTGCACGTGTTTCTCAACCCATCAAGGTAGGAAGCTAGAGACTTACAAAGGCTCTCCACTGACTCATCACTGCCCTTCAACTATCATGGGTATCCCAGCAAACACTATACACCCTTGCCAAATATATATATTCAGTCAGAAAATTTAGATTTACATGATAAAAGAACCTGCTGAGGAAGGAACAGGGCTTTGATATCAAAAGAAATGGAGAGAGAAAGAGAAAATGAGGAAGAAGGTGAGGAAACTTAAAGTGATTATTCATAATAAAAGAGGAAGAAGATGAGAAAGAAAGTGAGGAAACTTAAAGTAAATATTCATATTAACAGTTCAACATTATACTGAAGACAGTTTTATAAAACTATTGTCAAACAAATACTAAATTTCTTTTCGATTTCTAGTAATTAAACTCTTTTTCTTTTAAAGCTTTTAAGTTAAGTAACGGGTATTCATTGGATAAAAAAAAATATCACTTCCTCTTACCGAGCAACACTGATACTTCTCCTCATAGACTATGATGGAGATGGGTAGGTTTCTTTCTATTCCTTTCAGGAAACTTGAATTGTATATATTTGGCATATAAATTCTTTGCCTTTAGTTTTCCTTTTACCTACTAGTAATTCCCATATAAAAAATGATTGATTGGTTGAGTGAGTGACATAATATTCCATTTAGCTAATAAAAAATTAAGAGTAGGAGTTGTTGCACATAATTAATAATTATTTCTATTTCTCTGATACTCACATGATAAAAAATTATATTATTTTAAAATCTATTGAAGTGATAATTTAAGTTTTATTGAATTTTTTAATTTTTCATGGATAAAACTCTAAATTATTGCATTATAAAATAAGTAATTAATTTATATAGTGCTTATTTATTGGGTCCCACACTTGACGATCGGTGGGTCCCTTGGAATTATAATGCCATCATCTCATTCCACGTGTCTAATTGGATGTCCATGTACTTGATTAATTGGTTACTGTGATTGATCATATTATTTCATTTAAGAGAGTATTATTCATATAATAATTTTCTATTGTGTAATTTTTATTTTATTATTTTCCTTTTTTTTTATCTTTTTAATTTCTCTTTATCCATATTTGCAAGATTACAATCTGGAGTAACTTACAATCCTTTCGTTCTTTTCCGGCCCCCGATGAAAAAGGATTAATATTTTCTTTAACCTATTGTGCATTACTACTATTTGGAAATTTGATGGTTGAAAACAAGTAAAAATGGACAAGATTTCAAGGGGAAAGAAATAAAGTGAGATACCATATTCCTTGGATTTTGATTAGTGAAAATATAAAACGGAACATTATTTAGGTGAGTTTCCTTTAAAAAAAATGACTGAAATTTAGAAGAAAAAACACCAACCGCACCCCAAAAAAGGTCTGAAATGGGAGGAGGTGGGGTTGTCACTTTCTTTTACAGTGTTTTAAATATCAAACAATTTTTTTGGAACATAAAAAATAACACAATGCAATTATTTATATGAAAGGAAAGTAGTATAGTGTAAAAGAGTTTTATAACGTTGAATCACAATTTTTTTTAATTAATTTTTAAAATATTAATTATTAATGTTAAATTATTATTTTTAAAATATTAATTACTAATATCAACTTAAGAATGATTACATTGAATATTAAGTTGTTAATGCATATTATTCATAAAAAAAGTTTCAGTTTTCGTAAAATTCATTTATTTTAATTATTAAAAAATTATTGTTGATTATTTTTTGGTTCAATTTAATTTTTTAATTATTATCAAAAGTAGTATAATCCATTTAATTTCATCACAATTTCTTCTATTCATTTATATAAATAGAAAATCCTTTATTTTTATTATTTAATTTTAAATATAGGATCAATAAAGTTTTCCAGCCCACATGGAATATGCTCTTCACGACTATCAGCTTGCTTGGAAGGAAGATACTAAATAAATTTATTGTTTAAATATTCTCTTTCAATTGAAAAATAGTGTTCTTTTTTTCTTCAAATATTTTTATTTTGATTCTTGAAAGTTTTTTTTTTCATATATGCTTTTTGTTTTAATTAATTGAGATGTAACAATGAGTATTAGTTTTTTTAATAAAAAATTTAAACTCACAATGTTTTTCTTCTATCTCTTCGTATTAACTTTTTTCTTTAACCAATCTTATAACTTTTAATAATTTATAAACTTATCTCATATCATAAACTATTTATATGACAAATTAAAAATAATATTTGTCCTTAAACAAATATAATTATTAATTAAGAAATATATATATGTATATAGAAAATTTTGAAAAAACACAAAATCCCAACAAAGATTGAATTATAAAAATTACACAATATCTAATCTTAAATAATAAATGTTTGAAATCTCCTCCTCCATCACTTTAATTATAGCTTCCGTAACAATAGATTTTTTTTATGAATTTCTGTAACAATAGAAAAAATGTTGACATGTTGAACGTATGCCTCATTAAATATTAACTATGTAAATACTATTTGTTTATTTATTTTCATGGTATTCATATATTTAATATTAATGAGATAAGTTCAATATTATATATGTGAATACTAATTCAATAGGTGTACTTGACTTAAGTTTGACTAGATGATAAATAAAAAAAATGGAAATATTACTTCATGAATGTGGAAAGAAATGTTACTTTTTACAAAATTTAATTCATAATATTTTTTGCGTTCATTATTTTTAAATTAAAAAATATTAATTGATTGTATTAACAAATAATTAGAGGGGAAGTGTTAATTAGTGACTAGGGTCGTTTTAAAAAAACATTAAAATATATTTATTGTTATTAACTAAAATAATCATTAGTTAATTAATTAAGGTGATGGTTGTTTTGTTTGTTTTCTGTTTTTATTTTTAGAGAAAATAGAAAGTAATAATGAAAATATGTTTGGTTACAATTTACAAAATATTTTCACTGAAAACATTTTCAGAAAACAACTAAAAATAGAAAAAAAAAATTCAGTGTTTTGAAAAGTTAACCATATGTAAAAACTTAATAAAAATATTGTAATTATATAAAAAAATAATATATAAACATATTTAAAACTATATATATAAATAATTTATAATATTTTTGTTAAAATTAATTAAGGTGACATTTGTTTTGCCTGTTTCCTGTTTTCATTTTCAGAGAAAATGAAAAACAGTAGTGAAAACACGTTTGCTTACAATTTAGAAAGCATTCTCAAAAAACAGAAATTAAAAAAAAAAGAAGTTATTTTTAGTGTTTTCAAAAGTTAACAGGATGTAAAAACTTAATAACAACATTGTAATTATATAAAAAATAATATATAAATATTTATTTTAAACTATATATGTAAATGATTTATAATATTTTTGCTAAAATTGATTAAATTTAAAAATATTATTTTTTGAAAATGGAAATATAAAATAAAAACAAACATATTTTTTAAATATAAAAAATTTAAAAATAAAAACAGAAAATATTTTCTTAAACGAAACGCACATAAATAACTGAGTTCTATGAATAGCAACAAAAGTGTATTTAAATTTGAAGGGATTAGTAGCAAAATAAAATAAAAAACAAACAAAAATTAATTGAGAAATCATTTAATGAGAAAAATGTGTTATAAGAGTTTGAAAAAAAAAAGAAGAAAATAGTTAAGGATGAGAGAGTACAGTTAGAAAGTTAAGTTTTATAATTTTATATTAGATTTAAATCACTCTTAGAAACCTAATTAATTTGTAAGATGAGAATGATAGCTGGGTAGGTCTTAAATTAATGTTGCAGAGATTGAAGACAAAAATATAAATATAAAGACAGCCACAGACAGTTTGTATAAATGAGACCAAATTGGGACCGTCAAATATTGTGTGATAGTTTTCCTAGTGTTGTTCCAGAACCTGCGAAATTTCCCCTAGAAGCCAAACGCGTGGGATCCTTACTAATCCAAAACTTGTGTTCCTTGGTCCCCTACTTTAATTCCAAAGCTTCTTCATCCACCAATTTTTCCACTCCCTTTATCTGCTTATCCTATTTCTGGAACTATATATATATATATGATGAGCTTACGATGAATAATTATCCAGCAAAGTAAAATGACTTCTGTTACCCCTCTTGTTCCCATTTTTCTCCCTTTCGGTCACATGTCACTTCGACAAACAACAATTTAACATGGCGAGACCAGAAAAGTAGAACATAAATCCTCATTTTTTGTGGGGACATGTTTGAATTTCAGAAGCTTCATAATCTGATGTTATGATTTTTTTAAAGTCAAATTAGTACTTATTATAATCATAGGATATGCAGTATAAATAATTGTCTTTATACATTTTTTAGTTGGGTTTTGAAGTTTTGAGCGATTGTAATAAAAGGGTGGACTCAAATTAACATTTTCAACTTAGTAAATATAAAATTGATTTAAATCATATTTTTAATTCCTTTAAATATGGTATTTTTTTTTTATTTTAGTAAAATTTTGTAATTATAAACCTCAGTAAAATATATACTTAAATGATTTTAAAATGATTTTATAACTATTGCCTGATAATTTAACATAAATAATAAAATTTTATCATAGATCAAGCTTGTCAAGTAAAAACGAACAATCTATGTTGTTTTTAATACAAATAATATCTATTTGATCCATATGAGGCAGCACTTGAACAAATAATGATTGCACATTAATTTCTTTTTTATTTATAAATGCACAATAATTTCTTAAAATCAATAAAATAAAGCAGAATAAAATAAAATCCTTGTACAATTAATGGTAGTATTGAGATTAATTAAAACTTATGAGTTGATATATACATACCACGTACTCAAACTCCTCACTGCATGCTAACTAGCTAAACCCTAAGGGATTACCTTTTTATGACATTATAATATTTTTATATGCAGTTGTTATGAATGATTGCAAAATAGATTCTTTTTTTGTCTCAAAAAAATTTATTCAAAGAATATTTTATGTAATTGTTGTCGATAATTTATCATAAAAATACTATAAAATCTTATTTAAGGAGTATGAATATATTGGATAATACAATTTTACAATCACATGACATACGTGTAAAATTTAACTTAAAAATATCCTTTCCTAGAATACACATATAAAGTAAAAGATATAAGAAATCAACTACTTTTTATAATAACTCTAATAATCCTGATAATTTATTTTTTTAAAAATATAATTGTTTTCACTAATAAATAGTTTTAATCGTTAGATAAAAAATGAATGTTAAGAAAGAACACACGTATATATATAGATTTAAAAAGAGAGAGAAAGGAGATCCAGAGAACACTAGATCGAAGAAAAATGAAGTTACTCTGAGGAGGGGATTTGATAGGGGGAGGTTTTAAGTGTCATGCTAATCTTATACTTAGCTTAAAAATTAACATTCGCCAAAAAATATGTTTTTAAAGAATTTATTTTCAGCAAATGATTCCCATGGAGTTGGTGAAAATATAAGTTTCATGAGTTAAAAAAAAAAAGAAGTTACTGAGTAGAAAAATAATAGAATGTTACTATTATTCATATCATTTAATGGTTAAAATAATTAATATTTCTAACAAAAATATCATATTATTCCTTATTAAATTATTTAATGTAGTAAATATATTTTAGAAATATTTATGTACAACCAAATAAATTTCATGATTCATTATCATAAATTATAATTTCTAGACATCTGAAAAAATAATCATCATACAAAACTTTAATAATAATCAAATTTTTTTTATAATTTCATCATTTTCTTAAAGTCGTATAACCTCATTTGTTTCAGGGGGAAAGTTTTCCCAGGGTTTCCAGTTTAGGTTGTCTAAAGTACCTTGCCTAAACATGGCTATATTTTGTTGATGATGATTCCACTCTTCTTCAGTAATATCATCATCTTCTTCATCATAATTTTCTATAATATTCATCATACAAATATTGTCATTATTAGGAATAGAGGATGTACTATCCCGTCTGTTTTGTTCTAAGTCCATAATTGGAGTATTTCTGTAATCTGTGAAACTTAAACTAAGGCCTCTAGATCTATTATGTAGAATAGCAGAATTTGGATTTGTGATAGGGTTACGTTCTTCCCTTTGTAAATGAGTTTGCCATAAATGACCCTCATTACTTCTTGTAAATGCCTGAGCTGGCAAAAATTGTGAATTGTTTGGTTATAAAACTTTTATAAAAGCAATGAGGGTAGAAAACCTAGTTCCCTCAAAACAAAATATGATTATTGGCTTAGATTTTATTCTAGGACAAAACAGATCTGTCACTATAAACAAAGATTATATAATGATTAGTGATAAAACCCAAATGACACCAATAGTTAGCGGTGATTCATCAAAACAAGATGCTCTTCATAATGAGTGTCCTTGTGAAAATCCAAATCTTCCTGGTACATGTGATTGTACTGTAGATTTACCATATATATTAGATGACACAGTGGAGACCTTTTCCTCAATAAAAATCTCAAAATCTATAAAATTTGAGAACATACAACATATTCTTGATAGATTAAATAAAACAAACATAATAGGAGAAGATCCTACAAAATTTTGGGATAGAGATCCTGTAATTTGTAAACTAGAAATATTAATCCATATTTAATTATTAAAATAAAAGACATTCAGTTCAACAATTAGGAACAAGAAGAATGTCAAAATCATATACAAAATCTTTTAAAACTAAAAGTAATAGCACAAAGTGTTAGTCCACACAGAAGCCCAACTTTCATAGTTAACAAATCTTCTGAACAAAAAAAGGGTAAGTCTAGAATGGTTTACAACTACAAAAGATTAAATGATAACACGGTAGAAGATGGATATTCAATTCCATCTAAAGACGTTTTAATAAACCGAATTCAAGATGGCAAGTAGTTTTCAAAATTCGACCTTAAAAGTGGATTCCATCAAGTAAAAATGGACCCAGAATCAATAAAATGGACAACATTCTCCTGTTCAGAAGGGTTGTTTGAATGGAATGTTATGTCATTCGGTTTAAAAAATGCTCCTGTTGTTTTTCAGAGGAAAATGGATAACATTTTTAAAGAAGTTAAATATTTTACATGTGTTTACATCGATGATATACTAGTATTCTCAAAAACAAAAAATGATCATTTTCATCATTTAAAACAAGTTTTGTACAAATTGGAATATTATGGATTAATAGTTTCAAAATCAAAAATGGAAATTTGTAAAAATGTCATTGAATTTCTTGAAACAGAAATTGGTAATGTAACTATAAAACTCCAACCCTATATTTCAAAGAAAATACAGGATTTTCCAGATAAAATGGAAGACATAAAAACACTTAGATCCTTTTTGAGACTTTTAAATTATGCAAGAAGCTTTATTCCTAAATTGGGAAAATACACATCTCCTTTATATAATAAAACTGCATTAAAAGGAGAAAGAAAATTTAATTCTGAAGGCATAAAATTAGTCCAGAAAATAAAACAAACGGTAGCAAATTTGCCAACTTTACAATTACCATTGGATTCAGATTATTTGATAATTGAATGTGATGGATGTGAACTTGGATGAGGAGCAATCCTTAAACAAAAGAAAAATAAACATCTACTAAAAACAGAAGAACAGATATGTAGATATGCTTCTGGTAAATGCACAACAAAACCCAAAATTTATAAAACTAGCACTGACTATGAAGTCAATGTCATCATACATGCACTAGATGCATTCAAATTATGTTTGATAAATAAATAAGAAATAACAATTAGAACAGATTGTAAAGTCATAGTTTCTTATGGAAAAAACCAAATTAACAATGACAAAAAGCCCCATAAAAGGTGGTTACTTTTTAAAGATTACATAAATTTTTTTAGAAAAAACATACATTTTGAACATATTAAAGGATCTGAGAATACTTGTGCTGACATTCTTTCCAGGTACATTAGGTGAATGTTCACCAAGATACAGACCTTCTAAGGTCAACATGATGGAAGCTACAAAGAAAGGAGTCGTTGGCCCTAAACAAGTAAAGTCTCCCTTTATAGCGGAACAATATACAAAATTTGGCAAACAGGAATTGCCAATACTTACAAATATCTTCCAATATCTGGGAAGAGATCACACAAATATCAAATTAAATGTTTTAATTGACAATATTTGAAATATTCCCAAATATACCACACAAAATAAACATCAAGTTACAAGGGTAAAACAAAACATTATTAGTGCATTATGCAGCTTTTGCAGTCAAGACAATAAAGGGGTAGCTTTAGCATCTCCTGCCTCTCCTTCTAGGAAAGGATTTACACATTTTGCTCTAATAACAGACAAAAACAAAGGTGTTTATACTTCATTCAAAGACCTCACTGAGGCCAAACAAGATCAGTTCTAGTCTACATATAAAGGTTTCTATTCAAAAGAAGAAGCCGAAATGGCAGTCAGACTAGAAACAATCGGTGAAGAAAAAATCAAGACTGCCCTGCAATTTAAGCCTCCTGCTCAAAGCCAAACTTATGTAACTGCTACTTGTAGTATCTCTCCACAAATAAATCCAAATATTCTTCTAGGAAAATTTAGACTAATACAGGATTTTTTGTTTGAAGTCCACTCTGAAAACACAAATTATAATGGATTATTTGTTAAAACTCAAACCTACTTCAATACTAGAAACCCTTGCTTAGAGTCATCTGAGTATTGTAAGATAGTAGAAAAAGATTGTACTTGCCAGATCAAGTTCATTATCAGAAGAACTCAAATTGATTTTAGTTCCTTTAAACCTCAATTATACAGGGATATATTAATAACTCCCATGATTCTACTAGAAGTCGGATGCCTTCGTTCGATAACAATACCTCCCACAGACAGATTTTCCTCATTGTCCCCTGTTCTAAATTCTGTTATTAATGACATCCAAGTTGAACATATGACAAATGTGGCTTTACAAATTACCACTTCCCCCATAAGTGCCACAAACCCTGACAGTATAGCTACACATGTCATAAAACTTTTCACTGAAACAAATCCAGAGTATCATACTTCATTTGAGCATGATCCATTAAAAGGACTATCTCTCAACAAAAAAAAATTGTATCAATACAATCTTTGGAAAGAATTTGTAGAAGGGTCAAATTGGAATTTCTCAAAAAGGGATACCCAAGATTTTACTCTTCTAAAAGAAACAAAAAACACAAATTTATATTGGAAAAAAACAATGGAACAAATTTCACCCCTTTCCAATAGAATCGAATCTTTCTCTTGTTAAACATTTTGAAAAGGAAAGGTTATACAAAGAAATTTATGAAGAGACTGGCTTCTATGGCCAAAACACTCCTGCACAAACATCTTTCCCTTCAGACTGTGATGATAATGAAGACCAAAGTCTTCCAGAACAAATGGAAGAAGAGATTGCTTATTTGTCTGCAATAGCTCGAGTTAGACGAGCCAACTAAATTTTACCTATGACAAAGTAATTTTACTTCTTTATTGAAGTAAAAGACTGAAGGGTAAAAAGACTGACAAAACAGGTTACCAGTTACAAAGTAACCTTCACAGCAAGTTACCAGTCATAAGGTTACCCTCTCAACCAGTTTCCGGTTACACATGTGTCTATAAAAAGGGCAATAAGACTCTTATGCTGAGAAGGTTGAAAAACCACACACCTTCCTCTCTAAAAACTTCTTCCTCACACTCTAAATCTCTTGTAAAAATTTCTCAGTATCAATAAATCAGAAGTTGTTCTGCATCCCCCTTTTTTTTCCTCTATATCTCCCCTTTCGTAAGTTTTCTTTCTTTAACTGATTGATATTTACTTTAGGCATGGAGTAGTTTTCATATAAGGTATCTTTGGATGCCTTAAGTAATATTTGTTAGAGAGGTGATGATCATTTAAAGGCTTGTCATATATGAGTTGTATAGTTTTATTTTTCCTTCAAGATTATAAGAAGATGTCTAACCAGCTTTGCCAGATTCAGTATCTTATAATCTTTTTTTCCTTAAATCTCCTCTATCTTTAATAGTTGTATAGTTTTATTTTTCCTTCAAGATTATAAGAAGATATCTAACCGGCTTTACCAGATTCAGTATCTTATAATCTTTTTTTCCTTAAATCTCCTCTATCTTTATATTCAATATCTTATAATCTTTTTTTTTCTTAAATCTCCTCTATCTTTAAATATTTATAATTAAATAATCAGTGCTGACTAATTCACTAATAACTAAATACAAATTCAACAATTTTATAAATTGTGAGTACAATATCGCACTTTGAAAATAAGGAGATAAAAAGTAAAAAAAAAAAATTGAAAAACTAGGAGAAAACATAGTATAATTAATTAAGCCAAAATATTATTATATTTAGCTTAATTTTTTTTAGTTAAATTCTCTCAAGTCTTATTGGGTGTTTTTGAGTGGGCATGGAATATGATTATTACTTCTTGTACTTGTGATGAATAGGTTCATTTTTTAATATTTATATTTAATATTATATATATATATATATATATATATAAATAAAAAGAGAGATATAACTACACCAATTTAACTTGCATTAAATGTTACACTACTCAATAACTTTCAATTAAATAGTTTTATCTTAAAAATGTTTCTCCATGTAAAAATATAATTTATGGTTCGTTGGTTTGTGCAATGCTTTTAAAATTAGATAGGAGATCAAAATAGTGAAGGTACTATCTATAATTCACTGATGAAATTGTTAATAGTAGTTGAACGATTTTAATAAAATAACATTTTTATTTTTAATGTACCATAATAACTACACTAAATAATATTATACAAAAATATCATAAAATTTATAATATTAAAATATATTAAAGTATCATAAACAATACATATTTTATAAGTTAAAAGGCATAATTCATGACATATAAGCAAAAATGGATTAAGAATGTAAAAGGGAAAAGGAATTGTTCTAAATATACTATCGTATTGCTAAGTTAATCACCCTTTTTATTAATTTTTTAATTAAAGGAGATTGATTTATGAAAATAGATATGCATTTAACAAAATAAAAAAAAATTAAAAAAAAATTTAAACAAGTCAAACCTCCAATTTTTGTTGGTTTGACCGATTCATTACCAGTTTTGTGCATAACCATTTTTCTACTATAACCGAATTGGATAGGAGAATGATTCCTGATTCAACTAGTCAAATTAACCAATCCGATTATAAGAATAATGGGTGTGTGCGATATGAACTATCAATTTGGATTCAACAACTTCTTTTTTATGTATTAAAATTAGTTATTTATTACATAACTATTAACTTGAAATAAAATAAATCTAACTATAAATATTTTATACTTATTTTTAAAAAAAGTGAATATCTTGCTATATGCATTATCATTTTAAAAATTATACCTTTATATATATCTATTGATAAGATTAATTATTGTATGATTATATTTTAAATAAACTATTTCTTTTGTATTTTTAAAAATGCTTTTCGTCACATATAGGGAACAGGTATGTAAGTTGAATTCTTTGATAGTTTGATGACTGATACTTAACTAATGATGAGTGAAAAATGATATCAAAATGGTATTAATAAGGGTCCCATGAATCATGTATGAGTTTTGTTTCATGTTCATCTTTAATTAGAAAGAGTTTAACTATGGATGAAATGTTATATAAAGAAATACCAAGATGTCCTAAGGTTCTGCAACCCAAGATTATGTTTGGTTGTTTTAAGGTTACGTTTGGATGTTTTTAATATTATGTTTGGCCGATTTAAGAGTGAATTTTAATTTATTTGTAATAATTTTTAGAAATGATATTTTTTATTGATTTATTAACTTTATATATAAGCAAAGTGTAAATAACATGTGCATGTGTGAGTATACAAAAAGGGATACATAGATATTTAATGGATACAAAATAAAAATTAAAGTTGCTATCCCTACTAAAATAGAAATATGTAGATATATTTTTTTAAAGTGAATATATGAACAAGTAGGTACTATATACCCTATCAATTATCACCCTAATTCAATTCCCATCTTATCACAATTGAAAATATTTTAAGGAATTTATCTAAAAAAAATATGATTATGGGCAGCTAGCCTCTTATTTATTATATTATATTTAAAATAAAGTTTAGTTATTTAAATTACATGATATTATTTAAGAATTAATATTAAATATTTTATTTTTTAAGTAATAAATTATTATTTAAATCTTTTAAAAATTATATGTTGCATGTTTAGTTATATATAAAATAAACGTTACCCAAATCGTTATATATAACTAATTAATATTAATATATGAAACTTATATATTCTATAATTCAAATAATAATTTTACAAATTCATAAAATAATTTTTTTTTCAGTAGTTTATTATGTTGGATTTGAATTTATTTAATATATGTGTGTACCTCTTGTATTTTCACACGCCCTTCGGATATGTTTCTTGTTGTACCCTTAGGTACTTTTAGCACCACCTTGTATTCTTTTCCATGTCTTCCAAAGTTTGACCAGACACCTCACTCTCTCAAATAGACAATGCCTAAGCACACCTCCTCATATTGCTCTTCGTACCGAACAAAGTATAGTATACACTTTCCGTGCATATATATGCTTTTTATTATCATACATCTAGATTACCTATAACTAGCTTAGCTAAGTTTCTATTCTAATAGTAGGTTAGTTAGAGTTAGTTGAGCTATGTAACTAACTCTTTGTTTTGCACTCTTATATAACCCTTTGTAATATTAGATACAATATATTGTAACTAACCAATTGCAAGACACTCATTCATGCAACATGAAGCTTACCCCTCAACAGTACCATACTCTTTTGGCTTTGCTTTAGCAACAGTCTCAGTCAACTCAGGGGGCTTTCAGCTCAAACACTTCTTCACACATTAACCAACTTGGTAAAATTTCAAATTTTAACTAAATATATTATAAGTAACATTTTGACTTTTGCCAGCAGCATTGATCAGGACAACCAAGTAATGTGGATTTTAGACTCGGGTTATTGACCAGGTGGCCTCTTCTCTAAAACTCTTCATCTCTTATAAAGAAATTTCACCAATTATAGTGAAACTGCCTAATGGTCATCAAACCGTTTCCAATTACTCGAGCACTGTTCAACTTTGTAAATTTTTACTTCTGAATGATGTGTTGTTTTTGCTTGACTTCACATGTAATCTGGTTTTTGTTTCCAAGCTAGCCTCCTCTATGAACTACAGACAAACTTTTCTTGCTGACAAATGTCGGATTTAGGAAACTACCACCATGAGGATGATTGGTACAATTGATGCTGAAGGTGGTTTATACAAGCTCAAAACACAGCCCCTGTTGCTTCCCATTTTAATTTAGTTCATTCATGTAATAAAGTGCCTATTGATCTTTTGCACTACAGGTTAAGACATCCCTCAAACTAGAAGTTGCTTGTTACGAAACGAATTTATCCTATCCTATTCTTTGATAGAGAATTTGTATGATACTTACCATAAATCTAAACAGAAGAAATTGAGTTTTGCTTCTAGTAATTCTCATTTCCTTTTAGCTTTATCTCTTTTACATGTGGATATTTGGGGGCCTTGTTCAATGACATCTTTGCATGCTCACAAATATTTCCTTACCATTGTAGATGATTGTACTAGGTATGTTTGGGTCATTCCTATGATTTTCAAGGCTAAGACGCAAACCCAACTTAGCAATTTTGTCACCTTTATTGAAAGACAATTTGAAACCAAAGTTAAAACCACCTGTGTAGAGACCCAACAACAATTTGACATTGTTGAGAGGAAACACCAACATCTATTAAATTTCACTACATCATTATTGTTTCAATCCCACTTACCACTTATTTTCTGGTCATATGCCATTAACCATGAGTTATCCTCATTAATCTCATGCCCATTCCCTTCCTTGATAACAAGTCTACTCACTAAAAACTGCATTCAATATTGATTTACTTAGAGTCTTTGGTTGCTTGTGCTACACTACAACCTTAAAAGCCAATAGAAAGAAACTTTATTTGAGGGCCTTGTCATGTGTGTTCCTCGATTTCAAGCCACAAAGAAAGGTTATATTGTTTTTAACCTTCAAACTCGAGCTATTGAAATTTCCAAAAATGTAATTTTCCATGAAAACTGTTTTCCATACTGAGTTAAATACTGAAATGTTTCCTTTCTATCACATCCTCCCATAATTGTTCATGAGAGAGACCATTTCCATTCTACCTTTGAGGAGCCTTCTGTTGACCCTGGATCTGCTATTCCCCATTCTTTAAATTCCAATGAATCTGCCACACCTTTAGAACATGTTAACATTGTTAATACATCTTTTGCAGAAATAAGAAAATCTAACAGAATCCCACAGAGACCAAGCAAGTTCTTAGATTTTCAAACCACTTTTGCATCAACTGTGACCTCTCATGACTTAGGTACTAGACGCCCTTTTTCTTATGTAGTATCCTATGATAAATTGTCCTTTACATATCATGCTTTTATCATGAGTGTTTCCTCCCAAATTAAACCCAAGACATATACTGAGGCTTGCAAACATCCTCACTAGATTAAAGCTATGAATAAGGAACTTGCAAATCTGGAAAACAATAATACTTGGTGTTTAACAGCTTTGCCTCCTCATAAAACTTTCATTGGCTGCAAGTGGATGTATAAGATCAAGCATCATGCAGATGGTTCCATTGAGAGATACAAGGCACGACTTATTGCCAAAGGATACGCATAAGTTTAAGCCAATATTATCTTGATACCTTCTCCCCAGTAGCAAAGATTACTACGTGAGACTTCTCTTGGCTCTTGTAGCTATTCACAAATGGCACTTGAAACAACTAGATGTCAACAACGTATTTTTACATGAGGACTTTAATGAAGAAGCCTACATAGTTATTTCTCCAACATGAGTTAGGCTAAACTTGGCTAAGTTTGTTGCCTCCAAATATCATTATATGTCTTAAAACGAGCTAGTAGGCAGTGGTATGCCTATTTGTTTAGCTTCTTAGTCTCTCATGGTTTCAAGCAGTCTATTTCTAATTATTCTTTGTTTACCAAACAAAGAGAAAGTTCATTCAATGGCTCTTAGTCTATGTTGATGACATTTTGTTGGTTGGAAATGACATTGGTGAAATATCACACATCACAAAGTTATTAGATGTTGTTTTTCAAATCAAAGACCTCGATGATCTAAAATTTTCTTGGCTTTGAATTTTCCTGTGGGAAGTATGCCTAAGAAAATACACTTTGGGTATTCTAGCAAATATTGATATGATTGACTCCAAACCTGTATCCACTCTAATTGATTATGCCACCAGATTACTTATAACTAGGTTAGCTAAGTCTCTCTTTTGTTAGTAGGTTAGTTATAGTTAGTTACTGAGTTTGGGCTATTAGAGTTAGTTGAGCTATGCTTTGTTTTGAACTCTTATATAACCTTTGTAATATCAGATATATCAATGAGAAGTACCAATTTTTGCTCTCCTTTTATTCGAGCTTTCTTTCTTTTCTCTGCACCTTATTGCGAGGAATTCGTAATGCCTTATAGTTTCTTGACATCAATGAGAGTACCATCACTTATACTATCCATATCCTCAAGGTCTTATTCTCCGAAATTTTGGACCCCACCTTGACTCAACTTCAAGTTGAATTCATCCAAGGACCCAACTTGGAAACCTGAATCTTGTACTTTGTCTCCTACTACTGAGAACCGCTCTTTGTCATACCTTGAACATATCACATGTAACATGTGCACTGACCATCCATGCCTATATTATGATTGTAGGATGCAAGTCGATCTAACAATTATTAGTGCAACACCCTTTAAAGACAAAAGACAAAAATCACATTCATTGAGAACCACACCAACCTTTGCCAAAAATCAAACATTTGCATAAGCTAAATATCAACCTTAAACTGAAGTCTAACCTACAACTTCCACATTCTATCCTTTTCTTAACAAAGTCCTCAACATTATTACAAGACTTGAGGCCAAAGCATGTGTACCCTTCATAGAACCTTGCCTTATCGAAGGAGTATGCAATCATTAGACATCCAGTACATGTCTCAAACCTCAAGCCTCACCCTATGAGGTCGATGCCTATTACTTGTCCATGATCAAATATTTGTTGGGCCCTTGACTTGTCCTTTCACATCTTGAGTAGCAATCATTAAAGTAGTTAAGGTGTGTGATGTCATGCACCTACTAATAAATTTAAAACTCAACAAAGCTAAAGGTTGCATGCTAGAGACCCTCCATAAGCATAAATGGCGACACTATGAGTCTGAGCAATCACTCCTTTTCATATTTACAACACATAAGTCTCAATTCCCTTGACCAAAGAGTCAAAAGACTTGAGATTTGGGGCATGTGTACACATAAAAATAGATAACCTCTCGGTCAGGAGAATGTCTAATCATAAGACACCTAATACATACCTTACACCTTCATCCTTTTCCTTAAAGAAGTATATAGACTTTTCAAGCCAAAGATTAACCACTAATCACCAATTAGGGCTAATAATTAATGTATCACCTAGCCAAAACGTAAAATGCTCATATATCTTACATAAGACTCATTACTAGTAGCATCATTTTAGTATATTCATTGAGACTCGCATGAGGTTCAAATTGTTTTTATAGGTATCCTACTTTGATTAACTATGGTAAAACACAATTAATTTCAAGCTACTCATTTATGAAAACCACAAGTGTATGATGTTATAAAATAATAATATAAAAATTGTTATCTTCATTGGGGCTGTACATTTGCCAAAGAAACAATTGAGAGTAATTGAGAATTAAAACACAATAAAATATAAAGGGAAAAGATTAAATTCTATAATTTTAAATGTTGCAAATCAAAATAAAGATAAAATCTTAATTAAAATAAAAGATAATTTTTTTATTTATATATATTTGAAAATAAGGAAAGGTTGAATAAAATAAAAAGAAAGGGTAATTCAAGATTTTGAAATTCAAAATTAGAAAATTTTCAAGATTGGGGTTTCATCCCATAATTGGTTATTGATTCAATTTTAATTATCTTTATGTTCTTATTGATTCTCTGTAAGGATAAATTAACTTAAGATAACCTTCTTACTCTTTTAAGGTATGTATCTAATTGAATTAACTCCTACTTTTGTGGTAGCTATGTCAATTAAACCTAATAAGTTCTTTGTTAATTTGTAGAGTCATTGAAGGGTTAAACCTGTTTTTGTAATTTAATTTCTAAGTTGCTTTCCTAGGGTTCTTACAATAAAGTTCATCTTTCGATCTTTTCCTAATTATTTATGAATACAAAAATAGTGATCAAATGTGTTATATCGATAAATGCAATAAAGAAAAAATCATAATAAATCCAACAAGAATAATAAAAATACTTAATTTAGCATCAAAGAGTCAAGAGTTAAGTCTCATTTCTAGAGTGAAAATGTTCTACTACCACATAGTTGTGGGGAGCACCAAAATAGACATATAAAAAGGACATAAAAATTAAACTTGAAAAAGAATGAAAGGGGAAATAGGAGGCTTCAAACCTTCCCGTGTGTCATTCTCTAACCTCCTCGTTACAGAATAAAAGTTTTTATTTAAATTAACATATCAAACTTCCTAATATTTTAGTCCAAAAATAAAATAAAATAACTTAAATTGATCACACAAAGGAGTTTATATTTTGCATAAAAGTATAATCTTTTAAATTTTATTAATTAATTCTTTTTGTTTTTTGAATTGTCTCCAAAACTCTAAGTTTCACTCTAATGTTTAAAATCAGTCCAAAAGTTCGTCAAATACTAATAAATTATATCCTAAAACATCAAAATATAAAAAATTTTAAAATATAATAAAAATATACATAAAATACAAATATTAAACCTAAAACATACAACTTAATAAATTTCAATTAAAATAAATCCTAAAAATAACGCATGAGCCACAACCCAACAGATTTCAGGTGACTACCTATTAGACATAAAAGTTATTATTAAAGTATCGTCCTCCTAATTACAAGTACAATGGACCATGGTTTGTGTGTCTTATTTTTTAAATATTTATTAGAATGTAATGTAACATGTAACTACTTTCAGAATTTTAGTATAGATAACTATCCCAATACAATCTGAATCCTGTGTCCTTGTAAAGATGAACTTCATTCACAGTAATAATTCTTGCACGTTGTTCATCACGACAGTAGAAAAGGAAGCAACCTACTTAAATTAGAGAGATGGCAACAACATCAACTTCAAAACCATTGAAGTTGCTTTCTAGAGTACTTCTAGAAAATTGTTTTTGGAAAAAGAAAATTTAAATAAATATAAATGAGTTATATTACTAATAAAAAGGTATATATAACAATTAATTGCCTTATATAACTATCCCCAAATTCAGTAAAAAAAAATCCCTACTTCTCTGTACAAACCAAAATCCTTTATCGAAATTTTAGTAACACAATATTTTTAATTAAACCTGACACTTAATTTTAAGTATAAGATATTTCTATTAAGAACTTCTATTTATATTTAACTAAGATGGTTAATGTACAGACTATGGAACCCAGATCATCTAAGAATTAGGATAATTTTAGAATTGAGGTCAATTCAAAAGAGATCTCACTCGGACCTTAGCGCTACAAAAACATGACCGATTAACAAAATAAATTAACTTAATCTTGTGATTAACTGAACTAAACATCATTAATACGTCATTGAATATTTTTTAATCAGGCCCATAGACCTTGAGCCCATGTCAATGCCTATAAATAGAGAGGTAAGCCTACCGGTAAGAGTTGTTGATTGAACATTTAATACACATATACTTGTTCTACTTGACACATGTTTAAATACCTTAAATATCTCTTTTAACAAGATTTATTGAAATGATTAAATTATAGTAATTAATTAAATAAAAAATAATCAAGTAGAAATAAGAAAAAGAAAGAATGACCCAAAAACAATGCTTATGCATAGTAAAGCATTATTATTTTAGTATTTATAATATTTTAATAATATCGTTAATTATAACACATCCTTATTTTAATTGAAGAGAAAGTTTAAGACAAGCCAACAATTTTGTAGTTTTGAAGCACAATTAAACATTCATTAATTACTCCCTTCTCTTAAAAATAAAACGAATTCCCACTTAATAAAAAAACACATTTCAGTATAATAAATTGTATATGTATTTAAAATTAATTTAAACACACATCTCAATCAGTTTAAAAGGTCCATTATATATATATATATATATATATATATATATATATATATATATATATTACAACCAAGCAACACAAAATTTTCAACGTGTAGATAACTATAAAATATAAACCAATAGAACTCAGATATCCGAAGAACACAGATATTAAAAATTTCATCCAATGGACGAGCATGAGTTCACATCAGGAGCAATCATGCAAAGTTGGCGATGAGATGGTACTATTCTATAAGAAGAGAAGAGAGAGTATACAGTATGGATCACCAAAATTTGATTTGAAAATATTTACCATCCATCCACTACTTTCCAACATATTCATACAGATAAGGTTGGAAACTCTTCTCCTGTCCCTGTCCCTATCTCCAATCTAATCCACTTCGTACGCTAATCACATTACTCTATCTATTCACGTGTCATGTATAATATTAACAGTAAATAATCTATATATTAATAATATATTTTTTATACTATTACCCAATAAAAAATATATTATCATTATTATATATAATTAATTTATTCACTTCACAATAATTATTTTAAAATTTATGTCTATCATAAATTAGTTTCTGATCAATTAATTAATACCTAAAAACAAAAATCTTACTAAAAATTATTTTTGATTAGTTAACTTAATATATTCTTCCATGCATTATTCTCCCCAGGCTCCGATCAAATAATGTTGATATGATATTCCTAAAACTTTAATAAAATATCTCCCACATCCATAACATCTCCCTAAATTAACCTTGCTTTCTTTTTTAGATGCCAACTTTAGAAAAACAAAGAAATTAACATTGATATGATGAAAAAAAAAATATCAAGCACAGCTTATATAATGTCATGGGGTAGGAATGGCATCATGTGCCGCCTTGAAGTAATTACATATATACGTTACCCATATTAATATTTTCTCATATGTAAAAGGTTTTATTAACAGATAAACTTAAATAATTATCAAATAATACAACACAGGCACAAGTTTTTTTTTTATTCAGACATGCACATGCTCTTTATAAATGAAAGGTGGTTAAATGCCTATCACTAGCATACATATAAAGAAAACTTGCATCACACGAATTAGAGAAAAAGAGAAAAAAAGAGACCAAATACATATATATTACGTACTATGGCTAGAGAGACAAATTTTGGAAGAAGATAAAATACAAAGTGAGAAATAAATGGTAAAATAAAGAACCATAAAAATGAAGGAGGGGGTAGGTTGTTGGAAAAGGTACACTAAACATTAATTTTCTGCTCTTTTATCGTCATCTTCACCATTACATGCTGATGCTGCACTCTCTCTTTCGTTTTCTACTTGTGGGACCACCTGTGTGGGACACGTGGAAATAACACATTAGTCCTTTTACTCATCTACAATATATCTATCTCTTTATTTGACAAAATATCCTTCTCTTAGTTTAATTATTCGGACGATGCATGTACAAGACAAGATCGATCAGAACATACATGTGAGGAGTATGTATGCCTTGTATATTATAAACAATGAATAAATAAATAAGACCGAAATCTATTCTGAGTTTGTTAATTTTGTGGTATTAATATTTATTTTTTTAACTAATAGAATTATAAGTTTTGTATATATTATTGTTTTTATAAATTTTGGTTGTTATTTATGTTATTAAATTTGACTAAGATTTTCTTGTAAGTAAAATATGTTAAGTGAAACAAGTTTATTCTTGTTATAGATAATAATTTTTTTTTATTTATTTAAACTTATAAAAATAATGACATATGCATTCTATTGGTTAAAAAAATAAATATATGAATATCCACAAAATTAACGTATCATCCGTAGATTTTTCCAATAAATATGTTTTATATTTACAAATCTTTCAACGTGTAGGAATATGATTGGATAATTAATAACAAGATAGGTTATGATAAAGTAGTGTTTCTGTCCGTTGGATCATGATCCAGCGGTTGGAAAGACGCAGGAACTTTCATATCTTTGATAAACCAAAACACACGCAAATTAATTACACCTGGTCCAGCGAGGAGTTGTAGGGCTGAGATGATCTTCTCCTCGTTCTTCTTGTTGTTGGACCCATTGAATCTAGTGCAAGAAACAGCACACCCAAGTTATGAAAAAGGAATAGAAAAAGAAATACGTGGGTCAAAAAGTGATCTATCTTAAAATTAAAACATGGACCCAACTGAAGTGCATCGTGAGATCTTTTTCGTAGAATAATTAATACATTGAATAACACTGGTATAAAATTTCAAAGATCTTTTTTCTCCAAAAAAAAATCTGTCAACTACTCCCATACACTATAAAAAAATAGACCAACAATGTTGGGCTTACGAAATAATATCTTCTTCTTTTACAAAGTCTGTCCGTTAAATTTCTCTACAATTAACCTACGCTAAACATGCATTAAATGTTACGATTAGTTATACTTTTGTAAACATGCATCAAATATAACGAATATTCCTTAACAGGCTCCAACGAGATAATTAAGACATTCAAAAACGATTTTAGACATCGATTATGTTATTAAACAATTAACATAGAAAAACAAAGAAAAAAAGAGAAAAAAATTTTAAAAAGATAGATAATAAGAGGTAAAAGAAAGAATTGAAAGACGGAAAAGAAAAGGCAGATATTAATTAGGTGGTTGAAGATTTACAATATTAAAAAACATTCTTCAAGACATTACAGTATAATACTATAAGTGTAATAAAATGCATCATTCTTACTGTAATAATTTACTCGTTAATAAATGACACATTTTCACTGTGAATTCTTCATAGATCGAATGCTTGTAAATATTGAAATAAATTTTCGTTAATTTTTTTTTAATTTTACAACAGTGTGTAGTACTTTATTTTTAATATAAAGATTAAGAAATAAAAATTGCTTTACTATATAGAGGAGTGAGATCGAAAAGGAAAAAGAACAGGTTACTGTCTACAAATATCTAAGGGCATATTCGATGTTTTCAGCGGTCCACTTACGTGCTGTTTGGTTCAAGACTTTGCACAGGCAAACAGCGTCCATCAATAAAACAAAACCCTCCAACCACCGGCAGCACCGTTTTCATCAAACGCAAAAAGTAAAATAAAATAAAACATAATGTGCACCCAAACGCGGCCTAATAGTTATCTACAGTCTACACCTTCAGCTCTTACAATTTGTTGGCTGACTCAAAGCCAATAGAAATTAGATAGCGGTATTTTAAGTGGCTGTTGCTAAAATGCGCGAAGGGTGGAGGGTGGTTTGTGAATTGTGAGGGCTGCAATCACGTACCTGAGGGTGCATGGAGTTTTCTGGTGCGATGGCGAGGGTGCGGTTTCAAATCCAAGGTGGATTCGGAGGTGTCGGGGAGGTAGCGGTCGAGTGGGAGAGAGTGGCGCGTGGTGTTGGAGTCGGCTTTGTTTTCGAGCATTGTGCGAACGAAGGAGGCTTCCATGGAGTTGAGGAAGTGCACGTGCTTCTCGTCCGTCCAAAACGGCGTCGCTTCGCTCTCCATGGCGTCGGAGAAACCGATGAAGCAGTCGGGGTGGCGGTTTCGGGGATTACTAGGACGATGAGGTTTTTAATGAGGGCTTGTGAAGAGGGTCGCTATACTTTGCAGGGTACAGGAGTTAAGGAGAGTGGGAAAAAAAGAATACGGGAGTTGGGGAGAGTAGGGATACCTTGTACTCGCTTTGTTGGTTCGACACCTGTACCTTTTTTTTTCTTTATATCCTCCTCCTCATCATAATAATAATAATAATAATTTCAGGTCCATTCTTTTTAAATAATAATAATAATAACTCAGGGAGAAGTGAACAGTGATAAGGAGATAGTGTCTACATATTATTACTCTAATTTGTTTTTATAAAACTTATATGTAGTTTTTTTAAGTATTTTTTGTGATACTTAGAACTATATTTTATTTCAATAGTTTATCTCATCTTTAATGCATCTTATTATATATATTTTTAGGTAAATTTTTTATTTTAATTGAAAAATAACGTAATATATAGAAAAAATTGCATTTAAACTTTGTCCTTTTCATTTAATAAAGATCATGATATTTGTTAGATTTTAATAGTTTATTTTTTATTACCAAAAATAATATATATATATATATATATATATAAGTCTCACTTAAAAATTGAAACTAAGGATTTCTTATATATATATATATATATATATATATAATAGTTTTAATTGAAAATATTTTGAAGTTATAAATATTTAAATTGAAAAAAATTTTAAATATAAAATTATATTAGTTAAATTAAGTTCATTGTCAAAATATAATATTTATAAAAACTAGAAAAAGAATAGATTAAACTATTTTTTTATAAATTAAAATTATTTTACATATCGTAAATTTTTTAACCAATATTATATTTCTTCAAAGCAATTCAAATATCTAGAATCCCAAGTTCAAATTTTATCAATAAAATAAAATGTGGTTGAAAAGTGAAATTAGATAGTTAACTAATAAATATATTTTTTACGTATAATATGGTAAATAAAATCCTTAAAGTACTAGGAAGAATGTCTAATAAAATCCTTAAAATAGTATAAAAAATTAAAATGTTTAATATTCTGTTAGTGATATTAATATATTATAGAGTAAATTGTAATAATATTTTTTAAATTTTTATTTAATTACACATAAATTTATATATTTTTTATTTTTGTACCAATCCTTTTTAATTAAGTTAAAAATATTATACAATTACTTCTTGTATATTTGAAATAATCTTATTAATACTCTTTCATTACATATTACAGTACTAATAACTTTTAATAGAGACAAAATTAATTATTAAAATATAAAAAAAATGTTACTGTGATTACATTAGAAAATATTTCTATAATTTTTTATATTTTAAAATAAATTTTCATGGTTATTTAATAATCAAATAAGAAAATAGCTGTAATTTTGTTAAATGTACAGCTACAAAATAAAAATAAAAATTTGGTTAACTAGAGTTCAATTTATGAAGAGAATTAAGTTTTGAATTCGAGTGATATATTATATTTTAATTGATTAATATTAATTTTATATACCTGTCATTCTTTAATATATTTAGTTTTATATATAAACAAAAAATAAGAAGAAAGCATACACTAATAGTGTTAAAATGTTTATTCTATGTTATAATGTTATTTTTATTTTTAATTATCCATATCTATATTATTGGAAGAAATTTACTTAGAGCAGTAATTTCCTAATTACACAAATGAAATGTAAAAACAAAAACAAAATATAACAAACTTTATTACAAAATAAAAATAATATATAAGAAAGTTAAAATATCTTTTTATCTTTATTGTTGTGCATAATTAAAATATCAATACCTTCTCCAAACAAAATGAAGTATCAAATGTTTATTTTGAGATTCCTTGTGTTACAACAAAAGTAAATGGTTATATTAAGAAAAAAAAAATTTCACTTTTAAAATGTACTGAACAACAATACATCATGCCCCCAAGCCATTATGCCACTGACAACTACCTATTATACGATTTATTTTTATTAATTATTAGATTTACAATGAATTTTTATTTAATGAAAAAATTTTATACCAATAAATATTAATTTACAAAAATTATTTTTTTATTCTATTTTATATTTATTAAAATGAGTTAAGTCAATCTATTTTAACCGATAATAGAGTCAAAATTTATTATATAATTTAATCTCAAATAGAGTTCTTAATGATTATTTAAAGATGTACCAGTAAAGATTTCCTTAAACTACTTATATTGATTATAATAATTTTCATTAATTCTTTGGAAGTAGATTATCTATCAACTAATATATAATCAGTCAAGTCATGTAAATTTCCATCTTCTTTATTTGAGTCACCATATGTAAAAAATCTAGTAAATCACCATTTTTTAAAAGGTAGTAAATTGCTTTTTTTATTAAGTAGTAAATCACCTTTAATAACATGATTCCATCCAACATTATGTGTTGGAACCATTAGATGAAGTGGAAAAATCGGAAACAAAAAATTTATTTGTTAAAGAATGAAAGTAAAAATTAAAAGATAAAATTAGAGACTAAAATATTAAATCCTATCAAGTGGTTTTTTGTGCAGAAGTGTGGAATTGTTGATGAGTGATCAATCATCCACGGTTTTTGAAACCTTCATTCCACAGATTGTTGGTAGCAAATAAAAGCGCGAGTAGCGAAAAAGCGGAATGATTGTCGAGTAGGGAGTGATAATTTGAAATGTTCAAAAGTTACAAATATCTCTGACGGCATGAGAGTGAGATTGAGATATTTTGGAGATTACCAGAAAAGAAAATGAGATAATTAAAACATTTTAGCTTTCTTGAAAAATAACACTATTCGTTTTATTTGATACCAGTGAAAATACGAGTGTGTATTAAGTATTTGTATTTTTATTTATTAATTTTAATTAAATAAAATAATAATTTTTAAATAAAAATATATTTTAACCCTTCACTAACATTTTAACTCTTCACTAATATTTTAACATTTGTTTGTAAATATTTTTTTATATTTTTTATAGTTTTCTAATAGATAATTATTAAAAAATTATAAAAATAAAATTAAAAATGAAATATATAAAAAATGAATTTCTTTTATATATATATATTTATTATAGATTATAGATTTAAGATTATAATACATAAATTACAAAAAAATGTTCTTTGTTTTATATATTATTATTTTCTTTCTTTTTATAAAGATACAATTGAAATAGTTAAAATAATTAATTTTATCTCAGAATTTAATATCATAGAAATATATTTAAAAGTACTTTAATAATTAGAGTCATAATAATAAAAAATAATTTTTTATTTAGTAACATATATCTTTTAAAAAAAAAAATCTTCAATGGTATGCTTTAGGTGCTGACAAGTGGCTGTTGTCCACGTAAGCATGAGTGTACCTTCTTGTTGCTTAGTATTTCGAAGCCAGCCCTTTAATTTCCCTTTTTCCTTCTTCCTGTGGTCCACTTTCCAGTTCTAGTCTCACTTTGTCACTATCTTTTTCATTTTGGCAATAAACTCCCTCAAGCTAGAATTTCATTTATTATAATGAAAAATATTTGTACTTTATTCAATATTTTTATCTTATTTTAATTTATTTTTCTTCATTTTCTGTTGTATAACGGTGGTGAATGGTTTGGTGATTGAATACAGTTTTAAAAAATAAATAGTCATAATTTTTTACTTCTATTTTAATTATATAATTGATTTTGTATCTGGATTTTGTAGATACCTGCAAAATATAAAGTAAATATTGCTTATTAAAGATGGATTTAGAGAAAGGAATAAAAAATAAATTTGTATACATCGGTCATTTCCGAACCTATTTGTAAGTTGACGGTGAAAATATACAACATATTCACCACATCCTCATACCTATCTCCCTTCACTTTTATTTTAATGACTACAATATTTATTTATTTTTAAAAAAATGTTTAATATTTAATTAATAAATTATAAACTTTATCTTTATTAATCAGATAATTTTTGAATTAGTATTATTATATTCAATAAATTATTTTTAAAAAGATTATTATAATTTTTTTTGTGAAACAAGTACATGTATACTTGAAAAAAAAACAAACAGAGGACTTCATTCGGTGACACCGTAATTTCCCACTAAACAATCAAAATAAGATAAAGCTTAAAGATAAGTTTTGTTTTCTATTAATTTCTTAGTCCCTTAGTCAAGTGGACGCAAGCTGATTTTTTTACAAAATCTCCTAAAAGTTGGACATGAGGTCTTCTCATATGCGACTCATAAACGCAGACAAGAATGATGATATAAATCTTATCTCATACCCGTTGGGTATGAGTACGAGGATGAGTTTAAGGGGTAGAAATAAATATGAGAATATCATATCCATTTTTGTCTCGCGCCATTGACATGCCTATTTAGACATAATTATTTATCTATATTTAGTGGAGATGGATATAAATATGAGTATATATATTTATTATTTGGTTTAGATATGTTTTAGGTATTTAATAATTTTTTTCATTCTATTGAGTTAAAAACAAAAATCAAACCAGAAATCTATCTGCAACAACAACAACAACAACAACAACAACAACAACAACAACAACAACAACAACAACAACAACAACAACAACAACAACAACAACAACAACAACAACAACAACAACAACAACAACAACAACAACAACAACAACAACAACAACAACAACAACAACAACAACAACAACAACAACAACAACAACAACAATAATAATAATAATAATAATAATTTACATTTTATTTAAAGGTTCATCTTTTCAAGGTTTCGTGAGGTGCGTTTGAAGGTGTTATATGTGTTATTTAGTTACATTCTACCTCTTGACCTAATTCATTGTGAATGTTTTATTTTCTTTCCCCTTTACCTAATTCATTGTAAATGTTTTCTTTTCTTTTCTTTACAACGATAAGTAGTCTTTGGTGGGTGAATGTTTTAATGAAAATGTTGGATATAAGACAATTTATTCCTTGCTTCAATGGAAAAGAATATTTAAGTTTGTGCAGTAGGTAAACTTGAAGAGTTGGTTTAGTATTTTAGCTACATAAAATACAAGGATTGAACTCTTTAACCTTTCTGTATACGAAGATATTGAGAGTCAAACATACTTTTTATGATTTTAAACTAGTTTTATCTTTTATCTCTCAATACTCACAATTTAAGTTTATTGTAAGTTTTTTTCAACTAAAGGTTTAAGAAAGAAAGAATAAGGTAGTTTGAATTAAGATCACTAAATTATGTCACTAAATTGTTGTACAAGACCATATTATTAAAGAGTAAACTAATTTAATTTATGCATATTATTCTATTAAAAGGATTGACCTTTGTTGACTTTGTACTACTTTCATGGGCTTCTCTTTGGATTGGTACCACATTATTAGAATTTACATTCTTCAAATCAAACTAATTTGGTCAATAATATTCTCTTGGAATTTTTTTTTATAAAGCAAGTAAAAATTAATATTAATAAAATAGAAAGTATAAAACATGTCTTCTAACGGTAAAAGTTTTTAAAGTAAAAAAAAAAACACAAGATAAACATGATCATCGTCAATGACAATATAGGGGTTTCACAACTCACCTTGTATATGAGTGAGTTGTAACCTTTGCTGCTTGACACCACTCTCACAAGGTTAATTGTGTAACATGTAGAACTTCATCAACTATGACGTCCTTATCATTGAACACTACATTGTTACATGTCTTCTAGATATGTCAAAGTCTCACAAAACAGACAGTAGATCATGCATTCCTTTGCATCTTGTTATTGTTGAACAAGCCCAGAAACTAAAAATCATGCCCTCTAACTATGTTATGAAGCGTTGTAGAAACATCCTACCAAGAGTAAAGCCTAGAAATAATTATTGTCCCATACTGCACATTCTACAAACAAATGTTGTCCCATTTTTGCACACCTACCACATAGTCCACATTGTGTTGTAGTATCCCACGCTTGAATGAATTCATTTTATTTGGGCATCCAATCAGCCTCTAACCTCAAGACTAATAGTTGAACCTTTGATGATATTCCTTTAGTTTGAAATATATTAAAAAATATTGCACATCCTACAAACAAATGTTGTCCCATTTTTGCATACGTGCCACATAGTTTACATTGTGTTGTAGTATTCCATGCATGAATGAATTCATTTTTTTGAGAACGATTTATAGTTAGAATATTGTATGCTAATGCTATCGAAATTTATTTTGAATCTTTAATATATATATATATATATATATATATATATATATAAAATTAAATACTTAAAAAAAAAAGCAAAATAGCAACATAAATAACACAGCAAAGTAAGTAAAGTAATAAAAGAAAGCACATGAAAAAGAGATAAATGACAGCAATGTAGGAAAGTTTGAGTAAGACTTATCAAAATCTAACTAAATTTATCTATAACTAATGGGAATGTAGTAATTAGTAATTAGGATAAAAAAGTAATCATTATGTTAGACCTATAAATAGATTGACTTGTGAATACTGTAACTTAGGGAAAAATTAGTAAGAAACTATTAGTGAGTACATATTCAGGGAAAAAAATTTTAACTTTTGTATTCCTCCAATTATTAAGGTATCAGAGGTGACTTTTATCACTTTTAAAATACTATATTTACCTACTTGTTTATCTTACGTTACTTTTAGTTATAGTTATTTCACGAAGTATCCCTAACCTTGCCTTATTTAGTTTATGTTACTTTTAGTTATAATTATTTAATGAGGTGCCTCTAACTTTGCCTTATTTATTAGTTTATGTTACTTTTAGTTATAGTTATTTAATGAGGTGTATGTAATCTTGCCTTATTTATTATTTTATGTTACTTTTAGTCATAATTATTTAGTAAAGAGTCTCTAACTTCGCCTTATTTATTATTTTATATTACTTTTAGTCATAATTATTTAGTAAAGAGTCTCTACTTTGCCTTATTTATTATTTTATGTTACTTTTAGTTATAATTGTCTAATGAGGTGTTCCTAACTTTGCTTTATTTATTATTTTATGTTACTTTTTTATTTATAATTATTTAGTGAGGTGTTTTTAACCTCACTTATTTATTATTTTATGTTACTTTTAACTATTATTATTTGATTTGATGTTCATAATTTTATTTAGTTTATTACATTAGTTATCTTTGAGCTATTTATTAACCATTTTATTTTATTTGTTTATGGTTATTTTTTAAAAAATATTAATTATTGTATAAATATGAGAAATATTAAAATAAAAGTTTTAATGCTTGAATAAAGGTTTGAATTAATTTGTAGTTGAAGGTTTGACCTTGAGAATTTAAATGAGTAAATATTTAAGGTGAAATATCATTGTATTCTTTAAAAACCATGGCAAAAAGCTCATTTATTCTTACTAGTCACTACAAAATTAATTCAATTTTTTCAAATAAAAAAAATATTTGTAATTGATGATATGTGTATGAAATAAATATAAATTTATCATGAAATTAAAATATAAACAGAATTATATATATATATATATATATATATATATATATATATACACACTACCATTTCTATATAAATAATTGTGTATATACATATAGATTTTCCCTTTAATTATCTAAATTATTATTATTTAAATTATTTATATGATATTTGTTCTCACTCATTTATGTTTCTTGTCTCTTGTAAAAAAATGGAATGCAAATTTAATTAAAAGGATGAATGCGCCAAATTATCCAAATCCTTTTTTTCACAGTCATCTTAATAGTTTTTCTCGGTATTAGTTGGAATAAAGGTATAATTGCAAATTCAGTTATATCTTGAGACATTGAAATCTTAACTCTTGTATTTTTCATTGAACAAAGAGAATTGCTAGTGATAGAAGAACCATTAACAATTACTTTCTACATTTCACTCGTTAATTATACAAACTCATTGATGAACATGTTTCCGCCAATTATGTTAAAGTAATAGTAGGATAAAAGAGAGATTTATACATAAATAAACTCTTTTTTTTACTAGTTGAAATACAAATATAATGACAAATTGAGTTACATTTAGAGGCACAAAAATCTCTACTCTTATTTTTCATTGACCAAGGATAACCGCTAGTTATAGAAGGACTGTTAATTGTCATTTTTTACATTCCACCACTAATTATACAAATCCATTAATGAACATGTTTTTGCCGATTATGTGAAAGTAATAGTAGGATAAAAGGGAAGATTTATTCATAAATAAACTCTCTCCTATATTCCTATGTAGCAGAATAGATATATGTAATAGTATAAATGTTGGAATGTGTATATATATATATAAGTAACTTTATTTACTATTTTTTTTAATTTAAGTTAAATAAATAGCTGAAGAAAAATAATTATACCTTGAAATAAAATAAAATAAAATAAAAAAATATTTTTTTAATTAATAGCACGTTAGATTTAATATAAATAAGATTGATTATAAAAATGAGTTATAATAAATATTATTATAATTGTCACTCCGCAACATAGTTACCGATCTTCTCTAAACGAGAGAAACCAAAAAGAAAAGAAATTATGATTTTTTATGACTACTTTTATTTAAAATTAATAAAATTACGCTATAATAACTAATTTTCTTAAACATAGTTTGGCTGGAAAAAAATAAAAATAAAATAAAAATATTTAATTTAAAATAGAGGAAAGGAATTGTGGGACTCATAAATAGTATTTCTCTCCCTCTCCAATGTCATCCTACTACACATAGTCTTAACTAATTCATTAATTAATTAATGTAAAAGTAATTATTATTTAGTGAAGAGGGAATATTAATCCTGAATTAGTGTACTTATTGTATTTTCAAAAATTGTCAGCGTCCGTGTGCGGCGTTCCTTCAATGCACTTCTCATGGTTACTAGGTGCGTGTTTCACGTGGAAAAAAACTGATCTTAAAATAAAATTGATGTAAAAAGATTTTTCCACTTCAAGAAATTCTAAGCACCATGAAAATGAATTATGGAGGGTGAAAGAAATGAAAGTAGAATATAACTCTCACATAAAGATAAGTCAAAATGTTTAGATTTGTTATCAAAGAATAAATTCTTGATAAAAACTAACTAGAAATAAATTTTTCAAAAGAGTATCTCGAAGACCTTTTATTAAGTGATTGTTTGACAACAGTTTTATAAAAATATTTTTAATAATTTAGTATTTAAAAACTAAAAAATTTGTTTGTGTATTGTTTTCTAAAAATAGTCTTAAAAAACAGTTCTAAATTTTTAGTTTTTAAAAACCGAAAAGCAAAAATAGCTAAAAGTAGTTTTACTTTTCAATTTTTTATTTTTGTTTTGACAACTCAAAATACAATCAGAATATGTTGTTTTTTGCTTTTCATTAATGAAATTTTAATAAATATAAACAAGTTTTTCCATCTTAAAAACAGTTCTCAAATAACATTTGCCAAACAAGTTTTTTTTTCTTTTTTTCTCAAAACAGTTTTTGAAAACTATTTTAAAAAACTAAAAAAAAAAAAAAAACCAAATCAATCAAGCTCTAAGAATGTGTTTACAAATAGACCATTTTATTCAATTCAAAAGTGAGAATATAAGAGGGGGACAAAAGTATATATAGTCTAATAGGAGAGTTTTGACACACAAACCAACCCAATTTAGGACTTGGGTTAACTAAGATTAAGACTAAGGCATTTCTTAACACCTCATTTGCTATTTGCACCCCCAAAGTTTATATTTTTTTGCAAATTCTTAATATACCTTTATCCTTATTTGATTTTAAATGTTTTAATTTATTTTTTTATTGTCTTGTCTTGTTGTGCTTTATCTTACTACTCTTGTGTGCCAAACATCATTTGTCACATTCTGCCCTATTGAAAATTCTTAATAATTCTTATAAGTCTTTAGGGTATTATTCATTGATTTAAACACTATTTGATAAAGAAAACAATTTTATTCACATATGACTTTCTTGATTTAAAGTTTACGCTTTAGGATTTATGATTTAGGGTTTGTTGGCGTTTTTTATTCTTAGTAACATCAATTCATGAGTGTTACAACCCTAAACTCACAATAATTACCCCCTAGACTACCTAGTCTGGAATACGCATTTGATTCACTTCTGCATTATGTACATTTCGGATCATGTTGTCCAGAACATACTTGCTGAATCTCATTTTACTTCCGGATCATGTATTCCGGAACATATTAGCTGAATCTCATTTGCCTTCCAAATCATGTTGTTTAGAACATACTTGTTGAACCTCATTTGCCTTCCGGATCATGTTGTCCAGAACATACTTGCTGAATCGCATTTGCCTTCTGGATCATGTTGTCCGGAACATACTTACTGAGCGGTGCTCGAAGTGGTGACTGAAGAGGTGCTCGAAGCGGTGGCAGGAGAGGTGTCGAAGTGGTGATTGGAGAGGTGCGGTGATGGCGCACACAATAGTTGTCATATGCTTTGTCAGCCAAGTAGGGTAAGAAAAGGGGAGGGTATTTTTAGGTTTTGAAAAAAAAATTGTAAAGCTGAGAGGGTGCGAATAGAAGATAGGGGAATATTAAAAGCAATTGCTTAAGACTAATTAACCCTATAAGTGTAGTTAACAACTCTTAAATTGAATGGACTAACTCAAAATGCTAAATTTATTCCTTCTTTTTAACTAAAAGCACCTGCACTCTTAAACTAAAAGAAATTGATTGAAATACATGCCTTTAAGACCATACAACCTTACCTTCAAAATAGTTAAGATAAAAATAAAATATTTCAATATTGTAAGATTATGACTTAAAGTTTTTAATTAAACTTTTATTCAAATCAAATCTTTTTTTAATCCTGCTAGTCATCATGCATAGTATGTGAGATAATATCAATTAAAAATTACTTTAAATTATTTTAATTTAGAATAATTTTAAATTTTTAATACAAAATTAAACATACAGAAAATCATACACAACCTAATATTATGGTCCTCGTGTTTTCGCAATGCTACACGTCTGTACACAGTTTCGACTTTTGCTGAGTAAGTTCCCAACACGAGATTCATGTCAATTGATCGATTATGGGTCAGGGTCTATTATAATATATATATATATACACATTAACCAACACTTATTATCACCATTGGAGAAATACAAAGTCCACGAGTGATCATCATAATCTGAAAGGAGTAAGCCAATGTCGAATATTCTGAGTGAAACCTCCTCATTACTATGGTTCTTTCTCTCTATGTTATCATTGTTCATCTTCCTAGCCTTTCCTATCATAGTTAATCTCTTAAGCAGATCCAATTCCAGATCATCAAAAGACTCTCCCCCATCTCCTTCAAAACTCCCAATCCTTGGAAACCTCCACCAGCTTGGCACGTCCCATCACCGCACACTCCACTCTCTAGCTCAAACCTATGGCCCCTTAATGCTGCTTCACTTTGGAAAGGTACCAGTTCTTGTTGTTTCTAATGCTGAAGCAGCGACTGAGATTCTCAAAACACAAGACCACGTTTTCTGTAACAGACCACATCGTAAGATGTTTGATATCTTCTGGTATGGTTCCAGAGATGTGGCATCTGCCCCATATGGCCACTACTGGAGGCAGGTGAAGAGTATATGTGTCTTGCATCTGCTGAGTACCAAAAAGGTTCAATCTTTTGGTAGAGTGAGGGAAGAGGAAGTTGTGGGGATGATAGAGAAAGTTAGAAAGAGTTGTGGTGATTCCAATTCCATGGCAGTGAACTTAACTGATGTGTTCTCTGATGTGACCAATGATATAGTGTGTAGGTCTGTTATTGGGAAGAGGTATGAGGCAAGTGAGCTTCGGGGGCCAATGAGTCAGTTGGAAGAGTTGTTGGGGGCTTCTGTTTTGGGGGACTATATACCTTGGCTTCATTGGTTGGGGAGAGTTAATGGAATGTATGGTAAAGCAGAAAGAGCAGCCAAACAGCTTGATGAGTTTTTGGATAAAGTTGTTGATGAGCATCTTGGTAAGAGAGGCTGTGATGATGCTGATGGAGAAGGCCAGAATGATTTTGTGGACATCTTGCTCGGGATTCAGAAAACAAGCAGCACCACTGATTTCCAAGTTGATAGGACAATCATGAAGGCTTTGATCATGGTAATTAAGAACATCTATACTTTTTTTACCTTAGCTCTTATAATGAACTACTATATAATGAACATCTGTACTTCCCTACACAATTTTTTCAGTACCTGAAAATGAGATTCATCAAAACAGAATAAATAATGGACACATAGGAAGAAAAACAACACAATTCAATGATAATACACTGCTATGAAATAATAAATTATTGTTTGAATAACTCTTAATAGATCTGTTATAAAAGTTAACATATGATATTTTAAAACAATTTACTCTATTAGTAATAACCTCATTTCTCATAAAAAAAAGTATACACCTAAATATGACTTTGCCTACATGATTGAATTTTATTTTTATTTCTAATAAGATTGTTTTAACTTGACAGTTCTCAATAATTTTTTTTATTATTTTGGTTCATGTCATTAAATGTTGATATATATATATATATATATAATAATTAATTAATTAATTAATTGTATATGTTTGATTGATTTATTTTGAACTCCAAGATTTGAATGTGTACCAAATGGAGAGTATTTGTATTTTTTTATCTAGTTTTATAAAATGAAGAGTTTAATTGTTATATAATTACAAAATTTCTTCCGGTTTTTAATATTTAAATTTAAAAGTTATAAATGAATAATAGTGGTTTTAAAATTGTCACAAACAATTTGTTTTTAGTTTAACATGTACTTCATAAATAAATAACGGCAAAGACAAAATAAATTAAAATGAAAATTATATTGATGATAAAAAATTTAAATTCTTTTTATTAGAGACAAAAAACTTTATTCATATTTTAAAAACAAAGACATATTTAAGTAGAAACTATAAATGTAATAGATCAAATATGTAATAATAAGATAAAAAACGATTATATGTATAAATAGAGTATTGACATTGTTAAATATAACAAAAGTGATTTTTAGAGACTTAAAAAACTTGTTTAATACTTAAAGAAAAAATATAAGGACTTATTTCAATTCCTGTGTTAATTTTTTTTTAAAAAAAACTTATTCCCATGAAAAGGGTGGAATGGGAATTCGTGTGTGATGAGAATCATATCTTCTAGGTAAAAATTCAATTTTATCCTCATTATTAATATATATTAATAAGTTGATTATTATAAAGAGATATTTTAGTAATATATATATATATATATATATATATATATATATATATATATATATATATATTTAGAAAAAGTAATGTAAGTTGGAAATGTTAGTAGGAAAGAGAAAAGTAAAACACCAAACATAAATTTGTTTTTTTAATTCAAATCAAATGAGTTGAAAACTCTGGCGGTACTTGCATGTCCAGAAGAATAAGAATAGAGGAGTTTCACAAATGAAAATACAACGTAAAAAGAGAATTAGGGATTTGTTAATGGAAAATGTTGTTAGAGTTAAACAAAAACCAAAGAGGATGTTAGAGTTGTATTTTGCTTAGCTAAAAATTGAAATGGTAGTTTATATATATATATATATATATATATATATATATATATATATATATATATATATATAATATTTATTGGTAATTAAAAAACTAATAATATCATAAGTAACAATTAACTTTTTTAAAAATATTACTTCAATTAATATTTTTAAAAAAATTATATTTTAAAATCATTATTAGCTAATTTTTAACTTTATCATTCATTAATTAATAAATTATTCTTCAATTATTCTATTTCTTTGCATTTCACAACTTTTTTTTCATTATAATTTAAATATATAATTATAATAATTTATAATTTAAATATATAATTATGATAATTTATAATTTAAATAAATAATCAATTTATATTAAAAAAATTTATGTCATTAACGTATATTATAATTATTTTAAATACTTTATTATTGATTTAATAATTAATAATGTCTTTATTTATTAATTTGCAATTTTCAGCTAATTGATACATTAATTTTATCAGATATTTTCAATAATTAACTAACTATTCAATTAAGTTTGCTGAACACACCTTAGATTCCTGAAACATATGTTTAATTTTGTAGAATTTAACTGAAGAATAAAGAATTGTCGGTCATTTGTCTTGAAGAGCAACGAGCTAGTATATAACAAAATCGGCACACCTTGTTGACAATGTGTGCTTATAGGATGATATATATATATAATATTTTTATATGGGTGAAATTTTAGTGATGTTAGGTGGTATTAGCGATGAGATCCAATCAATGACTTGCCTCATTCCTTAACTAAGTAAACTTATATTTGGGACTATATAGATAACCTTTCTCCTCCAAACTGCATGTCATGGCGTTAAGAAATATTTGTGGTAGAATAACTTGAAGATATACAGCAGCATATGATGATATGATATCTATTATCATAATAAATTCAATATGATAGAATACATTTCGATGCTATATATGTTGCTTGCCAAGTATTTTTTACTGTCCAATGTAGTACTCTGATGATAGGACATATAATAAGAAATAATTGTGAGATAAAATGTCATATTAACCAATTTGATATTTTTATATTTTCAATTCAGGACATGTTTGGTGCGGGAACTGATACAACCCTTGCAGTCCTAGAATGGGCCATGACTGAACTTTTGAGGCACCCAAGTGCGATGCAAAAACTACAATATGAGGTGAGAAGAGTGGCTGGGGACAGGACTCACATAACTGAGGAGGATTTGAGTGACATGCCTTACTTAAAAGCAGTGATTAAAGAAATTCTCAGATTACATCCTCCTTCTCCCATATTGATTCCTAGGGAATGCATGCAAGATACCAAAGTGATGGGTTATGACATTACAACTGGCACACAAGTGATAGTTAACTCTTGGGCAATTTCAACAGACCCTTCATATTGGGATCAGCCTCTAGAGTTTCAACCAGAGAGATTCTTGAACAGTTCAATAGATATCAAAGGACATGATTTCAACTTGATTCCATTTGGAGCAGGAAGGAGGGGCTGTCCAGGAATAGCATTTGCCATGGTTGTGAATGAATTGGTCCTTGCAAACATTGTGCACCAATTTGATTGGGCAGTGCCTGATGGACTGTTGGGGCGCCACACATTGGATATGTCTGAAACTACTGGATTGACTGTTCACAAAAAATTACCTCTTGTGGCACTTGCATCACCTCATCTGTAACAAAGTGAAATATTACAAATAAAATTACAGACATATGAAAAAAAGATAAGGGGCTGTATTATTAGTATATATTATTGTATTAATTGTCTGAATAAACAAATGTAAAATAAAATCAATAATCTATCTTATCAATTATTGTTCTTCTTATTTCTCTTTTCATTTTTCATTTATTTATTAATTCAGAATAAAGATATTTTTAACACTCATTGCTGCCTTGCTGGTGTACACCTAGAAAAAAGAAATACAAGTATTAATTATTTGGTTGTTAAGATATCATTGTTGATTTATTATTATATGAATCACTTTGACTTTCATTTTTATTTCTCTTCTTCCTACTAATTATAATATCATACTCTAATAGCTGTGATGCAATTAGTTTTAGTATTTCGTAGTGTTAAATAATAGTCCCTGTGGATGGATAGCCATTATGATTGGTGGATGCGGATTCTCTCTAGGGCTTTGGGTCTCCGCACTCTCCAGCATCAATTATAGCGATTGGATTTTATCACAGCTAAAAAGACGCACTTTAAGAGATATAATTAATATTTATTAATCTTCCATTAATAATATATGCTTAATCTGTGGCATACGAAAAAAAAGCATAGACTATGCCGCAGCAAGTATTTTATATAATTTATCATATTAAATTGGTATTAGATAATAATAATTATTTATTTAATATAGCTATAATATATGTAATATTTTATATTTATGATAAATAATTTATAGAAGTAATTACAAATTCATCCCTTAGATTTAATGTAATTATTGATCTACCATTTCTTTTTTTAATTACACACATTGCTCTTACTTTTACTAACTTATTCAACTATATCTCCTTCCAAACTACACACCTTCGTTTATTTTTTAACTGTTATGTTTTATGAATTTATGTGAATGTGGTATGATTTTTTTCTTTTTCAAGTTCCTTAACAATGTGACAATAAAGGTGAGAGAAATATAGATTATAAAGTTTGAAAAATATAAGAGGTTCATGTGTAATATATAGTATATAAAACATAAGGATACATGTGTAATGTCTTATAAAATTTAGAAGATACATGTATAATAAATTTATATATGATATTACATTATTTACTTTGGAAGGAAGTGGTACAATTGTAATGAATACTTAAAAATAAGGAGATCTATGTAATTTAAAAAAAATATATATATGTAATTACACTAAATTTAAGAGATATGTTCGTATTACTTCTAATTTATACTTAATACAAATTTTTTTAATTATTAAAAAATATTTTAAAAATTATTAAAATTTAATTTAAAAATAGATTGTTAGGTAGTTTGTTAAAAACAATATATAAGTGATTTATGCAAGATACAGGATCTTAGAATTAATTTTTTAGCAGCAACCTATGAATTGTATGGATAATTTTATTTTAAACTCAATTAATTAAAATAGAAACATAAAAATGTGATTTTTTAACTTTTTAATTATTAGAACAAATTTGCACATGAATATCTTATTACAGGATAAAAAACTATTTAATATTCTCTAAAATATAAAAAATAGAGATATTTTAAACTTTAACAGTTGTAGATGTCAATAAAAATAAAGATATATGATTTTTTTTTACTTTTATACTGAAAATATTTTTTATTAGTTAATAATATTAAATTTTATATCAACAATTTAAAAGCTTTTACACTATAGCTGATAATAAACTCCAATAATTATCTAAAAAAACCGATCATCTCCAATTATTTTTATTTTATGTTTTTCATCTTAAATTCTACATTGAAATTTAGTGATTTTAAAATAATTTATAAGTAATTAAAAAAAATCTTGTGTCAATATTAAATTGATTGATAACCATAAATTTAATATATAGTATATATAATTATTTATTGTCTCTCATATTACGTTAGAGGTAGCTAGCAGTTTTTATGTCACCCAAAAAAAAAAAGGTAAACATATATGTATACATATATGTGGATGGAAGTATACATATATGTTTTTATTAGGTCAATAAAAAACTTATTTGTGGTCGTTATTAGTATTTGAAGACCAATGTGCTTTTTATCTAATTTTTTTTGTCGGTGGATTTTTCAATCATACTCAAGACTTGTCATGTCAGTTCGTTGAAGTTTATGCTTCATACTATAAAATGTGTTTATTTTAATATTTTTTTTTTTGTAAAAAAAATAAAACAAATATTTTTGAATCATTGTTAATTATGTATTTAAGCAAATTGACAAGTGCTTAATTTAATCACAAGATGTACCAAAAAATAAGTTTTGAATTACAGCATAAGAGTAAACTATATAACAATTAAAGTTTATCCACACATAGATCATCCTAAGTACCCTCCCTTCCAAATTAAGAAACTTACATATACGAACCCACCAAAACAAAGCAAAATCCAATATATTAACCCCTCACCCTAATGCCAGCTACGTGTGGTCCATGACATCAAGACACTACCACTTGGAGTTTTGCAGAATTTGGATCCTCATTTGGATTTATATGATCCAATTTTTTATTAATATTTATCTATACAATTTTTAAAATAAAGAAAAATTATTAAAGAAATTTCTTTTTTTCCACAAGTATGAGAAGTATTGAGGTGTTTTTTTCTCAAAACCTTTTTATACACATAATTAACAAAATAACTATAGTGGTGGATAAATTAACATATATAAAACAAACACATTTTTTCAACTTGTGAAACTAAACTTAGGACCGCCTGAGCTTATTGGATCAGGGAATTAAGCTTATGTAGAAACATAGAAGATTATTGCCTCTAACACAATCAGAACTCGGAGAATTGATAATTCATTTAAGTGATTTTGTTCTCCAGCTAACAAATAAAATTTACTTTACAAATTTCTTTTAATAAACATTCTTAATGTATTACTATTTTAAACTACCGTTAACTAAATGCATGCGTAATTAGTTCCATATTTCATTTTACAAGCTCCTAATTTAACATCCAAATCTAATAGATAAAATTGGACATTCATCCTTATTTAGATAAATTATATATGTTGATACCACAAGTAATAAGATGACAGAAAATGGACAACAGGAGAAGGGTTAGATAATTTAATCTTGTCTTACTTTTGGTATTCACATTTTTTAATCTCTCATTTCTTAAGAGATAAAAAAGGACGAAAGATCACTTACTACTTTAAAGTTCCTGCCATTCTAACATAAATAAGTGAGAAAAGAAGAAGGCACATTTGAGTTAATTATAATCAGAATTCAGAATATATAGAAAAGAAAATTTGTGACAAAAAGGAATGTGTATAGTAGTATTAATTAGTTTTAATTACTGTTTTAAAATTTACCAAACAGTTGCGTTTAACTTGACCAAAATCCACATCAAGCATAGGTATTAATGTATTTACAAAATTTTCAAATACTGTTACCTACAATTTGCAGAAAATAATAGTGATCACACAAAGCAACGTATATAGGAGTATTAATTAGTTTTAAATGCTGTTTTAAAACTTGCCAAACAGTTGCATTTAATTGCACCAAAATCCATATCATCTAAGCTCGTCCATTCTAGCATAGGTATTAATGTCTTCACAAACTTTCAAACATTACCAACAATTTTGCTTCTTGTTTCTTGTCTTAAAAAAAAAAAAAGATTTTTGTAAAGATGAACAGAAGAGAATTATAACGTAAATTTAGAGGATATAGATTGCTCCATAATTAATCAATTATAAATAGTAAATAAAACAACAAGAGAGAAATAAGACAACAGAGCAAGGATGCACAATCCATTTGCACATCTGTAAAGCACCACAAGAAACACATAAACTCATGTTGAAGAGTACCTCATGGAACTGTTTAGCAAACCAAATCTTCCTCACAATAGAAAATTGCACCAATCTAAATATAAGCTTTATCAACGGACAACCTGTTTTAGTTTTGTTATTATAATAACAAACACAAAAACAAAGGTTGATAACCAACTTTTTATCTGAAAAACAAAGCGCAACTTTATTAATTTGAGGACCGTAACTAGTTATAAAATACATAAAAAAGTCATTATCTATGCCATCAAAAGCTGAAGAACGGGAGTATAAACTCTCTGTTATGCAGAAAAAAGATTGACATATATAATAGATAGATAACATAAATATTTTGAGAATACTTCACTGCTTGATTTGTTACACATGCATGAGGTGATGCAAATGCCAAAAGAGGTAATTTTTTGTGAACAGTCAGTCCAGCAGTTTCAGACACATCCAATGCTTGGTGGTCCACCATTCCCCGAGGCAGTGACCAATCAAATTGGTGCACAATGTTTGCAAGGTTTAAAGATTAAAAATATTTTTATATTTTAAAGAAAATTAACTTTCCTTTAAAATATATAATGACTTTTTATATATATATATAGAAGACAATTCGGGTAAAAAAAAGTGTTATGGTGAGAAATAAAAAAATTTAATAATAATCACATGATTATAATAAATGGTTCAGATTAAATTCTTTATAATCAAGTTAATGTAGTCCTCTCACACATTAATTTTTATAACATGACATCTCTACCTTTAAAAAGTTATAAATTATAAAGATTAAAATTAATAAAAAAAATTAAGAAAAATGCATAGGCCGCCATTAAATAGACAGGCTCTCTCATCTCTCCCACGACAAATGAATGTTGCAGGCATGCCCCACCATTAAAAAGTTATAAATTATAAGAAATTAATTTATGCTCACTCCAAGGAAAATTGATGAAGAAAAACGTGTTCACACACCACCATGTTATCGCTCGTCGTCGCCACACCACCGTCACCCAGCCGCCACGCTGTCGCTGCATCACTGCCGCCATCATCTCTTTTGCTCTCACAAGGAGAAAAAACGCGCACCAGCCACGTTAAACACCACACTGAGCCCAACTGCAGCACCACGCCACACCACATCGCCTCCCAGCTGCCGCACCACCGCCACACTCCTGCTGCACCACTGTGGCCCTCGTCTCTCTTGCTCTCACAAGGAGAAAAACGCCCACTAGCAACGTTAAACACCACATTGCCGCCTAGCTATCGCACCACCACCACACCACACCACCGCCCAGTTGCCATATCACCGCCGCATTGTTACTGCACGACTTTTGTCAATCGCCATCGTCTTTGTCTCACTCTCACAAGGATAAAAATATGCACTAGCCACACCGCCCAGTTTTCGTACCACCGCCACCCAGCCACGTTAATCACTACGCCTCTTTCATCTCCCATAGTGTTGCTCTCTCTCTTGGAGCTCAACGACACCTCCTCTCATAGACTTAACTGTGGAGTTCTCTCATCGGTTTACAAAACCCTTAAACATCGCTTTCATCTTGCAAGGTTGCACTCTGTTACTCTCATCTCTCTCCAACCAATCACTCTCTACTCTGTCTGGTTGCAAGGTTATTGCCTCTTACTATTACAAGTTTTTTGAATTTTGAGATTTTTATGATTTGGGATTTTAGTTTTTTTGAGGTCTTTAATTATTTTTTATATGATATTCTATATCAATAATTTAGATTGATATTATGGAAGAGATACAAGGCTCTCACCTCCATGTCACTTGTAAAACCAATTCAATAAGTCCTACCTCATCAACACATGAAGTAACTTTCATTGTTATATCATGTATTTTTGTTATTAAAAATAATTTTTTTTTTATCATTTGACGTATAAAATTTATTTTGATGTTTTAGGCAAATGAATTAATGGCAATTGCAAATATTGAGGACAAATTGGAGCCTCGAGTTGGTCAATTATTTGAGAATTTAGAAGAAGCTAAAGAATTTTACAAAAATTATGCACATAGTGTTGGCTTTAGTGTGCGTCGATCATCAGAGGCAAAAGATAAAGAAGGCAATATAATTTGGAAGTATTTTGTTTGCTCAAATGAAGGTTACAAACCATATAAGGAACTGGTGGAGGAAAGTAAACTAACTACTAGGATTGGAAGAACGAGTCTTACTAGAGAAGGGTGTACTGCAAGGGCTGTTTTCAAATTGGTGGAAGAAGGTAAATATGTACTCAATCGATTCATTGAAAATCATTCACATGTTCTTGCTTCTCCTAAAAAGAAACATTTTTTTAGATCGGCAAGAAAAGTGAATCCTGTGCACAAGAGTTTAATGCGTGCATATAATAAAGCAAATATTGGGGCTTCAAAATCGTTTCAATTAATCAAAGAACAAGTTAGGAGTTATGAAAATGTAGGGTGTACGCAGAAAGATTTCCAAAATTATTCAAGAGATTTAAAAACTGATTAAAGATTCTGATGCTCAAGTTTTTATTGACAACTTTAAGAGGAAACAAGAAGCAAATCCATCATTCTATTATGCTCATGAGCTAGATGGAGAAAGTAGATTGAAATGTGTTTTTTGGGCAGATGGTATTTGTAGAAAGAATTATTCATTGTTTCGGGATGTGGTCTCTTTTGATACTACATATGGGACAAATAAATATTCAATGATTTTTTCCCCATTTACTGGAATAAACCATCACAGACAGTGTGCTAATTTTGGAGCAGGCTTTTTAGCAGATGAAAAAATTGATTCATTCATATGGTTGTTTGAAAAGTTTTTAGAAGCAGTGGGAGGACATGAGCCAACTCTTATAATAACCGATCAAGACCCTGCTATGAAAGTTGCTATAGAAAAAATATTTAATTCTTCTACTCATAGATTTTGTATGTAGCACATTATGAAAAAAGTTTCTGAAAAGGTCGGTGTTTCTTTGAATGCTAATGAAGAGTTCAATAATAATTTCAAGCCTTATGTTTGGAAATCAGAAACACCAGATGATTTGAAGACAACATGGACCTCTATAATTACCAAGCATAAGTTAGAAAAGAATGATTGGCTCTTACATATGTATGACATTCGAAGCATGTGGATTCCAGCTTACTTTAAAGACATTTTTTTGGCTGGGATATTGAGAACAACATCAAGATCTGAAAGTGAGCATTCCTTTTTTGGTAATTTTTTGAATCCTAATGTTGGGTTGGTTGAGTTTTGGATGAGGTTTGATTCTACAATTGAAACACAAAGGAAAAAGGAGTTATTGGCTAATAATAGTTCCCTTCATTCCATGCCAAAACTACAGTTAGAGCGCAATCTAGAGAAACATGGGAGAGATGTTTATACTCGTGAGAACTTTTACATATTTCAGCAAGAATTGTGGATAGCCTATTTAGATTGTGGTGTTGAAAGTAATAAAGAGGAACAAGAAATAGAAACATTGCTTGTGACTGATAGTAGTGTAGCCAATGGTAAAATACGAGAAATGGTTTATAACCCTTTTGATCATAATGTAGTTTGTTCATGTAAAATGTTTCAATCTGAAGGCATGCCTTATAGACATATACTTTGTGTTTTAAAAAGTAAAGGTTTGAATGAGATACCCAATAATTATATTATGCATAGGTGGACCAAGTTAGCAAATAGAAAACATGTTTTTGATATTGCTAACAACTTCCTAGATCAGTGTTGTAATCTAGAAAATGAGAGTAAACTCATTTTAGATATATGGAGTCACTTATATCGATGTATAGACAAGGTTGGACAATGTAAGGAAAAAATACTTCTAGTGGCAAATGGAGTTGTGAATATTGAAAAGAAATTGACTCAATATGAAGAAGATCCTAAACAAACTAAGGAAGATGATTTGCAAGCTTTTATTGGATCCAATGTTTCTGAAGAAGTTGAAATTCTCCCACCACAATTTTCAAAGACAAAATGAAGTGGTAAATGGATCAAAGGTGGCAAGGAGAAATCCATTGAACAACAACAAAAAAAAACTAGACTTTGTAAAGCATGTGGTCAATATGCATTTCATGACAGCCGCAATTGTCCCCAAAAGCCTTCTACCTAATTTTGGTAAGGAACTTTCTTCTAATTTACATGAAAATTATTATGAAATCTTATTTGTTGTCAAAATTTATGTTTTTATTATGATTATCATATTTGAAAGAATGACATTGGAAGAACTCAAGGATGATTACACAAAGATAAATTCAAAACATTAACTGAAGACTGATATGTTTAGTTTATAGAAAGACAATTTCACCAATTATTAGTATCAGGGTATAATGTGAAGCATTTTTTCTACTTTTTGTCTAGACATAATGTAAAGTATTTACTTTGACAAGAAAATATTTATTTTTTCCTTTTTGTTTGGTAACTGACCTTTTTGGTCATTTAGTGTGATTGGATAGTAGAACAATTTCAATATATAAATACTTATTATTTAAACAATATTAATTTCTTGTTTTTGACCTTTTTCATGTTTATATTTGTAGTAACAACATTAAAGTATTAAGGTCTAATTTTGCAAGTCAAAATTGCTCCGATGATTATTAATTATATGCTTATATGAGAGTTTTCATCACATTCTACCAATTTTAGATGTTATACTTATGAGGATCCTGTATTTTAATTTTTTTTATTGATAAAAATGTAAGGAAAAAATGACTTGAAATAAAAGTACACATATATGACTTATAAATGTTGTATTTCATTATATAATGGAAAATAATCCAGGATGCACCTGTCATGTCAACTGACATTACAAATAAGAAATCATTACAAACAATTCAAGATGCACCTGTCATGCCCAACTGCATAATGATATTACAAATAGAAAATCATTACAAACAATTCAGGGTGCTCCTATCATGCCAACTACATAATGGCATTACAAACTTTGAAATAACATTACATTAGTTGTTGTCCTAGTTTAACTAATTGCAGCTATGAATACTACAGTTGTAACTCCTTCAAAAAAATGGATCCATTTTGTCCTCTCATTTCTTTGGCCACCAACATCAAAGGGTCTATAGACTTCACTATTTTGTCCTCTATAAGATACTGCATCCAACACTCTGGTGGCTCCACTGTAGCACTCATCTAGCCAGGTTTTAAAGAGCTCCTTATGGATATACGTTATTTGGGATTAAAACCCTTAATTTGTAGGTATTTCTGATAAAATGATGCAGATCAGTCAGTAAGTAGAAAAAGCTTAGGACTCAGAAAAGATAAATCACAGATAGATATTAGCATAACTTAATCATTGTGCAATTATACTACTTTAAATTTTACACATATGAATGAGTAATTTGCTGCAATTTGTCACCTGATTAATTGAAATAAAAGTAAGGGAAAATACTAAACAGGTAAAGTTGTCCTTATATACACTGCATTCCAACTTTCTACAATGAACTTTGCGTGTCTACCATACTGCATCCTCTCCAAAGAGCCAAAGAAATAGAAAAAATAATATTCTTAATGATTATTAGAATTTTCAACACAGACAGATTCATACATATAAAAGAAATAAATAACAACCGAAATGCATACCTCTTCTTAACTGTAAGTAAAACACACAACAAATGAGAGATTGAAAATGAAGCAACTGGATTTTAACTGTGGTTTACTGCGTGCAGCTTTCACTGCATTATCCATGTAGGGTGAAGATGGTTTCTTAGGTTTGGGTAAACTTGAGTCAACAAGGGAGATAATCCAATACACAAAATCATTTAAAACCTATTATACTGTGAAATGAAAGCAATAGGATGAAAGACATTCTGATGCTTTTGAGCTACTGCTTTTCACGCTTTTGCACAAGCACATAATTCCTATCCTATGAAAAACAAAAGTATTAAACAATATATGGAAGTCAAAACAGAGTAATAGACAATGAAAAAGACTACAGGAGAAAAAAACCCAATAATTCAAAATTCTCCACACCTTAATAATATCATATAACAAGGAATTCTTTAATCATGCTAGAAGCATTGCATTTCACATTCCTAGAGTCAAATGCTAGTGCACAGACATAAATTTATCCAACATCTTAATGCAGAAGCATAACATACAAAATACATGACACAAATAAAGGAAAGGTGGAAAACATTAACTTGATTAATAAATAGATAATTTCACTACTATAAAGGTTAAGCGGTTATTCCCTTAAATTGCATGACATCATGCAGAATATATAGCTTTGGGGCAACAATAATAAAGAAGGAATTAATACATAAATAGAAAATCTTCATGTTTATAACTTTGGGGCAACAGTAACAAAGAAGGAATTATCCTGGCTTTGTTTTTCGGTATTCATATATAATAAAAAGGCATAAATTCATAATCAAAAAGTAAATTCAGCCAATTAAGTACAAGCAAGTATTATTTAATACTATGTATGAGAAACAAAGCAAAAAAGATGAGGCATGACAATAATATTATGCACCTATGACATGTTTCTTTCTAAATTTACTCTCAAATTTCAATTCCTTTTCTCTCATCTTTTTATTATTTCCCTTTTAGCAAAAGTTACTGGTATAAATAAAAATGATTTTGTTGATTCTGTTAATTTTCTAATTGACTTCAGCACATCATCAGTATTCCAAGTTTACCTTTGATAGCTTATCTAAATATGATGGATAATTACTGCTAGGCTAAAGTAATTTAAAGCTTGGACAATTCAATATGATATAAAGGATAGTCAACAAAGAAATCCATATCTGAACTTTTCTTTGTTGTCAAACATCTCAAATATCTTCACAAAATGTAGAACTACCGAAATATCCACAAAATATGTTAATCAACGCATTATATTCACTTAGAAAATGTTCTTGTAAATTACTTGTAAATCACAAAATATTACGAGTTAGACACTAATCATACCAAGCACTCATAGAAACATAAAATTCTAACTAAATCGAATTTACAATAACTAAGACATCAAGAGTCATACTAAACAAAAAGTAAGTAAAGAGCGAGAAGGAAAGGAGATAGATACTAGTCATACCAAGTACTTAAATACCCCACTGAGCATCCCATACTACCCAATATAGGACTTGGGCAACTCATAATACCAAAGCCCTTATTTGCCTACCATAGCAAAAGGAGGAATTTACTCAATTGCAACCACAGAGAAGCTGAGAGAGGAATAGTCGTGGAATGGAACCATGCCCAATGGCCTCGAATGCTGATGGTGATTAACATAGCAATTGGACAGAGGAGCTAAGAGTGAGAGGTGGTGCGTGTGACATTCGTTCAATGTGCGTTTAACAGTTAATGACGATGATTGGACGATCACCTGAGAGTAAAAGTATGGTGCTTGCAACATTTGTTTGTCGTGGGAGAGATGAGAGAGCCTGTCTATTTAATGGTGGCCTGTGCATTTTTCTTAATTTTTTTTTATTAATTTTAATATTTATAATTGATAACTTTATAAAGGAAAAGATGTCATGTTATAAAAATTAATGTGTGAGAAGACTATATTAACTTGATTATAAAGAGTTCAATCTGAACCATTTATTATAATCATGTGGTTATTATTAAATTTTCTTATTTCTCACCATAATCTTTTTTATTATCTGAGTTGTCATATATATATATATATATATATATATATATATATGTTGAATATTGCTCTTATGTGGCTGAAATTTTTATATTAAAATTTTTTAAATCTAATTATATAATATATCTATTAGTTATGATCTTATTTATTGTATCATTCCCTATAAAAATAAAACCATAGGTTAACACATAATATAAAAATGATTTATTTCAAGGTTAATTTGAAAGAATTATTAAAAAACTAATAATTTAATTTACTTTACAATATATGATAAATTATATAATTAATTTTTATTTTAATTTTTTAATAGAAATTACAAGTATAATTAACAGGAGAAAAAATTTGTTCAAGACTATTATGAGTAAAACATTATAAGTAACGAAGTTCTTTCTTCACATATTTAACAATACTAAATGGTGTTTATTTTACTTTGAAAACAATAAATTATATTATAGTAAGATATCCTATAAAATAATTTTAAATAATTTAATATATAATTTTTTTACTAATATTTCTATTACATAATAAAAAATTCCTACGAAAAGTTTACTTAAATCTAATTAGTTACTATGCATAGTTATAAAAAATAATATCTTGATTTTAACTTTAATAAATTGGAATACAAAATTTTTGTTTGATAAATTATTTATACATTTTATAAATATTCAAAATATAATTATATATATATATATATATATAAAAATGAGACTCTGAATATATTTTTTGATTCATTGCTCTCTCAATTTTTATTTTCTATTTTTAAAAACTTGATTAGCGAATAATACTTATCTTAATAAAAATATTTAATTTTATAAATAAATATATTTTAATTAACTTGTATGTAGAGTGTAATATTTTGAACTAGGCACTAGTTATTTGTTTCTTTATTATTAATTCTTCACAAACAAACAATTGAAATTTAAGAGGAAGTCACATTATTTTATTTTTCACACTTATGTTATCCTTTTCACTCTAATTCAATTTTCAACTATACCAACCTGGGCTAATTGACAGTTAGATAGTGGATCATTAGCTTGATTAGGTATTGGATCGCTAGCTCATTAGTAGTATTGTGCTATATAATTTTTTATATATGATAGTTAGACAAATTAATAAATTTTCAAAGCAGTTTAATTCAATTAATTAAGTAAGGTGGATATGAGTTCTTCAAATTTTAGGTTGGACCATGCATTTAACTACGCATAAAAATATATTTCCATCAATTTTATATATATATATATATATATATATATATATATATATATATATATATTATAGAAGTACATTAGTATAAACTATTTTAAATATACTATTCTATCATGACTATATTTTTAAATTTATAATATTTAATAATAATAAATTAAGAATATAAACATATATTTTTATATAAACAATATTTATCATTTAAGGTTTAAAGTAATTTATCATAAAAATGATTTTAAATTTAAAATGTTAATCAATTAAATTATATTTATTATATGTTTTAACCAAAACCGTCTCAAGCGATTGAATAACCGACTTTTTAGTTCAATCACTAAATCATTAAGCTATGATTAGCATGATCAGTTTGATGACACGGTTTATAATTAATAAATTGTATCGTGTAGTAGATTGATCAGTTGATGGCGTACGTTTTGAATTCAAATTGATTAGTTTTCCTGTTTACCAGTAAGTAATTAAATCAGGCAACCGCATGCTTCACCATTTCTTAATTGCTATTTACTAAACCACACGCAAGCAATATATTTTTTGTTTTTTTATTGTTTTTCCTAATTAATGCTGATAGTGTGGGAAATGAAGTGAAGAACAGGCAGAGATTGTGGATCTGCTGTGTTGTTTTCTTCCCCACATGGTGCCGCCAATGTCATCATATATTTGTCCACTGATTAGTGGTCATCACAACATTATTTGTTATCATGCAGTATATTTTTATGGTGGTGTATTTAGAAGTGTTAAAAATATTTTGAATAAGATTATAGTATAAATATTTATAGAATAAGAGTTTTATATAGGAATTTATAATATAAGTTTTTAAATTTAATAATTTATTTGTGTTTGATATAAAAATATAAAAACACTTACGTGAAAATAAAATATTTGAATATATATAATTATATATATATATATATATATTATTATTGTATAGGAGAGAATTCAATTACTCCAAAAGTAAGTATAAAAGATTAAGAGTTTGATTGGTTTAATTTTATTTTTTAGTTTTTAAAAAGAGTTTTCAAAACTGTTTTTTGAAAAAACTTGTTTATATTTATTGAAATATCATTAACGAAAAACAAAAAATAACATATTATCATTGTATTTTGAGTTTTCAAAACAAAAATATAAAATTGAAAAACAAAACTACTTAAAGGTATTCTTGTTTTTTAGTTTTTAAAATAAAAAAAATTGAAAATAGTTTTATAAAACTGTTGTCAAAGAAGTACTTACTCTTCATCTACACTTCTCATTTTCTTGCAATCTAATAGTTAAAATTAATTATTCATTACAATCAATAAATTTCAAGAAAATTAATGGATAAGATTAAGATTAAGTCTTTTATATTTACTCTTGAAGTAAATGGATCTCTTCCTTTATTGTATATATATATAACATTAAATATTGTTATATATAATTGGTATACACTGTTAGTGGTGTAAAGATTTTACACTGGCATTCAATCACAATCCTTTGTTCATGGTAAATTTATTGACTTTACTCATTACTACTTTAAAAGTCATATAAATGAAAAGTCATTATTGAATGTCAATGTATATCAATTAAACTCATAATATTTTATATATATATATATATATATATATAGGAGGAGAGAGAGAAAGAGATTTAGTAAGAAGTTTTAAATTTTTTTAATACAAGTATTCATAAAAATGCAAATTTTTTTTTAAATCTAATCTTACATAAAGAATCATAGTCTTCTTATAACATTCATTACAAGTTTCATTTCAAAACATAATACATTAATTGCTATAGCTACCATTTTTATAGTCCTAACCTAGAGCAGTGCACTATTTATAATTCTAAGAGCACCAAAAGAGTAATTTGCCTAAGATTTCAAGTATTTAGAGTAAATCCTTTGAATTCTGCATAATCTCCTGTTGATCAAATTAATCTTTTATTCGTACCACAAACATATAAGAGTAGAAATACATAAAAGGAAACACACAAAAGAAGTGAGATTTTTATAAACCATTATCGATAATCTTAATAAACTTAACAAATAATGGAAGTCTAAAGTTTAGTCTATAATTCAATCTTACTTATTTCAAAATATAGATCCAATCTCACTCAATTCAATCCCACTCGAACTTATATATGGATCTATAACCAATAATGATTCACTTTAACCATAATGAATCTTATGAACAGTTTTAAATTTATGAATATTGCATCCCAAGAGTCGACATGGACTACCTTGAATATTCACCCACCTGATGAATATCCTTAGCCCTGAGTACAATCATTAGGATAATTCTGAACCTTGATATATTTAATACCATCTTAGCATTCAACTCAAACCTGCATTTCATCTTATAGTATATCAAGTTGTGACTCCCCCAAAATACAAACACTCATGTACTAGTATGATATTCTTACAAGGGAGCTTAGGATTTTGCTAAATTCATTCCAAAATCACTATATTTTAATAAGTACGTATTATTTTCATATACCAATTATTATTCATAGATTACTTACAACAAGAATCAAAGATCACAAATGTATCTCAACTCAATTTCTAGTTCATGATTAATAATCAATAGTGATTATAATAACAATATGAGTATAAAACTAATTTATTATTAGTAGCAAAGATATATTTTCTAACGTGGATGATCAGGTTAGACTGAACTATAAACTATACTTAGACTATCTTTTTCAAATATGATTTTGAGAAATATCATGTTTATGATAAATTTTACAAATCAAAACTTTACACATAATCCTTTGAAAATTTCATAAAACATAATTATATCATAGTATAGAATAAATGGTGATGAATAACATAGGATCAAACTATGATATATGAAGAATGATTTGAATAACAAAGAATCAGAAGATAATATCTGGAAAGAATAATGAAGTGAGCAGAAGGAGTATTTGGAAAGAATAATGAAATGATTAGAAGAAATATCTGGAAAGAATAATAAAATGACCAGAAAAAATATCTGGAAAGAATAATAATCAATAAAAGATCAAAAGTGATAATCATAGTAAAAACATTTAAGTTTATCAAGATTAACACCACAAAGATTTATAAATCTCCCTCCCTCCTTACCTTATAAAAGCTTGAAGAAGAGTGGTGAACAACCTTTGAATCCGAGTTTCAACATCTCAAAACTTCGCTTTTTCCTCCATTTTTGCATATGAATTCTCTTATAGCCAAAATTTGTACTCGGTCGCTAAGCGAATTTTGATCACTAAGCAACCATCAATTTATTTTATTTATTTCTATCTCACATCGCTTAGCGAAATTTGAGTCGTCGCTAAGCGAATGTTTGTTACTAAGTGACCATCAATATATTTTAGTTACTTTTGTTTCTCATTGCTTAGCAATGAAGTTTCGCCAAATGACTGCTTGGGTCAGGAAGGTGGGTAGCGAATTTTTTTGCTTAGCAACTATCAATGTGTTTTAATTACTTTTGTCTCACATGGCTCAATGACGAAGCTTCGCCAAGCAACCGCTTAGGTTAAGACAGTTGGTCGCTAAGCGAAATATTTTTTCTTAGTGAATTTTCAGAGAAAGAAAATTTTCAAATTTTAGTAAAAAGGCTAGAATTAATTTAAAATCTTTCATTTGTAAAAAATAAGTCTTTAATATCCACTTCTAGTATTTAAACTGAAATTTAAATAGATAATGACTTGATTATAAAATAGGGGTGTTACACTTGGGAGTTAGCTTTGAAGAGACTAATGTAAAGATTACTTGTGGATAAGTTAGAAGTGATTTTAGAAAACTACTTATATCTTTGAGAAAGATAATGAAACTTTGGTGGTTGTCAAAGAAATGGATGTAGTCTCTGATTTTATGATAAACTAGTATGAATATTTCTTTATATATAGTTACCTTCTAACATTGAATTGTTCTTCTTTTAAAAATTGAATTATAAACCATGTCTTGTCCTTTTAACAACATCTTTTTATAACTTGACCAAACACATCTTTCTTAGGAAAAAGGTTTTGTGAAAATCTCTGAAACATAATTTGACCATTTTCTTGTGTGTTAACAATTTTATGGGGTTCTAATATCAATGAATTATATTTAGAATTGGTGCGTGAAATTAAATTGCATAATTTAATGTTAGTTTCTAAGGAACAATTTGTTGAATAGTTGCATATATGGAGTTTTTTTCTTAGATTAACAAGTTACCATGGTTTAACTTCACTAAATTGGTATCCCAGACATTGATAGTTAATAGAGTGACAATCATATCCACCCCCACACATACTGCCATGTCCTTACCCTGATTTTGATTGGAAAAACTCACGTTGTTGGTCCCTGCCCCTGCTCCATTTTTATGTTAGACAAAATTTCATATATATATATATATATATATATATATATATATATATATATATATATATATATATATATATATATATATATATATATACATATATATATATATAATCTCACGTATTTATGTACAAATTCATATTCCTATAGACTATCAAAACTAAAATATAGTTAATAGCTTAACATATAATTTATTTAATTTATTAATAAATTAAATATAATTAATAAATTAACATATAATTTGTTTAATAACTTATAAGTAAATTTAAATTTTTAAAATATAAAAAATAATGTAACGGGGTATCTGTGAGTATACCTGAACCTGAAAATACCCAATGGGCTTGAGACGATGATTAAAATTTCATACTCACTTCCTTTATACCACCCTTACTCTGCACTTTCCAGGAACGGGGAAGAGAAAGGCCAAATTTGCCCCCGTCCCGCCTTGTCACTACCCCTAATAGTTAATTGTAATAAATTAAAATTTACTACCATGAGAATATATAATTTTCATCTACCATTAATTACTTAAAAAATAAACTTAATTAATTAAATTACCCAATTTATTATTAATCTATTGACTAATAAAATTGGTTAATTTGCAATAATTATTGAATCAAATAGTAGCTAAAAAATTATATTCTATTGCTAAACTTACAATTCATCCGTTGTTCCTATCATTTTATAATTCAAATATTATTTTTTTTTAAATATATAATTGAATTTAAGTATTCATGAAAAGAGTGATCAATCCAATAATATGCAATTAAAATATACATTAGCAATAGCAATTTCAATTAAATGAAAGAAGTTACTACATGAGAAAAAGCTTGACTATATTAACCCTCAACAATACATAAATTTATCTCCTCATTCATTCCATGGATAGAATGTTAGGTTGGGTGGTGTACAATTTAATATTCAATGACAACCAGAGTCACAAATTACATATAAATTTTTAGTTGTTGTAAATTATGATATCTGCAAGCTTTGTGGGTCGAATATAAATTCTAAAAAATGGCTATTAGGGAATTGAAGTTTCAAAAATTCATTTCCATACTCATGTTCAAACATTCAGAAACATACTTCCCAAATGAGTTTTATACACTTTTGGAAAGTACTTTCTCAAAGAGTACCTTATAAATGACATTGTGATCCTTGATCTCTCATTCCTAAAACAACAAAGATAAAATAAAACTAGGATTTATATAATTTTTATAAAAAATTATATTTTGGTAATAAAGGTTATATAAAAATAGAAATAGAGGTAAATAATTTTGAAAAAAATTTTAAAAAATATAATTAAAATGAAATTTAATGAAAAATCTATAATAAATATAAATGTGTCACTTACTCATCCTACCAAAGAAAATGTGAGACCAAGATCTAATCCATATTGTTTGGGTTGCTATTTTTTAAAACTATTCCAACCCTGTAATTAGGTTGATGGGCTAGTAAGCCAAAATTAACTTTTTTTTTTCATGGATTACAATGACCAATCTGATTGTACATTCTCAATATGGAATGCCTTTTTTCTAATTTCAAAATCCTATTTAAAAGAAAATTATGCACAAGGTAGATAAAAATTGTTCAATACCTGTACAATTTTAGCTTAAACACTTACTATAATTAAAAAATTAAATTAAACTAAACAAATTTGCTTGAGCAAAATTGAAAATTCACTTAAGCAAAGGTGAAGGGAAGTTGACTTCTTTGTAGAAGCTTGCTTTTGTAACTAATTTAGAGTGATTTTTTTGTTGATTTAATAAGCTCTCTTGAGTGTTATTGGTTTCTCATTTAAGAATCTCAATAAGGCTCTTAATTGCTTAAATTTCACTTAATCACAATTAATCATGTTTGAGAATGCATACTACAAGAATATCATGAATTATTGAAGGAAATAATCCTATGACAATCTCTCACCAATTAGGGAAGCATTAGCTAGGGATGAGTGTGCCTCTCTATTTCCTCACTAACTTGCAACAAAATTGCATGTTACACAATCTGTTGCTACTCCATCGCTATATAGCAACTTACTGACTACCGTTATTTCTCATACTATTTTCTCTCTAAATTCAATAAGTATATAGCGAAGGACAGTTTCTCTTGCAAAAGTGTCATCAACTTCTCTTAAAATTTTTGACAAAATTTAGAAATAAGCATTTAACTAATGAGGGATATATGTTGTCACAAATGGGTCTCTAATGCGTACGTAGTATTTCCCTCACAAATCCTTCACAACATAATGAGGAATAATTGTCCTCAAGAATCCTTCACAAATAAGTACAAATCCTTTGCAAATCCCCAACAAATCTAGTCAGCATTGCTTTTTTCTCATTATGCTAGACTAATTGCTTATATAAAGAAAAAAAAATATGCTAACTCCAATAATTGATTAAAATTATATTCAACGTAAAATAAGTTTATTTTAAGAAATTATAAGGTTGATTTAGTAATGAAATTTATATGTGGGAAGAGGAGAGTAGAGATAGTAAGTTTGAATTTTTTTACTAACAAAATTAACATATTGATAACTAGTATTTATCTATAAAAAAACATAAAATAAACTTATTTTAAGGTTAAAAAGCATAAAAAATTATATATAATTACATTGTTCCTTGTATTTCTACAAAGAATAGATTGCGGTTACAATATTCTTTAAGAGATCCAAACTTCTAGTTAACATTCTTTTAATAAACTTTCTCCTAATCCACATAGGTAATCAAATTGAGAAAATTCAAATTAAAGAAGGCAGAGAACTTTCTCCTAATCCACATAGGTAATCAAATTGAGAAAATTCAAATTAAAGAAGGTAGAGTATTTGTTTTTGTCAATCTCTTAACCTTTACTAAAAATATAACCCAATCTTCTTCATTAATAAATTCTAATTTAGTTTAAAAACATCGTAAACTAAATAATTCAATATGGAGTATATAAAAGAATCATCTACAAAAAGTTGAGCATACAATTTGTCGCTAAAGAACAATTATAGGAACGCTTAATATGTAATTTTTAGCAAGGCTCCAAATGTGATATTTTTTAAAACTGGTTCTTATTGAAATTTTATTTATTTTCAAATAGTTGAAATTTATAAAGTGATATATGATCATATAAGAGGACCACACAAATATAAGAGGGTCTTCGGCTGTACTGAGGTGTAAAATTCATGGCAGCCAATCCAGAACTGAAATTCGTCATTAAGAGATATGTAAGAGATGAAATTTGATTCATTCCTGTAACAATACAAAATGATAAAGTGCACGTCTGCGATGAAATTTGATTCATTCTTGTAACAATACAAAATGATAAAGTGCAGGTCTGCTTGAAGTAACATAATATCCTTATGTTTAGCGTGATTAATGGTAAAGGATCGTACGGCCATCTATACTCCAGTCAAATATAGAAATGCATGCAAGGTAATATTATATATATATATATATATATATATATATATATATATATAATTTTAATTTTTTTGTCCCAATTAAGATAAAATTTACTTCCATAATTATGATTTTTTTGGCACCAATTATTTTTTTACAAAATTAACGGAAAAGGTAATGAAAAACAAGCTAACTAGTAAAAGTTGTTAAACTAGCTTACTAAATCATAAACATTTAATAATATATATTTGTTAAATAATAGAAAATATAAAATGACATATAAAAAAATAATAAATTTTTATATTTTAAAAAATGATTATAAATTAAATCTGATAAATATTCAAGAAAAAATAAACAAAATAGCTAGAATTGAAGTTATTAACTAGCCTTTCAAAAAGCGATTCTAGTAATAATATTTAGAAAACGTTAAAAATTGTTTAAAAAATTAGGTTACTAAATAAATAAAGAAAATTTTCAACAAAAAAAAAGAGTTAAAAATTAATTGAAATATATTATGAAACATAATTTTCAACTTAAAGAAAACAAAAAGTAATTAATATAACTATTTTTTTATATAAAAATATTAGTTATTAGTGGAAAAATTTAAACTTACAATTTTTCTTATCATATTATTGAGTTACTATCAATCTAATAAATGTTTGGAAAAAATAATATATTATGTTGCTTCACTTATAATTAAGCTAATATATACTTTTTCTTTAGTAAATTGTATAGGAATAAAATGGAAATGACTAAATTCTTGTAATTATATAAAATAACCTTTTCAGCGAAAAAGAATTTGAATAGATATTGTCTTGTAAAAGATGATGTACATAAAAAACGAAAGTGTCTAGCAAAAATCAAATTGAAGAGTTTATTGATATCTATAATAAAACCAATCGTTACGTAATCTCTGAAAGATACCGGAAATGAAGGGTGCACACGCGTCGAAAAAATATTACGACCATCCGATTTTTAATTTAATAATAATAAATGGGACTGGTTGAATCTTGTAATTTTCTGGTTATGAAATTCAGTTTTAATATATTATTTAAACCTTAGCCTCTCACAAGAACTTGACTGGTTGATAATTCATAAGTTATTTTTCAGGAATGTGTAGAGTTTTTTTTTTGTTTAAAAATTAATATGTTGCGATTTACATTTTTAAAATAATTAAATATAGATAATTAATTTTTTATTTATTTTTCAAGCAATATTCATATGAATTTTAACGTGTGAAAGAGATCTAGATAACTTAGTTACACTCTATAAGTGTTTGTAAATTCATTAAACCCTTTTTTTTAATTTCTATCAAAATAAAAATATAAATTTTAATTTATAACACACAAAAAATATTTTTAAATTTTTTTCTTAGATTGCTAATAATTTTAATTCATAAAAAAGTTTATTTGTAATTTTTATTTGTTATTGATAAAATATAGAATATTTTTTATTATTATCACTATTACTTGTTAATAATATTGTAACTAAATTTGTGTTTTTCCTTTTTCATGACACCAAGCTGCATGTAATTAATTTAACATTTCATCAATCAATTATGTTTTAATAATATAATCTTTTTAAATATTGTTTGAAGGTTATAACTTCTATGACTTTTACATAAAAAGAGTTAAGAAAAAAAGTTATACAATAATATGACTTGAATGTACAAATTTTCTTGTGAAATTATTATAGATTTGTTTTATGATTTTGTGATTTTTTTTATAATTTTTTTAATAATTTTGAAAAGTAATATAATAGATTTTCTGTGTGCATATTTTGGTATGAATTTTGTTTCATATAAAAGAATTTAATTTTTTCTTAAATTGTTTCACAAAAGATTACAAAATAATTTTTTTTATTAAGTAGCATTGAGAAGTTCTAAATTATAACAAAGGAGAAATTTGAGAAGTTTTATTAATAAAATATAAAAAAAATTAATGTAAAAAACACAGAATTGATGAAAAAATTAATTTTTAAATAATAATAACTAATTGGGCGTACAATAAGACATTAGTAATTTAATAAAATCCATGAACAAACACGTACATTGAGCTTGTTTTTAGCAGTTCACCGAAAAATAAAAATTGTAATTAAGCTTAAATATGTTTCGGTTGTTTCTATATAATTTGTTATGTGTTTTCTTTTGATAAATTTTTTTACTTTGTTTTGAATCTTTAAAATCATTTTAAAAAAATTTAAAACATTATCTAAAGGTATGTAAATATTCAAAATAAAAATTAAATACCGAAACCAGAGTAAAAATTTTATTAATTCATTAATATATTAAGTTTTCTAATAAAGCATTATTAATTTTGTATTTATAAATAAATACCTTACATAAAGTTCATGCAGCATCAAATTCCGAGAGAGAAAAGCAAACTTTACAAATGTATGTAAAAAATAATAACTAGAGACAACTATGTCAAATCACTGTTATAACTAGCTGTGCTGTGCTTGTATACTGTCTATCAATGACCTTTAGGATAGGATTAGTCTTTAGTCGGAGCATGTCGTTCTTGACTTTGTGACAGATCTCAGTAATTTTAGGCTGTTTATGCAAAGTATTCATGTGCACGGTATATTTTATTATATATTTAATAAGAAAAAAAATATATAAATATAAGATGAGAAAGATAAAAAAAACATAAAATAAAAAAATATATGTGTATCTGCATTTTCAAATGGTGAAGGACAGACAACTATATAGATACAGAACCACCTAAATTTTTCTAAAAATCCAGTTTAATAAATCAAACGTGAAAAATGTTTGGCACAGTGGATAATCATGATCAAGAAACAAGGGTCAGCTGTTTCTTTGAAAATTAAAATCGGACTTTCACAAAAAAAAAAGAGGGTCTAATAAATCAGCCGTTGTGAAAAACGTTTGGCATCGTGCATAAACAAGATCAAGAAGCAAGGATCAGCTGGCTTCTTTGAAAATTAAAATGGTACTCTGTGAAACGTTTGGCACGCCGTGGATAACATAACATGATCAAGAAGCAGCAAAGGTCATCTGTTTCTTCATTCTATATGTTTTTTGTTTTATCAGCAAAATATATAGAATTATATTGAAATAGCAGGAAAAAAATCCACAATTGGTACCAGAAGCTACAAAAGCTAGACAAAGAAGCTAGAAGGTTACAACCTAAATATTAAGGGAAAAAATACAACCTAAATACAAATACAACTCCCTATTAAGGGAACACAGCATATATGTTACCATTTCTTTTAATTTGGTTGCCTTATTTAGGACTAATAAGGATTAAGTACAGTATAATATATCAATTATCACCAACTCTGATTTATGAGAATTAATTATATGCAGCGGCCACTCAATCTTCCTTCAACTAAAACTATGTAAATGAAATTTTAGCATTAGCTAGAACTGATAAATAAAATGATATCTTAGAAGTTTTTTTTATACATACTTTAGAAGTTGTTATCATTAAAAAATTGTTTTTAATTAATAATATGATAATTTTGGATTAATTGAAGGTATAAACAATATTTATACTGTCAACATATTTTAATAAATTGTGATTATTTATTGTTTTTTGTCTTCATGCATCACTAGTAAGCTAATCCCAATTAATCAACAAAATTTACGAGCAGTTAGTAAATTATGTAGTTCTTTAAAATATTTACAGGAAGTTGTGCTTACTTTTAAAAGTTATTTCTATGTCCTAAAACTATAGTATTTAAGGTAAATATATATCTTTTAAGAAAAATTAATTAGTATATTTTTAATTTAAAATATTTTTATATAATGATCTAGTATTATTGGAATAACCATATCGATCATAATTTTCTCATAAATAGATTATAGGTGGTTAGTTATTATTTGTAAAATGCAATGTATTAATAAATATAAATCAGAATATATTTGAAAAAAAATTATGAGTGTCGTGTTAGATTTTTTAAACAACTATAATTTTAAAATAAAATTAAAATATGCCAAAAAAAATTTAGAAGCGTAGGAATTTATATTTCAAGTTGTAAGTTGGATTACACATTTTGTCGGGAAAAAATATTCACAGTATACATAGCTAGATTAGAGAGCTAGATTAGAGAGGAAATTAAGAAAGTTTCCAAATAATAATAATAATAATAATAATAATAATAATAATAATAATAATAATAATAATAATAATAATTAATGGATTTAGATTGAATATCTCCATCAATTCGTTTTAGAATTGTATTTGACGTATAAATGTAACATTGTACACGTATAGGATTTATAAATCAACTTTGATAATGACAAGCACATGCATATATGTAAAGTTTCCTTCTTTTTGTTTTTTAAATTCATTATTGATACTTTGAATGTTTGATACTACCAAATTTTTGTGTGTAACGTAAGCGATATGCATGTAAAAATTTGTTTTTGTTACTAAATGCTTCAAATTTCTTAGATCTCTAGAAGAGAGAACAACATGAATCTTAAAAATTTATTGTCATAGGTAACATTTGTTTCTAACATATTTTACGGTATGGAAGGAAAATTTTAGGGCATTATTTAATTAGAGGACAAATTTTTCTAACATATTAGGTAATAAATTAAAAAGTAATGATACACATACATCCCTCTAATTTATATACATTATCAACACCTTTTATTTCTTTCTATTTCTCTCATCCTATTACATTATAAATTCTATCATACCTATGTATCATTCTCTTTTTACTTCTTCTCACTAGGTGTATAATAGCACATGAAGTGTTTATGTATCATTTTTCTAAATTAAACGATCACGGTGTGCATATATATAAAAAAGGCCACACAACAACTTAGGTGAGAAAAAAAATTATGAAAGAAATAAGAAAACTTAATAATAATCTTATGATTTTAATAAATAATTTAGATTGAGTTGTTCATTAAACAAGTTCACGTTGGTTCTCTTATACAGAGACCTCTTCTGCAAATCAAACCTTTATTTAACATGTTGCTTGTCACCACCATATCTCTGCAAGATTGCTACTATTCTCACATGCCACAAATCGTTGGGTTACTACAATTGTGCAAAAATTGTTATTTCCATCCCATCAATTTTCTAAGTATATGTGAAAAAAATTGAACAAAAAAAGAAGATTTTGACTGAATTTAGTTTTGAAATTTAAGTTAACATTAATTAGTTGTTTTAAATCTTAAATCAAAATTGTCTTTCCATAAAATTAGGTCTAGAAGCTTTAATAATGACTATCGATGGTTGCAACTGACTAGTATAAGATGAAACACTTCATCAATTTCCAAAGTACAAGCCAATGAACTGAAAAAAATTTGAAGCATTCCATCAATTCTCTCAGATCTTATCAACGCACGCACGATTCCAAATCCAATCCGAAATTGATTGTATTTCATCTTATATTAATCAGTTGCAACCATTGATGGTTATTCTTAGAGCTTTTAGACCTAATTTTATGAAAAAAAAAATTGATTAAAATTTTAAACCAAACAACTAATGCCCTCTTCGAGGAGATTAAAATTTTAAAAACTAAAATCATTTTTTGTTTTGAGTTGTTAGTCTTAAGTTTTCAGTTTTTAAATTTTTAAAAATCAAAACCTTTTTTTTTAATTGTCACTGAAAAGTGTTGTGCTGTGATTGAGAGATATATGTGTGTGTAAAATTTGACCTTGCATATAAATACAAATAATATGTAAAATTTCTTTAATTTTTGTTGCAAAACATTTCTTATACTTTTCCACTCAGTTTGATTAATACAATTTTTTACTTATAAAAAAATATAATATGTAATATTTTCTACATAATCTAGCCTTAATCTTGCTTAGTTTTGTTACTTTTGTATCATAAATTTTTCCATGCATTTACTTTTTTTAACATTTTTTATAATTTTTTTTAACATTGGATATCTCCCAATCTAGAGTTAATGGGAAATCTTTGAAGATATTGAAATTTATTTAAAGAACGGATGTCCCTCAACAAATATATTTTATAATAATAAATAATTGAATTTTATACAATACTTTTTGCCTCTATGCCTTTGCGTGTGATGGATTTACTTTATCTTGACTTGGCCGAATTGTAGTTTCCTGTTTCTTTTCCCTTGCTACCAAAAAATTAACTTATAATACAATAAATTATAAATTAAGAATTTTTTTTTCCACCGATACACATTTTTGAAAATGATTTCATATTTTCATGTCTTATTTTTTATACTCACTTTGTATATATATGTTTTTACTATCTGTTTGTGTAAACCACATAGCTTGTTATAGAAATTATTACATGTTTTTTCTGTTTTTTCTATGTCTAATATTCCCTTTTAAAATGTACACATCGATGCCAAAAGGGGGTGAAACCAAAATGGCGCGTGTAAATTAAAACATAAGTAAGTACTACTATTCAATAATATCAAATAAATATAGACCAGCTATAAAAAAAACAAAAAACAAATATAGAACTATTCAAAAAAAGGAAAACAAAGAAGAAGATAGATATTGGAGACTCAGCACATGTGTAAAATCATGAAATGTACACGTTCGAATTCATGTATTCGACAAACACACGTAGTTGGTGATTACCAACGCTTATAAATACCCTATTCTGCATCCATAATGAAGCATCAAACTAAAGAAAAGAAACTACACCAAGTATCTGATATATTGCATCATTTACAAATTATAAGTGAAATAATCCAATGTCGAACTCTCAGCATGAAAACCCTTCAAGCTGGTTCTTCCTCCCAGTTGTTACCTTCTTTATGCTCTTTGTTTTACGTACTCTCCTCAATCTTTTATCCAAATCAAATACTGCAAAGCTTCCATCGCCTCCAAAGCTTCCAATAATAGGAAATCTGCACCAACTTGGCACCCATATTCACTGCACTCTCCAATCCTTTGCTCAAAACTATGGCCCTTTAATGTTACTTCACTTTGGAAAGGTGCCAGTTCTTGTTGTCTCAACTGCTGAGGCTGCTCGTGAGGTTATGAAAACGCATGACCTCGTTTTCTCCAACAGACCACATCGTAAGATGTTTGATATCTTCTTGTATGGCTCCAAAGATGTGGCATCTGCTCCATATGGCAACTATTGGAGGCAGATAAGGAGCATCAGTGTCTTGCATCTTCTCAGTGCCAAAAAGGTTCAATCTTTTCGTGCTGTGAGAGAGGAGGAAATCTCCATAATGATGGAAAGAGTTAATCAGTGTTGTTCTTCTTCGATGCCTGTGAATTTAACTGATTTACTCTCTGCACTCACCAATGACATAGTGTGTAGAGCTGCTCTTGGAAGGAGATACAGTGGAGAAGGGGGAAGTAAGCTTAGGGAGCCAATGAATGAGATGATGGAGCTAATGGGTGCTTCGATTATAGGGGACTTTATTCCTTGGCTTGATTGGTTTGGAAGAATTAATGGAATGTATGGTAGGGCAGAGAAAGTGGCTAAACAGCTTGATGAATTTTTTGATGAAGTTGTCGAGGAGCACCTAGTTAGCAAGAAAGGCCATGATGAGGATGATGAAGACAAGAATGATTTGGTGGACACTTTGTTGTCCATCCAAAAGACAAATGCCACAGGATTTCAGATTGATAAAACAACTATAAAGGCTTTGATCCTGGTATGTACGTAAGATTAATTAGTAATTGTGTGATCCACTCATGAATGTTTTATTCTCTTTGATATACTTATTTAAACATACCTTTTACTATTAGCAATTAGGTGAAATGCATTTGCACTATTCATCGAGTAATGTGAGTTTCAATTCATGCTAGAGTCTATATTGCATAAATGAAGTTAAATGAGTTCCTAACATACATTTCACTAGTTCAATTTTTGAACTAAAGTTATATATGATTTTCGATGCAGTATGGTTTGAGAAATTAAGAAATTGATAATTGATGGATGTATATATTTTTGTTTCAGGATATGTTTGTGGCAGGTACTGAAACTACCTCCTCAACCTTAGGATGGATAATGACAGAACTTTTAAGGCACCCAATTGCCATGCGTAACCTACAAGCCGAGGTCAGAAATGTGGTTACTGATAGAAGTCACATAATTGAGGAGGATTTAAGTAGCATGCATTACTTGAAGGCAGTGATTAAAGAAACTTTGCGTTTGCATCCCCCGGCTCCCGTATTGGTTCCAAGGGAATCCATGGAAGACGCCAAAGTGATGGGTTATGACATTGCACGTGGAACACAGATCATAGTTAATGCTTGGGCAATTGGAAGAGATCCTTCTTTTTGGCACCAATCTCAAGAGTTTCAACCTGAGAGATTCTTAAATAGTTCAATTGATATCAAAGGACATGATTTTCATGTGATCCCATTTGGAGCGGGAAGGAGGATTTGCCCAGGAATAAATTTTGCCATGATTGTGATTGAGTTGGCACTTGCAAACCTTGTTCGCCAATTTAATTGGAGAGTGCCCAGTGGAGTAGTGGGGGATCAATCAATGAACATGGCAGAAACTACTGGGTTGGCCATTCATAGAAAATTCCCTCTCATAGCAATTGCATCCCCACATGCATAAGTGAATAATTAAGGATATAAATAATAATAGCTTAAAAATAAAAATAAGGGACTATGCCCTCAAACTAAAATAAATTATGGCCAAGAGTATGTTCATAGTACTATATGGTTAATGATACTTTATTTGTATTGGGTGGTTTATTTAGTTATAGTTATTCAATTGTTTCATTGTCATTCAATCTTTCTCTGAGATTTCTGAGCGCGTCATATGTATACAATGTGTAATTAAGTAATATTTGTATATTCATTTTCAAATTGGTCGTATATGTAATATTCCAATTCTCAATTTCTATATTGTTATGTAATTATTTTAATAAATAAATATTTCATGGAAGGAAAATATGTATGTTAAAATCGCTTCTACTACCACTTTTATTTTTCAAATGAAAATCTTCTTCTCAGTTTGGTGTCTCATTTCTTATGTTAACTGATCAATAACCTTTCTTTTATAATTATTTTTATATATTATATAACTCATTAAATAAAATAATATTTTTTGATATTGATTGATTAGAACAAAATTTGAAACATCAATTTGACACGGTGGATTTTGATATTATTTTTCTAGTTTGTATTGTAAGATCACATTCCGGCATTGGTACGTGTCTTTGGTCAAGTACTCTACTATAAGTTCCAACCTATTGTTGTCTCCTATTCCTTCTTCAATGCGCTAATAACTTAATCATAATTACTATTGTTGGTCACGTGAATGTTGATAGAAGGAAGAAAAATATGTTAAAAATTAGATGAATTGTCATCAATATTTCTTTAGAAAAACATTGAAAAAATATTTAATGAAAGTGGTCTAAAGAACCAAAATTTGAGTTCGGAAGTCTATCATGCGTAGAAAAGGTATTAAGACCATACAATGTATATCCTAAGACAAATTACCTTTAATTGAATATGCAAAATTGGATAACTTTAAAAATATTTATTTCATCCCTTAAGACATGCATATTATTTTCTTATAAATTTAACATAAAAAATTTTATTATTGAAATAAATTTATTATTTGAAAAGAATTATTATTATTTTATTTTACCATTTTTAAATATATATTTTTATCTTTTACGCTCGACAAGAATTATCTCATGCTCCTGCGTATCTCCATGCATAGTGGAGAATTGGAGTTTATATATTTCTTTATAAGAGTATTTTTGTTTTGAATTTTTCAATTTTGTTATTAATTTTTTTACGTTCAAATATTGTAATATTTTCCTAACATGTTTTGTTCTTATTAGAAAATAATTTTACTTTTTGCGTTCTATTTTAGAGAGGAGTTTTAAAATATCAAACTGTTCAACTTGTGTCTCCAAACCTTATGATTAAAAAAATGTCACATCTTATTGATCTTTTCTCTAATGAAGATTTTATTATTAATAACTATTTTGATTAAATATAAACTAATTATATAATATTTTAAATTTCATAATGATAAATTTTGTTAATATATTATGTTATGGTAATTTAATTTTAACTAAAGGGTTAATTATATAGAAAATGTAAAACGTCAAACCATCATGATTTACATTTTAAAATTTCAGGACTAAAAAGATGTCATATCTAAATAATCCATTCTCTAATAACTATATTATTTATTTAAAATTTGATTTGTTAAATTAAGAATTAATAATAAAATATTTGTATTTAAATATATATTATAATTATTAAGACGTATTTTTAATTTTTACTTGTATATTTTAAATTTGATATTTTAAATTTTTAACTTATGTATTCATTTTATTTTGATATAATAATGCCATTAGAGATAAGTTTTAAAAATTAAACTGTCACAACTTGTATTATAAAACTTTAGAATTAAAAAGATGTCACATCTAATTAAATCTTCTCTAATAAATGTTTAAATTCGTCATATTAAAGGGTAAAATATTTTAATAATTATTATATATCTTATTATAAATTATATAAAAATTCTTATCATATATTTTAGAAAAGCAAATACTATTAATTATGATTAAATATAAAGATCCAACTGTCACAACTTGTATTCTTAAGATTTCGAAAAGTAAAAAATATGTTATATCTAATTAACTTTCTTTTTTATCCTCAATAAGAAATTATTCATATTGTGACCTTCCTCATTTGATTATGTCATTTTAAATATCTTATTTATCAATAAAAATAGTTGATAATAATTACCTTTTAATTATTATTCACTTACTAAATTTGATGAAAATTTTAACAAGTCATATTCATGTGGTTGGATTTACATTCAATAAAAGTATAGCAGTGAAACATTGGCAAAGCTAATTATATTAAAAGGACAGTGCAATAGGAAATCAAAGCAAATAAAAAAGGTAAGCTCATTCGGAATAAGTCCGTTAACCCAAAAAAATTCGTTAAACCCATAGAACTAAAATCCCTAAGTTTATAGAAGAGGGAACGAGAGGAAAACAATGAAACCTTGTTTAGTGACTCCACCGTGGGACGTTCAAAGGTAGAGGTAAAAAAGGAAACAAATAAATGGGAAAAGAGAAGAGCCTATCTCGGTTGTGCCACCATCACCAAAAGTTAAATCTATTGTGCAAAGGTTCCAATTGGAAATTCAGTGAACCCTCATTTACCCAAATTTTGATTCCTCTTTTACAAGTTTTCTTCTTCTTCTACTTGAACCCCCATCCTGTGTAGCTTTTGATTGTATTTATATTCATAAACTACCATTTTCTCATACTCTTTTAAATTTTTTTATAAAACAAATTTCTTATGCATTCTATTTTGTTGATGGTGCAATCTGAGTGTCGGTGGTTGGGGGAGAATTTCTCCTTACAACTCTATAAATATAAAAAAATAAAAAATACTCCTAGTTTAAAAAATAACTTAACTTCTTTTTACTCATTCTTCTTCATTTGGATCTTTTTTATTGTCCGAGATTTGTGAAATCTCACACCTCCTTCTTTTTGTGAAGTATTGCACCTCTTTTTTTTTCCTCCTTCATTTTTCGCGGTCATGATTTCCCTGCACCTTCGTTCGCCATCGCGTTCACCTTCACTGTCCCCTTTATCTTATCTTATCATCTTCTGAAGGAATGTTCCTTTTCGCCTTGTTATTTCTTGCTTTCTAAAAATATTTGCAAATTTTTTACAAGTCCAAACAGGGGTGTCCGGACTTATAAAAAAAATTTGCAAAAAACTTGATTCCATAAGGCATCCGAAAGAAGATAAATGCAAACCTGAACCGAGAAGACCAAAACAAGCAAACATAGATGGGAAGAAGACAAATGCATGAAGAAAAAGAAGAGAAAGTCACTAATTCAATAGAAAAGAAAAACGAAGTCGTACAAGAGAAGCAAACGAGAGATGTGCGAAACGAAAAAGAGTGATGTAGACAAAAGAGGAAGAGAAATAGGTGTGTGCTAATTAAATTTTTATTATTTTTATTAAGGACCTTTTTGCCATTTTAAAAGTTTATGAAGGTGTAGGGAAAATTTATGGGGGGTACAGGGAGAAATTCTCTAGTTGAGGAGGCCACAGGTGCAATGAGCAGAGACTAGAGGGCATAGTGGCAGAGGGAGCACACAATGAGTGCCAAAGCCTATTGGAGAGCCTATTCTATTTTTCTTTTTTTTATTTAATTTGTTTGCTGGCTGGTTGAGTGGTTGTGTTGTGGAGTATGTGCTCACTCCCGTGACTATGATTTGATAAACAAAAGCTAAAATTGGAGAATCAAAGGAAAGAAGATTTGGGATTATATCCAAAATAGCTAACTAAAACATTTTTATTTTCCTTTATATATATATATATATATATATATATTATCTCTTTTTTGTTTATCTAAAATTTATTTGATTTTATTTTCTTTATTTCCTTTTTTTTGTTATTTTATGTATATTTTTAAGTTTTTTTTAAACTATTTTTATCAAATTTCTAGATGAAATTGGACGTCTGCATTTGTCCCTCTTTATCTAGATTTTATCAAATAATATGAAAAACCTAAGTTTTTATATTATTTAAGTAAAATACAAATAAATATATAAACCCTAATTTTGGTAGTGAATGAACATCGGGATTCAAAAGAAAAATAAATAAAAAGCATGGACATCGGGGTCTGAAATGTAAAAGTAATGGACATCACGGTCTGGAACATAAAAGAAATGGACATCGAGGTTTGAAACATAAAAGCAATGGACATCAGGGTCTGAAACATAAAAAATGGACATTGGGATCTGAAACATAAAAGAAATGGACATCCGAGTTCAAAGCATAAAGGAACTGGACATTGGGTCCGAAATGAATAAAAAATAATAAAATAAAAATGGACATTAGGGTCTGAAAATAAAAAAAAAATTGACATCGGGGTCTAAAACTTAAAAGAAGTGAACATCAGGGTCCAAAATACAAAAGAATCGTACATTGAGGTCTGAAGCATAAAAAAACAGACAAGGTCTGAAATAGAAAAGAAATTGGACATCAGGGTCCAAAACATAATAGTAATGAACATTAGGATCCAAAAGATAAAAGAAGCAAGCATCAGGGTCCGAAGCATAAGACACTGACATCAAAGTCTTAAACATAAGAGTAAATAATGGGCATAGAGACCCGAAATGTGAAAATGGAGCGGGTGCAGAGACCCAAATGAAAATACGATAGGGCAATAATCTAAATGTAAAATGTATTAGGCGTAGTTACCCAAGATATAAAATCAAATGGACACAGGGACCCAAAATGTAAAGTGTGGTGATATGGGTGTGGATGCCTGATATGTTTGGATGTGGATGGTATAGGTGTGGGGATCCAATATAAAATGTTCTTGGAGACTTGAGATGATGTTATAGGCAACAAATTTATGACAATGTGGATGACACAAAATGCAATATTATGCAATGCTGAAATGATGGTGACAAAATCATATTATTTTTATCAAAGAGAAATTATTTGAGTTGACTATTTTTTTTACAAATACAAATTCATGCAAACCTCATTTTTTATGATTTGATTTTTTTTAAATCAATGTTAATGACCCTTACTCTTTTTAGTTTGTCAAAGTGCACAACTCGAAGTCCCTTGAGAATTATTTTTTATTCGTCTTGCTAATTGATGAAAGATTATTCCCAGCTTGTCATTTTGGTCTGAAACATTACTTAAACAACATGCATAATTTTGCCATGGAGTGTTTTTGAAAAAGATTGGGTTTTTGAAGGAGACAGATTGGAAAAAAGTATGGATTCACTAGGAAACAGTCTCAATTCATGAATTTTGATTGTACTAGTGTATGAATTGTCCCAAAGGAAAACAAGAATCAAAGTTTAACCATTTGCCCCAACTTAATGTTCCATTGAAGTGACATAATCAAATTACCAACTCATTTTAGTTAATGATGCCATGATAACATGGCTTGGAAACTAAATTCACATTTTAGGTATGAAATGTGAAATCAAAAGAAGGAAATAATGATGACAAGGATTGCCCCATTAATATTGTGGACTCATGAAGTAAAGTCATGTCAAAATTTTTAAATTGCCCCAATTTTGAATTTGTAAAGGTAACTTAAGGCCTGAACTGAGTCTAAGATAACTGAACAACTTCCCTACCTAGTCTTGAAAGATGACTAGAGGATAATCACATATGAATGAGTTTACCAATAATTAGACTTCAAGGTGAAGTCCAAAAAAGGAGTCAAAGTGGAAATGTTTTGCCAACAACAAGTCTTATAAGTCATTTTTCTTTTCTTTTTTTTTTTATTTTTTTTCTCTTTCTCCCTCATTGAGCTAGCAAGCATGTTGTCATGTTATTTTATCTTGGGATAAAAGCTTATTAGAAAATAACAATCAATCTTTCATAAGTGGAGACTTTATTTGACTTGTAACTTTGTCAAGGGATCACAAAGATATTGCAACAAGGATATAAATGCCCAAAATTAATATTTAAAGAGTATTTTAAACAAGGATCTTTAATGTGCTCTTACACCAAGTATTTCATTTCACTTTTATTTTCACCTTTCTTTCTTCTTTTTTTTTTCTTCTTCTTTATATCAAATGTTCACTATTGTCACAATATGTTTCTATTTAACATAATTTTTCTTCCTTTTTTCTCTTTTTTTAGATCATGGGTCAGATGCCTTTGATAGGAACATTGTCTTAGGTGTTTTGTAAAAAAAAAGAAACTATTTTTAGGCTCAAAATTGGTAACAATGACTTTTTTGTTATAAAGAAACATGGTTCCACATGTTCAAGTCACAAAATTTAACAATTTGCTTGCTAACTTTTCCTTTTTTTTCTTATTTTTATTTTCTAGATTTTTTTTTAAAAATTTTACTTAAGTTGCCTCTATAGACAGGTTTTCAACTATTTTAAACAAAGCAAATTTATGACCCAAAACAAGCAAATGTACGACATGTCAGCCCTGCTGCTTCAGTAATTTTCTCTCCATGAATCACCCACCGGTCCTTCTTTAAATACCTTACCCACTCAACATTCCTAAACATGGATATAAAAAACCAAAGGATGCGTTTTACTTTCAGAGTTTTCAATTTCATAATATGGTATAATGGTGACCAACATTACATGGGTATTCAAATGTACTTTTTCAAGATATATCATCCATCAAATGCACTATTTCAAGTTATGAAAGTAATTTGATATTCGTACATTGCATGTCACCAGGTGGTGGCAGAACAATATTTTTTCACTATTCACCACTTAGGCTGTGTTTTTTGTTTATGTTTTTTTCCAGTTTTGGTTCTTCTTTCTTTGTGTTTTTATTGGTTATGGTTTTCTTTGTTTGATTTTTTTTTATATTTTTTCTTCTGTTGTTGTCCCATTATCCCTGTCTTTTCTAAGCACAAAACTTGGTGAGGTCAATGCCTTGAAGCCGGTATGGCGCAGTCTTGGTCCTCCTAGTTTTGATTGTGTTTAGGCTTTGCTCTGTTTTTCTTATCTCCTGAAGGATATTTACTTCGTCCGTTTTTGTGTCTTTAATTTTTAGTTGTACTATTGTTCCATCTTCTCCCTTTTCTAACCGCAAAAGTTGCGGAGCTGTGTGTTTGCAATGCATCTTTATCCAACCCAATTCCTCCAACTTTTCCTTCCTTTCATAAGTTATTTTTCATGTTTTTTATGTTTTCCAGGGAACCAACTTTCTCCCTAGTGTGCGATGTGTTTACGCTTTTTGTTTTACAGTACTTTTGTCTCCACTAATGTTACTATCAGAAGAAAGCTCAATAATGCAATCATATCAATGCAAATTGGAACACAATCAATGTGATGTTTAGAATCAGTGTCGCAACTAAGTGTTTGCGGATCATGTGTAATTCCGATATTGTAACAACTTCCAGAAAATGATACAACATTCTCATTAATTCATGTCGTTTTAGTTATACAAATGTCATCTGATGTTAAAAACTCGACCATGTTATGTTATATATATGATAAGTAAAAAAAAAAATGGATTTTATTGCATTTACAAATGTATAGTTTGTGTTTAGTTCTGAACAAAATAAAAGATAAATGAAATATTAAATTACAAACAAACTCAAATTAAAATATAGTATACGTTAAACAATTACTAACAAAGTTTTGAACACTTAGACTACAATGTTGTACTGAGGATGTTAATTTTGAAATTTATTTAACTGTTATTTATTTCGAAGAGTTGGTGATGAATATGTTACATTATTATTATTTTAATACAAAAAAATTAAAGGTAACATGTACAACCCAAAAAATATGCACCAATAGCACAACCCAAGAATTCAATTGATTACCACACGGTTGGAGCAAATTAACCATATTGTAACATTTACGATCTTATTAAATATACAAATTCAACATTCATATTGTATCATTTAAATCAAACATGTAATTTTTGGAGTTGAAATTTTTATTTGCTATTTTTATCATCATTTTTTTCTTTGATTTAAGAATTGTTGAAGTTTAAACAAATAAATTTTAGCGGTTGAAGGGGTTCAAATCGACGCTACCAGACTACGAGTTTTATTGTGAGAAACTCCCTCCTTGATACATATCGGGATTTTCTTGAGTGGAACTGCCTCTATGAAACATCAGAGCACCGAGGACAAGTTGACTAGTACCCCATGATTGATCAAACTGAGATGGCACCCCATACGGAAATGAAACATGACCATACGATGATTGTAGGGGCATTGAAGTAACCTGTTTGCTGGTATGACATATAAAATTGCACAGATGTATCAAGTGGCACGCTACTCTGCTAGAGGGATGGGTACGTATATTGCGTGTAATCGTCAAATGGTTTTGTTGGTGTGACGTAGAATGTACCCTGACTTGGTTCATATGTCGTCCCAAGAAGGTTAACGTTGTAGCACATGACGCCTTCGTCTTTCAAGCCCCACTCCTTCGACCGAACCAACATCAATATCACCAACTTTAGGCCGTTGAGGGTATTGCGGATACCGGTCAGGTGCAGCTTCAAAGGGTACCATAAATGCATCTATTTGCCCAAATGCGTGCAGACTACTCCCCAGGTCATCTCTTATATCTGTCATGGAGGTTCCGTCAGCTCGATTGTCCATGACTACATTGTGGTAGACGCATTCAACGACATCAACCTGAAAACACAACAATAGTTCCATGCATTATATGGTATGATAAAAAATAATTACCTAAGCAGTAAAACAAAGAAAGACAAACATAGAAAATTACCCCGATGCCTGTATATTAGCACACCGACCGATGAACAAGTGTGTATGCTTTTGGTACCACAACATGTACTCACTATTCTTCAACAAATATGGGTTGTTTATAGAAGGAGTGATGTACACATTGTTGAACCGGTCATTCCATGCGGCCACTAATGTGGCCTATCTATCTAACCAATTAAAACCTTCTTTATTACATAAGCTTAGGTCGTGTAGTCTATTGTCTTGGAGTAGAGGATGAGGTAGAGGCTGAACCATCCCAAATCTGCGCATTATCCTATCCAATTAATGTCACTCCACAATGTGAAAGAAAATCATTGGAACTACAGACCTTCATAGCTCACTCGTGAGTAATAGGTGTGGAGGGATAACAGTTAGATGTTATTCATACGGTGTCCACAAAATCTGCAAAAAAAAAAAACTCCATTTAAACATAGAAAATGTTGTACTGAGGTAACATGGTAGTAAAATTATCTTACATTTATTTTTTCATCTTATTAAACATCTCTCGATATTTATAGATGTCCCAATTACGAGAATATATTTATGCATAATTATTGAAAAAACAACAAAATGATACGAATCACAAACCTTGCTCCCAACAGTAATTTGTGGATTGTGGTGGGTCTTTCAATGGGAGCAATGTACGGAAATCGCTTCCATGCCCAAAGTTGGAGTAAAATACAACCTCCAGCAATGTCGTGTGTTTTATAGTTTATTGCTTTGCACAACTCGCGGTACAAGTTACTTAGCAGTGCTAACCCCCAACTCTACATGACACACTCATCCATGTCTCTACAAATTGAAGGTACTTTAAGGGAAGACAATTTTCTGACCGATCAGGAAAAAGTAATTCTCCAATGAAACGAAATATGTACGCCTTTGCATTGATCTCTAACTGTTGGGGAAAAATATTTACGTTCTGAAGGTCGAAGTTGACATTCAACCAACTTGTTCTCAATAGGCTCCCTCTAATATCGGTCTCAGGAGGACGACGACCAAAGACACAACCTTAACTTTCGCATGCTAATCAGGTCGCCCAACCACGTTAGACACATGCAACCCATCAACTCTAAGGCCAAACAACATAGCCACATCTTGGAGAATGATAGTGCACTCACCAACAAGCATGTGAAATGTGTGCGTGTCAGGTCTCCATCGCTCAACCAAAGTTGAGATTAATGAGTGGTTAAGCTGAAAAAAATTCAGCTTCGCAACGTCACCAAACCCAGTTGTTTCCATGAACAGGTGAAGGTGAGGAAGATGTCCTATTGTTTACATCTGTAGGGTCTTCCTGACACATAGGACACAATCGTACTCACTGTTTCAAATATTTTCGGACATATGCACCGATTACATGATCAACAACGAGGGAGCTCTTGATCCTAGATGAACAGTGCGACTTCTGCCATTCTTTTTACTAACCTGCATAGACAAGTTACCAGTTTCCAATAACAAAAACACCAATTTTTTTACCATAAATGATAAATCGTTAACAAATATACTTATATTTAAAGCCTACACATTAAAAACTAATTAAATTTTAAGGCTTAAAATATTCTGATGCAAATTTTTTTTTTACCTCTACATAAATATAAACCCTAAAATAATGTTTCAAATTCTACATTTATATTATTTTTAAACCATATTTAGTGTGATACTTTATTATTACATACGTTATTATTCCGTACATTAAGCGATTTATATAATTTAAATAACCACAAATGACAATTCCTTAAAAAATATACTTACTGTGTTTATATGATTTTATGATACATAAATAACCACAAATGCTAAATCCTTAAAAAAATATACATATATTTAAAGACTACACACTAAAAAAAATAATTTAATTTTCACCTTACAAATATTGTAATGCAAAAAATTATTTTTTTATCACTACATAAATATAAACCCTAAAATCATATTTTAGGCTCTAAAATCACATACAAATCCTAAATTCTTAACACATATAATTATATTTAAGCCATAACCGTTAAAAGTTTTGACTCCTAAACATTATAAAAATTCTTACTGTTAGCACTAAATAACTTTCACTTTACAAATACTCTAATGGAAAAAATTTATTTTTACTACTAAATAAATTCCACCCTAAACTCATGTTTTAGTAACAAAATTTATATTTTTTTTACAAAATAGTATAATCTTAATAACATACTTTCTTAGTCAACTTCACTTTACATGTTTTCTAATACAAAACATACTTATCAATTAAATTATAAACCAAAATAATATAATCTTAATAACAAAAATATAATATAATCACAATAATAAAAACTCACAAATTTTTTGTTGTTTGATACCAAATTTTTCAATCGCTCAAATATTCTTCTATACCTCGTTCAAATTTTTCCTTTTAATCTTCTCTGCAGTATAATTTGTTTAAAAACCTACTTAGCAATCAACAACAATAATATAATATGAATAATAAAAATTATAATATAAGCAGACAAATCAAAACTATAATATAATGAGACAAATAAAAACTTACAAAGTTTTTCTTCTCTACTAATTTTACAATACCTTTTTTTTTTTCTCAATTTGGCAACGATTAGATGGGTGGGGGTTGAGTTTTCATGGAGCTCAAACCGCCAATTAAGATGACGGTTTGGTACCATGTGACACCAAACCATTGGCTGCAAGAATGGCGTATTTAAAGTGAGTCCAATTCGTCATTTAACATGCCGATTTCGCCAGATGGTGACACATGTCATGCCCCCATTCAACCCGCCAGACAGTTTGACGAATTCAAATTCCCAACCCGTCATTTCAATTGCCGGTTTCGCCACAACATTACATGTGTCAATCGCCCATCAACCTGTCATTTCACATAGCGGTTTGAGATGCCTATCTCTGCGCCTCCTCGAGAAGGAGTAGAATGTCTCCCAACCTGCCAACTTGACTGGTGGTTTCAAGTTCTCATGCATCCAACCCATCATCTTGGTTGGCGATTTTGTCCAAATTACACCATTTCAAAAATATTTCACAAACGTACTCTATTTTAAAAATTTTTAATATATATTAACCGCTGTACCAAAAAAATCCCAATTTTGTTCTGCAGCAGGGAAGCCATGGGTTTCCGAAGCATGTTTGACAAGCAAATGAAACAAAATTATAACATTTGAAATATACAGCTAATTAGAATAAAAGGGGCATGAAAGCAAATTCTTTAAGTGCAGCTAGGCGAAACAAATACAACCAATTATCACTACTGCGATGTCTCAAGTAGTCACGCTTAGATTTGACAGCTCTAAAAGAGACTCTACCAAGCCTATGCAACTTCATAGCTAGAACTGTTCCATCTTCATGGCCAACCTCAAATATATCTAGCAGACCACAAAAGCCAACATAATTAGCACATAATTTCTTAAAGGTAATCGACAGCGTCCGAAGAACAATAACTAAAATACCAGATTCCTTTCCAACACCAATCTGACCACCAACAGCAACAAACACTCCTTTGTTCACCACGCTTTTAATGCCAAGACTAAGTTAATCAAACAAATACATTGGGCTCTTTTGGATCTGGGCCCGGGTTTACCCGACCCGGTTCAAGCCAAACATAGCATTTTGCATCGCCATCCCTATTCGCACAATCTCTCCTTCTCGCCTCGCCTCGCCTCGCGACAAGGTCCTGTGCGCCGCTGCCGCTTCCGACGACGGCCACCGCGAACGCCGCCATCTCCGCCGACGAGCTCTGCGAACGCCGGCGACGACTCTTCTTCTTCTTCTTCTCCTCTCCGCGAAGTCGCAAGCTTCTCTTCTCCGCATACCCGAGCTTCTCTTCTCTGCATACACGAGCTTCTTTTCTCTTCTCCGTGAGTCTACACTTCTTATTGTTCTTCTCATCTCTTTTTTATTTTTACGAAAGATATTACAATTTTTTTTTCTGAATTCTTTTTTATAAAAACCATATTTTTCAATTTTTCTTAACTTTAACCACAATTTGAGAGGCAGAAATCAAACACTCAAAATGTAATTGTTATATGGTTGATTTTAATATATCTATTTGTTAGAAATTTATGTCTTTTAATAATTACAATCACTAGATTATGAATTCCAATTTTAGATTATTACATTGTTAATTTTAATGTATCTGTTCGTGATTTTATTGTTTTTGCACCATATTTTATATGTATTATATTTTTTTTGTCTGCCATGATATCGCCATGGAGGAAACTATATCCTTCTTGACAACCTTGCCCAAGCACACAGAATTTTTTGAGAAAATTAAGGTTTCATTTTTGTGTTTGTATGATTGTATGTATTGAAATTTTAATTCTCTTCCTAATTGCTAATATTGAAAAGGATTCATTTCATTTATCTAGGTCTTGATCAAACCTTGCCTATAATTTTATTAAAAAAGTAATTGTTTTCATCTGTGATCAATTTTTTAGGATCCAAACATTTCTAAACATGGTTCACAGAAGTTTATACTTATTTTCTTTTCTTGCAGATAGCACTTAATGTCCTGTTATTGTAGGGACATCAGTTTTGTTAAACATGATATGGTCAAGGCTAAGTAGGAGAACTCATCTCTTGCCGTACCTTAGGGCTTTGCAAACAGGCTTTCTTGAATCCAGGTTGCGAGATGATGCTATAATTCTTATGTTTTTGTTACTTTTATCTCAGATTATTGATGAATTTATCTTTAAAGGGAATGCTCTGAAACATACTTATGATAAAATGAAGATTTCATAAACTAATTATTCTCTCTAATTTAGTGATTTGTTCTCTAATTATATAGGCACATATACGTGCAGTGATTCCTTTTTGCCTCTCTAAAGTCTGACTTCCAAAAGAAAATGTGAAAGAAATTAGTTTCTACTTTAATGAGTTATTTGTAGATAATTTTGTTTTTCATTCAGGTGCCTATTTATCATTCCTGAAGGATCAAGTTACAAGTTCATTAGTCCTAATACTTGCTTCCAACACAATTTCTCTCGTAATATATGGTTATCAAAGTTTAACCAAGACTTGAGGTCAAAATCGTTCAATCTGTGTTACCGCCCTTCTCCTTTAGCTTCACCGAATGTTGGGAAGTCATGTTTGATGCCTGGTTTCCGACACTTCTCATCTAATGCATCCAAAGAACAGAAATCACAAAAGATGCTTTTATACTTGACGGGCTTAGTTTTTGCTATGGTTGGGTGCACATATGCTGCAGTTCCTCTATACAGGAGATTTTGCCAAGCAACTGGCTATGGGGGAACTGTTACTCGGCGTGAGGTGTGTTTCAGTTGGTTTTCTATGTTTTTTTCCATTTTTTCATCAACTTGGTTGGCAGCTTTATTTCTTATCCATTGTTTACGAAATTTCACACTTTTACAGACTGTTGAAGAAAAGATTGCTCGACATGATAGTAATAATACAGTCACCAGAAGGTATTCTTTTTTCGTTTTAGATGTTACCTCTTTACCCATCAGTCATCATAGAATTTTTTTCAAGTTGATGCTTGTATGTTGAATTCCTTGGCAATTTTGGAAGAAAAAAAAATTCATCATTTTCCTATTCCTAAATATGGGGGTTCAAATTCTTTGGACTGCTTTATATTCTTTCATTTATACTGTGTATTTGTATAAGATAGTACTGAGTAAAAAAATTAAGGTTAACGGAAAAATATTTATTCAGTTTTATGTTCTACCTGAAGATTACTCCTTAAAACTTGCCTATTCTGAACCATTTACCCTAGTAATACCTTTACCTTTTGCCATTTGGTATGTCAGGAAAATTAAGAATTGATTCAATATAAGATATGCTTACCAGGCTAGTAGGCATTATTCAATAAACCTCATTTAGGTTTGGTGTTTTGGAAGCTAACTTTTTTGCAATTGTAATTTTTATTGAGTTGATGAGTTCTATTTTTTTTTTTTTTTGTTATATTCAGGGAAATTGTGGTGCAGTTCAATGCTGATATTGCTGATGGGATGCCATGGACGTTTGTTCCCACACAGAGAGAGGTCAAACATCATGCACCTTGACTAAAAAAAAAACAGATACTACACGTCCATCACAAAGAGGATTTATTAACTTAAATGTGAAAGTATTATTTCAAGATAACATTTAATTTTATTTATACTAGTCCATGATAATTTAAGAATCGCAACTCAAAGAACTACTTTTAGTCTGACGTTTTGTTTAAAAAGCTAGGTTATGATAGTTTAGATATTTGGGGGACAAATGGTATTTTGAAATCTAAATCTTGTTGTATGCGTACTTTACATTTCCTTGGCAAACAGGAAAAAGGAGAATGAAAAGTAAAAACTGTAATGTAGCATTATTCATCTATTTTACCAGGTTAGGGTCAAGCCCGGTGAAAGTGCCCTCGCTTTTTATACAGCCGAAAACAAAAGTTCTACTCCTATAACAGGTGTTTCTACGTATAATGTCACTCCTATGAAGGTACTAACTACTTATGAATTCTCTTGTATAATGAAGGATATCTGTGAACTCTAAATAGTTGAGATTTTCGGTAGTTTATACTTTTAATATCACTTTGATTAAAGGATAAATATTCTTGAACAACTTTGAGTTGTATACACCTAGAGAGAGATAGGAAGTGAGGAGAGATAAGTGATTAATAAAAGTGGTAATATGATGTGACAAGAAGAGGGAGATAAAGGAAAACCAGAGTTGCTGGAGGGTTGTTTGTAAATTTATACTGTTTATGTATCATTTTCCATCTCTTTTCTCCATATTGAATTTTTTTTGTCTCTTCACTATTCTCTTTTTCCTAGCACTCTGCTGCCAAAATAGTCATTTTACAAAAATTTCCTAAATTATAAATTTTCTGATACAGGCTGCAGTATACTTCAATAAAATACAATGCTTCTGCTTTGAGGAGCAGCGACTTCTACCTAGAGAGCAGATTGACATGCCTGTAAGTGGTTTCAAACTGAACTCCAATGCGAGCATAATGCACTTACGTCTAAATACTATGTTACTTGTACTGTAGGTATTCTTTTATATTGACCCAGAATTTGAGACGGATCCTAAAATGAATGGTATCAACAACATTATATTATCATATACCTTCTTTAAGGTTTCTGAGGAATAAAACCAACTTGAATGTTCATGAGATTCAAATAACAAGCTCCATCCATTTCAAAGAAGGAAGATGCATAGAATATCAATGAAGATCAAGTTTTGGTTAGTTATGGTAGCTGACTTGAAAGATTAAAATTCATTTTGTTATTTATTTCACACATATAAAGAAGGTTGCCTCTTCTTCTGTATACTTGCCATGTTCTAGAATATTTTATGCTTCACCTGAACTCTTAGGCATAGGCAAATATCTTTTATATAAAAATTATTAAATTTTATGAATTAACTTTAATTTCAATAACCTATTATTTAACCGGACAGTCTCCCATTTATACGTATGATGTGTTCACAATCACACCAAACACCGAATTATCTCCATTCTCTTTTTCACTGTCTATCCGGTTGACATGGTATTTGTAGAAAGAAAGAGCTTTCTTATGTTAAACTGTAATCATGCTTAAAATTTAAGCCCTGTGATCGCAGTATCAATTTTACTTTCTTCTTTCAAAAGATGAGTGCTTTGATATTTCAGCCCAATGCAGCATCTTTTGATCCACGTGTGGTTGTCCCACAAATCAGGACATGCAAAAGCATGCGAGAAGTGAAACAAGTGCATCCTTTTTTGGTCAAAACAGCACAAACCCATCACACTGCAATAGCAACAGAGATTCTTAGGCTCAGAGCAACCTCTGATTTTCGTGATATTTGGTATGCCCTCAAGGTTCGACCAAATGCCTGAACGAAATTGCTTGGCTTGGAACACTGTAATAAGGGCACTTGCGGAAACCCAAGATAGGCACTTGGGTGCTTTGTTGGTTTTCTGTCAAATGATGTCTGGGGCAACGGTGGAGCCTAACCAATTCACTTTCCCGTCGGTGTTGAAGGCTTGCACGGTCATGGCCAGGTTGGAAGAAGGGAAGCAGGTTCATGGGTTGCTTTTCAAATTTGGATTGGTGGATGATGAGTTTGCTGTCACTAATTTGCTAAGGATGTATGTGATGTGTGGGAGCATGGAGGATGCTCATGTTTTGTTTTATAGGAATGTTGAGGTTGTTGATGATGTGAGGAGGTTGGTGAGAGATGAGAGGAGGAGAGAGTTTAATGTAGTTCTATTCAATGTGATGGGATGGGTATGTAAGAACTGGGAACCTTAAGGCTGCTGGGGAGTTGTTTGAAAGGATGGCTCAAAGGAGTGTGGTTTCTTGGAATATGATGGTTTCTGGGTGTGCTCAAATTGGGTTTTATAGGGAGGCCATAGAAATGTTACATAGGATGATGCAGATGAGAAATATGTTGCCAAACCGAGTGACTGTGGTCAGTGTGCTGCCTGCAATATCCCGTCTCGGAGCGCTTGAGTTGAGGAAATGGGTGCATTTGTACACAGAGAAGAATAGGATTCGGATTGATGATGTGCCACGACTTGGGCCTTTGCCATGGGCCATGGACTGCAACTTGAGACTTGGGTCTTGGATCATGGACCATGCACCGTGACTTGGGAGTTGACAGAAACTTTCAATTTTGGCATGAAGAACTCTACTTTGAAGTTTCTTTTTCGGAAACATGGTACAGCTCTGGTAAGTGTGGGGGCATTGAGAAGGCAATTCAGGTCTTTGAGAGGCTGCCTCAAAATAATGTTATAAGATAGAATGCTGTTATGTTATGGGTGGCCTTGCCATGCATGGTAAAACCAATGATTTGTTTAATGAATAAATCTTATATAGGTATGCATGTAACTCTTACACACAATCACAATTACACATTTAGTTAAAATAAAAAAAATTAAGCTATTACATAGCAACCAGCTCTGCTCTGGTTATAGGATTCGGATTCGGATTGATGATGTGCTTGGCTCAGCTCCGGTTGCTATTTATGCTAAGTGTGGGAGCATTGAGAAGGCAATTCAGGTCTTTGAGAGGCTGCCTAAAAATAATATTATAAGATGGAATGCTGTTATGTTATGGGTGGTCTTCTCATGCATGGTAAAACCAATGATTTGTTTAATGAATAAATCTTATATAGGTACACATGGAACTCTTACACACAATTACACATTTAGTTAAAATAAAAAAAATTAAACTATTACTCTGAATACATGGATATAAATGATCTTTCTTTCATAATAAATGTATTGTCTTACAAAGATTAATGATTGTATATTGTTATTTACAATACATATTTATTCTAATCCATAACTGATAAAATTTTATATGTTTACGTTTGCAGAAAAAAATTTAAAATTGATAATGTTTAATTATGAATTGAAATAACATAAAATAAAATTTTATTTACATTTATAGTAAAAATATTCTAATATAAATCATATCATCTCAAAATCAGTTTTAACCAAAATCAATTCTTTACTAACATTCTTCTAAACACGTACTTAATTTAATTGTAAATTCTTTTTTGTTTCGGTTTTAGATATTGTATATAACTTAAAATTATTTAATAAAACTTAAATATTATATTTTATTAAAATATTCTTTTTTAATATTTAAAGTTTTAATGTATATACTATTAATAGTGGATATTTCTTAAAACTAAAATATTAAAGGGAATGAAATGAATGAATTATTCAATTATTTAAAATAGTATTTTAAAAATATTTTCATAAACAATATTCCCTTCTATACCTTTTATAAAACATTATTTAAAAAGTTATATTCAGTATTCCCTTCTATACTCCTTTAAGACTAAGATATTGAAGGGAAGGAAATGAATGAATTATTCACTTATTTAAAAATAGTATTTTTAAAATATTTTCATAAACAATATTCCCTTCTATACTTTTTATAAAACATTATTTTAAAAATAAATTTTGATATTTTTATGAAGTATTTTACAATAGTATTAAGTGAAGATAAAAATTAGTATATTAATAATTTTTATTAAATAATTGAATATTTATTGATTTCGTGTCTCTCAATGTTTTAGTCTTAAAAAATATCTTTTATTTGTAGTGTATACATTAAAAATTTAAATTTAAATAAGAATATTTTAATAAAATATAATATTAAATTTTATTAAATATTCTTAATTTATATACAATAAATGTAAATATATATAAAAAAGAAATAAAAAAAGCATTTACAATTAGATTAAGTGAAATATGTGTTTAAATAAATGTTAATAAAATTGATTTTAATTTACATTTATTTTTTTTCAAAATTGATTTTAGTATGATGTGATATATTAAAATGTTTTGCTATAAATATAAATAAAATTTAAGAAACTCATTTATGTTCATAATTAGCGTATATAGAGTAACAATTTAAGTTTTTTATTTTAATTAATTATATAATTGTGACTGGCTGTGTATAAGAATGACGTATTAAGTACACACAATTACAGCAATTAGTCCATGATGTATAATATATCACTTACTTTAATTTAGTCTTTTTCACATAATAATTATCTACTGACTAAAAACAAACAATTACTAATGTTACTTACCTGGATGAAAGCCTTTAAAGTTGTTCTATCAATCTGAAACCCTATTGTTTGTTCTTCGGACCCATAACAAAAAGTCCACGAAATCTTTCTGTCCTTCACTATCAAAGTCAGCATCCACATCATTGTCCCTCTTACTAAGATGCTCCTCAACAACTTCTTGGGTAAATTCATCGACTTGTTTAGCCACTTTCTCAGCCCTACCATACTTTCCTCTAACTCTTCCCAACCAATCAAGCCAAGGTATAAAGTCTCTTACAACTGAAGCACCAATAACTACGCCAACTCGTTAATTGAAATGGATTCGTTTTGTGTGACTGCATACAATCTGAAGCAACAGTAGAAAACACATTAGTTAAATTCACAAGCACCAAGGAAGAACAACACTGCCTAATCTTTCCCATCATTATGGAAACTAAACGATTGAACCTTTTTAGCACTGAGAAGATGTAAGACACAGATACTCCTTATCTTTCTCCAGTACTCACCATATGGAGCAGATCCCACAGCTTTGGAACCATACAAGAGGATATCAAACATCTTCCGATGTGGTCTGCTGGAGAAAACAAGGTCATGAGTTTTCATAACCTCACGAGCAGCCTCCGCACTTTGAGACAACAAGAACCGACACCTTTCCAAGGTAAAGTAACCAAGTTGGTGGAGATTTCCTATTATTGGAAGCTTTGGAGAAGATGGTGGTGAGGTTCTTTTGGCCATAACAAAATTGGAGTTATTGTTCCATTTGGATAAAGGATCGATGACAGTGGTCAAAACAAAGATGATGATTAAGGTAGCGATGGGAGGAGCAATTGCCACCTAATTATCTTTTTTATTTTTGCTGCCTAATTATCGATTCAGATTCAACTATTTTTATACGCGTTAGCAATTGCCACCGCTACATGCATGTGTAGGATATATACACGTAACATATTAACTAAATAGGTATCAAATTAACTCATACTATTCATTAACACATTATTATCATATTTCCTTGTTAAAGGATTTCCTTCGTTACCCCAATAGCCATATGCTTATTTATTAATCAAGGATGGTTTTGTTTTGCACCACTTTTTCTCTCTACTTTGTATTTTATTCCTTTACTTTTTTGTCTTTTCTGTCTGTTACTACTTTTGTACATATTGGTGTTCTCTCTCATAATCTCATTCAATAATGATCAAGAGAGCATGTTGTTGTTATTAACTCCTTTTTTATCTTTTCTCTGTAATTTTGTGATGGTATTAGAATTGATTCTATAGAGCTCTGCTGCACATTCACTCTTTTATTAATTCTCAATTAATACAAATATGAATAGCAAACTTGATCCCTCTCTTAATATTCATAGTTTTTAATTTTATCTTCATCCAAATGAAAATCTGATTTATTCTCGTCTTTCACGATTAAAAAAAGACAGGAGAATAATAAAAGCTATTCATTTTAAGATTTAACCATGATCAAGATTTAAAATTTATTTGATTAAAAAAAATTCTCTGTTACCTACAAAAATAATAAATAAACACATTTTGTTTTGTCGATAATTTTGATGAAAATTGAAGATAGTATCGGAGTTAGATCCCTGAACATAGATAAACACATAATACTATGAAATATGATATAATTTATAATGTAATTGAAAAAAAGAAACAAGTAACATTTATAAAGCATTTTTTTATAAGACAAAAAATGTATTAAAAAACCAAAAATAGTGCCTATAACTAAATATAATAATAGAGCTAAAAGGCATAAATGTGTAAAGTTAACCAATTAACACATTTATTATATACATTAAAGAAGATTCATAACTCATTTTACATAGGAGTGTGACACATAGTTTACGGTTGTAGCACCACTCCCAAGTAAACTTACCTAAATCACTTGCATTATTTCCTAAACATCAATTGCTTTATCTTGAAATATTACAACATTTTTAACCTTCCATAGTTGTTAGATATTTACGAACCACACAATCGACCCAGCATGCCTAATCTCCTTTGGACCAACAACAAGGTCCATGAACTAATAACAACAATGTTGCAAACCTCCGATAAGATTGGCATAGAGATTTTAACCATCTGCATAAGATTTGTCATTCCTGTTATGCCATGTGGCACTCCACAAAGAGGTGTATGCTTGTCTCCATCGTGCTTCCACAGACACAACAAACTCATCACTAGGTTGCAGAATACTTCTCTGTACTAAATTGTGTCTAGTTGGTAAACTATCCACGTTCATTTGTCATGCAAAAAATTGAACTTCTTTGAAAGGAACTCCCATTGCCAATAGCAACTTGAAGAAAGAATGAGAATGGTTGAGCATCTCCCCATATTGTCCTGTACACTGACACCACTGTGTAATGTCCAAAGTTGTTCATGCCCCACATCTACCTGTCAGACACACTCTCTCTCAACGTGACTCCTTCAAACCTCTGAGTTAGATCATCTACCAACTTCTCTTCCTACACAAATAATTATCTTCTACATGATCACTTCTATCCATGGTAACCCATTACAAAATAATTTTTAGAATTTGAAAGAGGATTTACATTTCCATTCGTCTCAAAACTTGTTATGCATTTATATACTATATGAGTAAAAACCATGTGAATAAAAAAAAAAAAAGAGTTTATAGGTTTTTTAATCGTTTCTAAAACTTATCTTAGATGTAAGTATAAGTGTTAATTATGTAAAAGAACAACGTTATTATATTTCTTTCTAGTTATGTGTTTGCGTGCTTTATTACCTAGTACTTTTTTATTAACATAAATAAAAAAAAGGTTGTTGATTAATTGTGTTTGTGACAAAATTATCCAAAAAATAGGACATGCAATATCTTTGTTCTTGTTACAAAATTCCAACTTTTACTGATGTGTCAGTTACACCAAACAAAATAAGTGTTCCACAAGGAGAAATATCAACGGCAATTGATGCTGATAATGTTGCTTCATAAAATGTTATAAACAAAGTTAACACTGTAACATGGCCAGTAAATGAACAAGGATTTTTTTACAAATAAACTAAAAACGGTTAAACCCATTTTTATCTTGTTCCCAGCACAAATATTTGAATACAAAATGACTCTTATCAAAGGATGTAGATTTCCAACTAGTCTTCGTGCTCGTGCACGTGCTCCATAATTTGTCATATAAGTGTTAAAATACAAGTATTCATGGTACACAGTTGATGGTTGCGTAATACATGTCCTTAATATCTGATAGACATACAAAACATGGCTAAAGTTTGGTTATCTTTATCAGTAGTTTTAATAGCTAAAGTTTTTTTTTTTCAAAAAGAATTCTACCTGGAGGGTCATCTTTTATAAACAACTATCCTGTATTCATATTTTTATTTTAATATATTATAATAATTTTAGAGTTTTAATTTAATATATTTTATAATAATATAATAAAATATAAATAATTTATTGTGTTATTTTGCCTGTAACATGATAAAATATATTTTGTTAATTTATATATTTTTTTTATGATAACACAATAAAAAATATAAGATAATCAATAATTATGACAAATTTACAATAAATTTGAGAAAATATAGAGAGGAAATAATTTAAATATACATATAAATTATAGATAGTAGAACAATAAAGTATGTTGGATATAAATGTTTTAAAGTAATTTTTTTCTTTAAGATTATAAGGTTGATTTACTTACAAAATTTACATTTGGTGAGGACAGATTGTGAGTTTGAATCTCTTTTTTGACAAAAGTAGTTTGTTTTTTAATTTTCAAATATATAAAAAAGGTATTTTCAAAAGTGAACATCAAGCAGAGAATTCTCTTTATTAATAGTATAATAAAAATAAAAATTTTAAAAATATAAAATAGATTTTTATAATAGAAAACACACATATGTTTAAAACAAAATTAAAATATAAGAATTAGGATTTTATGTTATTATGATATAAAGGAACTCTTTGGATTCTTCACCTCATCACCATCTTTATTTTTTTCTTTTTTTTCTTCTGTTACATATCATAAATTGTATTATAATTATGTATTTTTTCCTTTTTTCGCTAAATGTGAAATAAAATATAGGGGCAAGAGTATAATTTTTCTTTATGAATTGGTAATCCTATAGATCATGTCCAATGCCTGCTTCCAATTGGTGAACAAGGTTTGCTAAGACCAACTTATTCACGGTCTTGGACAACCTCTTCTTCCTGCTTCAAACGGAATCACTTGAAAATCATGTGCTTGATGTCTAATGAACTATTTAAGAACCTCTTTGGTTGAAACTCATGCGATTGGTGCCAATACAAAGGATATCAAGAAACTGTCCAAGCATTAACTATTCATAGCCCAACACTTTGGTATCTTGCATGGATTCGCTTGGAACCAATAAGGGAACTGGGGAATGCAATCGTAAGGCTTCTATAATCACTAATTCGGTTATGTGAGCTCTATCACCAAACACATTTCTCATCTCACATTGTAACTTTTCCATGTCTTAAGAGTTCTGCCATGCCATCGGTTCTTCACGTCAATGTCATCTTCTATCTTTGAATTATATGACAAAAATAAACTCAACACTTCTATCTATGAACAACGTCAACTAAATCATTTTTGCATAGAAAATTTTAACAACGTAACTTTTTTAAACTATTTTGAACATACTTTTTATCTTTGAGTGAAATTCATGTAATACTTATTAATTAAAAGTAAGATTTAACAAAACTTTCTTATAAAATTTTTTAACAAAACTTACATTGCTGAATGGATTGAAACTAAGTTCATCTAATCGTAAAAAGTATGTAAAAAACTGTTATATAAAGTACTCAACTCTCTCTGTGGGTTTTTTATTTTTTTATGTTTTACATTTTGTTCTAAAATTGTCTTAAAACTTTAAAGTTTAATTAATATATGAGAAAAACATTTATACATTGTTAATGTAAGTTAATCATAACTCTTTATTTATATATATATATATATATATATATATATATATATATATATAATAAAGTTTGTTGACTTTATCAATTAATATTTTAAAAGTCATGTAAACAAAATATTATAACTTTTTTCACTTTCAACTTTCATTTCATTTCTAGTTTTTTTTTTGTGACAATGTTAATTAGTTGAAATAGTGAGAAAAAATAAGTTGTCTCACGGTGTAAGTATAAGGCACACATTGATCTTTCAACCCTAGTCTTAATTATTTTTCACCGATCATTTCGAATAGTGCACGAATTTGTAAAATTAAATATTTTTGTGATGATATATAAGTATAAAAATTAAATTTAAATAAATTAATATATTTTATTACCTTTCAAATTGATAATCCATCTATACTGGACTGGTCCTCTGAGTCTTGCTTCATATGCTAAATGAATAAAGAGATGTTCCATTGAATTAGAGAATCCTAAAGGAAATATTCTTTCCAATTTGCATAGAATGATTGAAATGTTTTGTTCCATATTACTTAGGTCATCTTCCTTCAATGTTGTAGAACACAATTCTTTGTTGAAACAACTTAGTTCAGTAAGTGTATTTAAAACTTATTGAGATTTTTCATCCATGCACCCTTAATTAAATTCATCAGAGCATAATTCAAGGCGCAGATTGTGTGGTTCACTGGAAAATTCTGGATGTGCTCGATCAAAGTGTTTTCATGCTTCACCATTACATGGATGACACAACATATTGAGAGTTGTTTTATTCTCATAGTGCCATGTCATTTTTCCTACAGTTTACATTTATGCAAACATTCTTTATAACCTAGGAATTACTAACAATAAACCATCACCTTCTTAAGAATTGGTTTTTTATTACTTGTTCCTCGTCAATATACCTTGCCTTATAAGAAATTCTACATTCAATTAAATCTACATCATTTGTGTCATATTCATTGTCATAATAAAGCATGTATCCATCCTTACAACAACCAATCTTTTTGGCCTCCAATCTCAACTTTCATACTAATCTCTTGGCATTATAATAACTTTTAGACAAACCCCTTTTATAGGTGTTACATCCAAAAGAATTTTTGAAATGAATTCTAAGCATTTTTTAGACACATTCCAGTTAGACTTGCAAGCTAAAAATCTCACATAAATCTATAATTTTTAGTCTAATGCCCCTTCATACAATGGTTAATTTGCGTCTGCCAACAAATTATAAAACTTGTGTTTCTTGATTCGGAGGTTCTTTCATTTCAGGAATTTCAAACGTCTCATGTTGCTTAAAAGTATCACATATCATCTCCTTCATTAACCTAAATTGTTTACCAGAGGCCAAATCAACTGTGTTATGTGAAACATCCATAAATTTGTTATCAATATTAAATTATCATACGGCATTTCTTAACATGATTAGTCCAAATTTGATAATTATACTTGAACCATTTTTTTATAGGTGAAGCTTAACAATTTAGTCTTCCAAAATTTTTGTATAATCACCTTTAATTATGAGTATTTAATCCAATCGTCTTAATGATCAAAGTGTTGAGAAGCTTTGTTAACAAACTCTTCAACTCTTCCTATAAAAATCTCTTTAAAGCTCCCTGCCATTAGTACATTTATCATACATTCATTTGGAATGAAAATTATTCATGCTCTATATATTCAAAACAATGTGATTTATCAACCTATTTTTTCATGAAAGCATTATAGGATTGAATTTGTCATTTAGATGAATATAAACTTCAAACTTTAATTATGAAGTTTTTGTAACAACGTATGTTTTGACTTTTTGGGACCCAAACCTAGTCATAATCTCAAAACTCCATCCCAACCACCACTTTAATCACACCACAATCATATATATCAATAAACTATGTTATACCAGCCTGAGTATCTCAATATCATATACAAATATATTATCCTCGTACACCACCAAACTTGTTTCATAAATACACAAGACTTATAGAAAAATTGACATTTAAGTTCAATTTGAATATAAAATTTCTTGAAGTAAACACAAAATATCACTTTAATAAAAATATAATATATAGAGAGAAAGGATGTGTGTGTAAATCCTAAGCAATGCAATATATATATAGAGAGGATGTGTGTGTGCAGGCAAGCCAGCATGTGCGTGAGTGTGTGTTTATGTTTGGACATAGTCGCATGCAAGTGTGCGTGCCTATGCATGTGTGAGTGTGTTAATATGCGTGTATGAGCGTATGCGCATTGTGGTGTGCTCACTTGTGGAGTGTAGTAAGTAGATCCTGTGCTCCTTTTCTATATATATATATATATATAATAGTTATATTTAAATATTAATTATATATAGTTTGTAATTTAAAAATAATGTAAAAATTATCTATACAATTGGTATACTATATAATTTATTCAAACTTTAAAAACTTGCTAAAATCCTGGCAGCAATACAAGTACGTTATTTCATTCTTTTTAATTAAAATTCTAAATGTTGAAACTCTTGGTCTTTACTATAAATTCCAAAAATCATGCATGATGAAAATAGTGCTGAAAAACAAGAAAAACAAAATCATCACTAACTAAAATCGAAAAACAAAATCTAATCATTTACATAGAGAGGATAATGACTTAGTTATATTTACTGGATAAGCTCCAGATGCGTGCATCACTTTTTTACATACGTCCAAGCTCGATTTCATAAAAGTGAGCATCTCTATGAATTTCTTAAGTAGGTAGGTTAATATTAAAATTAAAATTATTATTTTAATATGAGTGTTATAAGTCAGAATGTTTAAAAATTAGAGATTTGCTTAATTATATAACAGAGATTCAATTATTTGAAGAGTTACTCTTCATTATTACATTCTTTAAAAATTTAACGATTAAAATTAATTATTTATTTTAACTTTTAAATGTTAAGAAAATAAATGATAGAGATAAAAAATTTATTATATTCATTTTTGAAGTAAATAGATTTCTTCCATTTAATGAAACATAATTTTGTTTTAATACCCACTTCTTTACTCTCTTTTTTGCAAATTTGCTTTTTAATTAGAATTGACATAATTTAATGGGCTCGACTAATTTTCCTATAAATCATAATACAAAGAAACTAATTTTGTTATATTAAATTATATTAGATGAGGTAAAATTTATTGAGTGAACCACTATTTTTATTTAGGTAAATCTTGGCGTAATCCATTTAATTATTAAAATCAACGGGGACGAGGCAAATGCAAGTTTGACCATCCCTTAGGAATGACAATGGATAGGTCTGGATGTGGTATTATATTACCTGTTCCAATACTCGCATTGAAAAGTATAGCAGGTAACAATGATCTTTCTCTCGTACTGGTTGAGTATCTATATACTTATATTTGTATTTATAACCTGATTTTATTAATGCATAGAGACAATAAATCAATATCTTTTATAATAAGTAAACATAATATGAAAAATAAGTTAACATAACCTTAAACATAGAACAAATTATAAAATACTTCATAAAATTTTATATGATTACACATAACTTATTTTTTTACCATAACATTAAATAATGTTATAAGTTCATTAAGAGGTATTTTATAGATAACTAAATTTCTTATAATTTTTTTATTTATTAAATTTGCTAAAATATATTGTATGTCTTTTTTTATTCTATAATTGTATTACTTATCATAAATTGTAATGCAAATAATATATTTAGCAATACTTTTACTCAAAATTATAATAATGTAGTATTATATAATATAATTACATCCATAATATTATATATATATATATATATATATATATATATATATATAATAAAAGGTACGAGGTGAGATAAGTTGGATACTATAGTATCTATACTTGTTCTCATACCCGCATATTTTTGTGGGTCTAAACTTATTATACTCATAGGGTCTGAGTCAAATTTTACATCATTATCTCTTCTTTCTTTCATGATCTTTCTCTTCTCTCTTCCTTTTCGTATGATACTCATAGAGTCGAAAATATAGAAACCCATTATGTTAAAAAACTTTATTAATTTTAAAAACTAAATTAACAATGTGTTACTTTCAAGTACCAAATTAACCTTTATCTGAAAAAACTATTACAAATTACAAATTACTCTCATCCAAACCCACATAACAGGAATCTAAACACGGATAGTCCTCTGTAACCAAAATCCACAATGATGCATTTTTGAAAAATATATAATCTTGAAGACCAAAAGGTATTTGAAGGAAGTTTTTTTTTTTTTTTAATTCAGTATAAAAAAATAACAAGAAAATATGTCCCACCTACTTTCCTTTTCATTCAACAAATAAAAAACAAAATACAAAAAATTAATACTTACAAAATTATTCCTATTTTGTTTTCACAAATAATAAATATATAAATAATTTTGTAATTATAATCACTTTAGTTTATAATTTTATTTTCTTTTTCATATCAATTTTTTATCAACCCAACCATTTTATGTTTCACTCTATTTTATCTCTTTTTTTAAAAAAAAAATCATTCATCACACTCTTCTTCCTTCCATATAACCGAGCAAAGCTAAAAAGATCTTATAGGTTTCAAAATTGGGGCATAAAAATCTCCCACACAAATTACATAAAAATTACAATGAAACAAGAAATTAAAAATAGCTCCAGTTGGGATATACCCTCACTTTAAGCATCCAAACTTAATTATAAAGCCACGAGCAAATTCCTAAACTCTAACAAGTTTGCCAGAGTACAGGTGTAAATGGATCATAATAAACATGATGAAGAAAGAAACTATTTACATACAAATGATACAAGAATACAGAGAATCAACTAGTTTTTTTCCATCAGCAAAATAAAACTAACGAAAAGACAGATTTATTTGTCGATCACTGTCTAAGAACCATTAGCTGGAGGAGTTGAAGACTTCTTTCCTTCAATGTCCATCTCTTTTACACTATCACTCAGCGCAGATGATTCACATTTTTCTGCCTTACTAGGTTCAAAATTATTATCATCGTCACTTTCATCCTCAACAAGAGAACCCTTCTGTTGCAGCTCTTTGACTTTAAGAAATTCATCATAGTGGGCCTTTCTCTGCTCTTTAAAACTTAAGTTCCTGTCTGTTTCAGAATCTAACAGTATTCCCAACCCAAAAAAAAAAGTCAGGTTAGGTTCTTATAAAAACTACTCGCTAATATACTATCGAGAAAAAAATGACAATCTATAAAGATAACAGCAAATAAACTCGCCAAATTACTTGTGAGAAAAATGGCAAAAACAGTTTCCCTCCATGAGAGAAAGAAATGACAAGATTCCAATACCTTTTCCTTATCAAATAAATTCCAACTCATAATCACATAGTTTACAGAAATTTGAAACATTAAGCAGTCTCCAAGTGTGACATTTTGCACAGGCCCACACAACACAAGTACATATCAAGATTTGGCAGATTGTTCTAACTTCTAAGCAATAAATAAATTAGCTATGGCAGCAATGGGTAAAAAAGAAAAAAGAAAGCCCTTTCAGATCAAACAGTGCAGGTGATAGGTAGAAGAAACAATTATTGCTGCCTTTTGTGTCCCAAATTATCAAAAGACAGAACTACCTCATACAACCATTTCTAAAAGTAGTATTTCCTAACAACATACGTTCAATATACAATATGGTCCTTGAAAGTGACAACTTGTATAGCTTTGGTTCCTGAATGATACATAAAATTAGTCCTTTAGGAAATGAAATTGTTTGCATGTTAATAACTGGATAATGCGAACTTTTGAGTAAGTTCACAGTTACACCTTTTGAGAACAATTTATATAGACATACAATTTCAAGGACCAAAGCAACACAAGTTGCACTTTCCAGAAAATTTTGCAGCAGTAACAAATAACTTGCTATTCTTGTTTATGATGCTAAAACAACACAAACAGAAAACATGATCGGCGTCAACCAAATTCATTTATAGATCAGTTTAACTATGTCAATCAGAAACCTTGATTCCATTAGTATTATCTATGAAAGAATGCCATAGTACAAGTTATAGCAAAGTAAAACAACCTGACTTCTCCACCTTCTAATCCTTATATATTAATAAGGTAATATTATATAATTATTCAAAGATTTCAATTATTTCAATTAGAAATCAATCATTAAAACCAAAATTTTCACAAAGGATAAGCACAAGCATCCATTAAGAGTAACAATCATAATGCCTATCCAATAAAAGAGTAACAATTATAATATAAGTAACAAATGAGATCATACATGTGAAGATCAGCAAATGAATGTCAAATAATAGTACAGTACCATCATCATCTTGCTCCATTGCTTCTGGCTCATCCTCAGATGACGTCCAACCACCAGATTGTCCAGTGCCTCTTCTGCTACTGGAAGCTACATCATTCAGAGCAGACCATATTGCTTCGGCATTCATTGTGTTATTTTCTTCATCAATACATGCATCAAAACTTCCTCGCACAGGGGATAGAGAACCTAGAAAATTAGATGATACATGTTCATTTTCAGAAGAAATGTTGCTGCACATACAATGTCTATTAAACTATAGCAAAAGAGCAAGCCTGGCAATAAAACTTCAAAATGGCATCTTTTGTGTATACTAACTCAATCCTTCACCACTAGGCCAACCCAAGTGGTTCCAGAAATATTATAATTAAAAGTAGTAAATAGCTCTCAAAATAAAATCAGAATATTTGTATAAATAGCCATGTACCCATACATGCAAATTTAATTAAATAGAAACATAAAGTTTAAGTTATCTTTACATACTGTCATCATCAATCATAGGATGATATGGAGTCTTAGGCTCAGTAATTTTCTGCCTCACAGGTTTGTTTGCCTCAATTTCTCCAATATTAGCCTCATCCCACCTTACACGGCCCCTACAAAGCAATACCAAAAACATGATTCATAAATCAAGAATGGGTAATATGATGAGCTTGAAAGTAGGAGAGTATAAAATTAAAAAGATTATTGGAATATTTATAAAATATATGTTACACAATTAGATAGAATGAAACTACCAATACTTCATTAACCATTTTCATTTTAAAATCAATAAACACACATTTACACAACAGGCAATGGAATGTTCATTTAATATTTCAAGTCTGATCCAGCAGGTTTCTAAAACATTAAAAAAGGAAATTGAACACGCAAATGCCAGTCCTTTTATCTTTAATTTGACGTCAGATTGATACAAACATGTTTATTTACCATCCCCTTTACTTTTGCTTTGGTATAGCTTTCTGCTGAGCAAGTAAACATACTCAAGAGAGTTATTAAGATATTCTCTTTGGGCTGAATGAGTAGTATGGTTTATGTAAACAAAAACAAAATGCATAAAATTGCTATAATATTTACTCAAAAGTTGAATTGGCTGGACTGGAGTTGAAAAGATAAAGGAGAACAAATGCTGATGGAGGATTTCTTCCTTGGTCCTTATGTGAAGGTGTGAAGAGATGTCTTTATATTGGAGAAAGTTTAACAAGTTTAACATGAGTGGAGGAAATGGGACACTAGGATTGAGTGGGACAAAAGTCACCAGCAGTCCCACATCCATCCCTCAAACCCTTGATGCAGCAACACATTACACAACCATGACACACAGTTACTGCAATAGCTGTTTTTGCATAAGGCACTCCACAAAAGAGTCTCTGTGAACGCAGGGAATTTTCCAATGCAATAGCATTATAGTACCACTATAGCAGCTATTTAACAACCAAAAAAGTATCAACTATCTCTTAGAATTTTAATTTATTGGGAAAAGGTGATGATAATTTCACTAACCTTACTTCCTAATTTATTTGATTCAAACTACTCTTAGTATTTTAACTGAAGATTTGAATTTTGAACTTAAAATGTCATAGGTTCTTAAAACCCTTTCTCTTAATCCATTGTCCAGACTCCACCAAGAATCAATAATCCTATTATAAATCCAATATGACAACCAAATGCTGTCGCAGTATTGACGCTTAAAACAGTAACAGTTGAAGTCATGAAGATGAAATGGAACATAAATGATTTAGGGTGTAGCTAGTACAGAATGGCTCTTAGCATCAGCTCTCTTGTTTGCAAGAGTTTATAATACCATTAGCTTTCTGTAGTTAGTTATCTTGCAGTATGTAGAAATATAGGACCATGGGAAAAGTTGAACCTCAATTGTACTGAATTCATATCAAATGCTTGAAGAAAAAACTAAAGGTAAGGGGCTGTGGCAGAGGTTTGCAATGTTCAAAATAGTATGGTCACCAACCTAAGATTACATCAGAAAGTTATTAGGTTTTTATTTTCAAGAACAATCCTGCTAATCTTTTTCCCATTCAAATTCCTCTCAATGACATTCAAGATATTGGAGTTTGGGACAAAATATTATCTTGATGTTTCCTGTTCCCGTTTCCATCCATTCTTTCTATGGATGTTCTGAAAGATACCTTCGCCTGATCTTTCATACTTTTCCTTCACCATCAAATTATCCTTAACAAAACAAATAAAGAAGAAAGACTTGTTGGAATTAGGAATGAAATATTGTCTTGATGTTTCTTGTTCACATTTCCATCCTTTCTCAATATGGATGTTATCCAAAAGTACCTTCTCCTGGCCTTTCATACTTTTCTTTCACAATCAGGAAGAAAGCCTCTCAGCATACACACACTTTCCATTTGAGCATTTGCATCTACCACAAAAATATAATTCAACAATGTGGTCATGATCCACTGGAGACCATTTTGGTTGTCACTTCATACCAACAATCCGATACATAATGCATAATAAATACAGTAGAAACACCTTTGTACAGAAATTTCATTTGATATATAGTATCAATGTAATACTGAACAGAGATCCAACAGGATACAATTCTCACGATGTTAACCTTCCAAGTACCGGGAGCTCTCCCCTCTAATGAATTCCTAAAATAAAAGCAACCCCCAACCCCCTCTTTGTTTCCCCTCTTTTCAATAAAAAGTTCACCTCTAGTGCCCATAAAAAAACTTCCCCTCCAGTTAGTTACCTAACTGCAGTTAATATCCAGTTACATTGAATAATGCCACTTCTTTCCTTGCAGTCCAACCCATTCCTCCTCCTATAGACCTTGTTTATTGGAGGTACTGTCCAATCATACCATACATAAAAATGGCATAATCATTTATTATCCAAACTCACTGTTTATCTTTTATATTTTAAAATAATTAGCACCAAAAATAGACTTAGGATTTACGACATTGCAGGAACCACTGATTACAACCCTAGTACAAACCTCTAATATCCAAAGTGGCACCTTACCAACACCTGGAGATCATTTAAGCAACCCTGATTAATTATGAATCTTCCTAACAGCATATCAGTCAACGCATTACAATGAATAAAAAATTATATCTTCCTCACCTTTCATGTTCTATTTATACTAAAATTCAAGACCAAGAAAGATTTCCGTCTGTTGTACAATCTCCTGCTAACGTTACATATATAGGCTTTGGTTACCTATGGGAAGTCATTACATGCATCACAAAGAAGAAAACATTTAGGAAAAAAATGGCATCAGGTAAAACATCCCTTAGGCTGTATTTTAACAAACACACACAGCCTATATAAAACTAAACCATGATAATTGCAGTCTCCAACTGCAGAAATAAATGCCCCAGAGAAATTAAGGCGGCTTAAAGATATCAGCCTAATATTGGCAAACCCCAGGAAAAGGACAAGTACCCAAAAGAGCATGGTACAACCTAATAGGATAATATTATATTGTCTAACCTTACTTTTCACTTTTGCCTGAAATATATCCATTTCTTTTTGTACCAAACAAAAATAACCTAGAAAGCACTAAAATACAGGAACTTTGAGTCTTTGACTTTGTTTTAATGCTATGCAGATTTTCAAATATATGTTATCTGTTTCCAAGAGCCCATATTCACCAATAAATCATGAAAATTTTTCAACTCATTACAAATGTAGGATTATCCTTTTAAAACTTTCATAGTTAGATTATCCCAGGAGAAGAGATTCCTCACTTTACATCACAATATGACTGATATACAATACACAGGACCATTCAATAAATTCAGTCAAATTAAGAATTTTCTTGACACAAATGATATGAGCAAATTAATGAAAAGAAGATTTTTTCTTGCATTACTTCATTTTGGTAGACAAATTAGCTCTTCAGACACCAAAAGTATGCAAGTAATCCTGAAGTCACTTGATCAGCTGAGAAAAACATAAGAGGTTTATGTAATAAGTTATAGTACGTCAAGAACACAAAAAATTGAAGGGGGTGGGGGGAATTAAAGGAGAAATATAGAAGAATAAATGCCATGCTAGAGGGCACCACCAGCTATTATGCTTTAAAATAATAATACAAGAAAATTAGATTGTCAATTGCTTGATGTAAACTGTAAAGCATAAAACTGAACTCTGAAGCTGAAAGGTAATGGAGCAATGTTAGTTGAGAAATCCACTAAAAAAAGCCTGCTATAAACAAGTTATACTGTATCCTTGATTCCTTGTTTCCAGCTTCCATTGATATTATGGTCATACTATAGCATTCATATTTCATAGTAAGAAAAGGAATATGCTCCGTTGGACAATTCTATACAATTTATGAGCATAAAACTCTGTTGAACCATATGAACCAGAAAATCAAGATCATCATCAATTACTGCAGCTATATATTATTAAATTGCTCACACAAACGTTTTTATCTATGTATGGGAAACAATGAAGAAAAAATCTTTCATTAGAGATGCTAACAATACACTATTTAGTAGCTTAATTTTATTGGCCATCATGAAATTTTGTGGACTTTACTTCTATTCAATGAGTCTTATGATTTTGCAGTTTCTAATAAATTTTATCCGAGACTAAAGTGTGTAGTGTAATGTTAACATGCATCAATATTTCAAATTAGGACCAGAAAAGAGATGACATGCATCACTACCATCATAAGTAAATCTCTTATCAGTCAGCAATTGAAGGTATTTGAAAGTGAAACCCTAAACCTTGGAGATAATACCCAAAAAAAAGTCCCGTAAAAGCATACCAACAAAAAATTAGATTTAACTAGGAAACACAAAAATAAAATCATAAATATACATGAAGCAATTTCATTGCACACTTAGAAAGGCAAAACATTAAAATTTTAAATCCATATTAAGCAAAGAGCAAATAGACAAAAAAACCGTCCAAGTACATAGAAGAACGCCAATTTCATTTACAACAAGTCCAAAACCATGACTCCGGTGAATTTCACAATCAAACTGAAAATCCACAAATTAAATTAAATCAGCCTATTAACAAAATTAATTGCTAGTCAAATCCTCTTTGTGGAGTAATTTGAAAAAAGGGAGAGAAAAACGAATCCCTGCCAAACGAAGCCTTAAACTCTCGTTTGAAAACAGTGTTTGAAATTAATAAAGTTGCGAGCGAGCAAGCATCAGAGTCTACCCAGTAGCGACCGACAGAAAACGAAAACGAACAAAGGAAAAAAAAGAAAATCCATTTTCTCGGGAATGAAACAGCGACTGAAAGAGAAAAGGAAGCGAGAAAAAGAGAGTTGTACCTTGTAAACGATTGCAGCGCTAAGCTGCGAGCACTTGCAAGATGCTTTATACAAAATCTTTTCTAGCATCCAATGTTTTTCACTTTTTCCACGTTGAAATCTTCCGATGTTGCCCCTTTGTGTTTTTCCCAATTACAACAGCACACTTTTTTTAATTAATTTATTTATATACGAAAACTAAGTTTTAAGATTTTATTTTACAACTAAACAAGTAAGAGTGATTTATGTCTGGTATTTTAAGGTTTTTAAATTTAAATATAAATATTAAGTAGTTAAATGATCAGTTAAAATTGACCATTCTTTTAAAGATAATTATTAAGATAGTTATTTTAAGGTTTTTAAATATAAATATAAATATTTAAATTTATTAATATAGTAATTATAAATATAATTAATTTAAAAATAAAAAAGATAAAAGATGTTATCACATCAACTTTTAAAATAATAAGTAATCTTGTTTAGATATATAATACTATTTATCATTTACTATATATAAGTAAAAAAATAAAGATTGTATTCTGAGTGTAAAAAGTTTTAAATTAATATTTAATTATAACATTTTATTTAAGATAAGTTTGTCAATTTTATTAATTAATATATTTTATACTAATTAAATTTTGTAAGTAATCAAAATTTTTTAATAAATTTGATAAAAAATTTATTTAAAATATTTAATTTAATTTTAATTAATATATAATAAAAATATAAAAATTTTTAAATTAACATTGAATCACAATATTTCATTTATTTATGATAAATTTATTAATTTCATCCATTAATATTTCAAAATTCATTAATATTTCAAAATTCATATAAACAAAGAAAATATGATTAAAACTCTTTTATTATGTGAGAAATAATTAAACTCATTTAATTTTGTTAAAATATAATAAAAATTGAAGTTTAAGTAATACGTACAGATAATATAAAAGAAACTTATTCACAATTCTTGTTTTATGTGATTATTTTTAATAATATTTTTGTAATTAAATATCACTTTAAAACTTTTTATGTTAAATATGCATACTAATTAAACTTATGATTCTTTATCAAAAATATATTTTATTTTTTTGTTTTTAAGATTAAATTATTTATGTTTAAATTTGAAATATTTCAAGTAAGTATCTTAATAGTTATATACTAATTTTTATGAACAAATTATTTAAAAAAAAAACACAACAGTTAAACGACTCCTTTAAGTTTTTTGAAATAATTTACAATCCTTCTCTGATTCAGTGCAAGGATGTCCATATCCTGAGACATCACTCCTCTCTCTTTCTCTCTCAGTCAGTTGCTTTGGTTGCCTGGTGATTGAATCTCCTCTTGTATTCTAAGCGTATCCATATCTTGACATGTAAAGTTTTTCACTAATGTCGCACTTTCATACTTACCCTTTTGTCTATTTGCTTGCAACGTGTTTGATCAAATGCCCATTCTCAACTGTACAAACATTGCCACTTTCACTGCCTCTTCAATGTTAACCTCGAATGGGCATTTCTAGAACGCCCAGTTGATGAACATGTTTCTTGTTCTTCCAACACTGCAGGACCTCAATTAGGTCCGTTAGATCACATTTCACATGGTTAATCATACACACTAGATACATTTAGAGGCAAGGAATTGTGCACCTCTTATCTAAGCTCTAGTAGGACCCTGAAAATTTGTTAATTTGATGGATTGGTTTAGCATTGATATATTTATGCTAAACTTATAGTGATAACTATCTCTTCTTCTGATATATGTTGAACTTAGGTGTTCTTATTCTGTATGCAAATCAGTGGCTTGCTTGCTTGATTTTTCTGTGTAAATTTTCTAGTCAATCTTTTATTCTCTTTTGAGATTTGCAACCGTGCCACAATATTTGCTGGTAATTTGTAGTTTTTTTTTTTTTTTTGTGTTTGACTTTAAGTTGCCCTTTCCCTATCATTGTGCTGTGGAAAGCTGGGTGCAGACTGTGCACCTAAACACATGGGAAGCATTTCTCTATGGAACAGTGCTAAAAAAATCATCACTGCTGCAGTCATCACTGTGGCTGTGAGTGATCGTATTGTGACTGTTGTTCCAGTTCGCGGTGGTTCTATGTCTCCCACATTTAATCCTAAAACTGGCTCTTGGATGGAAGAAACTTTTGGTATTTTTCTTGCTGGAGGGGTTCATAAGAAAATATGACTTATAATTGCAGATTTTGTTGTTTAATCATTAATTATACTGCAGATGACCACGTTTTGGTTGAGAAATTTTGCCTCGGGAACTACAAGTTTTCACGTGGCGATGTTGTTGTCTTCCGGTAGTATTTCTATCCTTCCTTTTCCAAGTATTGTACTCTTAAGAGCTATATGTGCATTTATATGCCATATCTTCCTTTTTATATGATGTCTTGAAGATAGTTTAGCAGGTGACTGCAGAGCCTGGTGAACTAGCATGCCTTTGGATTAATATTGCTTACTAGTAGAAGTTATTGGTAGTGAACAGTTCATTGTGTGAATGTATACTATCTGGCTTATAAACTTTAATGAACCCTTGTTATGTAACTTTTATTTTTTTGGTTGGATCTTGCTCACAATTTTGCTAATTTAAATCTTGAACTATACTACTAAGATAATTCATGTTTTATCAGAATATACAATTGAAACCTAAATTGATGTTTTTGGAAGTTTTAATTGGCATCTGAAATTTTGTAGTTCCCCACTGAATCACAAAGAGACAATGATAAAGAGAATAGCTGGATTACCTGGTGAATGGATAGGAACGGAACATAACAATGATGTGATTCAGATTCCATCAGGACATTGTTGGGTTGAAGGAGACAACACAGCTTCTAGCATGGATTCAAAGTCATTTGGACCAGTAAGTTGCTATTACCACTGAGTTTCTGGCATGTTATGATATGCAAAATGAAGCAAATAAAACAAGTCTCGTGTAAAAGGCACATGCTTGAAATGAGAGTTAGGTGGAGAACTTTCGACACATTTTCTACTAAAGTTGTCTTTTTGGTTGAGGATATAAAATTGTAATTGGTTATGAGGACTGCTCAATGGTACTTAGAGTATTATATTATGAGAAAAACCTCAAAATTTCTATCACACATGAGCAAAATATATCAAACTTTGTAATTATTATGGAGCAAAGCTGGACAAGTTAGGCTTCTATTGCTAGAACTAGAAAAAGATTGAACATTTATTATCTGTGAATTGCAACTTTGTTGACATGTTTCAAATCAATTGTAACGATGTTGGCATGTTTCAGCATCGTTAGATGATTGCATTGCTTAATGTATTCTAGCAAAATGCTGTTTACTGTAGTTTCACCACCAGATCAACTTACTAATTTTCATTTTGCATGTTTCGACTTGGCTTGCAGCTGTCTTTGGGTACATGTGGGGAAAACTTGACACCAGGCTATTAATATATCAGTCAAAAATTAATTTTTTATGCTGCATTAACCCTTTGTTAAGTAGTTAGGAATGCTACATTGTTAGCCATGACAGGAAATATTTACTGATTGGTTGTGGTGGAGTTTGTTTATGCGTTTAATATTTACTGAATGCTACACCATTAATATTTACTGATTGTTAGGAATGCTCTTCTTTTAATTTTTGTTTAATCTGATAAATATATTTGCAGATTCCTTTAGCCCTAATTCGAGGAAGGGTTACCCATATTCTGTGGCCTCCTCAAAGAAGAGGATCTGTCAAGAGAACTCCACAACAAGGATTATCTTCTAATCAGTTGGATCCCAATTAGTGGAATAAGGCTATTGTTGCTGTATAGTTGGATCCGAACTCTATTTTTTAGCCTCCTCAAAAAATAGGTGTGAAAGAACTACACCAGAAGTGTTATCTTCTGATCTTAGACCCTTAGATGCATTCTTTACTTAATTTGTGTTAGTGGAAAAGAGAATCACCTATTTAGTGATTGGACTATTAGTATAAACCTTGAATTCCTCAAGTATTGATTAGATTATAATTTCTAAGCAAGGTAACCTAAAAGGTTACTAATAAGATATTTTAATTGCTCCTTTGAAGCAGAAAAAGGTGAAAATGTGATAGCCGTTCTGTTTTGAGAGTTGAGTCAGTTCATGTGATGTGCTAGTCATACCTTTATGAACACTCATTCTTATCATGGTTAATCCTTGAGGCGCTGCAATTTGGATTGAGGATGGGGAGTTCTTTGAACATTTGTAGTTGTATAATTTTAGCGTCAATATTTGTAGTTTTTACTTTTAGACAATAGTCGGGAAAAAAAAAGTCTGGATGAATAAATGGAATAAAAAATAATATTAAGATTGAAATAAGAAACAAATTTAACCTAAGAAAATAAATACGAACGGTTATGGGAAATTCAGTGGAACATTTGGGAGCACTAAAGAAAGCTTGCAGACTTGTCTTGTTGCTGCTTTTAGTAATTAAACTAGTGTGATATCCGTCTATTGTGAGGTTTAAAAAAAAAATAAGGAGAAGAAGAAGAGAGTAAAATAAAATTTTAAAAAAAAATCAACACGGCTGGACAACTTTTATATATATCAAATATTAATTACATTTTATTTATCTTGACATTAATATTGTATATAAAATTATTTATATTACACTTTATTTGGTCTAACTTATGTTAAAATGAGAGAGGGAGAAGAAGAGGGAAAGTAAGAGTTAGAGAGTTAGAGAGAGAGTGAGAGAGGCTTGACAAAGGACCTCACTACGTTTTTCTTCTCGTGTTTTCCTGAGGATTTTGACAAAAAGGTTCTGTTCAAAGCTTTCAAAAGGTGGGGTAAGGTTGGAGACATTTTTTTGGATAGCCATAAGAGGAAAGATGGGGACTAGGTTCAGATTCATCCGATTCTGTCATGTCAAGAATCCAAGGATTCTGGAACAGGAGCTTGATTAAATGTATATAGGGAATACCAAGATGCGCGTCAATATGCCAAGGTTTCATAAGGGTGTAGTTCGAAAGTCCTCGGGTCCTTCCTTCTCTAGTGTGCAGGGCTCTCAACAATGGCGGGAAGTGCAGCACTGACGCCCAGCGTCTTTAAAGCAAAGGTTAATGGAACCCGTCAAGGAAAAGACAGTCCAACAAGGGAAGGCAACACAACCTTGGGTCATTCAGGAGACTAATGGAGACTGGCTTCGAAAATGTACAATCGGCAAACTCCAAGACCCGAAGAAACTACCATTTGTTGAGGAAGAATTCTACACTCGGGCTGGGTTCGGTCAAGGTAAAGGCTTTGGGGTGATTTGGTGCTTCTGTCCGGCATTGAAAATGTTGATTTAGAGGACCTTCGTGAATCGAAAGACGCTTGGGGGATGGAAACATTTGAAACCATTCAGCGGTGGACTCTGCCCCTTAACATCGATTTGGTGTGGGTGAAATGCAGGGGCGTTCCGCTCCATTGTTGAACCGGGACGGCCTGTCTAAGTTTGCAAATGAAGTAGGTTCCTTAGTAGACATCTCTCTTACGTGATTAGTGATGCTGTTAACGAACCGTCAGATAATGTGGGGCCCGATTGATGGAGGGTTATGGTGAAGATGAACGGTCAGATGGACAATGGGCATGGGAGCGTCAAATGATTGGCATGCCTCCATTAATTGCTTCCCAAAACAGAGGTATTGAAGGTGAAGTGAGATATGTGAACTTTCGGCCGACCAATGCTGCTACTGGACTGATGAACAATGTGGATAATTCTGCTGGTTTTGGACTGTCCAATGCTGGTAATGGTTTGTGCAATAACGTGGTGCAATTGGGGAGTTTGGAATTCCAATTGGAAATGCATTCGGGGGGGGAGCGTGGTGTAGTAGGGGTTGGTTGTGCTGGTTCCAAGAAGATTCACCTAAAAGGATCAATTGGCCATCAAGAAATGCAATTGACCAGCAGGAAAAAGAGGGCCCATCAACAAGCACGGGTGGGGGGCGAAATGAACAGTTTAAATACTACGGTACATGCTGCATCGTCTCCCCATTTGAAGTCCATTGAAGTCGGCCATGGTGATGAAGAATTGGAGGCATGCACAATATTTAAGCAGCTCGAAGACCAATTTAGCAGGGATTCCTCAAATTGCAGCAGATTTAGTAGCCTTGAATGGCTCACCTCCTCGTGTGCAGCCTATCACAGTCAGAAATGGAGATAAAGATTTAGTAGCCTTGGTTGACTCGTCTTCACTTCCGGCTCTGGCTTAAAACCGGGATCAAAGAGTAATGCAACAGTGGGCTGAAATTCATGCAGTTGGCACGCAACAATTAGCCCAGAATCCAGAATCTGCCCTTCACTCAAGTATCAATTTCAACATGGTGGTAGCCCCTTTTCCTTGTGAATTTCACCAGCGAGATATCGTGGAAGGGTCTCATGGTGACTCTAGGTTGGGTCATGAATCTTCTCACCAATTATGTGAGGGTGATATGACAAATGTTCCAATTGACTGGGGCTATTTTTGTATGAGGTTAGGCCAGCTTCCACAGACGAAAAGCAAGGGTTATGTAGGTAGGGTGGCAAATATTTTTTCGCAGATTAATTCTCGTGGTGTATGGAAAGAAGTTCCAATTGGCATTTCGGAAGATGTGACAGTTATAAAGGAGAGCAGCACCCGGGCAAGCCAGGGAGAAGGTGGAGAAGAATCTAATGACGCTTCAAGGATCTTAAAAGGAAAGTTAATGGATCGTACTTTCTGTTGCAGATTGTTGGGAAGACCTTAGGTGCTTCTACTATTTCCGAGAGGAAATGGGACAGAAATTGGTTGAGATGGAGGCAAGAGATAGGAGGAGGGCTACCTCTAATAGGCTAGACCTTGGTTGTGGGAAATCTAACTAAAAATGTTAAATGTGTTGTCTTATAACATAAAGGGTATTAGGGGGAGGAAAAAGTGGAGGATAGTGAGACATATCATTGCTAAACATGATGTAAATTTTATGTGTGTCCAAGAAATGAATGTGGTCAGTATAGATAGGAATGTGTGTTGTGCATTGTGGGGTAATGATAATGTTGGATGGTATGCAGTATCTACTATCAATTTGTCTTGTGGGCTTTTATGTGTATAGAATGCTGAAAAATTCATAGTTTCTAAAACTTTTCAAGGTCTAGGATTTCTGGGGGTGAAAGGTATATATAAGGCTGAGACGAATAAAAGGATATTTATTAATGTCTATATTCCTTGTTTGTTCATTGACAAGGAAAAAGGAATTATGGAATGTTCTATTGGAATATAGACAGTGGTTTCATGGATGTAATTGGTGTGTAATATGTGATTTTAATATTGTGAGAACACCAGATGAACGGATTGGTGAATATGGAATGATTAGTATGACATTCACAAGTAGTTGTGAATTCTCAGAATTTATTAGTAACATGGATCTAATAGAGGTTTCAGTTGTTGGACATTGTTATATATGGTTCAATGCTAAAAGTAAGGGTTGTAGTGTCTTGGATCGGTTCCTTGTATCTCAAGGGTGGTTGGATTTAGCCTACAATTGTTTCTAGCTAAATTTGAGTCGTGACTTTTCAGATCATTGTCCTATAATCCTAAAATAGTCTAATATAAAATGGGGGACTAAACCATTCAAGTTCATCAATGGTTGGTTAGAATGTGATGGATGTGAACAGTTTATTAAGCAGAAGTATAGCAATATTGATAGTGGGGTAAAATTTTGTTTTAAAAGAAAAATTAATAGTGTTGAAAGGCGAGATCAAGGGTTGAAGTAAAAGGAATAATCAAAAGGTGAAAGAGACAGTTAGTGCATTGAAAGAGAAAATTGCTACCTTGGATAAAAGTGCAGAGGAGGGGAATCTCGAGGACGAAGGAGGAAGACTAGGGATAGAGGTTATATGGGAACTGAAAAAATGGAGCTCATTCCAAGAAATTTTGCTTGCACAAAGAGTTAAGATTAAGCGGCTTAGAGAGGGAGATACCAACTCCCATTTTTTTCATGCAACAATCAATTGGAGGTGGAAAACTAATGAAATGTATGGCTTGTTGGCAGAAGGAGAATGGTTAGAGGATCCACTACAAGTTAAACAGGAAGTAAAGCAATTCTTCAAAGAGAGATTTCAATCTAAGGGAGATGCCGGTGTGAGATTAGATGGGGTGAAATTTAGTAGTCTCTCGGAGTCTCAAAGAAGTGATCTAGAAAGAGAATTCTCGGAGGAAAAGATAAAAGTTGTTATCTAGGAGTGTGATAGTTCTAAGGCTGTAGGGCCTGATGGTTATAATATGAAGTTTGTGAAGAACTTTTGAGACTTGTTTAAAGAGGATATCATCAGGGTCTTGTTAGATTTCCATTGAAACGGGAAGCTTCCTACGGGGGCTGATGCATCCTTTATCTCACTGATTCCTAAGAAGGAATGTCCTAGTGGCTCAAGGATTACAGGTCCATCTCTTTAATTGGTGTAATTTACAATATTATAGCAAAGGTGCTAGCTCACAAGTTGCAGCAGGTAATGCCAAGTATAATTAAGGAGATGCAAACAGTTTTCCTTCAAGGTAGGCAGTTACTTGGCATTGTAGTTATTGTAAATGAAGTCAATCATGAGGCAAAACAGCATAAGAAGCCCTTGTTGGTATTTAAAGCTGACTTTGAAAAAGCGCACGATGTAGTCAGCTGATCTTTCCTGTTTTATATGTTCCAACGTTTTGGGTTTGGAGATAAATGGATTGGTTAGAGTCAACGGTGTCTTTAGACATCATCAGTATCAATCCTTGTTAATGGAAGTGTCACTTAGAAGTTTTATGTGCAAAGAGGTTTAAGACAAGGGGACCTCATGGCCCCCTTTCTCTTTCTACTGTTGGTTGAAGGGCTTAGGGGCTTGATAAAAAATGCTTTCTCTGATAATGTCCTCTCAGGTATCAACTTGTGAGAACATCACCTTCAGATGGTGATATAGCAATATATGGATGAAACTCTTTTTATGTGTCTCCAGAACTCTAGAATGCCTACACTTTGAAAAATGCTCTTAGATGCTTTGAATTAACTTCAGGACTAAAGATCAATTTTCACAAGAGCAGTTTGGTAGGTGTGTGGGTGAAGCCACTAGAATTATTGTCCTTTGCGAGAGTCCTAAATTGTGGGGTAATGCAATTGTCATTTTCCTATCTATGGGTTCTAGTGGGGACCAATGTAAGGTGTGACCATGTCTGGAAGCCAGTCCTAGATAGAAAAAGGGTGAAATTAACTCCATGGAAAAGAAAAAACTTGTCTCTAGGAGGCGGGTTTGTCTTATCAAATTCACCATATCCTTTATACCATTATATTTTTTGTCTTGTTATAAGGTTCAGAAGAAGGTAGCTTATTCCATACAAGCAATGCAAAAGCAATTTTTGTGGGGTGGTTCGAAAGATTGCCATAAAGTAGCTTAGATCAAATGAGAGATGATGTGCAAAGACAAAAATCAGGGAGGTCTTAGAGTAAAAGATGTGGAAGCATTCAACAAAGCTCTTTTTGGCAAATGACGTTGGAGGATTCTACAAGAAGGCAACTCCCTTTGAATTAAAGTTTTAGAATAAAAGATGTGGGGGCATTCAACAAAGCTCTTCTTGGAAAATGATGTTGAAGGATTCTACAAGGAGGTAACTCCCTTTGGATTAAAGTTCTTGAGCTAAATATGGGAGGGATATTAGGCAGGATCTAGTAATCAAGTAGAGGAAAGGTGGATCGCAATGGTTGAATGATATTCTGAAAATAACATTTGATGAAAGGGTGAATGACTGGTTTATGGGTATAACCCAACCCTTGGTAGGGGTGGTCACTATTCAAATTTTGGGAAGGGGAGTTGAGGGTGTCAAGAGTATGCAAATTTTTATTCCTTAGATTATTCCAACTCTCTAATCAGAGAGAAGTTGTTATATCTGATGTTGGTGGATGGGGTGATGATGGTTAGGAGTGGAGGTTTAGTTGAAGAATGGCATTATTTCGTTTGGAGGAAGATTAGGTGTGAGAGTTAGGGAAAGTTCTAAGAGGAGTTTCTGTGAAGTAGGAGGTGGAGGATGGATGGGATGGAATGGTAATCATGGGAGCTCTACTCAATACTTTGGGAAGGAAGCTTATTGCTCAGTTTTTTAAAGTCTCTCAAGCTAATGACTCTTCATTCTTCAAAAAGCTATGGAAATCAAGAGTATTGTCTAAGGTGGTGACATTTTCTTAGAAGGTGGCTCACAACAGGATACCTACAAGGGTGGAATTGGAAAAAAGAAATATTTCCCTCTCTTCCGATGATGTTTTTCCAGTATGTTACATGCAAACAGAATCAATTAGTCATCTATTATTTACCTATAAGTATAGCTATCTAGTCTAGATGAGATGTAATAGATGGTTAGGATACTCGTCTGTGTTGTCATTCGAGTATCAAGCTAGTTTTTGGCAACATTTGGGCATCCCTAAAATTAAAGGAAAAGTATCTCGTGATATACTTGGTATAATTTGGTTAGCAACATTGTGAAGAATTTGGATTGCTAAGAGCGTTTTAGTGTTTAAGGGAGAAACCTTTGATGTAGAAGAGGTATGACAATTGTCTTTGCAAAAGGCTTGGAAATGGATTAAAGGCTTTTGTATGCCCAGTTCATGTCTTTGTTTGAATGATTTAGTGTTTGTTTGACAACAGTTTTATAAAAATATTTTCAGTGTTTTACTTTTTAAAAACTAAAAGACTTATTTGGGTAGTATTTTCTGAAAGCAGTTTTCGAAAACATTTCTGGTTTTTTAGTGTTTGTTTGGCAACAATTTTATAAAACTGTTTTCGGTTTTATTTTTCAATTTTCTATTTTTGCTTTCAAAACTCAAAATACAATCAGAATATGTTAATTTTTGCTTTTCATTAATAAAATTCTAATAAATATGAACAAGTTTTTCCATTTTTACATCTTCAAAACAGCTTTCAAATGAAACTTGGCAAACAAGTTTTTTTTTTCTTTTCTTTCCGAAAACAGTTTTTGAAAACTATTCTTGAAAACTATTTTCAAAAACTAAAAACGAAAGTCAAACCAATCAAGTCCTTAGTTTTTAAAAACTAAAAAACAGGAACAGCTGGAAGTAGATTTGCTTTTCATTTTTCTATTTTTGTTTTGAAAACTCAAAATACAATCAGAATATGTTATTTTTTGCTTTTCATTAATGAAATTTTAATAAATATGAACAAGTTTTTTTTCTTTTCTTCCTGAAAACAGTATTTGAAAACTATTCTTGAAAACTCTTTTCAAAAACTAAAAAAAAACCAAATCAATCAAACCCTTACTCGTTGGCCACTCGTCGGAGTTCTGTATTTGATTGTGGGGTGTCTCTATCTAATAGTTAGGTTCATCTTTCTATTAGGTTTTTACTGTTTTGGGTTGGTTAGCTAACCCTGTTTGTATTGTATCTGTAATCCTCTGACTTCCCTATTACACCTTGTGACATGAGTAGATACTACTATTATTGAATAAATTTTTGTCTTGTTAAAAAAAACTTCTTTTAGTTTAATTTTTTAATTTAAAATTATTAGATAAATTATTAATATTTATTATCTAATAAAAATATATTTATTATATAAAGTTAAAATTATAAAATGAATTTCTTAAAATTTTAAATACAATCTGATTTACATATGTATAACATATAAAACATTTAAAAGCTTAATTAAATATATTTTTAGTAGTTGCAAAAATTGCACATTTTGATTTTAGTTTTTAAACTTTCAATTTTTTAATTTTAATAGTTTAAATTTTTTAATATTTTAAATTGGTATTTTTGTTAAGTATCTTTTATTTATTTTTTATTGATTGATGACGTGATTATCAAAAGTTTCATATGATTTTAAAGTTGTTGATACAATATCTACATTATTTTAAGACAAGTAATTTGTTTAAAATTAGGTTCCAAAATAAAAATTTATTTACTAAAACTAAATATAATTTTATTTTATAGGTTCCAAAAAATCTTAAACCTAAAATAATTATTTATCATTATAATTGCATCACATACAACTTTAGGCTTAAATATGATTTACATTCTTAATATATGAATGAATTTTGCGGTAAATTTGTATAAAAAATTTTGTTTCGTCATGAGTTATTATTTTTTAATATTTTTTTATTTTGTTTTGAGTTTTTAAATCGCTATCTAAATCAATTTTAAAGTATTTTAAAATAACTTTTTTGGTGAACATTTTAAAACAATTTAAAACATTATTTTAAACACTATAACAATCCAAAATAAAATGAAAAAAAAATTATTGGAAACCCAATATAAAAGAAAAAAAAATTATAGGAATTCAACATCAAATTCATTAATATACTAGGTATGTGAATCATTTTTAACTCCTTTCTTAATATATGTTTAATGTAGTCATTTTGAAAATGGATCTCACTCAATTATTAATTATTTAGATGAAATCATTCCACTGACTTATAAAATTTCAAAATGAAATGATCAATTGAATTGCATATCATATGACAAATTGTGTTATGCAACAATAATTATATTTAACTTTTTTCTTAAATTAAGTTATTTTTTTTAGTAGGTAACCTTTATTTATTTTTTGATTTTGATACTTGAAAATTTTTTATTCTTATAAAAGATACTTGTCATGAAAATGAGCTTGACGTCAATTCAAATATTTTAAATAACATAACATGATGAGGTGACATTTTTGTCAACCACATGATTAGTTAATAGAAAGAGAAAAAGACATTTTTGTCAACCACATGATTAGTTAATAGAAGGAGAAAAAGACTTATATACTTTCAGTGTAAAAAGTTTTAAAATCAATCATAACTATTCACCTAGGGTACGTTTTGACTTTCTAATTAATACTTTAAAAGTCGTATAAATAAAGAGTTGTGATTGAACGTAAGTGAAAAACTCTTTTTTCACAGTTAGTGTATAATAATTAAACTCTAACAGAAGACCCTTAACAAAAAATATGAACTAAAAACATTAAATATGTTAAATACTAAAATAAAAAAATTTAAATAACAAAATTAAAACACACAATTTCATAAATACCAAAAAGATATAATAGTTTATTAACAATAACATAATCATTGAGTTCGAGATTTAGTCATGCTTAATGCTCTTCACCCTTCCCCAAGAGTATATTCTACATGCATAAAACTCATAGTCTTCCCTACAAACTCAATATGTGTTGACAACTTAATTACACCTATTGAATTATATCTAGGGGTGTTCATCGATTCGAGTCAACCCGACGAAACCTACAATCTTAATCGAACTAATTGATTTGATTCAGTTTTTCACTTGATCGTATCTGGACCCAAACCAAACCAAGTAGAAATGACCGTGTTAGGTTTGATTCGTGATTTTAGTACTTCAAAACACTAACTCAACTCAAACCAAACCAAAAGTATATATATTATTATATATTTATTTTATATTTTGCTTGTATTGAGTTGCTTTAAATATATACAATTTGTTTGTATTGTATTGAATTGTTTTAATATTTTAATTTGACTAATTTGGTATAAATGAAACAATTGATATTTTGTTTATACAATTATGAATTTAGTAGATTAATGGATTTGACTAGTTTGACGTATAAAATTATTTTTTATAATTTAATAAAAAGAAATTTTATTTTTTAATTTTTTATTGGTTTTCCCTGAATTTGAACTGAACTATCATTAGTTCAATTTAGTTTGAGTAAGAGAAAAAAATTCTAACAATCTAAACCAATACAACCCAATTAAAAAAATTTACTTGTTCGATTTTCTTTTTCTCCAAAAACCAAACCGTGAATACTCACCTCAATATATAATGTTATTTTTATATGATATTAACTATCTCATTTTTTTATTTCTACTACTATATATATATATATATATATATATGTGTATGCATGTCTGCATTTATTTATTTATTTATTTATTTATTTATTTGTAAGCAGAAAACTTATATATTTTTTTAAATTTCATAGGTTGGTACGTTTCAAAGAAAAGGACTTTTTGGAATGTTAAGGTTGAAGTTGAAGATAAAGATGCAAAGTGATAAAGAACTGACAAACGACAGGAACAGTGAAACCTAACTTTGTGTTTCTCCATATAATGAATTTTATGAACATATGTTTTTAAATTTTATGCCTTGCCGCTAAATTGAAGGAATTTGGAAAATATTTCATTAATCTCACACATTGAATTTCTAAGTCTTTATCAACCTCATCACTTTCATGTAACTTGTATTACGAGTATTATCTTGAAAAAATGGTTCTATTTTCCTTACATACTCTTGATTTGAGGTGTAAAATTTGTATTGAATTTGAACTCTTGAATTAGGACAAATCTCAGGATATGTTGTGTCATCTAATGCCCAATAGTTCACATTAAGTAAATTCAAAATTTTAATATTGTTTTAAGTTACAATATTGGTTAATCTTTCCTATTAGTTTTTCACATATCTTGCTATTATTTAATTTGTCCTTACGTGACAGAAGTTCCAAATTCCATGTAGGTTCTAGCATTGAAAAGTTTGCATCTCTATCATGTCCCATTAATTGCAATTGATAATATTTAACCTTATGAATATGCTAAATGTTAAATGTTTTTTATTCTTAACAATTATAACTTACATCATTATGCAAAAATCCTCTACACATACAATTCCAATATTTCTAGTCTGACTATAGGCAATGGTAGAAGAAAACAAAAAGGAACTTACAATGTTTTGTTCATCTTACTCCAAATCTTAAATCTCTTCATATTATCTGGGATCCTGTTTATATTCATCTATCAATATTTATTTTCTTAAACAAGTAAATATAATTGAAACCTTTTACAACAAATTTTTCAATGATGGTTTAGTGCTACTTAATTTGTTGCAAGTGCTCACTAATTAAAAACGATGATACTTGCTTCTGAGTATCCCTTAAGATTCTAAATGTTTTTATAAGTATTGTCTTAAGATTCTAAACATAAGTTGATATAGCTTGTTTTCTTTTTATGCTTTATATTTCTCATAAGAATTTCCTTATGTTATATTTCTTGCGAATAATTAACCTTGCCTTTAAGATTATCCTTCAAAAAATATTTCTAGTTTACTCTCATTGTGTAGATTCACCCAACTTACCTCTTGTTTCAGCAAGAACTCAAAATTAATGATTTGTTCTTTGTTAAGTAGTTTAAACTGAAAATAAAAATTTTCAAATAGATTCGAAGATAATTAAAGCACGATAGTGAATAACTTTTTTGAAAAAATTTTGTTAACTGAAGTTCATTTCATAAATTGTTTAGATTGGTATGTGCGACTCTACATAATATTTAGTTTTTGGATTGAGAAAAAAAATCAAGATTAGAAAAATTTTGAAATTTTTATGAACCTAAATTTAATCTATACTGATAATTTATTCGACACCAGTATAAAAAGATAGTTGTCAAATAATCTTGTCCCTAAGCATGTGCTCAGGGTTCAATTTATAGGTCTCAACTGTTAAAAAAAGAAAGTCTTAGTACCCTAAAGATTACTCTTTGACTCTGGCAGAAGAATACTCAAAGTTCACTTATCCAAAGAAAAATTAAACTAGAATTAATCACAACACATTGATTATAAACAAACAAGCAACTAGAACTTCAATGAAAAACTCAATTTACTCTTTTAAAAGTGAACTATCTAAGAGATGAACTAAATTAATCTTTCAAAAAATGAAATGACCAATAACAATGTGTTAAAGAATATGTATGGAAGTGTATTATTACTAGCATGCAATGCTCAATGTGTGAATAGGATTTTCTCTCAATACCTAATTGGATGTGTTTAATTTTTTTTTAACTATAATACAGTTAGTTCTGAAAAGAAATGGATATATTTTACCATACATACGTCAACTGGATATTCAAGAAAATAATTAAAATATATTTATAATATAATAAAATTGATTTATCACATTAACGAATATTGAACTAGACTACTATACTTACTAGCTACTTTAATTACAATTTCATTGAATTAGTAATTGAAAAGGATATGAAAGTTGTTCTTATAATGAGAATTCCTAATTTGTATGAAAGTGATTGCGGCAAAATAACATGAATTCAGATAGGAATCCATATATTGAAACAGGAAAGTAGCTAGCAAGGAGATGTTGAATATTCACTAATCCTTATTGGAAGAGAATTTGTGCAACAACAAAAGTGTATATTGAGATATTCAAATATTCACTAATTTTACTCAAGCAATCTAATCCATTCACTGTGTAATGTTGAATCCTCCTAGCTAGCATCTGTTCCTTTCCTGTCCTCTTGCTGGGTACCAAGCTTTTACTCCTTTCATATGTCTCTAAATTCTCCTCTTTGCTATAATTAATGTTGTTGGAGTGTTGGCAACAATTTAAGTATCATAGCCACCATTTGGCATTGCAGAAACAAAGCTAGAATTCACAATAACATTGATGATTTTATTGTCAAATCATGATTTTAGTATCATAGCCACCATTTTTTTATAATATATCATTTCTATTTCAAATACTGTAAATGCATGATTAATTGCATTTATCATCAAATAATTTTATCATTGTTTCATTTATATTGACTTAATGGTTTCGCGTAATCGCTTCTTGTGTTTCCTCGGTTTGTAATAAATTTTTTTGACAAAAAAAATTATATTACTTAAAAATTAAAAGATAATTATTAACCTTTGTCTGAAGATTTTTGTAAGAGATTCATATTTATTTGTTAGGTAAAGAACTTTACAGTAATATGCTACTCTTTAAAAAAAAAACTGTTATTACTTATCTATTAATTCTTAATTACTTTGTTTTTTACTTGTTATTTTATTGGAACAAATTTATTTTTAATGTCTGTAATTTATAATTTTTAAAATACCAGTCATTTATTATTATTTTTCAATTATATGTAGATAAACAAGAAGGCGATAGAAATATCTATGGAATATCGAAGTAGTGATGAATTAACAAGATAGAAATTCAATTAAAATAGTACAAATAATCTTAATAGAAATGAATAGATTAATGAAAAATATGATTGTTACGACCCTGCATGATCCTTCAACATGGTTATTATATTGTTGTTTTTAAATTCGTGAGTAGTATATTGAGCTACGGAAGTAACAGACATGAGTAATTTTCTGTACTCTTCAAAACTGAGAAAAAAGTTAAATTAGACGAAGAAGAATTGCACGAAGAGTGAAGAATACATTTGCATTAGTCAACACGTTATTTTTGCGACAAACTCGTCTTCATCAAAACCAGACTATTACTTATAGCAGCTTCATTTAGTTTTTTTTTCACAAAAAAAAAATTATCTTTTTTTAGGGAATTAATGAAAAATTATCTTAATGAATAATGATAATGAAATAAGTGATTTTTTATGCGTTTGTTTAAATTGTTTAATCTTTTAATTGTTTTAGAAAAACAAATCTCATTAAAAAAATGTTTTTAATTTAAAGATAGTTACCATTTCTCTTAAAAGTTTAGACGTGGGGAGTTATATGGTTTGTGCTAGCTATGCAAGTTTCCTAATAAAGTAACAATACAACAAATTCTGAGCGAAAACATACAAATTAAAATGAGAAATCTTGAAACTGTCTTCAACCATTCACTCTCCTTCATATTCCAATATCTGATACCTTAAACCCTATGGAGAAGATGGTGTTTCTGAAGGAGCAGCTCAGGGCACACTGGCAGTGGATCGATCACAAACTAGAACTACACGGTACTTTATATTCTTAATTTGTTTTTTCTTTTTATTTACAGAAAACTTTTACTCTTATACTTAAATACATTTTGTTTCTTTTAGTTGTTATATTTATATGTATCATTTTTAATTCCTTTTAATTTCGATTTGGTCCATAAGGACTAAAAGGGATTAAAAGTTTTAAACGATATGTAGAAAATAAAAGAAATTATTTTTAAGTTTAAAGACTAAAAAAAACTTTAACTAAATAAGTAATTTGTCTTGAAAATATCATTTGGAGAAGTTTTTAACATGGTAATAATATTTGTATGATAGCAAGAAGTTTGTGCAGCTTTTTGGGTTCATGTATGATTCAGAGAAAAAGAAACATAGCAGAACAAGACAAAGAGAAAAAGAAACAAGTTGGTCATTAAGATGAAGACAACAGGGACAGGATCAGTGAGTTGCATGACAGTATTCTGCTCCACATATTTAATTTTATGGACACAAAATCTGCTGTTCGGACTTGTGTCTTGTCTAAACGATGGAAAGACATTTGCAAATGTCTCACTAGTCTCACATTCAGTCCTAAACTCATGTGCTTTCCAAATTTCACATTATGTTCTTCTGAGTCAAATGGATGCAGATCTGAAAGTTTTAGGAACTTTCCGTCTTGGGTTCTATCTTGTAGAGATCATTCTTGTTCCCTATTTAATCTTACTATTGAGAGTGGTTCCATTGAAGATGATGATCTAGATAGGCTCATGCAATATGCTTTGCTTCACAATGTCCAACACTTGGCAATAGATATAAGTTCAATAAGCTTTACACCAAATTTTGAGTCACTCCCTTTGATCTTTTGCAGTCAGTCTCTGACATATCTTAAGCTTTGCAACAAGTGGATCCGTTCCATGATATTGCTTCCAAAATCTCTGCAGTTTCCTGCATTAAAAACTCTACATCTTGAATGTGTCAATTTTACTGGAGCGGACAATCACAGTATTGAGCCATTTTCAGAATGTCACCTGTTAAATACTTTGGTCCTTGGAATTATAAATTGGATACACAAGTCTTGTGCATATCTAATTCTACCCTTTCCAACTTGACAATATTTAAAATGAAAGCTCACCAAATTAGGCTTTCTACTCCGAATCTTAATACTCTCATAATCAAAAGAACTTCTACTCACCAACTACACCCCACATGCAATCTTTCTTTGCTTGAAGAAGTAACCATTGACACATTTGATTGTACACATTTTCCGAAGAATGAGCTCATTATCATAAACTGCCTACAAGTGCTCACTAATGCAAAGAGAATGACACTCTCTTCCTGTACTTTTCATGCAATACGAAAAGTTAGTTACTATACTTACTCCTCTTTACCTCTATTTTTAATAAGGCTCATAAGAATAAAATGTTTGCGTTCTTTTGTCTTTTTTTTTTGTTTTTTTTTTTGCCTATACTTAGTCTTGCAACTAAGAATCATCTCCAATTCATTCTAATTGTGTAGGATCTATCAAATCTGGCTTCAAGAAGAACTCAACGTCCTTGCTTTATTCAATTGAAGTCATTGAAAGTGAAGAAGAAAGGATTTTCATCACTATCTGATGACCAACTACACAGAGTAGTGGACTACTTACTTCACAACTCTCCACAGCTGGCCAGTGTTGATGTCACAATCGGTGAGAGACATTTACAGGCTTAACTCTTTAGGTAGAGATTTTTACAATTTATTCAGGTTTTTTTATGCTTCCATTTTTTCCTTGATACAGCTTATATTTCATGATCTGTTCGTTTTTGTACTGAACGTCATCAATATTTTTGAAAGAAACTATAACTGTGGGGAACAATCTGAGACACAAATTTTGCATTATTTTCTTGTTGGAGAATGATAAGTAAAAATATTCGGTTTACAAATTACAACTGAATTGAGGCAGCAATAGAAATCAAGCTTTTATTTAGGTGCTTTAGAAATGACAACAATTTTTTTAGTGGCAAATGGCAATCAGTTTCTATTGTCTTTGATGTTTTTATATGGTATGTATTACAAAACTTAGCCACCCTTAAAGAACAAAACTACTGTAGGAAAAAGGCCTCGTCTAAACTGAAGAATCTGAAGTGACTTTGTTTGCTAGTGTTGCAGGTTGCATTATGACAGTCAAATTTTAATTCATGAAAATGGATCAAATCCTTCTTTACTCTTAGCTAAGATTTAGTTGTTACTATGTTATTCAATTTCACATCTAAAATTTCATAGGTTTTACTTCATTATAAATCTAAGATACAATCTCTTTGAACATTATTTTGGTAATTTCAAAATAGGAAATAGCTCAAATACATTGTTGAAATATTGATGTTAAAACTTAAGATGATATAATAAAATTCTTATACATTGATTCGTGAATGTTAATTATGATTTATTATTAATGGTTATTAGTATTATCGTTGATTGAAGAATGACCTGACCAAAGATTAATGGGTCATTTATATATAATTTATTAGGGACATGATAAAACTTTGTAGCCTTTACTATATAATTTGGGTTAATAACTTCTTTTTTTTCTATTGAAAAAAATAGTATCTATTAGGAGAGTTTAATTGATTTAGTTGGGCACGTGAGTTGTTATACATCTGTTATACTGTCTTCAACTTCTATAATAAGGATAAAAAAAAAAGAGATTAATTGGTATATACTTCAATATAAAGATTTTTATAACATTCAATCACAACTCTTTATTTAAGGTTAATTTGTTTACTATACTCGTTATTACTTTAAAAGTCACATAAAAATTAAAAGCATGATTGAATATCAATGTAAAAATCTTTTACATTGACAGTATATACAAATTAAACTAAAAAAATTTACTTAACAATGACATTAACATCACATCATTAAAAAGTTTTATAGGATAGCAATATTTTTTTTCATAAAGTTTTTTTAATTACTTATAAACTTATTTAATATTGTAGACTATTTTGAACAAATAAATTAATCAAAATACAATTTATCCTAAATAATTACATAAGACTATAGTCTTCTTATTTGATATGCTAAGATAAAGAAGTCACTAAACAACTAAAGTCACCTAATTAACATTATTACTAAAAAATAAGAATTAAAATAAAAATTATTACTTCATCTCTCAAAATAAATATTTTCCTACTTGTTTTACAAAACTCAAGAAAAATTTTACATTAAAGATAATAGTGTTATTATCAAACTAGCATTTATATAAATATTACATTGAAAAATAAAGTGACATTATTATTTATTAAAAATATGAGTAAAAAAATAATTAATATTATATTAAAAAGTCAAACGTAATATTTATTTTAGAGAAATTTTTTAAAAATATTTAAAAATAAAACTAAAAAATTTTAAAAAATAAAAACAAAAATTGAATACAAAAATAATTCAAGTATTTTAATTTAAAGTTGTTGGTCATTAATTGTCTTCTTGTCTTGTAAAATGTGCCATGTCTTACAACTTGTATTTTATGGTTAAGTTCTGTTATGGCATGTGCCTTACTCAAAAAAAGTTCTGTTAAATAAGCCATGTCTTAAACTTTGCAATGTCTGACAAAAAATGGTTAGGCCAGTCATAATGGATATGGAAAGAAGTGATTGTCTGATGATAATTTTATAAAATTATTTTTAATATTTTAGTATTTAAAAGTTAAAAATTTGTTTGAATATTATTAGTTTTAAATAGTTTTCAAAAATAATTATGAAAATAGAAATTATTTTAAAGTAGTTTTGTTTTTTAGTTTTTTTTTATTTTAAAAATTTAAAATATAAAAACAATTTTATTTTTTATTTTTTATTAAATATATTTTTATAAATATAAATTATTTTTTTATTTTTACATAATTTTAAAATAATATTTATTAAACAAGTTTTTTTTTCTATTTTTAAAAAATTATTTTAAAAACTCTTTTAAAAAATTCAACGAGTCTAACCCAATTTTACTTTTGAAAAGAGAGTTTAAAACATTAGGATTCCATAGATGTGGCCAGCTGACACCGTAATTGACATCTTTGTTTTGCAAAACCAAACCCAACACTGTGGGCCCATTTGATCCAAGGCCTCCTCCAATCACCATCACAACTGTCTATAGCAAATGAATAATTTTTTTCTCACAACTAAAACTCTATCCATGCAAATGATCCCTCACCGTTTGTATTTGTCTGTTTCTTTGTTTCCTTCTACTTGTGTGACTCCTTGTATCTCTCTTTTTCTCTTCATTTTTTCTTTATTCCTCTATGTTTTCCAAGTCTCTCTATTTCTCTATGTTGAGTCTTTGATTTGTCCTTTCTAAACTTATACTACTATGAGGCTTCTCAGTTCTGACCTTATCCCATAAGTTTATGGATTTTGAGCTTTTTGTGATACGATCGTATGATATGTTTCTAGTTTGTTGTGGATGTTATTCTTTTTCATTATATTATGCAGTTTTTCTAATATACTTTTTCTGTGTATAATTCTTTTTTTATTTTGCAATGTCATCTATCTATCATATTTTAAGGGCAGATTTTTTTTTTTTTACTTGTCCCCATGACCATTTGGAATTAAAAAATATCCACAAAAATCTTTTTTAAGTATAACTTTTCTATTATAAAAGTCCTTTAACTTTTTTTTTCAATTTTCAGTCTTTTTCATTCATGTATATGTTAAACACTTTCATGTTGGTATTTTTTATTTTCACACAAGAGGACAATTAATCGAGAGACATGTATGCATTTAACAAAAAGATAAACAAAAGAAATTCAAAGTTAGATGAAAAAAAAGTTGAAAGATTTTGATAAATCAACAAAAAGTTTAAACACCAAAAACAAAAATCGAAAAAACTTATACATTAAAAACATAATTTATACTAATAATTAATATAAAAGTTCACAGATTTATCATTATAACATAAGAAACTATATGATTAAATAATAATGTAAAATATGTAACTAGATATCATTATTAAAAAAAAAAAACTTGTACAGTTGATACATTTTAATAAGTTATTCTTTTAACCTTTTGGATCATGAATGGGTATGATCTAAATATTTAGTGCTAACATGAATTAAAACAAGGAAAAGAGACTTTCTCCCAAACCCATGTTCTGGTTCTGGTTTTCCACATTTCCTTTTCAATTTCTCAAGTTTGTCCATGTAACCATGACGATGACTTCTCAAGTCATTTCAGATCTTAACAAGCAAATAACCAAATCACCATTCCTATATTTATATTTTCCATTCGCTTCTGACCATCTTACTGTAGACATTAACATAACCTTTTTCACAGACTCTAGATATCTACAAGAATACAAATAAGAATCACTTCACGAGCCAAACATTTCACTATGTATTCTTTTTTCCTGTAAAATCATCTTGCGTCTTTTTAATACCTCCATGCTCAATTAGACCTATATATCCTCACCAGATATATATAGTACTCAATTACGTAGAAGAAATTAATACCATATATGCAAATTATCACACTTATTATGAGTAAATTTTGTAACCCTTCAGTTTTAATTCCATTTGTCTGTGTCTTCGCCTCCCTTGTTTTGATTCTCGTGTTCTTTTACCATCGCTATAGGCTCCGAAAATTGATGACGTCTGAAATAAACCCAAGCTTTCATGGATTCAACAACACAACAAGGGACCCTTACAGGCCATACAGCAACATATAAAGTTGTGCTTCGTATTGTATAGTTTATGATTATCCTACCATATATTCTCATCATCAGCACCAATATTATTCTTAATTGATGATGTTTTTGGGTTTGTTTCTCAGGTTGGAATATGATTGAAATCAAGAGAAGATAATAGGAAGTCTCAGACTTCGACATTTTAAAAGGATTGTAGGTGTTTCTTTTACCGTGAAAATGTGTTTAAGTGGTGATGGTAAAATTGGTATGCCCTCGTCTCTATATATTTATGAAGGTTTTTTTAATCGATGAAGGTATGAATTTAAGATGGAAGATTTATATGTGTATGTATCTGTATATGTATATTATATGTCAAAAAAAATTCTATATAATAATATACAAATTTGATACATCAAGTCTTATTTTACAAAACTTTATGATATTATATATAAAAACAAAAAATTACTCGTTGTTTAGAATAGTTTTTTAAGAGATGTTTATATTGTAAGTTGTGATTAAAATTTGATAAAAAGATTAATAGGTAAGGAAAGTCTATCAAATTATTTGTGCATATAAACTTAGGATTTATGAACTTATTGTAATGAAAATTTATTGATTTGCAAGTATGTACACATGAGGCTTTGATAACCTTTTGCAATTTTTTTTTAATTTATTTTCATTCCTCTAACAACGGCTTATGAGATAATTACTCTCACTTTTTTTTAAAGTAAAAGGGTTTTTAATAAAGAAAATACTTGATTTAGTAGTAATCCAATAACTTACTCCTAACTTTTGACTAATTTCTTCATGTGGAAACTCAATCAGTTTTCTGAATACAATGAATTGAACACATGATTGGTTCCTAATCAACTTAAACTATCATCTAGTTAATTTCTAACAATCATGTTATTTATATTAGTCTTACAGGAGAAGTTAGTATAGAAGTGTAAATAAAAAAAGTGCATAGTCAAGTAATTCTTACAAACGTCAAAGAATTCATGTTAGAATAATTATTTCTCTTTTTTTTTTATTTGGTTTTCTAGATACAACTTTGTTACTAAGAAATAAATCAATATTGGAATTCATTTAAGAATTGAAGTTGACATGTTTGAACAAATGTTTTTTCATACTCAAAAAGGAGGGATTAAACTTGGTTGACCACATATTTAAGACATGAGGTTATTTAGTATTTATCAACCATTTTATATCGGCACTTTAATCAAAACATATTCTAACCAATATCATAGGTAAAAAAAAAAAAAGAATAGTATAAGTAAATAGGTGAAATTCAGAATCATATATTTTTCGAAACAATATTTAAGTCCAGAGAAAAACAAACATATCTTATCCGCAAAGCCTCTCAAATCATGGTTTGAAGATTTAATATATATACTTCTAACATTTTTAACATGAGTTTGTTATTCTATTAAGAAAAACATTGTTTCAAAAAATTTTTAACAAAACATAAGTTTGTCATCAAATAAGAGACAAAATGACAAATTCATATATTCTAGTAGTGTAAAATCAATTATGAGAAAAATTAAGTACTTAATTATCTTTATAACAGAAGTATTCAAAATAAATCACTTTTTTACAATATTGACATTTGACCAAAACCAAAGTTAAGGGAAATCAATATCATCTAACCTTTAGTAAACTATTATGCTACTTTCTGTGGATGAAAACAAAAGGCTTGAAAGTAATTTTGTTCTTTGAATAATTTGAATTTTTTTAATTTTTATTACTTTATTTTAAAATAGAGATATTTAATTATGAGTTTAATTAGTATGTACTGATAATATAAAAAAGTTTTCTACTTACATTCAATCACACATCTTCCTTTATATAAATTTTAAAATATTAATTAGTAAAGTCAATAAACTTACCACAAATAAAGTATTACTTACAACAAACTTACACTTACAGTGCATACTAATTAAACTTTTGAATTATTTTATTTTGTAAATATTTAATTTTAAGCTTATCTTATTAAAATAATTATATTTTGTCTCTAATTTATCTATAAAATTCATGATTGTTATCTTTTGATCAAATTAAAAATGTTGATCGTTAAAAAAATAAACTTTAAATGATCCAAATTTACTTACATCACATGAAATTATTTTTTAACTAATCTCATAATTCATGTTAATTTTACAAAAATTCAAGGACTAAAATTGGACACAAAATATTTTTATTTTAAAATAGAGGATTAAATTACGGATTTACAAATTTAGGAAACTAAATAATTTTATTTTAAAACAAAAAATTAAATTTGTGAATTTTTAAAAATTGGAGAACCAAAATTGAATTTAAGTAAAAAAAAACTTATTCATGACATCAATTATAAAAAAAAAAACATTAAGAACAAATATAGCTAATGTAATATTTAGAAAAAAATTATTAAAATAATTTCAAACTTTAAATATTATTTGCTACGTGAATGTCTCATATTATTGAATAATAATAATAATAAAGTTTTAATAAAAAATAATGTTCAAGAATCAACATTCACCTAGTCAAAGCATAAACTTATAGGGATAGTTAAGGGTTTCATGGTTCGAGTAAGTTCATTTAAGAAAAAATAAAAATCAAATCAATTAATTTTAATTGAGTTGATTTCGTTCACTTTTTTGAAATTTTTTTCTCTAACCCAAACTAATAATAATTAGGTTGGTTCAGTTTAATTTTAGGAAAAATTGATAATTTTTTTTAAAAAAATCAAATTTTTTTATTAAATTATAAAAAAATAATTTTATACCTGAAAATAACCAAATTCATTAGTCTACTAAATTTATAATTTTATAACAAAATATCAAGTATTTCATATATACTAAATTAGTCAAATTAAACTATTAAAAAAAATTAATACAATACAAACAATAAATTGTATAAATTTAAAGTATAAAATAAAATTACTAACTTAAAAATATAAAATATGAAATAGGATTGGTTGGTCAGGGTTTTGAAATGTGAAACCCTAAACAAAATAAGTTACTAAATTTACTAACTTAAAAATATAAAATAAATATATAATAATAATATAATATATATTTTTGGGATAGGTAAGGGTTTTGAAATGCAAAGACCAAATCAAACTAATTAATTCGATTCGTTTTACCAGGTTTGTCAACTTTACCTAAACCGATGAACACCCCTATGTGTAATTCTCTAAAGTTCAACATACAAGAAACTATACTATATGATTTTATATAATATAATACTCACATCTAAATACTCTATAATCATCAAGGGAAAGTCCAGAAAATTTACCTGAATTCATAGTATTATTTAGAATTACTATATTTAGGTTGATCTCTTCTCTGATTTCCTTTCCTTAGTCTATGTGATGATGAGAGAACCTTAACCCTTTTCTTTTCAACTAATAATTTTTTCAGAATATATATATATATATATATATATATAGAGAGAGAGAGAAATAATTACATATAGTAATTGTAGAAAAAGAGAGAGACTTATTTTAATATAATTTTCCCTATTACTAAATATTTTCTAATAACTACTCTAATCTCCATTTTCCTATTACTAAAATTAATTTTAATGAAGTAAAAAGAGAGAAACTTTTTTTAATATAATTTTTAGTCTAATTTTTATCATATTAAATTTTTTTTATTAAAATTATTTCATAATTACATAAATCAAATATTAATTAAATAATCAAACATCTAAACATAATATTCTGCTATTTTTAATAGTTACTGCAACAATATTGATGAAATTAAATTAAGTGATAATTCGTTATCTGTATGATAAAATCGAATATCAGTGAAAAATAAAACAAAATGTAAAAAAACACAAAAAGCACTGTCCAACTATACGCGATGATGACCGGACTGATTTTATAAAAATATTCATGGCATAGATTTATATTAAAAATTAGATTAAAATTAATATGTTTTCATTTTTATGTGATGCTTCTACCACACTAACCGCCACAGTTAACATGATATCATTAATATTTATATGGGGATATGTACGTGACGATATGTAATAGTGAAGTCAAAGTTTTTTTTTATAATTTCTGTTGTGTTGGTATATGATAAAATTATATACAATTATGGGACACGTGATTTTATATTTGATGGTATGGCGGTTGGTGCCTTCCTAGCTTGTATAACCTTCAGACAGCAACTCGGTTCAAGGGTTGTAAGATTTTTAATTTAAATCCTTTGTCAACGTATGGTAATTTCAGAAAAACATGACATAAATGTTTTTGCTACAAACCCAATTCTACATTAGAGACGGTCACGTCAAAACCTTTGTCAGGGTGTCCTAGTGATTTTAAAAACTTGCTACATTGAACCCTATCATTTGCACACCAAATCTTTATACTTACCTGTCAGTGATTAATTGCTGAGATGACGGAGACGTATATACTGCTATTTTACTGCATAAGTTAATAAAGTATTAATTATAAAATATATAATTAACTTAAATGGTTAAAACATTAAAAAAAATCATTACATAAAAAATAATACAAATTAGTGTTGCTTATAAAAAATACAAATGAGTGTTTTATGGGATATTTACCCAATTCTTCCGTCCTAAAATGTGTTATATTTACTTAAGAAATAGTATTCTTTTAATTAACTAAAAAATCCTTGTATTGTGTGAATTTAGCTAGGGTGGGAACTTCAATAAATCCCCCACCATAAGACATAAATATAGTTCGATATGAATTAATTTGTATAATTAGTGATAAAGATCAGCATGGGACTACTCACTACCGTAAGAATATCTAATGTGGATTACATTAAATCTTAAACATCGTTAACTCATTCGTTTCCTTTCGATTACTCTTTCCTCGTTAACACCACTATTGCCAAACCCCTCCTTGTCATCACACGTGGAATGTCAATCAATTGACAGCAACAAGAATTTTTTAATTGAAAAATATATAACCATAAAACTGAAAATCATTAATATGTTTTGGATTTTGATATAATTGAAAATTAAAATATATAATCCATTACACTGCTAAAAAGAACTCTCCTAAGAGATTTTGAATTTCGACATAACTAAAAATCAAAATATATATAAACAAAAAAATGATTGAAAATGATAAAGACTCTAGAAAATAAACTTCGGATTTTGGCAAATCCGAAATATAATATAAACTCAAAATAGAAAAAAAAAATAAAACCTAAGGGATTTCAGCTAAGCTAAAATCCGAGCTTCCTCAAAACAAATAAACAATTAATTAAGTTGAAACTAGAAGATAAAATTAGTATAATCACCAATTAGCACCACCCCCCATCAAACAAAGCAGGACTTACAAAATACCTGTTGGATAAAAGGCACACACGCTGCATAAAAAGAGTACATCCACGATGAAAAGTATTGACCGTTAGGTAATAACCGTACATTGAAAGGTATTGACCGTTAAGAAAAGTATTGTACTAAATGGATTAAATAGTACTATTGTGAAAATGAATGAGAAAATTGTGGGAGGAGAATGAGGATGAGGTACATTGAAAGGGAGAATAGGAGTGAGAGAGAGAATGAGAAGGAGAAGAAGAGGGTGATGAGGAGTCGTACAAATACAATCCCTTATGTGTAGAGGAGGATCCTTTGGTGATACTAATCATTAGTAAGGTCTCACTATAATTAAGCTTTGACAATGGAGTTTATGAGGATGTCTTATCCATATATGGTGAAAGTAATTATGCACTCGCCAACACCCTTAGGCCTTAGCACACACCATAGCTGCCTAGAATCGCCAACACCCTTTCACTGTATTAGGACAAAGGACCAACAATTCTCCATTTTACAGCTAGCTAAATCATTCTATCATCATTTTTTTTAAAAAAAAAAAATGGTGTAAAGGAAATTTAAAAAAAAGAATGATTATAAATGAACATTAACTTTTACTTTTGTGAAACTTTGTCATGTTTTATCACAAAAATCTCAAAAATTAAAATTTATTTCATAAATATTTAAAAAATATTTTTTATTTTTTTATTACTTTACATTGTTTTCTGTTCTTTCAAGTTACAACCAAAGACAGGCTCAAGAAAAATAATAAGAATCCTTTTACTATTTTATATTTCATTATTTCAATGAGGTAACAAATTGATTCCGTCAAAATCCAGTCGACCGTCGACCACGGTACAAATCAAAATACCTTGAATGTCCACAAATAAATCATTGTTAGAGTTTCAAATCAAGATCAAGAGTAACAAATTGGCCAAAAGACACACACTCCCTCACTTAATCAATTTAAAACCTGTCAAACTTTTTTTTTAAAGTAATAATACACATAAATTTTTCTAATTTATACAGCTGTGTATAATATTATATGCGAATTAGACATGGGTCTATCTGTACCATTTATCTTCTCTTTTTTTTCATCTGTTATGATGACATGACAATGGATAAGATTTAAATTTCAGTTTTTCTTCCCACAAACAAAGTCATAAAACTAGGTTCTCCCTAGCTGAAACCCATGTACTATTGCTCCCAGTTTTTCATTTAACCAGCTCCTGTTTTATCAAAATATCCACTCATCAAAACCAACGCCGTGATGGTATCCATTGTAATTTTCCTTTCCCTTCTCACTAAAACTCACACGTCAGTACCATACTTATATTTAAACACATACGAATCGTACATCATCAACAACAACCTTAATATGTGACACACATTTCGGCGTCCCAAATGAGCATCATAGTACTCTTGTTCCTCGTGGCATTCTCTTCTTGTGAGTTAAGTACACGCGCTGAATCCGCTGCACCGCCAGCGGCGGCTCATGCAGCTTCCAAAGGAGTCTCCACCGGAACAACACTTTCCATGTTACTCATCATCTTCATCTCCGCCTTGTGCATCACCGCATTCTGCTCCATCTACATTCGCTACTGCTCCTACGAACACCAACTCACCATCCCGCAGACCGTGCGCGCCACGCGCGGACTCGACCAGCGCGTGCTGGCCACGTGTCCCGTCATGTCCTACTCCTCACTCAAACTGAGACAGTTCAAGTTGCCTCAAAACGCTGAGCCTCAGTGCGCGGTGTGTTTGGCGGAGTTCGCGGAAGCCGACGTGCTTCGGTTGCTGCCCAAGTGCGGGCACGTGTTCCACCCGGTGTGCATCGACGCGTGGCTGGCGGCGCACGTGACATGCCCCGTGTGTCGCGGCGAGGTGAGCGTGGAAATCGAGGGGGGAACATGTGCTCGCCACGTATTCGATGAAAGTTCTGCGAGAGGTGGCCAAGGTGTCGGAGATGGGAAGGAGAAGAATTTTCGGTTGCTTTTAAGGTCGCACTCGACGGGTCATTCTTTGGAGGGGTTAGCAGTGAAATTGCCTGAGGAAGTGACGAAGATGATTATGGAAGACAGTGAGCGTGAGAGCGTGATGAGGATGAAGCGTTCCGCGAGTTACGACGTCGTTTTGCAGAGCGGCGAAGGTGGTGAGAGTAGTAACAGTAAAGGGAAGAGCAAGAGCAACAGTAATAATAACAATAATTTGTGGGTTTTGTCTCCCTTTGTTTCTCGGGGTTCGGCTATTCTGAGGCTTTGGGGTGTGAGAGAAGAGAAAGAGTGGCAAGGGAGAACGCTTTTCCATTGTGAAGTTTGATTTCCGAGATTGGGTTTTGTTGTACAGTCTAGTCTTAGTTTCGAGGAATGGACGCAAAAATGGGTCTTCCATCACAGAACCAGTGGGCAATTCTCGTTGCTCCTACAGTGGGGAGAGATATTGGAAAGTGTTATAGGAAATTTTAGTATTTATGACATAACTCATTCCTTAATCATTACTAGTATATTAATTTTTTATTTATGTTAATTAATTAATTAATGCTTTTACAATAATTCAAACTCCTATTTAATTATTATTATAATTTTTTTTTTTAAAAAAACTATCAATTAGTTTTTTTAGAAGATTTTATATTTTTAACTACTAACTAATTTATTTTTTTTATAAATTTATCATTCAATAATTAATGTATTGTCTCATTAATTCTCTTTCCCCATATATTAAAATATATTTTAATAATTATAACATATGAAATATTTAAAATAATAATAAAAGTTGTAAAATGATAAATAAGAGCGTTATTAATCATTACATCAACAATAATGTATTTAAAATAATTATAATATATTTTAATCATATAAATTAATTTTATATTTAAATTATAAATATTATACTTATATATTTAAATAATAAATATCTATAATAACATATTTAAATTATAAATTTATATGACTACATATTTAAATAATAAATTATTATAATTAATATTTAAATTATAATTTATATAATTAAATATATTAATTTTAAATTATATATTTAAATTATATTTTTTTTATAACTATATTAACAAATGAGAGAGAAATGAAAGAAAGAGGTTGTACAATGTAACTAGAGAATTAGTGGGAGGTAATGCATTAAGTAACAAAGGACAAAGTAGGAGATCTTTTGGAAAAACTAGTTGGAGTAGTTTTTTTTTTTAAAGTTAGTATTTCCTAAAAAAACTCCTAGATTTTTTGTTATCCAAATAGAACAGAAATCATTTTAACTACCATTTTAGACAAACCAAACACACTCATAATTATAGAAAATTATAATTTAAATATATTTAACATTTATATATTTAATATAAAAAATATAATATAAATATTTAATTAGCTAAATTATAATTGAAATATGTAATTAATTTATATTATTAAAAAATATATAAAGAGATAGGAGACACATCATATAAGAATAAGATATCTTGTATGTGAGAGTGAATATATATATATATATATATATATATATATATATATATATATATATATATATATATATATCAAACATATCTAATATATATATATATCAAACCTATATAATGAGAAAGTCAAATTTACATAAAATTGAGGGGAAACAAATCTTAGTCATTGAGTGATGAGAGAGAGAAAGGGCATATCATATGAGAGTATGATATCTTATATGAGTGAGAGGGTATCTTATATGAGTGAGAGGAGCAAATCTCTATCATTGAAATAAAAATTAATGGTTGAGATTTTTCAAATATTCTTCTATGTCCTGACTCCTGAAATTTGCTCCTCTCACTCTCATAAATATAAATATGTTTTTAGTATGCACTGACAACATATGAGAGTATGGTAATAAATGTTGAAAGAGAGATAATGAATAATTAATTTGAATTATTAATTTTTATTTCAATAACTAAGATTTGCTCCTTTAACTCTCATATAAATTTTACATTTTCACTATATATGTCATATATATTACTCCCCTCACACACACACTCTATATATATATATAAACAACTCTTACTTTTATAGATCTCATCTTACAAGATTGGGTTAATTCAATATCTAAACTATATGGACATTTGTTTTAAGGTATAAATTTGTATTATCGGAAATAATATTCAAAGATTGTTATGTCTAGGAATATTAATTAAGAAATCATGTTTGATTGAATTTGGTACTTTTAAGAAAAGAAATCAAAATTAATTAATTAAAAAATTCAAGAAAAAAAGGAAATGTGAAAGGGGAAGGTATGGCTGGAAAAAATAACTTTTTATGGAATACAAGATATACCTACCTTTAATTAATATAGAGATAGGAAGCAAGACATATATATGGGTAACTTGTATTTCTTGGAACGTTTTTTCAAAACTTGCTCCATACACAGCAACGTGACATCTTATGTTTTCTTTCTCAAAAATCTTTCATAAACCTTGAAACATAGATTAATCCTAAGATGATATCGAAACTTGCATCATACAAAGTATGTAGTGGAGGAAAACTCATATTTTATAAGTCAAAATTTTATAGAGTTAAGTTGTTAAGCTCAAATACAAATTCAAAGAATATTATTAGAAGGTGAATAATTACATAAAATTCCTTTCATTTTATATAATTACAATTAAATATTGTAAATAATAAAAAATAAATTATTAATATTGAAATATAAAAATTAAAATAATAAAGGGATTTTAATTGTAATAGTAAAATAACATTTTTTTCTCAGTTCTTTTTATTCTTTTTCTTGGGTTACGTGAGGGCCTAAAAGGCCCATTATATTTTTGTTCCTTGCACCCATTACCCACCTTCCTCATTTCACATCCTATTCGTTGTTATACACATGTATTTTACCATCACAGATCCATAAATAAAATTGCATGCAGTAATGAACTCTATATATATTTGTACGAAAATTGATTATGTCAATAATTGTTGACCCTGGGGAGTGTCTTATTCCCCTTTACGTGTAACGTGTCCATATGTCTTGTTGAAGGGTCTTGTACTATAAGGTACGCGCTCTTCTATGTGGCGCAAGAATAGAGCATGAGTACAAGATATTTTTTCCTTCTATGTTGACATTATGCAATGAACTTATGAACCACTCCAAGAACAACAACTCTGACGCGAAATTTGGTTCAAGAAATAGGACCAGGAGAAACGTGACATGGTTGGTGGAAGTGATTGTGAGAAAATAAAGAATGAAACTTTGTGATTTCCTGAACATGCAATGGACCCAACTAGATTGAATTTGTATTATATCTTGGTTTAGTTTCTCAGACAACATTTCTATAATTACGGTCCTAGTTAATAGCTGCTTATGCCATCTTCAATCATAACCTAATGTTGTCACATGGCATGGTCTCCGACTTAAAATCTAACATCGTGATTGGTTAGAACCTTTACAAGTTTTAATAAATTAATTTCTAAAATAATAAAAAATAGTTTTTTTTCGGTTGAAATAGTGTAGCTTAACCCCAACCAAAAGATATATTAATAATATGAGGAAAAGAAACTCTATGTTACTAGCAATATTCTTCTTCAACAGAGAGGAGTGACAAAAGTTAAGAAGATCCTTAATGAAAAATAAACTCATTAGTAGTATAAGATAAAGATAGACATGTTTAGCCAAGTCACCTACATCCCATACTTAATTATATATAATATAGAAAGAAACACTATACATCAGCAAGAACTTTTTCATAATAAAATAGATTTAAATATTTAATATAATTAGCATGAAATGCTTTACTTCTTATATTTAAATAATATATGATCAGCAAAAACACAAACGCCATCCGTCTGTGTTCACATTTATGTTTTGTTAACCAAGTGGGGGAGAGAAGGTAAATAAATGAAAAGGAAGTATAAAATAGAAGTAGAAAAAGAATAAAAAAGATTAGTTTTTAAAATTATGGATGAGACATAGATATAGTAAAAACTTTAATTTGAAATGTGTATATCAAAATGGTTATTTCCTTTATTAATTGTTATAGGTTTATTAATAATTGAGTTAATATATCATCCATGTTTTTTTTAAACTAATTTTGTTAAAAATAAAAAATAATTAAAAAAATAAAGTATATATATCGCATTATCGCTAAATTTTGTATTGGTAAATAACGTAAACTATAAGAGAGAACATTAATTAACATTTTGTATATGTTTCCTAACAAAAGTATTTTTTAAATTAGTAACATATTTAATATTTAAGTTTAATTTGTATAATGTGAATATAAAACTTTTTATATTGTCACTAAATTAAATAATTTACATAAGTTTAAAAAATTATTATAAAAAATAATAAATTTATTTATACATATCAGTTTGCAATTTTTTTATCCAAGGCCTGTTAATTGTTAATCTGGCAAGAATCAAACATAACCCTTTAAAGCGAAAAATTGTCCATCCTTTATGAGGTGAACCTATTATCATTGTCCCTACAACCTTAGGAAAAGATAAGTTGCATATTTTAAGATAGGGCATGTTGTGGCGTGAGATCATCTCCTTCGTCCATGGAAAGGGAAAGAATAAAAAAAAGAGTTTGAGGTTCCACATTACAATCATGGTGTAAAAACCTTTTAGTAAAAGACAACACAAAAATTAATAGATAAAATCATAAAAATATTACTACCTTATTACTTTGCTTTGATATCTTTTACTTTATTCTCAATTCTTGGCAAAAGCTTTCACTCTCACCTACATCACAACCCTAGCTAGCTAGCATCACTCTTCAATAATTGGGTTTCATTTATTTCATGGATTCTTCTCAATGTTGTTATTAAAACGAATTAACAACACGAGACTCGAGCAACATGCTACTTTATCTACGGTACATGTGTGTGACATGGTTATGGCATCAGATTATTAAGATATATCCAAACAACACTCACACCTATAAAGTGAGAAAACAATGGCTGTAAGAATTGAACTACAATTTGGAGGAAATCAACATCAGTTACAAAATATCCATAAATTATTTTTTTATGTCATATGGGATAGGCAAAAATTATGTCTAGTTTTCATAACATCTGATATATATATTTAGCCATAATTATGATAGCCGCCGTATTATTGTTGAACATTTGATAAATGTTAATTTTAAATGGGTTTTAAATTATTTTTCATTATTCCGTAGTACTTTTTTGTAGTCTATCATGCTATTTACAAATTTGTTCAAAGAGTGTAAAGACAGTGTAAGTCAATCAAATAATTTATTATAAATTTTGTTGATTTTACTAAGTTAAGGAATATGATTACATCTAAATGTAAAAAAGTTATTTTATGTTGTAAGTGTATAAATATTAAGCTTTTTATTCAAATAGTAACTACAATTTTAAGAAACTCAAATTTTAGAATTATTAATATAAATTAATTATGGTTGATAGTAACTAATGAAAAAATATAATTTAACGTTAAGATATTTTTATAAAAATATTTTTATTTCTCTAAATACTTAATAAAAAAATTATCTAAATAGAACCTAAAAAGCAAATATTTTTAAATTTTAACTCTCTTTTTCTCAACATGAGATTTTATCTAGCTTCTCCTATTTTCTCCTTTATTATTTTTAGATGAGGGGTTGTTTATAAAAGTCAAGCAAAGCATAGAAAACATGAAAGTATTGAATAAATTGTTAGCGACACTTATTTAATTAGGCAATAGACCTTTATTTTGTGATTTAAATACAATTATAATAATAAGAAAATAATTATAATTAATTAAATTATCCTTAAATCACATAATTAGGACTGTCATGTCATTAAACTACTAACATGTATCAATAACCGTTTGTTACTCAGTGATTAATGTTTATCTACAAATTTAATTTTTAAAAATAAATTGAAAAACAAAATGTTGTGATTTAAAAATAAAAGGATAAAATATGAAAAATTTAAAAGATAAACACATAGCGTGTAGCATAATAATGGTATTTCACAAAATTGTTTTAGAAAAAGTATAATGATAGGTCTTATGCTTTATATTAAGTCTACGTGACCTCTATCTGTGATATGTATCTTTTTTATATAATTGCTTTCATTAGAGTTATTGAGTTGTCAATTTGGTTCAACATTATTCAACTTAACTTGTCACGGATAATGTGATATATAATCATAAATATTTTTTATATACATTTATTAAACAATAGAGTGTTAAGAAAACTCCTTTCTTAAGAACTTCTCCTTATGATTAATTAAAATTTATTTAAAAATTAATAATTTTTTTAAAGAAGTTCATTTAATGATAAATAAAATTTATAAAAAATAATAATTTTAAATAAATTCTAAGAAGAGTTCGATAAAGAGTTTGCTCACACTTTTATAAATTAATTTTTGTTATCAACCTGGTTGTCAATCAAGACTAGTTCTATTCATGATTGATACCTACATCCATGTAGGAAATTGAGGGGTGTGTGGACATTCCAACTTTGACAAATGCAACTTTGGCAGGGAAAAAATAATTTGTATCCACATTTTAATTTTTTTTTTGTAATTTAATAAAATTTCTCTTTTCATTCTATATTTTTTAAATATTAAAAAATAATATTTAAATTGTTTTTTATCTTTTATTATACTAATTATTTCTTCAATACTTCAAATTACTTTTGGTTTTCTAAGAAGAGGTTGCTGTAATTATTTTTGGATTTAAGAAAGAGATCGGTCAAAATAAAAGTAAAATCTAGGGGGTATATATAGTTAAAATAAAAGAATCATAGAATTTTTTTATATAATCCATAAATAGAGAGATGTTATATATATATATATATATATTATATGTTTTGTGACAAACAATGAGTAAATAATTTTGCATTGAAGTTGGCTAATATCTTGGTAATAACAATTATGGAAATAAAATGTCAATTTCTATTAAAAACAACAACAAAAATATATATTAACATTATATTATATCTAATTTTTATTGATAGAAAAACATGTTATTTTTATTACGTAGAAACTTCTTCACCATACCTAAAATTGTTCGCAATAAAATCGTTGAGAATTTAACACCATAAATCATCTATTGATTTTTATTTTTTACAAGAGAAAAAGCAGGAAACAAAACTCAAACTAAGAAAGTTAACCTTTAGAAAAACATGTTCCCACAAAAAAATCATCTACTGATTAATATTAACAAATATTTATGTACCCGTAAACATGTCATATATTGTATAACAGCATAAATTTAAAATAAAATCAAATTAATATAATAAGTTATATAGTTATTTGTTTATTAAATTAATAAATAATTTTAAAATAAATTATACCAAAACTCTCGGAATTGGACAAACTGTTGTAAAAAATTCAACATGAGGATATATATTCTATTCGATGACAGTGTTTTTATTAAAGAGAAGCACCAAACAATTCAATAAATGAAAACCAATTATTGAAAGGAAGGTGTAGGGTGACTGCTTCTGTAACAGGTGCCGTGTACAAAATTTAAAAGCAATTTTTTAAGGTTCTGTTCATACCAAATTGAAGTTTCATTTCAATATTTTATATATATATCAAATTTATAAAAAAAATTAAAATTAAGATTAAAATATAAAATAATTAGCTAGTTTTAATTAGTTTTAAGAATAAAGAGGATTAATTAATTAAAAATTGTGGAGAGGGTAAATTCTTATGATATGAATCAAAGAGATTAAAAATGCAAGTAAAATTACGATCTCTATAGCTTTCTTTCCCTTCTTGCATATGCAAGATTCAACCTCAAACTTCATTATGTTATGGATCCCACTCTCAAAACTTCTAAAGTCTAAACCTAAGAATCTTTTAATTATTCGAGCTCATTCTCAACCATCTAAGATCTAACCACGAAATTTCACAAATCCATTTTCCAATAATAATAAAAAAAATGTTTTTATTCATTATATATTACGATGTAGTGCTGCATAAATTAGGAAACTCATTTCTCACGTTACGCCAAAGACAAGGACATTTCTAGATTCTTCGTGTTGGTGGACATCAAGTTTTACAATTGCGCAATGCTTTTATTTTCCCCTATTTATTCATCCATTCATTATTTCTTTTTTCTTGAAAGAAATAGCAAGAGAAATAAAAATAAAGAAATACAACCCAACCAAAATTTAATGCAAAAAGTGGCCATTAAAGCTCCCTCCTTTTTAATGAATTTGTTTATTAAAATCATGTGTTAGTCTGTCACACATTTGTTGCCCCATCAAATAGCAAATTTAATTTTCGAACACAAAATTTTTTACAAAGAGTTTAATGGAGGAGAGAATCAGAGATCTGCTATAGCTCACGCTGTTAAGTGTGTGTGAATCTTGTAAAATCTATGAAGTAATTCTAAGGATAAAAAAAAAGTAGGAAAATTTTTTAAGTAAGCTTTGGGAGATGTTGAATGTTGGAGGAGTCAAAAAATATTTTTTTAAAAAATTTACATTTAATAAAAATAGAAAAAATTTGGAAAAGTTAGAAAAGTAAAATAAATATACTTAAAAATACAATTTTTAAAATGATTCTATATTTACTAAAAGAAGAAAAAAACTTTTTTTTAACAAAAGACAAATAATTTTTACAAAAATTCAATTTTATTAAAATTTTATGTACATATGTTCAAATTCAGAAAAAAAAAATCACATATTGAATAACGAAACAAACAGTTTATGTAAGTGAGAAAAAAATTCCCAAAACTCAATAATCAAATTCAAAAAATTAACGAGCCGAAGACAAAGAATAAAATGGCCATTCTTAAAGGTAAAAAACTGAAAAATGAGTCAAAGAAAAGAGTAAAATGTTGCGACTGACGAGTCAGGCATTAAATAAATAAAGTATTTAAAAGTAAAAGTGACTAAAATTTACTTATAGTTGAAAAAAGGTGTGTTTTTTTCCCTTATAAGAGGGAGCAAGAGAAGATGAAGTTTTGCATTAAATAATTAAAATTTATTTTTAGTTTAATTTATTATATTATATAATTTTCAATATTATTTAAAATAATTATATTTTAAATTACGTTCACCAAATTAAATGAATATATAAATGTATTTTATTTTTATTTTTCTTCACCTTTTCATCTTACCCAATTCAAATAACTTGAAATTTTTCTTAAATTTTTTACTCATTTTCTCTTCGATACTCTTTATTTTTTCACTAGATTTCTTTTCTTTTTTTCTATTTCTTTTCGTGACTACACAAAGTCACAAAGCATCATATATGCTGTAAAATTAGTACTTACAAACTTATCAATGAAACTTAAATTTCATAATGTTATATTACATTTTTTTTATATGAACCAATCAACCAAATATGTACCTCTTAAATGATTGTTAAAGATTAATTTCTTTTAGACATTTGGATAATATATTTGAAAAAATAAACTATTTATCAAATGGGCAGGACTCTTTTTATATGCAGAAGAAAAATATTATGATTATTTTAATATTTTTGTTTCCACAGAAACTTTTTATGATCATTAGAAATACTTTTTCTTTTTTTTTTTAATTTTCATGGTACTGAGAAGAGAATAAAAAGCAAAGAAAATGGATTGTTTGTCCACATTTTATTGTCCTTTTCAAAAACAGATAGAGTTGCTTCTAGATCCTGCCGTATTTGGTTTTTCTGCAAGCAAAATCATTTTCTAACTTCTACTTAATCATTGGCCAAAATTATAGGCATATTTATCAAAAGCCAACTTAAATATTTATCCTAGAAGGATGATTTTTTTTTTGCCCTTGTCTCTTTGATGAATGAACGAGTGAAACAAGAGGGTATATAGTTGTGGGTTGAAGTACTACATACCAAATTTTAGATTCAAATTTTGGTGTGGATTGGAAGGAGAATATTTATCTTATATGTACTTATTAGACATTATCATCATTAATGATTACTTTATATTATAAAAAAATAATATAAATAATTTTTTTTATAATTTTAACTAATTTCTTATTGTTAAATACAATAAAAATTTAACTTTTATAATACCAATTTATAAACGGGATGAGTTTTTATTGGTTAATAGTTTTAATTATAATGCATCAAACTAAATTATCGTTTTAACATAATTTTTTATTTGAGAAATGTTACCAAATGACTTTTTTTAACATCTCCCTACTATTGTTTTTTTCAAAATCACTCGCAAAGATATAATCATAAATAGAGCATTGGAAAAAATTTTGTTAGTAGTTTTCTATTTATTTTACAAAATATAACTCAAAATAAAAATAATAAATAAATACAAGGATTGCTTTCGTAAATGTCATGTTTAAATTTATATATTTCTTAATTATTTTTCCTTTTAAACTAATACTGAAAATAACATAAGAATTATAAGAGCATATGTAATTGAAGGTTTTTATATAAATGCTTAATATTAAAAATTATTTTAATATAATTTTTACAAGTTGATGTGCTAAAAATTGAATTCTATTTAATTTTTAAACATCTTAACCCATAAAAATTATATTACATTAATAATTTTAATGGTAAGTATTTCTGATGAATTTTTAAACACATGTAAAAATGATTTAAAATAATAATTTTAATATTAAACATCGTATAAAAAGGTATCCTCTAAAAGATTACATAGATTATTCAATCTATCTTTACATATCAGGTAACTGTGATTGTTGAACTTTTCATGAGAAACTGATAGTTTCAATTTACGGAAAAGGCTGAATAAAACCTGGTTAACCAACCTTAAAAACTGGAACATGCAACAGTTTAAAAAAAACAAAAAGAATGCTGAGGACACAAAATTTGAATGTAGGGATTGATTAGAAAATTGATAAAAAGAAACAGAAAAATGGAGTGATGAGTGATTTAGTGAATTAGAAGGAAGTATATAATAATTTATCTTTGGAAAAGGTGAAGCAGAGAATGGGGTGTGATATTGTAAAATAAAAAGAAGAATGGTGTGTTGGTTCCCGTGCCTTGCTGGACACACAAATGGAGTGTTTGACTGGAATGACTTTCACTTTGATCTCCCTTAAAAGGGCCTCTCTCTCAGTGGGACTCTTGTACTCAAACATTTGACATCTTCCAAAATGTACAAATTGCTCTCATTGGTGTCTCTGATTGTGATAACTTCGAAAGCACAAACCTCAATGGAACCAGTTCCGACGTACATAAGCCACCATTCATGGGAGCCATCTGTTGCCATCACTGTTGGTGCCATCATCCTGGGCCTCATCATAATGGGCTTGATCTCCATATACATCAGGCGCTGCAGTGAGTCCCCGATGATCATGAGAACCACTCAGAGCAGCTCCCTCCCCTGCTCGTGCTCACAGGGGATCAACAAAGACGTCCTAAACACGTTCCCCACCCTCTTTTTCTCCAACATCCAACACCTCAACAAGGGTATCCCCTCCCTGGAATGCGCTGTCTGCTTAAGCGATTTCACTCTCAAAGATTCATTGAGATTGCTTCCCAAATGCAATCACGTTTTCCACCCTCAATGCATTGACTCCTGGCTGGCTTCCCACGTCACCTGCCCCGTTTGTCGCGCTAACCTCTGCCTCGACTCTTGCCAGCTTTCCATTCCTCTCCAACCAGACCACCAACTTTCCCCAACAACTCAACAACTCACGCCCAACACAAACCACTGTGTGGATGCAGACTGTTGCCATTCTGTTAGTGCGGTGGAGAGGAAGAACCTTTCCAGGTCCAACTCCACGGGGCATTCACTTGGGGAGGAAGAGAAGGGTGTCGAGAGGTACACCTTGAGGTTACCGGAAGATGTCAGGAGGTACATTTTGGTGAACCATGGAAGGAGTGTTGAACGTTCTTCAAGTCTTAAAGGGCTGTGTTGGACTGACTCCCAAGAGACCAACAACACAGGCAAGACGTGGGTCATTTGCACTCCGCCCTTTGTCGCCCCACACTGCTGACCACTTTTCTCCAACACTCTTCGCTCTTCGCTCTTCGCTCTTCGCTCTTCCTTCCGCTTTGCGCCTTCCATTGCTTGCAGTTGCCACAGATACCATCAACCAGGGGATGGAACAAGGTTACACTTCTCAATGATTTGCGTCAACTCCTTTCTCTTTACTCTTTTGCCTTATGACTCAAATCCTTTTCTTTCTTTCCTTTTTTTTTCTTCTTTTTTTTTTTGGGTTCACAGAGTGTGGGATCACTGGTTCTCAGTACATTAGAATGTTATTTATTTTATTTTATTAATTTATAATATACCTAGTATTATTAGTCGTAATATCTTTTCTCTATATAAATTTAAGGGCACTTAGCTTTGTCGGACTTTGTAAATCGTTGAATCTGAACCCTTTTATTTTTGGTAAAGTTGAATCTGATCTTTACTATATTTTATTTATGTAAACAACCTGCTATGTTGTTTTTTTCCCCTTCATTTTCAAACATTTTTTAACGGCTGCAACAAATTTTTAATCTAAAATATGTATAAACCACTTTTTTACATCTTAAACCGATTTTAGTAGTTTTGTTTAGAATTGTTCATATACTTTTCTTGTACAGTACTGGTTAACCTGAAAATATTATTGTCATTAATTTCATTTTAAAATTTCTCATGAATTAAGTAAGAAGCTAACTACGAACTAGTAGTTATTTGAAATTTCTCAAATTCAAAATAAAACAAAATGAAATAGCATTCCCTTATAAGAGGATAAAAATTAAATAAATGACCAAGCTTTCTCGTGACCTCAAACTTAAGAAGCAAACAATTTTTTCCATTACATCTTACTCATGAGATAAGAATCAAATCTTAAAGGAAAATATCTTGAGTTTATAAAGATGTATAACCTTTACATTTTAATGACTGAAAATTTAATTCACTTTAAGGAAGTATGATTGTTTTATGAAAGAAATATGCCCACCTTCCACCATTAGGTTCTCATCAAAACCAATAACTACATTTGGTAGCCATTTAAATGGCTAAAGATATCATAGTGCCTTTCATTGTCAAGGAGAAACGACACCAATTTAATTGCTCACAAGTCACAAGCACGGCTTACAGTAAGGGGCACATGACTTTGGATATATTTTACTATTTGAATGATAAAAAAGTGACATAATGATGTTCAAAAGATAAATTACAAAACTAAAAAGTTTAAAGCAATTGATTATATTATCGTATAAGCTGAAAAGAGCTCCGTATCTATTTCTAATCCTAAAACATTTCTCAAGGATAAGCTTCACCCTCGCCAAATATTTTTCTGCTAAATTTACTTATCCAAAAACACAGTGCCACCAAATCACTTGGAAGCTAATGTAGCACACCCAAGTGGGAGAGCATCATGCACAAAAGACCAACAAAAAATACAGTAGTAGGAGAACCTAATATGCCCATCACCCTAGTTTTCCGTTTCGTGGCAAAGACAAATTCGGATAAGTTTTAGTTTAATTAATGCTATTTGCATATTCACACGAAAACACAAATTAAGATAATCACGCATCAAACTCCTCGTAATGACAAATCACAATCACTTTTCTCATTATTGGTGCTCTATATAACATGTGGTTGATGAGATTACAAATATGGGTCAAGACTTTGGCTGAATTTGGTATGCAACGTATGAAAAGGGAATGACAAGTGTGCCTCCAATTTCTCCAGTTTTCTGGTCCAACATGATTTCATCAAATGACAGCGACAATGAGTCTTAAGCAGCTTGATTAGAAGCAGAAGAGCCTAACATGATAGGCTTTTGTCTTTCCCTGGATGTTATCTGTGGCTCTTGAAAAGCAAGGAAAATAAAGGAAGGATAACATTAGCATTTAACCTCCAATTTCACAAAATAAATGAAAGGCACGGAAAATCGAAGGAACAAGAAATACCAAACGCAAAAATAACGTGTCCCGAAGGACCATGAACCATCGGTTGTTAGCATTTACATTCAAAGCATCAATATGTAACAATTCTACGTCCTATATTATCTTTGCAACAAAGAAACAAACACACCTGTACACTAAACAGAGTTGAGCATCAGAATATGCAAACTACGTGTGTCGAACACTAAATGTAAAAAATTGGCGTCAATGTCCTTCTCAATTATTAAGGATACGCTAACCAATAATAAGGTAATTTATTTTAAGGACAAGTCCTAATATAAAGGTGAAGTTTTACCTTTGTGACAAGTTGATCATACAGTCGAATCTGAAAAAAAGCCTCTTTACATATGGAAGGAAGGCTATGTACAGTTGTACACAATTTTCCTCTCCCTATCTTTACTAAGTGAGGAATCTTCGACATCGTAAATTGTTAGTTATTTGAAGATTATTTTAGTCATCTAATTAGTCCAAAATGGAAACTGCGACAGGTTTCCACCCTTTTAGAATTGAAATGGCAGCTTTACCGAATGAGGTTGCAATTGTATACCATCCGCAAATTCCTATATTTTTTTTTATATGCACATGTTAGTTCTTATGATATTAATTTTGTGAAGGGAGAGATTTGAATTCACTACTTCTCCTTCTACCTTTTTTCTTCATAGGTACTTTACAATTAAATCAACTTTGTAACTTCAAACTCCTGTATTCTTACTTATGATTATAGCAACTAATTTATAGCAGGTTCCCATGTATGTTTTAATTCTAGTTGCCCTGTAAATTAAATATAAAATGCTTATTCTAGCATATTAAACGTAAAATGATTCATTTTCTGATTTGAGAAGATAATTAAAGTATGTGTAACTAATGGCGCTTGAAAGAAATGCCTAAAACAGCTATCACTTTACTCCAAGAATCTACTATTTCTTCTTTCTTCACCTTGGTGTGAGGCATAAGCTATTGCGTAATGCGTATGGGACAACCTTTTGGATTGAACAGTCTTTTAATTAAGTACTGTTAATGGTCTAGATTTAGATTAATAATTTAGAAAAAGGTAGAATTAATTAGAATGCTACTGAGATTGGGCATTTTGATATTTGAAGTTTGCTTCTCAGTACTAGATAAAGTATATATTAGGATTGTTGCTTTTTGTTTTTGATTAAAAAAGATATGATCTTTTAGGATGAACTTAAAGGATTAATATGCACCATGCCCCCACCTACTATTCATTATATCATGAATTGAATATTGGGTTACTTGAAGACAAGACTGGGGAAAAGCATCCAAATTAAAGATGAGAAGGACATATACCAATAAACAAGCACGTAAAGAGTAGTTTTGAGAGTTTTTCAAAGTTGGGATTGCTTGATTGAAGTGGAGAGAAAACCACTATCGATGTAAAGATTGCAAACACTTTTTACGGGTAGGATTGATCATCTTGATTCAAAAAAATAGAAGATAAGAAGAAAGGGCAACGTGTCCAAATAGATAGAGTAAGAATAATTAAAGGGTTTTTCTTTGCAATGCCAATAAAAGGCAGTGACCCTTGTGGTTGTTGCAACATAAGCTGTACAGCAGAACCATGTGAGACCCCACTGTGAGATAGACTCAGATGCAATAACAGAATCTTTTTCATAGACATAAGTACACAGGGAAAGAGCCCTAAAGGGAAGAATTCTAATTTCCAACTATACTAGTCTGCATCATATCTTGCTCAATTGAAACTTCCCAGTGTTGATGTCATGGAAAATCAACACTACTGTAAATTTGTAACATAAAACTAGTTTGTCCTTAGTTTACTTTTGGAGAAAGGGTTCGTGGACAGACATGTATGCTAATCTCCACAGGAGTAAGAATGAAATAAAGGAGAAAATTTATACAATGTGATAAAAATAGAGAGAAGGAAAAAATCGAGTATCCAAATAGTATCAATTACTATTACTTTTAATCAATGGTAAAAGTTTATACAGCCGTTCAATCATTTGTTGAAACATAATTAAAAAGGTTTAACTTTTTAAATAGTTAATTTATATTATTTAAATGATGTCACAATAAATAATTTAGAGAATAATTTTTTACACTGTCCATAAAGTAAAATTAAATCTTTCACCAGTGGGAAGTTTGCTTTTTGGATGGTAAATAGTTTATTTCTAATCTCAAACTTAGAATACAGGGAAGAAGTGGCCACTAAACTAATTCAAATACATACATGTATAACGGGTTGTTTTCTAAATTCACAACTTTGTTATACTTACTATTAAATAACAAAACATAATTTAGTGAGAAAACACCTCTTTGTTATTGTTTATATTCATATTATTTTTATATTAATAAAAAATATCTTATAGTCAAAAAGCTAATCCTTTTCACGCGTAGAGGTTATGAACTAGATTTTACTTTTTCTAACAAATATTCTCCAACTTATGTTTAAACTATTAAATCCATATATTAAACCAACTAATATTTAACAAAAAATAAAATAAAATCCAGAACAGTCTCACTTCACGTCCCTTTTCTCCCTCTTTTCTCAAGTGATAAAAGTAGGAAGAGGGACCAAGAATTTACATACACGAATAAGTTTTCCCTAAACCCGAAAACTAAAGGAAGAAATTCTGAAGTACAACGGATATAAAATAGCACTAATAGTACAAGGAACATGTACTATTGCAATTATATGAGGATTAGCACTAAAAATAAATAAATGAGATCTAGTATTAAAGTAAGAGATTATAATAATCGACGTCACACACGTTGACACCTAAATGTTCCTAAGAATCTCTAACAATGAAGACACCAAAAGTTTGGAAATGTTGAGAAACTTTTTCTAGTATCATATGTTGCTTCACAACTGTCCTCTACAAAACGAAAAATATATTCCAAAGAGGGATTAATGGAACGAAAGGAAAGATAAATCTTACTTGAAATGAGAGCCTTTGGTCTATTCTTGAACAGAATCTTATGTCTAATGACTCCAACAACTTGCAGCTCCACCTTACAACCACTTTCTCCATCAGGGTGCTTTACTTTCTTGAGCACCACCATTGGCTTCTTCAAAGGAACCTTTGACCCTGTCAGTTCATGGTATCCAACAGTGAAGGTGTAGACTTCCTAAACAACAAAAGTCATGAATACAAAAGATTATTAGTTTACCATAAACTAAGAAAAAAGCAAAATTTGAAATATTTTTATTGGTAATCATTGATTTAGAATTAGAACCCAACTTGGGCCAACCAGTCAAGTCCATGGTAATTAATTATAAGATCGTGAATAAAAAAAATTCAACAAAGTTAGATTATTTCAATAACTAATTAATTATAAGAATAATTAATTATTTTATAATAATTATAATAACAATATTGTTTCTTCAAAGTAAAATAGTGTAGAATAGCTGAAAAGAAAAAAAAAAAATCATAAGCTACATATCTTCATATTATACATTTTTTAGATAAAAAATAAATATCTATCTGATATAAAAGCAAAAGACCAAAATCATAATAATCTAAAACAAAGTAATAGTCATATGAAACCTCCTAAAAATTAATACACAATTATAACATAAAAAAGGATAATGAAACATTAGGTAAGAAATTTCGACTTAAAAAATTCATTAGGTAAGGAATTGAAATATAATATTAATTCAAGCACTACAGCTCCACATATCTTCGGACAAAATCTAATAAAATAGCATTTTTGAGAACCCTAAAAATAGATAGAAATGTTGCAAATTGCGCTTTGGAAATGCTCAGTAAACAGGAATCGACGGTGGAGTATGAGTGACATTTGTTGATATATTGGTGAGTCAAAACGCAACTTTGAATTACAATCGCAACCTAAAAATGTTTGGAAAGGGGGAATAAAAATTGATTGGTTTGGAAGCATAGAGAGAGGGGAACCTGTGAAGAAGGACGACAGAGAGTGCCGATGTGAAGATTTGGAAGAGAATCGTGGAATCCTGGCTGAGGCTCCACCACTCCCTGAACTTCTATTATGCCCCATTCCTCGCAATTTCCTTCGCCACACTTGCACCTCACTCGAATCTGCATCTCTCTCTCTCTCTCTCTCAGCTTCCACAATTGGGAATTTTATTCGAATGTGTTCTGGTTTCGCGCCAAAGTCCCTTTCTTTTCCCGCCAGATTTCGCATCAAAATTAAAAGGACATAAATTTAATACAAATAATTACACTACGCCTCTAAAATTTTCTCGGCTTATGGAATAGAAATCTTTTACATTAACCTTTTATGTAAAAAGACTAATTACTTGTATGGAATAAATTTGAAGATACTGCTTTCAAGGCCTTTGTTACTTAATTCCTTCTAAGATACCGTGTCATTTAGTCTCACTTTTAATAACAAAAAAAAAAGTAAAGAATATGTATTCATAATTTTTTTTACATTATCATTTTAAATGGTTGTGTATAAATAGATTTATTAAGTTTTTAAGAGCATTTTAAAATTGTATACCAAAAATATTTCTAATTAATTAATAATATAAATACTTTATGTGATAAACAATGCATGTTTATTAAATTTAATAAATAAAATATTATAGTTATTTCACTTAAACTTTAAACTCTAAATATTATACAAAATATTTTTAATTAATTAATAATATAAATATTTTATGATAAACAATGCATGTTTGTTAAATTTAATAAATAAAATATTATAAATTTCCTCATATGTGATCTTATTCCACTTAGAGCTTTAGAAATTTGAATACTTTCAAGTAGAACAAAATCATTCACAAACCAATGTGAAAATATATGTAATTTTTGTTGCATAGGAAATATAATATTATAAAAATTTATAATGCAAAATTTTGATTTGGTTTTTCAACTTTTTTGTGTGTGTGTGTGTGTCCTTTGTTATTACATAGTTTAAAAAGACTAGCTAATTTTCACTCAAGTCGTTTGGTCTTGTCTGAGTCTATAAAAACTTGTTTACTCAATAATAGTTTTAACTTGCTTAACTATAAAACTAACATATAACTGAATATTTTTTTCTTTTTCTTTTTTTTAAGCAAAAAAAGGTCTCACAAATGTATCACAATATAAATTGAGACCTGTTGGCACACCAAATAACTGAGTTGGAATGTGCATATAAGCATACATTTAATATTATATTTTGTACATAAAAAGTTTCATATATTATTCTGTGTCAGTGGCCTTTGATAACTTTATTTCATTTGAAAGCTCTAAGTGGAATATCACATTCAACTTATGTTGACACTTACACAGGATAACATTTATAACTTTTTATCAAGGGTAAGGCTGATTCACGTGACACCATACCAATTCACATGGATTAAAGCTTTTGAATCACGTGACACCATACCAAACATTTGATAAATTTATCCCATACAAAATTTAGTTCCTTCAACGTTTTTCCCCTATAAAATGGGTTTTATAAATATCATTTTCTTCAAAATCCCACTTACAGGTTACCATAATTTATTTGGAGAAGTTTAGAACCTCTTTCATTTGAGAATATTATTATAAAAAAACACTACCTTATTTTTGTTTAGTTTCAGTTTTTAAAAATGAAAAAAAAAACTGTTATGCGAGTTTTGAGAAAAATAAATAAAAGTTATTGCTTTCTGACATCATTATACAGTGATATATAAAATTTCTTCTTAATGATATGAAAATATGTGATTAAATAAAAAAATAACCTTTTCAATTAGTCCCTTAACTATTTGGAAATTTTGAAATAAAAAAAAAAAATTGAATCCCTAAAATAAAATAAAAAAGCCCCTCAGCTAGTTTGCAACATAAAACCGCAGAAAATGATAATTTATGACAATTTTAGAAACTCCAAGAACTAGATTAAAAACAAATTACGTGATAAAAGACTCAATAATTAACGTGCATGAAAATTCCCAAATAGTTTTTGAGTAATTTAAGCTTAATAAAAATGTAGGATAATTTTGTATTATATATTTTACCTTCATCAGCATCAAAAGTGAAGTATAAGAATTTTTGGCATATTCTATAGCTTAGGGAATGCAATTATTAGTACCAAGTCCAACCAGCTACCACTACGATATCACACATAGGGAAGATTCCATAGTCAACTTAGATTAGACACACCATTACTACTAGAGACACAGTTCTTCTACAGTGAGATTAACTGACATGATAGTAACTGATAACTACTCGTAGCATGTTGTACAAAATGCCTAAAGGATCACAGAGCAAAATACCAACTGAAGGAGATAGGTTAAAGCTTTCTTGGGGTAGGAAGCTTTTTATAGCGTTTTCCTAACTGTACAATATTGTTACGTTAGTTCAGGCACAAGCAGGTTTCTGATCTAACAAACATTCTTTCTAGTATCTTCACCGCCGTGAGAGAGTCTGGCTCCAGCCAAATTTCCAATCCCAATATTTCTGGTTTGCTGCAGTGAAGGATTCACAAAAGACTTTTTAAACACTGTTTTCTGCGTGCCAAACTGTTGGTTGCAATAGTAATCAGTCTGGTATATGTTATCTACACTGACACTTGACAATGCCATCTCACTATGTTGGTTATTGAGTTGCTGTTGAAGGCAATTCTTGGGATTTTGATCAGAGTCTATAGTGCCAGTGAGAGTTTTTATAGCAAATTCAATGCATGGATCCATCCATGACATGTCAACTGTCTTTTCAGATGATGGTCCTGCATTCTCATTCTTGGCTTTTAAATCAGATTTGGTATCACCAGCTTGTTCTTGTGGAATAGAAGGGTTCTCTAGAGATGAGAACACATTGTCACCTAAGCCATCATTGCTTTTCTTGCCATGCCCTTCACCACCAAAGGCGGTGGCTGAAGAAGATTTGGAATGCTGGTTGTTTTGTAACTCAGAAGAAGTTTGTGAGGCTTTGGAGGCTTCAAAGGTTACTCCAGTGAGAGTTTGAATTGCAAATGCAATACACGGGTCTGTTAGTAGTTCTCTGAGGGGAAAGTCAAGGGTGTAATCTAACTTTGCATCAACTTTATCTCCATTTCCACACTCTTCCACAGTATCATTGTTCTCCAGAGGCAAAAAAGAGAAGCATTCTTTATGCTTGTCACTTCTTTGCACTTTTAGAGTCTTCTCAATATTCTTTTCAGATTTGTACTTAATTTCTGACCCACCCCCAGTCGCATTAAACTGTTTTGATAGACCATCAGGCATGCTGTTGGGAGATTTATCCACATTTGTGATGGTTTCTTCCTCACCTGATTGTTTAACTACAACACAACGACCTCTATTATTTCTTGTTTTAAGTTCCGGAACAGGATCAACCTTAATTCCAGCAAGACGTTTTGAAGCCCGGCGAGGCAAATTGATCTCTTTCTTGTGCTTGTTTTTGAACTGGCGATCTTGGCCCTGAGCTTTTTCAGTTCCATGTTCTGTCCCTGAATTTTCTTGAAGTTGCTTTTCTTGGGCTACACGAACCTTCCCTTGTGTATGATCTGAACTTCTAGCCCCTGATACAACTGAACTGGTCAATTCAGCACCCACCACACCTAGATCATGTATTAATACACATCCAATGCAACATCTTTACATGTTAATAAGGAAAAAGGAAAAGCTACCATAAGTACAAAACCTATTTAATTTCATTTTATCTGGAAAGAACAAAGGTGAAATAATTATTTTTAAATCCAAATTAAAAAGAAAACTCTGAGTGAAAAAAAAAAATGTGTTAGTTTACAGGAGGTAGCATAATTGCGTATAATGTTTATTAGTTGATGTTAATCACCTAACATGAGAACAATACCTAACTGACGAAGGCCAATACATATCATTCAGTCAGGTATCTACTTAGACAAACTCAGTATTTTAACTTTGAAGGAAAAAGAGAAAAGTTGGGAACTTTACACTGATTGGAATATTCTCCAGAACTTGCAGATTTTGAAATTTGTTGGTCATTAGATATCATGTCCAAATCTGATCTTTGACCCATGCTAGTTGATAATGTTGGTTTCATGGTTACACTAGCTGGCTGTGAAGAAATCACAGACAGAAAGTTTGTATAAGTAGAAATCTTAGTGACAATTAAGCCAATAATGATTTGCTTCTCCAGTTTTAATATGCCTATCTGAGATAATTTAAAGGCACACAGAAAGCCACGTGACGGGAAGGGCGATGTTGAAGTAAAAGTTTAGTATATGAGACTAATTAACAAATAGACATAAGCTACATGAAGTACTATTATGACTACCCATACAGCAGATTTGTCAGCTTTTAGCTCCATATCACTGCCATCTTTGTATTCTGATTCAGATTCACTCCTTCCTATCTCTCCAGATTTAAGATAGCAATCAACATCTTTTATTGAGCAGAATGCATAACCATTTACAGGGTCAATGTAGAACTGCATATATAAATCAGACGGGTGAATTACTTTATTATTCTTACATGGTTGGTGATACATTGAAGGCACAAACAATTTAAACAAAAAGTTGTAGATGCTCCGACTCTTAACTACTCAAGTGATGTAGTAATAGGAATCTGAAGAACTAACACACATTTAGTTTAATGAGCAGTCAGAGTGTAGTTAAAGTGTACTGAGCTTTTTGTAGAAGTCAAAATGCATATGAATAGACAGTAAAATATGTAATGAGTTACATTAAATAGGAATGAGGATTCAGGACTAAGAGAATGTTGGGAGCAAAATTCAAGAGGCGTGCTGGTGGAAAGGAGTCAGGTTTTAAGAAGATAATTTATCTCACAACTACAAGGCTGGTATCATGTTAGCAGCAACTCTGTTGCCTAGATTCATAACTAATCCAAGCCATTTTATCTTTAGAGGGGAGAAAAGTACAGAAGAAGTGAAATGCAAAACTAGTAGTGTTTTATGAGACAGAACTTTGAGTGAGGAGTTAACCCCCAAATGCTGATTAATTCAATCAACTACAAACACAAATAAAGAATATGCACATTGAGAGACAATGTAGATTATTTGCAAGTAATTCCCCCCGCTTAATAAAAGTGTAGCTACAAATACAACATCCAAGAGAACACCTTGAGGAATTGTTTACCGTATCTCTTCTAACTGTGTCTCCTTTTGTTGCGATTCTGGTCTTTTTCACCCATCCTGGTGGTAACCCTTCTGCAATAGCTTTCTCAACTATAACCTAGATTGCTTGAATAACCAAATTTCCCCACATAAGTTATACTAACCAGATAGATATTATACATGAAAAAATGTCAACAAAAGAAGAATTTTCTTGACAGACATTAGGAGAGATTTTCTGGATGCTGACTTTGTTCTGAGCATTGTCAAGATAGCGAAATACCTCCACCTTGGAATTGAATTTTAGTTCATTTGAGGGGTGAAAGTAATACTGCAATAAAAATAACTTGAATAAGATTTGAACTGCATCATCATAGATAGAGTTTCTACGACTATTGTGTCCACTTTGGCCCAGTCAAGAATAAAATTATTGCCAATGATTGAAGTCAAAGAAAGATAAAATCTACAACAAAATGATTTTACCAACAATCATTACCAGGTAAAAAGTACTAAAGCAGAAATATGTGTATTTTAATTTCAAATAAAATAAAACACAGATAGAATTATTAAGAATCAACTAAACATGTAGAAAATTTAACTTAGAAACAACTACAAATAATTGATCACCCATTTTTCATGATCCCCTCAATTTCACAGTAGAATTCACTAGTGCCGATATTCAACAGTAATAAAGGGTAATCTCGATTATACTTATAAAATCACAATGAATGAAATTGCTAATCCAATTTATTTTACTTTAAAGATCAAAGCATTCAATCACAAGTTCAGAATTCAGATACATTACTATAGTAGGGGCCAGGGGAACGTGGAATGTGGTCTCTCACTCTCACTTGACCTGTTGTGGTATCTAGAAAAGGAAACAATTTTTTATTGAAACTTTAAGAGCTTCTAATTAAACCCACCAATAATAACGAGTAATTTTAAATTTAAACCATCCAGGACTGAAGCGTTCAGTAGAAACACCTTTCTATACTTTCCTTCCCATTCCAGTGTCTAGCTTCATTCTTCCCAGAGTTAAAAACTGCTACATTATTCACAAATCTACCAAATCAGATAGACATTTTCTCTCATAATTAATGCTGCTTGACATAATGACATTTTGAGCCTGCTTCCTTCTACTTTCAGATATTTTTACTATTGCAAAGACATGCTATATTCACCAAACACATGCAATACATGACATTCGAAGAGGAACCCCGACCCCAACTACTCAAAGAAAAATCAGACCCTAAAACCTCTTCCAACACGTATGATCATTCCTTTCCTCTTGATCCACTTACACAATCACAAAATGAAAAGCACACCAAAGGCAATCCCCATTTGAAATAAGAACTGGGATTTGCTGAAGAGATCACATAGTTTAAACTCAAAACATTCCATGAAGAACATGCAAAGCATAGATTAAATCTCAAATGCAAGCAAGTAACATATCCAAAAGTTAAAAATGAAAACAAAATATTGAAGCACCAAACCCTTCCTTGAAACATTCTGGCACCTAAGCAACAATAGAAGCAACACTCACAACCACAACTACATTTACAAGAGAAAACAACACGACACTACCACAGCAAGATGGTCAAGTACTAACACCCCAGAAGAAAAAACATGATTTTTAGTGGGTCAAAACTGAACTACCTTGTCTCTCTTTCCATTTTTCCTCACCCTCACTTCCACCGTCCAACCTGGTGGAAGCCAGTCATCGGAGTTGTGATCCTCCATTCCTCCGGCGACTGACCGTTGACCGGAGAATAAAAAAGAGTGCCTAAGACAAAGAGTTTGTTTGTGGTTGTTCTCTTTGGTGTGAGTGACACTACCCAGTAGCCAGTGCCCACTAGCTAAGTACCTTCCACTGAGTCGGAAAAAAAGAAAAACAAAAAACCGTGCATGACCACGTGCTGCAAAATGCAAATTCAAGACAGATACACTTTCTTTCCAATCTTGTACTTTCTCTCTCTATCTTTTTTTTCTTTTTTTATATAGGCAAAGGTCACACCCAATCGGAATCTCTCTCTTTTTAAAGAAATAATTTTATAAAATACCGGATTGGTAAATTGTTATTGTTTTTTAAAAATATGCTTCTGATCTTGTAATTTTAGTTTTAGCCGATCAGTATGTTTTCGGTTTCCCATTTTTTTTTCTAAATGTATTTTATAGACATAAACATGTTTCACATAATAATTCTGATTTAGTTTTTTATTTTTTGAAACAACTTACATTACTATTTGTCACCATTGCTAGTCACTGGGGTTACTAATCACCATTATCACCAGTCACATTTGACCACAAACACCAATGTTCAACCTCGATGATCCTTAACAGTGAAGAAAGAATCGGATTAGTTAAAATTTAACTATAATATTTTAAAATTAAAAATATTATTTTATAAATTTTAAAATGCAAAACTAGTTTTTATTTTATAAACTTAAAAATTCTCAAAATTTAAAAAGCATGTATGCTTCTCCCGCAACCATAATGCCCATGCGAAGAGCGACATTCTGACATCCTACAACTACCGCAATGTTAGAGTCGTTTTGTAGCAATTTTAAAATATCTAAATTTAATAAAGTTATGCAACATGAAACAGCAAGAATCAAAAGAGCTCAATTTTACAACTACAGAAATTAAAATGAGATGTTTCAAAATAACTGGTACAAAAAGCTATTGCAATTTTAGAAAACAAAAGGATAATTAAACCTTGTTTAATTACTTGCTTTTATATATTTTTTGTGAAAAAATGACAAATTTCACCTTTTACTTTGGTGAGGTTTCTTGTAAATTTAGAAAATAAGCAACTATGTCAGTGGTAATTTCATGAGGACCTGCGATGTCACACGTTTTATTTTCTTTCTTCTTACTTCATATTAAAAAAAAGAATTATTCTTTTCATTTTCCGTATTTTTCAAAGTAAACAAATACAATTTCTTTCTTTTTTTTATTTCCTTTCAATTTTCTTTCATCTCATTTTCTTTTTAATCCAAATAACATGTAAATAAGCTCGACGACAAAGGAACTATTCAAGCATTTATCACTCACCCGTGGGGCCTAACCATGTTCTCCATCGCTTTCTTCACATTCTACCGTCATAAAAAAAAACATTTCTTTAAAGTAGGAAATAATGGAAAAAATAAGAATATTTCTATATAAAAATTTAATTGTTATTCACCATTAGATTATTAGATTAACATCCAATCATAATCCTTTATTCATGATGGTAAATTTATTGATTTTATTCATTATTATTTTAAAAATCACATAAATTAAAAATCATAATTGAATATAAGTATAAAAATCTTTTACACGGATAGTATATCCAATTAAACTTAAAAAAAAATTTCACAAAAATAATATCCTATCTTCTAGTGACTTGTTTTTTATTACCATCGAATTCATGTTTTACTAAAAAAAAAATTCATTAGAAGATAGGATGTTATTTTCTGGAAAATGCCTTTTTATCTTTAATTATAAAAATATTCTTATTTTTTCATTATTTCCTACTTTTAAAGGTTTGTTAAGGAAAATCTGAAAACAATAAAAAAATATTTTATGTTCCTTACCCAAATCATTGAGAACAGGAGTAAAAAATTAATAAAGTAATATTTTTTGTAATATAAAAAACTAACTATTTATGCTTTCAATTTTTCCCAAGTTCCCAACTAATCATTTCCTTCTTGCTGGAAAATTATGAGACCACATATAAGGACATAACTGTCAAAGATGAGGAACTAGATACCAAGAAACAGACAACAAAAGTCGAGGACACTGATCAGGATTCAGTCGATGATGTAACCATAAAGGTCGCAGCGATCATGATAACATGTGGAAAATGTGAGCAGCTCTGAAAAATTCCTCCCAGAAGAAAATACTTCATGCAATCAGTTGGGAAAATGTGGACAAGAATGAAGATGTTAAATGTTTTTCTCATCCTAGTCAAGAATCTAAAACTTCATAGTCATTGTCAAATGCTAAGTGTACATGATAGACACAAGTCTACTAGATAGTCCATTAGCAAAATGAAAAAATTGCGTTACCCCTATCAAGATAGGAGAACAAAATAATCAACATTCAAATTTGATATTCTCTATATAATCATCCAAATAAATACACTCAGTTCCTATCTCTACAAAGTTAATTATTACCCATCCAAATACAAGTAATACCAAATAAGTGAATTAGCAGAAGGTATCCCAGGCCTCTACAGGGAACTCGGCTACATTTTCAAACTGCTGCATCATACTCATCTATAGTTTGTTTCATAGCATCCAACTTTGACATAATAAATTCCACTTTCTTGTAACAGATCTCATTGGCTATTCTTGCTCCATAGTCACATTTCTCAAATGGACGATATTCACAAGCGCTTTTGATTTCATCGCGCAATGCCACTTGAATGTCCTGAAACATTTGAAAAGGAAAAAAATGTAAAGAAATTTACAATTTGTAATTGCTTATTTTGAGGAATTCACAGCATCATTTTCATCATATAATTCTGGATTACTAAATTTGCTGAAGCCTGAATGTTAATTTAACACGCAGTGCAAGTGCAATACAAAACGAACAAAAATCTTGCCAAATTTTATATTTGAAAAAAATTCATTTAGACATACCTACACACCAATTACCTAAATATTCACTTAGTAGTTGAGATTTAAAGTATATAATTCTTGGCAGAAATAGGAATTCATTTCATGTCTACAATTTGAATTTTATCGAGTTTCAAGTTTAATTTGTTTGTCACAACTTTGTTGTCTGAGTGACCTAACTTGTGCACGTAATTTGTCTTGGACAATTCAGCCTTGATTTTGAATTTGAATTAAGAATATTTTCAATATATTAAATTTGTCTTGCTAGAATACAAAGATCAAACTTACAAGCAATGTAGTCTTTTATCATAGGTTATGATAATAATAAGTTCATAGGTAATGTTTGGCCTCAGTGTTTTGGAGCTTGATGACTGCTTTAAATTGAAATTAAAAGTAAGAACTGCTAGTTTAAATTTAAGGTTTGTTTAGTAATCACCATTTCCATATCTTTTGAAAATCAAAATGTAGTTTTTAAAATTATAATGTTGGCACATGCTTAGAATTGGAATGTCTTTATTTAAGACATTTAAGTATGGCAGTACAACAGATTCGGAGTTCAAAGTCAATCTCATAGAAATTTTAGCTGCAAGTATATGGATGGTGTTAGAACAAGAGGTTATGAAAGGTTATGCCATGGGACAAGGTTTCTGTTAATTAAGGGAATTAGAGTCGAGTTTTAGTTAGACTTCTAACAGACTTTTGGCAAATATAGCTATTAAGAGAGAGAGGGAAGGAAAGATTAGGGATATGTTGCTTAGTTAGAGATGGGCTTTGAGGGAGAGATCTCAGGTTCTAGAAATCCAGATAGCTACAACTTTTATTCATTTTTTCCTCTTCCTAACCAGGATTCACCACTGATTCAGGGAAAATGGAAATATCATCGATAAAAAATTTATCTTTCCATTCATTCACTAATTTCTGAACAAGTACCTAAAATGTAGTTATACAATGCGTGTTTTTCATCTTTTTATAATGCTAATTATTGAAATAAGACCATTTTAACTAGACTAGTGCAATTTTGGTAGTGTGCTCTGTGACTTGAACCCACATGACCACCCCTTTAGTATGTGTTAGGTGGGTTTGGAGACATATTGAAGACTTGCATAAATCCACAAAAGCAGGTCATAAGGAGAGAAAAAGCAGAAGATACAATTACCAATTACATTTGTAGCTTGTGCTGTGATGTGGACATAGATCCAAACATGCAGTTAAAATACGTGTATAGAACAAACAATAAATTGATTTCAGGGAGTCAAGGACCTTGATTAATTGCATGAACTCAAGGCAGTGATTTTGGACCAAATCTTTCCTAGGACCAACAGGACTGGAAAGCTCATCCATTACTCCTCCTGCAAGCTCCAAAACCTTCACAATTCTCTACAGATGACCAGCAGAAAGAAGCAAAAAATCAACAAAACACCTATAATGTTAGCTGACTTTGAGGAATTCTATAAACTTTTTTGAAGTATTACCTTTTCTACATTCTGAAGTCTCTGCAAAGAAGTTGTCTGGCCCTGTGAATCCATAGATGTGGATTCCTTTTGTTACTTCTCTAATTCAGCCCTGTAAAATAAATTATGTGGACAACAAATTGATGTAAGACTTGATAATCATCAAAAGCAAAATTAACAATTTCATGATCACATAAAGAGAGTGGGATGCATCTGAAGGTAAGGTCATTCATGGACGGGTAGGCCGGTAGGGTCATTGTCATTCAGCCCAAAATGTTTAGAATTTCTTAAAAAAATTTAGAACAATTTTTTTATGTCATAAGTCAAATAATCACACACTAATACATAGTTTTAAACATGATAAAATGTTAACAACATTCAACTCATAGTCAAACAAACACTAATAAAAATAAAACTTAATACAATAAGTCAAACACTTCTCCAAAATAATTCAACATTAAGTCAAGAAAAACACTAAGTTACTAAATACTAATACAAAATAAAACTATCAATTTAATATTGGAGAACCTTAACTGCTTTACTGGACAAATTGCTCAAAAACTACAAGTAAAATAACTTTTTTATTAGTTTCTATTTATTTATTTATATATTATTTTTTATTATTATAAGTTTGAGTCGGTTGGGTCACCCAAAGATCTTGATTGTATGATCCGGTACCCAACTAGTACATGAGTCGTGGTCAGGGTAGATCAGACCCAATTGCTCATGGGATCAAACCCAAACTATTTTTTAAGAGTAACCTAAACTATTTGGATTGGATTAGGTCTATAGATTACCCATACCCATGAGCACCTCTTATCTAGCCCAGCCCAACCTTAGTTTTTTTTTTTTTTTTATATATATACAAATATTAGTGTGTTAGTTTTGTTAATAGGGGGATTCAAACCCACAAACTCTCCCTATCCCATCTCACCAAGTTACCACCAACCCAACCCTAGTGCATATGGGTCACGGCAAAAAGCCTTGCGAGCAAAAAAGCTTGTAGAGCCACATAAGGCTAGGGCCAACCTATTGACCAAATTATCGATTTAAATAAAAAAAATAAAGCAGGATATTATGAGGGCCAGGGCCAACCCTCTATGTCTTTGGGCTCTTGAGACCAAAAAATAAAAATCTAACAATTCACCAAATTATTAGAGATTTGGTGGTTAGATTTTTATGATAAATAATTCAATGTATATAATCATCTACAAATTATATGAACTGCAAGTAGAAATTCTCATCCACAAACAGATAACAAATACCAAGGCAAGTTCAAATAGTTGAAAAAATTGTAAGTTAGACCACAACTTTGTGATGTAACAAATGAACTTTAGAACATTTACTGTCTTCCTGGCTAGCTTGGCCATGAACTTTAGACACAATCCTACAAGAAGAAGTAAGGCTACAACTACAAGCATTGACTTAGGAGATACCAAGCTGAAAAAATTGCATAAAAAACCAAATTAGAATGAAAGAAGAAAACCTTGAAGCCTTAGTACTTTGAAATCATCTGAAGGTATTACTAAATCCACAAACTATAAACATGAAATCACACATGTTTCAGGGGCCCAAATTGTTACAAATACTTTCTATCCTTCATTGGTAGCTATTTGTCTAAGAAACTGCTAATATTCTAAAGGGTGATTGCAGATTACATAAGAACAAAATAAAAAAATTAACAAGAAAAAGTGACTTCTGGCTTGTAATTAGTTTCTGGGTTACTAAGGCTATTGTCTCTAGATTACCCAATGTACCATACCTGTGGCTCTTCCCAGTTCCCACCCCTGCTTTTAGTTCAGAATAAACCATCCTTTGTACTCTAAACAATAATGTATATCAAGAAAGACCAAATTTAGCATAACAAATTAAACTAAATCACTTTGTTAACATTATTTTCAGTTTTAGTCTAGACCTATAGGAGGGTCAATGAATAATATAAAGGTCATCATTCATATTATTTTTCTCCACAAATTTGTTGCCAACTAAATTGCTGCATGTCACACCCCAATAAGTTAATAACTAACATCACTTCGCAAATCAAGCAGAACTTTAGCTTTTAAAAAGTAGAACTTTGAAGAAAAAATATTATGCAGAATAGTTATTCATTGTTGTTCATCTCAAATCCACTAAGAAAAGCCGGAAAAAGAAAGATGAGAAGGGGGGGGGGAGGGGGAAACCAGACACATTGGTCTCTATTTTTTGTGCAAATAGATCTGAACTCTATATTCAGCCTTGTATACATGATGATGTGCAGACAGGAAACATAAGAAACAGGCCCTTCAATGAGCTGAAGTAACTCAATGAAACATCAATTTCATCTCTCACCAAAAAATAAATAAAATATACAGAAGCAGATCACTTGGTGTCAAAGGCAAAGTTTAAATAAAATTAAACCCCTAAGTTAGGGGTTGAAAATTGAAATAAACCCATATTGAATCTGAAGAGGGAAGTAAGAAATGAAGCGAAGTGGCTACTAGCTCGCACGTGCGGAGTGAACAAAAAAAGGGGAACGAAGGAGGAGGACGAACTTACGGCAACGGCGGTGAGTGGTGAATGCTGAGTCCGTTCGTCCAAGCAATTTGATTTTGATTGAAAACTTCCTAATCGATTCAATTTTGATTGAGTGGTTTAAACTTTAAACTTTAAACTTTAGATTGATTAGCACTAAGTACTAACTACTGATCCTATTCCCATTTTCCGTTCATTAATAATGAAGGTCTATGATTGCTCTAATCGTGCTAGTAAGAGTTATCTGACCATATGTTATTTGCTTCTTAAGGATGCAGAAGTTGCCAATTTTTTATCAAATACAAAATGAGAATGAAAAAAATCACAAATGAATCAAACTCTGAAGCGAACCAGAAGAACAAGAAAGAATGCATACCGTGCGAGGAAGAGCGAGCGAGCAAAGGGTTGGGCGATATTTCAATATTTGTTACTGGAAAATGTATCTCATTAAATGAAGGAGAAAACTTACATACATTTCATTCCATATTTTCATATAAGTTGTGAATTAGCATCTTTATTGTTATTAGAATTAGAATAAAATATATTTTGCTTTAATAAATTGTTTGATTTTGTTTTGGTGCTTGATAATTTGTTTAAAAACTTATTTTATTAAATTTTTTATTTTGTTTTACAATTGCAAGTATTATTTAAATTACTTGTTTAAGCATTTTTAAGATAAAAATATAAAATCTTAATTTTAATCTCACTTTAATTTTAATATTAATCTTAATCAATAATATTATAAAACAACCCTAGTGTGTGAATAATCAGGTAGAAACATATAAAGGTAGTAATAATTATCCGTTATGATTATCAGTTATAAAAACCTGTGTTCACCATCTCAAAAAAAATTCATCGTGTGTCCGTCATAAAAAATACACACAATTTCTTTTGTGAAAGGTATGAACACAACCCAACTGAGAAAAAAAAAACACACACAAGTATCTATAGGTATATGTAAAATTTAAAAAAAAAAAATATTTTAAAAATATTTTTTTTTATGAAATTTATCAAACAAATCATTTATATGTTGAAAATTTAGAGATAAAAGTATATTATTTTATATAATATTAATTAGATCTAGAAATATATTTTTTTATATAAACATAAATAAAATATATATGTAAAAGATTTTATATGAATAGAATCTTTGATCTAGATTACGGATATTTTTAGAAAAAATAATCTATTAATTATTCGTTTTTCATAAAAAAAAACATTGGTAACACTGAAATATAATATTATAAGTTGATTTATTTCATCAAAATATTATTTTTTTAGATTAAATATGTGTAATATTTTAATTTAACACAGAAAAAGTCTATATATACAAAAGTGAATATCTATTTAAATTATTTGTACCTCTAGGTAAAAAATATCCATTAAAATTAAATATTATCTTCTTTATATCACTTGCTGCAATATCTTTTGAATTTTACTCGTATTATTACTTTAAAAGTTATATAAATTAAAAATAAAATACGGTATAAAAATCTTTCTTTTATTAAACTCATATCTTTTATCTTTTTTCATTTTCTTTATATTAAATTACGCTTACAGTTTAAATGTTTACATTTAAATATAAAAATCCTACAAACAACTACCTTTATTATTATTTTTTTTAAAAATTATTAATTTTATCAACTAACTTCCTGTACAAATTATTTTTTGAAGGGAAAATAGGCTGATTCTGTGAAGAAGGGACAAGGGGCTATTATACAAGAACATTAGGCCAGATTCTATCATGTTGTTCGTCAGGTCGAGCAGTTTTGCGAGATTCCAGAAGGTTTCATTTTGATGGGACAAAGAATTTCTTTAGTGGAAGGAACATCTTTTGCTAAAGTTCCGGTTTTTGTTAGTCCCGGACAAAAATGGCCTCAAATTTACTGTGTCCTTGGATCTCTTGCAACTATTGTTGCTCCAACTCAAGCTGGAGATATTCAGGATGATACAATGCGTTTTTCTTGTGGTTAACGAAAAGGAGTCCTTGTTCTTGGTGTTAAGAAAGATTTTTAAAATTCAATTGTAACCGAAATGACCATATTAACAGGGTGGTTTGGAAAGACCTAAGCAATTTTGTCTCAATTTAATTACAACTTAAATGACAATATTTTCTAAGTCTAATTGATGCTAACATGAGTCACACGAGTTTGAAGTGTTTTTACATTTTGGATAATCTTTTATCAATTATTTTCAAGAAAGGGTATGTCCATGCTCAAAATAGGAGTAGGGAGGTAAGTTTTTTATGTATACCAAAAGTTTAAGAGGAAAATCTTGTCGTACATTGAGATGGTTCACAACATGTATCTTTAGGCCGATAAGATATTCCTCGTTTTAGGTAAAAAATTTCACAGTTTTACTTTTGATTATTATTTAAACCAATGAAAATTATGCAATATATATATAAATTTATGTTTATCTTTTTGTTTGAAAGATGTGAAACATTACTTACATCTCAATAATCTTTGATTGTTTTAAGGAAGATAGATTTGTAATTAAAGTAGAGGTTGAAAATACTTTTATTTATTAACATAAGGGGTACTTTCTTAAAAACTTTTTCGACTAAAAAAACTTTCATATTTTTATGAGAATAAAAAAGATTGAGGAAGGAAAATAGTGTACTAGCTTTTGGTCTGAGGAGTATATTATAAAACTTTACCCCTAATCATCATGTTCATAACTTCACATATAATGTAATTAAGTTATATAGTGATGAAATGAAACGTAAGAAATGTTGTTTGACAAAAGGATATTATCTCACACTTATATAAATGGAATAAACTCTATTTTTTCCCTTTAATGACCTTAACTTGGGGACATTTAAGTACTAAGTATTTCAATTTTAATCTATGTAATCAAATGTTGTCTAACATAAATTAAAACTTGCTTGTAAAAAAAATATAGAATTAGAACTCGTTGATCCTCAATCACAAAATTGACTAGAATTATTTGTAATAAATTCAATATATGCAATTCTTCAACTTAAACATCTTAAAGTAGAATTTACAAAAGGCTCTTACATTTGAAAAAAAATAAATCAAAGAAAGACAAAAATGGCTACAAAATTAATCAACTTGATGATACAATGTAAATCAAGGTAACTTCAATGTTATGACAATTTCATCCCTTACAACATTAAAAAACGATACTAAATCAACAATAAGATTGAAGTTTGAACCACACATGATCAAGGAAATGAAAATAGGCATATCGCCAAGATCTACAAATGAACAAAGGAGCAACCACGGTCCAGAATCCCAAAATAAATCCAAATGTAATACAAACAAAAAACCAATTCACTTCTTGTCTATCACTTCCTTTACCATTGGAATCATAATTATGATTTTTTTCATTAGAGCTACAGTGGACGAGCAATGGAGGCCCACAGAGATTGTTGCCAATAAAGTTTGAGGCATTAAAGGTTTGTAATTGAGTTGCTGTTGGAATTTTCCCACTCAAATGATTATGAGACAAATCTAGCATGCTTAGAAAAGCTCAAATTTGAAATAGTTGAAGGGATTTCACCAAAAAGTTGATTCCCAGATAAATCAATGGACTGTAATGAACCCATATTACCGATACTTGGTGGAATATGACCAATTAATTGGTTGTATGACAAGTTCAAAAAATTTAATCCATTGAGATTTGTGATTTCCCTTGGTATTTCTCCCAATAATTTATTCTTTGACAAATCGATGCTTGTTACTAAACCCAAAATGCTTCTGTACTCATCTCCCCTTCCTTTTAGCCAAAGGAGCACGCTACCTATACTATACCTAGGATAGAGAAGTGAATTGTTTGATATATCAGTGGAGATATAAGGATTTGTACGCTTGTTCATTAGTGTCATGGCATTCAAGTGATTGAAACAACTAGGTATATTGCCAGACAAATTGTTTTGAGCAAGATCTAAAACCTGAAGAAGACTCATATTGCATATTTCATTTGGAATGTGACCAGAAAATTTGTTTGATCGAAGACGGAGAATTTTCATATTTAAGAGATTTTCTCCAACCCATTTTGGAATAGTTCCTGAAAGATGATTTTCCCCAAGGTCCAAGAATACCAATCGACTATTTTCTTTCAAAATAGTAGGAAATATCCCTGAGAGTGAGTTATTACGAATTTGTAAAAATTGTAGCTCGGTCAAGGAACCAATTGACGGGGGCAAGTTCCCAACAAAATGGTTGCTCTGTAAATTTACATCCATTAGAAATGGCCAATTCATCCAACAATTAGATATTTCTCCGGACAAATTATTTGATGCAAGATTGAGAAATTCTAATTGCATTGTCTTGCCATAATTTTTACATAAAAAATCATCCATGGAATTGGAAAATGAATTGCTCGAAAGATCTAGCCGATACACATTGTTCGAAAGATAGGGTAATCTACCACATATGTGATTTGTGCTTAGATCAACAGTACTGATAGATATTGGATTCTTTAAGGTAACCCCAAGCTCACCATGAATATGATTATGAGAGAGGTTTACAAAAGAATAACCTTGAGAAAATGATTCCCAAAACCAAGTAGGGATAGAATCTACAATCCCTGTGTTACACATGTTTAAATATTCAAGCTCGTTTTGTGATCGAAGCCATGATGGAAAGTTGGGACCTAATTGCCACCAACTCATATCTAAGATAGTAAGTTGAAAATTAGGTTGCCAATTGGGACCCACATTGAAAGTGAAATCGTTTCCTGGTGCAAGAAACGACTTTAGGCTTGTAAGATTTGCAAGATCATCCTCATTGACAACTGCTTGAAAAAAATTATCACTAATGTCAATATATGACATGTTAGAGAATGATACAAGACTTTCAAATGGATTTCCACTGAACTGATTTGTGGATAGATCAAGATGTGTTAACGATGAAAGTTTTCCAAATGATCTAGGAAGAGCACCACCAATTGAGTTGTAGGAAAGATCTAGTGTGACAATATTTTCAAAAACCCCAAATTGATCTGTTAAATTGCCTAAAAGGTGAGAATTCTTAACTATAAGTCTTGTGAGTCCCCTAGAAATGCAAGGAGCAAGAATTTCTAAAATTTCACTAACCTGTTGGTTGAGTTTGACATCAGATAAACCTATCTCCTTCAAGTTGCAAAGATTACCGAAAGAAGTTGAAATTGTTCCTTCAAGGTGATTACCCGACAAATGAAGTTCAATAAGAGAAGTAAGATTTCCCAGGGCATTGGAAATACTCCCATTCAAGTTGTTTCCTTGTAAGTTCAAGAACTTGAGATGGTGTAGACTATATAACCAATTAGGTAGAGAAGATGAGAATGAATTGTAAGACAAGTCAAGATTTTGAAGAAATGTGAGATTTTGAATACCATCAGGAATTAGACCTTGGATGTTATTTCCACTTAATTGAAGAGAAACAAGTTTGGTTAATCCAAATATCCACTTTGGGACAAAAGAAATCACAGGAGAATGAGCAGAACTAGAGGACATGTCAAGAGTGAGGAGAGATGAAAAGTTAAGGAAGGATGATTGATTAATGGGAGGAAGTGTACAAAATGACAAACCTAGGTGCTTCAAAGAAGGAAGAGATTGGAGAGTGTGTAGCCAATGAAATGATCTTGATAGGTTTGCACCTCCCAAATTAAGATATTCAAGCTTGGACATACTTGATAGCCAATCAACATTTTCAACAAATAGAGAATCACTTCTCAGGTCAAGATAGACCAAGTTGGAGAGATTCTGAATCTGAGATGGAATTGGTCCATTGACAGCATATCTCAAGTCAAGATACACCAAATTGGATAGATTTCCAATTTGATGAGGAATGTTCCTTTTGAATCCAGCATGGGAGAGGTTGAGGTGAGTTAATGAGGTCATTCTAGTAAGGAAAGTAGGAATTGGCATACCAAAATCATTGCCGCTTAAGTCCAAATAAATCAAATGCTTCAAATCAACCAAACAAGGATTTATCTCTCCACCAAATCTGGATCTCAAATAAGCTTCTTTATCGAATTCATGTTGATTGAGTTCATAGTTGCGGAAAGTAGGTGGGGAAGTGTTGAGGTGAAGCTCTTGGACGCGGGCTGTTACGTTGTTGCAGACGATTTGAGCCCACTGGCAACAGTTGGAATTGGAAGTTGCATTCCAAGATGAAAGCCTGTTTGTAGGATCTTTGAGATGATGCTTCAACTTCAAAAGTACTTCTCGCTCACTTTGGATGCACACAATCTTTGTGCAGAGGCCAAAACGTATTGTGAATGAGGCAATGCAGCAAAGGTGAAGAAAAACAAGGGTAGAGATGGAATAATCCATGCTCATATAGTAGCAGACGCAATAATTAATTAAGAAAAGAGATGTCTTGTGTTGGTGTTAGGTTGATTCATTCATTCTAAACATCTCCTGGTTGATTTATATTGGCGCGCCATGCACTGTTAGACGTGTGAAAATTAGTGGGGCTCACTCCTCACGTGAATTTTGGGCCTTTTAATTTCTGCTTTCACACACCAACCTACACATATCAATGTTTTCAAAATAATTTAATTTGTCTTTATTTTAGAAGTGGTCATTAACTATATTACAAAACTATTCACTATTAGTCGTTAGATATCATTAATTGTAACAATATAATTAATATTGTAGTATTGTTAGTATTATAATAATTAATTATAGAGAAAAAGTGACCGACATTATAAAGTTTTTTAATTCAATCATGATAGGGTGATTTGTGAATGGTTTACACTTTACAGTAATAATAATAATACATGACTTTTTAATGTTAATTATATATAAAATAAAATTAAATATATCTATACGCATTTTGTTAACCACTATTATCGTATGAACGTTGGATAGACATTTTAGAATGTACTAATTAATATCATCACTGTTTTTTATTGTCATTTTGCAACAGTTACAGACAGTTTCGGCATAATGCGACTTTCCCATTACTGTAGTTTTCGTGCTTTCTGAAGTCCAAATGTCTACAGGTTTGGTCAAGGTCAAGTGCGGCTGAAAGTCTCAAACGATATCTCATATTTTAAATAATTATGTGTTAATATTTCATATTATCATTCCGTATGAAAACTTGTAGTAAGAAATTATATATCCTCCTTAAATAAAAATGAAAATGTGTACGTAAGAGACATATCTGAGTTAATTTTGAATATAATATACTTTTTAATTATACATGCATCTAGAAAATATTAACTCTTTAATTCATAATATATAAATGAAACTCAATAAATTTGTATATCTTTTACAATTACACTGTCTTTCCAACACTCTTCTGATTCATCTATTTGTATATTTCACTTTGCATTTAATGGTTTTATCTTCTTACGTAGAAGTATAACCCAAAATGAATTATCATCAATATATTTAAATTGATCATAAAGAAAATGTTAAAAAGAGAGTATTATATTATCTTTTATCATATTCACATCATCCCTGATTTCAGTTCAAAATGTTATTTTTCATATTTAATTTAAATTTTAGCTTATAATATTCATGCATCTGAATTCGTACTGTGATCGTACAAATAGTGTTCTTACAGCATCTAGTTTATTATATTATCTTTTATCCTAATTGTATAGGATGAATCATGAAGATAAAAGAAAACACTTAAATTAGTTAGTTTTAATTAATTTTATTATAAATTTAAATTTTATTTTGAAAGTATAATCTATTTTAAGTTATTGTTATATTTGATTGTTAGTATTTATATCTAATGAATAGATACATAGAAAAAGGAGTTAATTATAATAAACTAAACATATAAAAAAATTTAACCGAATAGCTATAAAAACTTTTTATTATTTTTTATAAAAAAAAATAAAACTTAATGTGTTTTTATAATGATAGGATGGTAGCATTTCAGAAAATACTTAAACCCCTGAAAAAAAACTTAAACCTCACTTATTTCTAAAACAATTATGATGAACTTTTTAATTAAGGGGAAATAAATATTGAAGGTTTAATTAATGATGATGATACAATAAGAGTTAGTATTTAATTTTTAAAATATAAAATATAATAAATAAATATTTGATTATATAATTATAGTATTAAATATATTAATACTATAATTATATATATTCAAATGGTTGAGCCGTTATAAACCTTTAACACTTTCTTTAGCTCCTGTACAAAAATCAATAAAAAAAATATATTGACATAGAATGAGAAGATTCATGAGAAACATAGAATGAGAAGATTCATGAGAAGCCAAACGATAAAAACACGGGGCATGACAAACAGATTGAAGAAATTAAAAATGTGCAACCGCACTTGATGTTCTTATAAAAAGACACGGGGAAAGAGATTGAAGGTCGGTCGAACAATGAGACAAATAATTGGGGAGAATAGTGTGACATTGAGGTAGGAGAAAACTAATCAGGAGAAATGAAGAATAAAAATATTGAGTGAAAAACTATTTTGATTTTTGAAAGATTAAAAAACTTATCAGTTTTAGAATTTTCTATATAAATCATATTATACTTATATAAAATTGATTTATTCATTTAAGTAATATTTATTTTTAGTTTTTTTTTTCTTTTTTTCTTCACTCTGACCACTTTTTTATTCATTTTTTTTTTCTCTCTCTTGAATCATGAATTTTAATAGTAGTAACATGTAAATCTTTGAAAGATTTTAAAGACATACAACTCCTTGAATTTTTGTATCATTTGCATTTATATTTCTTTGTTACTAATGATGTTATACAATTGCGTAAAAAGTTAACTTTGGTAGTCTCTTGGTAGTTTAATTACTTACTACATTGATATCCACTTCTGTTTTTTTTTAATTTTTTAAGAGTAAAACATCGTTTTAATCCTCCAAAGATTAAAAAGTGATAACATTCAAGTCCTTGAGAGATTTGTAAAAATATTTACATTCTTAAAAGATTTTTAGAAAATCCAAGTCCTTGAGATATCCATAAATGAGTTTGTGCCAAAGAATTTAAGACTTGAGATATCCTTTGGGGATATTCAGTTAGACATGTGGTTAAGAATAAACTTACAACTCAAGATTATACCATGAAAGTCAAAGTATCGTGTTTTGAGCATATTGTGTTTACCTGTGCTACTATAGTTTAATAAAGGAAACAATTTTAAAAAAAAATCTTGTGTGGTAAAACTCTTAATCTGAACATGTTTACTTTCTTACCTTTTTCAATCTATTTATAATATTAGTAAATATTTTAAAAATAAATAATATTTTATTATTACTTGATTTAAAAATTATTATAATATCAAACTACCAAATTTTAACATATAAAGTTAATTTATATCAAATTTTGGAGGGATAAAATAATATTGATGTAATTTGTACAAGCTATAACACCTTTTAATAATTTTATATAGTATATGAATTTGATTGACTTGGTGATTGAATTGTAATTATATATTACCTCGGTTATTTGTGTCAAGTTTTATGAAAATTAAACATCATGGTGATAAAATAATTAATATTTTAATACATTTTGAAACTTATATATTACGTTGATTTTGATTTATTTTAATGGGGTATCAAATGATTTTTTATTAATATAAAATTTAATAAATATGATCTATATAAAATAAACTTTTCAATCCAATGATCCATTTTGAGTTAAAATTATTAATGAAAATAGACATCATAAAAGTTGATGTTAATGAACTCATTAGGTGAGTGATATAGAACCAATTTCTTCAGGTCTCAATACATTATCATATTAGAGGTTGGAGTGCTAAAGAGCTTTTTAGGTGTATTGCTAATTGTATTAAGGCCTCTTGCGGCTTAAGTAGGGTATGCAAAAAAATCAGGATATGGAAAATCAATTCATATTAAATATATATCCAATTTATTTAAATCAATTTTAATGAATTAATTTTATATCTAAATCTAATTTTTTATTTTACATCCAATACAATTAATTAGATATGAATTATATATTTATCTAGATTTTTAAAAATTCAAAATTCAAATTATGAGTATATAGAGTCGTCAATAAAATGTTTTAAATTTTAATTATTTTTTAAGATATGAAAATTTTAAAAATAAAAATGATATCATGTGAAACCTTACTGATAATTATAGAAAAATACAACTTAAAATATCACATATATTTAAAATACTAAAGACTCATTAGTTAAATTAAACAAGATTGAATGAATATTGTATTTTATTAAATATTGAATTTATCCTTACTTTATTTAGTAACCATGTGAAATATTATATTTTACTTATAAAATAGTTAAAATTTTCACTTTCTAACGTTAACACAACAATGTGGATATTCTTATAAAGGTGTGGGAGGTGGACTAGAAGAGAATATAAAAAAAAAATCCATTAGGAATTTGACCACACATATGTGTCACATATCACAGTAGTGTGGGGCATACACTAAAATGACAAAAAATGCATCTGTCTATTTCCCATTCTTCTGTGAGATGAACAACAAAGTTGTGTTTGAACTCTTGGTACAATTTATCTTTTAGTGCGTTAATAATTGCCTAATTTACCTATTTTTTGTTGAATTGAAGGATTAGATAGATTGAAGAAGCCATCAAGTCCTTTAAAACTCTTTGAAGTTTTGGTTTTGAAGAAGTATGATGTTTTGATTTCTAGTTTAAGCTTAATTCAATTTTACAATACCAAACACATTTCATAGGTGTGGTACTTGTTTTGTGTGTTTAGATAGGCATAGGAATGTGTTTGAGTAACTAAGGGATAGATTACATAGGATGAGAAGTGCCAAAAAATCATCAAAATTAGATTTTGCATTAAGCTAACCGATTATTTTATTATGATAATCGATTACCCTTTGAGATTTTTGGGTATTATTATTCCTACTTTTAACAGTAATCGATTACCTGAAAATAGTACTCGATTATTCTAGAGACTGTGCTTTCTGGGCCTATTTTGTAACAACAAATCAGGTAATCTACTAGATAATTGATTATTCTGCTACAAAACTCATATAAAAGCATTTTTAAACCCGATTTTTCAAAACTAACAAAAGGCCCAAAGAAAGCTTACTTGTTTCTAACTGTTTCGACCCACTTTCTCCAAGAATGAAATCCATATTTTGATGGCTTGAAGCATCAAGAATTGTTAGATTAAAAGGAAAAAAGATTATGATATTGATTTCTATTGTTTGAGTATTCATCACAAATCAAGTGATATTTTTCTATACCCTTACCTTTGTGTTTTTGCACAAGTCTTTATAATCTCTAGAGGGGATCTTGAGATTATCGTGAAATCTTGCAACGAGGAGTTGTGAGTGAAGCGTTGTAAGTGATAGAGAGTCACAATTTATCAAACTCTTGTGGGGAGCAAGAGGAAACCTCTTTGTTGTGTGGTTTTGAATCTTTCTAGGATTAAAATTTGAATGTGTGGTGCGCATGCATGAAATTTTAGTAAAAAGCAGATTAGCGAGAGATTAAGTCTGAAAACTGGATGTAGGTCAGGTTGACCAAACAAGTATAAAACTATTATGCAAATTCTCTCTTTCCTTACACTTTTTATAATTGTTTGAATTGAATTATTGGTTTATTTGTGATTGGGTTTCGCTGTTGCAATGTCATTTTAAATCTTTGTGTAGCAAAATTGAATCTATTGGTTTTGTTAAATTGAAAATGATAGGTCTTTGAATCTTTGATTAAATTCTTGAATCTTGATAATACCCCTTAATTACCCATAATTTTTAATTGAAAAGAGGAGTAATTTGAATCCATATTGTGATTTCACTAATTCCAAATTGAAAACCATTATTGAAAGAATTCTTATTGATCAAGTTTGATACTCAAAACATAGAAAGTGTTGAATCTTGATCTTTGTTTCAACCTTATTTTGAAAACACTAAAGTAGATTTTGGAAATTTCTCAAAGGGGATATTTTTTTAAGACTCTAATATTATTTTTTAATAGAAAAAGTTTGAAAAATATTGTATGAATCTATTTAGCCATCCTTCTAGATTCTCCCTGAGACCAACATTTTCACATAGGTAACATAGAATAGTTATCATACTTATTTCTAGTTTAAGGCCTTGTTTTCCTCTATTTTAGCATAAAAATAGATTTAGTTAGAAATTTAGGTGTAGTACTTAGTTTATGCACATTTTATGTTTACTTGCTTGTTTTTAGTTATTTTTAGTCAGATTTTGAGAAGAACCAAAGAAATGAGACAAAGTTGCTGCAAAATTTGGGTATGTGTCTAATGCTGAGCACCCAATGGTCATGGCATGAGTGTTAGGGCTCATCATTGGAAGTCAGTTTGGTCTAGTCACAAGTGCCCAACACTCATTTTTTTCCGCCACCAACGCCTAGGAAACTTAGCCTATAAGTAGTTTATGGCGTCCAACGACCATATTTTTACCGTTCGGCACTGGTGTTTCGAAATGCAACTATAAAATAACGAGTTTCAATTCAAAAAGGGGGTTCCTTCTGAGGGTTCCGCACATTCTTAACCTAGGGGTTACACACATTGCTGACTGAGGGCACGCTCCAGACCCATCTTCATCCAATATCACGCTTATCCATCCTAATGGTTAGCTAGATTTTGTTATTTAGTTGGGATTTTATGTAGGTTTACTTGAACTCATTTGTATTTTTGTACTTTTAATCTAATTTTATCATCCAATGTTAGTGCTCTTCCTTACCTTACTCTTTATTGTCTTTCCATTTCATGGGTTTTACATGTTAAATGAGTTTGAGAGAGGATTTTGACTTGTAAAAAGAAAAGAACTCTCAATGGTTTTATTACTCGAGAAAGAGTAAAACTCATTGACTATCTTAAACTCTTTTACTTATTGCAATTTATTTGACTTTAGATTATCCGCAGAAGCAATAGTTTAATATTCAAATAGCTTAGTTCCTTTCTTGTAAGGGATCAAGGTTAAAGATATTTTTATAGGTGATGGAAACATGGGTAGTGAACAAAGGTTTTGAGTTCATTTATGCACTTGATGGATGATTTGGCGAGATCAAATCAACTAAATCTCATATGTGTAACCACCGTTTTTTATTTATTTCCGCTTTATTTACTTTAAGTTTAGTAGTTTTAATTTATTTCTATCTTTTCATTCATACAAGTAGAAAGTATTGATATTTTTTAGTATCAACAAATCTCTGTAGGATTGACCCAATATTTATTGGTTATTACATATTACCAATGCAATTACCAGAAGTAGTGTAAAAAACTTTGCACTTATCATGCGTGCCCACACCTCTATGGGTATACTCACATCGCTATAGGTGATGTTAAAATGGCAGTTACGAATTTTAACTTCATTTCAATTAGACTTTTGGTCCCTATTTATTTAATAAAAAACATTTTTTGTATATATCAAACACATTGTCTGGTTAAATACAATTAAAAGTAATTTTTAATAATAAAAAAATAAAATATCTCTATTGAAATTTGCTAAAAAATCATATTTGAAGTAAAATTGAATTGTAATTATAAATCGACTTTAAAACTTATTTTAAATCATTTTCAAAAAATTAAATCCAATTAAATAGATATAAATTAAATCCATATCCATTTATTTAATTGGATTTGGATTGGATTTTTAAATATCCAATTCATTCACAAACCTAGGTTTAGTTTAGTTATCATGTCGATCCTAAATAATAACTTGGCCATAAATTAAATGGTTGCTTAATTTAGGGCAAAAGTTACCCTTCTTTCTAATCTTTAACCCATAATATAATGGGTACCAAACTAACATATGGTATCAATTGCCTTTTAAATCCAAAAACTACATTTTCTCCGGACTCATATATAAGCAAAAAATATATGAAATTTTTGCACTTAAATATAAGCAAATGTTAACTAACTAAAACCTATTTAATGTTAACTTTCCAAAAATATCTTTAATTAAGTTTTCCAAAAATGCTAACTTTCCAAGCACTCAAGAAGTGAGTTCCAAAGAAAAATTAACTCTTGAATGAATAATCATAAGTAATGTTTCAAAAATCTATTTTATCATCTTACCTTCTACTTTTTAAAGAGTATAAAGAGGTTTTTTTTTACTCTTGGGTGTAAAGAGCCACAAGTTGTTTTATATAGAGTACAACTAACTACTTTTGTCCTCTCACCTACTTTTTTTCTTCAATTCTAGAAAAAGACAACAACATAGTATTTACTTAAAGAAAAGATAAGGTCATGTGACATTCCTATTTACCATTAAGATTGATTGAGTAATTAAAGGAGTTGTCTCTAGAAGTGTTAAAACAGACCCAGCCCGATGGGCAGTCTGATCCACCACAGGTTCGAGTTAGGCTAAAAAATTCATGTTTCACAAAACGGTCTCACTTATTTAACTTGACCCACCCAACCCACTAGTTTGGTGGTTGAGATCGGTCGGTCTAGCCCACCGGTCCACCACAAAAATTTTCAATTTTTTTTTATTTTACTTATATCAATATCAGCACGAGCACGTTTTTTTCTAATTTTGTTTTTCTTTTCAGTTTTTCCCCGAATGTAAAACTCCTAATACTACTAAAGCTAAAGTCAAACTTTTCCTAAAATCTAAAAGTGAAACTACTAATTTGCATGTTATTTTAATATTATGTATGTATGTTTGTTGTTTTAGTATTATTTATAATTGTATGTTGATGAAATGAATTCATTATGTATGAATGTTGTTATAGTATTATTTATAATTTGTATTTTTTCATAAAAAAATTGACTTAAAAAAGAAAAAAATTAGAAATTAAATTTTTTAATTAATTTTTTTGCAAGTTTGGTGGGTCAGCCCACCTAACCCACCGGTCTGTGGTGGGCCGGTTCAGAATAAAAATTTATATATCTATATTTTGTGTGGATTGAGTTGATCCGACCTATTTATTCTACAACCCCTGATGGATCAGCTCCTGTGAACCAGACTATCCTTTTTAGATCTCTAATTATCTCCTATTCAAATACTATAGATGTGTGAGAAAAATGATTAAGGGTAATTTAAGAAATATATTTTAGTTTTTTTATCAAATTAATAAAATTATAACTTCTTTAATATATATAAAATTGGGCATTTTTACTTATATATATTAGTTTAGTGGGAGTATTTTTTTTATCATACCTACAACTGCGTATCAAAAGATGCTGAGGAGCTTACCCTTCCGCTGAAGGAAAGGGCTGAAATCAGAAATACTCTATTTGATTGGAATAATGTAGATCAAACGGCATAATATGGAGATGACCTTTCATACGGTTGAGCCTCTATGTGACCCAAAAGAGATAGAAGAAGAAGAAGTAGCTGCTGCTGAAGTCACTGAGAAGCAGCTAATGAAGCTACAGAGTCAGAAGCAGCAAGAGAAGTTACAGGAATAGTAGCAGCTGATGAGTTACCTAAAGTTACTGAAGTACCAGGTATTGAAAGTCCAGAAGTTGTAGCATTTGGTGAAGTAGCAACTACGAAGGTTACTGAAGTAACAACCTCTAAAGGCACAGAGGTAGTAACTACTAATGAAGCTATTGAAGAAGCAGCTAATGTTGAAGTCACGGTATAAGCAACTACTTTTGAGAAAGTGAAATCTTCTGAAGCAGCCAAGCTACCAAGACTCAGCAGATACAAGAATGTCTCATGTTCCAATTTAGCCGCTGAAACAGCTACACCAGAAGGAACGTAACATACTGCAAAGCTTGTAGAAGAAGCCAAAAGAAAAGCAAAAGAAGCTGCTCAAACCATTTCTGAAGCCAACGTTGCAGCTGAAGCAGCTCAGGGGAATCCCGTTAGGAACATCCAAGAATAAAAAATCTAAAAATGTTTAATTCCCAAGTATGAAGAATTACTACAAATCAACGCACGCTAAAGTATAAGTCAAATTTAGTGTAAACTGTCCATAACAAAATCTTTTTACTTACACAAAAATTGAAGAGGAATATGTATAATATCCATGGATATTATACATACATAACAGAGATTATTCGAGGAGGCTTATCCATATATACATGATTAAGCCAAATGTAAAAATAAAATAAAATAAAAATAAAAATAAAAATAAAAATAATCTTACGTACGGAACCTGTCGTCTGCTTCTTTTGATTTTTATATATTTGTCTCTATACCTATTGTTTTCATCTAGATTTCGGTGGCAATTTTTTTTCCTTGTCAATAAATAATTTATCTTTTCTTTTGACTCTTGCAAACCAAAAATTAAGGTTACTCTTACCCTTACGTACGTACATGTCTTTGTAGCTCACTTATTTTACATATGAAACTTTTTTTTTATTAATCTATTCACAACTTAGCTGTGCAGGATGATGATTTACATTATTAAGAATGGATAAGATGAGGAAGCGATAAGTACTTCATCAGAATGGAACATTTTTGTTGTAAATATATGAGTAAAGAAAAAAGTTTATGGCATGGGTACAAGAGAAGATGAAGCCATGGTTTGAACTTAAATATGCATATTTTGTCTTTAACTTATTGTGTTAAACTTTTGGGTCAAACATCATCCTGAGTCAGAACACACATTTAAGTATTCTTCGTTTAATCCAAAGCACTTTGAACTGCCCTCCCAAGTGTTTTTGCTTGCAGAGTTTCAAGCAGAAAAGCCATAAAAAAGAAATTGAAACAAAGTATATATATAAACTAACTGAACTTCTGCTTGTTATGATCTTCTTTAAGTAAGGAGTTTGGCAGGATATACGGATGAAAAATGAAAATATTGGTAAGAACATTATTGCTTGTGAGATAACCAACATTGATTATGGACAAGCACATTACAAGTTCCTTCGCCATACTATGCCAGATGATTTATAATTACAAGCAATTTTCAAGTGATATATTATGTAAAATATAGCTTTTTACTATTATACATTTATATATCAAAGGAAAATGGCATATATCTTTATGATGCAAACTAATTAAATTAAGCACCAATTTGGATTCTGGAAAGGTAAGTAAAATGAAATCAAACCATGTCTTGCTTCTATGAAATTGCTACTACCCTTTCTAGATACCAGATCTGCTTTCATTAGAGACTTCATGATGATGTCTATTTTCCTTCACTCAGTTATGAAGTGGGTTTGGTCCACCAGGAGTAGCTGTATGTGAAACAGTATGAAATCGTCTGACCTTGTTGTGTTTGATTTCAGCAGAATTATAACTATGTGGGAATGAAGAAAAGGGGAACCTGGTTCTGGTTCTTGTTCTTTCTTCCATGATCTCTTCTTCATTAACCCCCCAAATGAACCTGCAACATGAAAGATGTAGTATTACTAGTATAAAAAAAATGAACATAATAATTAAAACTCTAGATTTATGAACTTCCATGATTCCAATATGACAAGAGAAAAAAGGTGCAGGGTTAGGATGAAAACTTGGTTTAATACTAATATATTTAGAACAGACACCAGTCCCCTTATATGTACAAAACACTAAAAAGTTAAATGCTTGTATGTAGGTGGTTAGCTTGTGTTTAGGTGTGTGTTATTAAGTGTATTTGCAATGCATACGTACAATGCATTCTATAGAACACTAGCAACACTCCGTGGCACATTCTTTTTATTACAATTGTAAAAACTTATAAAATTAGAAGAGAAAATTGTTTAATAGACTCATACAAATATATTTTTCCATGAAAAATAAAAGGGTAAAGTATGAAACTTTTTTAGAATTTAAGTTGTAATTTTTAAACAAAATTTTGACTAATCCTATTTTTTTTTTCAATGGATTTAGTTCCTATAGGCAACGATCAAATGTTGCATCCCTCTCCCTCGCTCCTTCGATGCCTTTTTCTCCCTCTTACTTCACAACTTTTTTAATATCTTTCAACAAAATCGTGTTTTGATTCTCTTATCAATTATCTTCATTCGGTGAAACTTTAAGTAATTTATTTTTGAGAGTGTGACTTAGCTTGAGTTTAATTTTGGACACTAAACTAATTTTACTATTAATAAAGTTATTAAATTATAATTATATTAAATAGATAATTTTAATTATAACTAATTTAAGAATTTTCTGAGCACTTTAAATTGCTATAAATACATTGTCACACAAAGTTTTATAATAAATAGTAAATTATGGTTTAACGTTGATAATTAACATGTAAAAACGTTAATCAGTCAAATTTTGATTTAAAAAGTAAAAACTATAACTTAAATTTCTAAAAGGGATAAAAAATTTAAAATAAATTGATAAAAAAAAATGTCAGATGCGTGATTAACATGCAATCAATCAACTTGTGGGTACAGACGGCTGACACATGAATGAAGTTACATCTCAATCATACATTAGAGAGTAGCTACTTAAATAATTGATGCCGAAACGAAAATATAAGGAGTACTGTTACATGGGTCTGTTGCTCTCCAGTAGTTCGAGAGCTTCAGTTTTTTTTTTTTTTTTTTTTCCATTTTACATGCATTTGTTACCTATATTCTCACACTCCACGTACCAAGTTACAACTTTTTGAACGACTCAATATAATCTCATAATAATAAGTGCAACTATCATTGTTCAACAGTTTATCAATTGAGATTCACACACACATACATATATATTCTGTGTATGAATTTTAATATATTAATAAAGTAAAATTAACAAATTTATTATAAAAGATGTATAAGTGTTTTTTTCTTTTTATTAGTGAGTTGTTCCAAGAATAATGATGAAAAAATTCAAAATAAAAAAATAAAATTATTCAAAACATGAACTTTCTAATTAGTGTGAAATATTCTTAATATTTTTAGTAAAATAATTTTAACATTTATTTATTGATCATTTATCTTGGAAATAATTATTAAAAGTCATCTATTTTTATATACAAATTAATTGAAATATATGCATATTTTTTTTAAGTAATTTCATCTCTTCTTTCATTATTTGTTATAAATTATACATGTTATATTTATTTTTTAATTTTTAATTTAAACCTATTACAATTAATTGTGCATAATTTTTAATTTTTATATTTTCTCCTTTTACTATATTTCTAGATTACATTTAAATTAGATACTAATTATGCGTTTATCTTATAATTTTTCAATGTTTTGTTAAATAAATTTTAAAGGGATATTGAAAAAAAAAAAAGTTACCTAGCGTATGCAAAATGCTAATTTACATATTTTTTTTTCACATAAGCAGTTTTCCACGTACGTGTACTGTCTTGATGTGGCCCCAATAATATTCTCCCTGAAATAATAAGAGAAAAAAAAACCACGATAATCATAAATTCATAATGAGGTGTTTATTACAGTGTCGGATCAGACAACTTAGTAGGCCTACAATTATGTGTCCATGTTCTTAAAGTTTTGGTTTCATGTGGTACACAAACTTAATAGCTGAGATACTGTAAGGTCTGAGTTGTTCTTTCTCAACCAGTCTATGTCATGTTACGGATACATCACGGATCATAGAACACAGTTGAAGAGGGACCAAGACATTTACACCGTGTTTGGATTGAAAGAAAAGAAAAAAAAGAGGATTACAGAAAATTAGTAGGAAGAGAATTAAAATAAAAATAAATATATACATGATTTTTTGTGTTCCTGCATACATTCTTCCTTCTTGAGACTTTAAGTCTCCCTTCAATACTCTCAATCTCCAATCCTCTGAGCGGGTAGGTACTTACAAAACACTGAAATTTAAGTTAAAGAAAAGTTGACTAAATTCTAAAAAATACAATATGTCAACAGAAGAGTAATAAAATATTCAACCTCACCCATGTACTTGTTTACTATTTATGATGTTTACTTTTTTTTTTTTTTTAAACTAGAACAACTTGTGTTATTAGGTTTAGGTTTACTAAAAATGATGGTTTGAACTTTTTAGTATAGTAGCAGAAGTTTTATATGAACTAAAACATTTAATCATATGCAGGTTTGATTTGAGGGTAAATTTGACTGAAAAGTTCTTCATATGGTTTGAATCAAATGAAATAAAATAAAAAGTGAAAATAAAATTGTTTGATGAGATAGAAAGAAAATTATGTTAAATTCAGAATTACTCACATATTTGATATTCCCGTGAATAATATTCTATGCACAATCAAACCCAAAATTTATGCATGCAAATAGTTAGATATACAATAGAGATATTTGACTATGTATTGTTATCTTTTTACGAAGTATAACAAATATTTTGAAACCTAAAATTTGTGAACGAAGTCGTATATGCAAAGATATATATCCATTTATGTGTTGTATTTCACTCAACGAAAATGGCTTCTTCATAGTTCATACCATTGCATAGCCGAATAACTTTGAAATATATAGTAGAATATGTCTTCTCCACTCGCGGCTAAAATACTCGAATGCACTCATGGATCCCACTCTTTTGTTCAAATATTCTCATTTTAAGGGATATCAATTTTTGTCACGAGTAGTCCCTCAAAATTTAAAAAAAAAAAAATTAACCTAAATCAAACCGAGAGAAAAATTCTCTCATTTCCTTTATTTTCAACTCCACGCTCAATACTTTTCACTAAAATAAACAAGACGTTACGTTTTTAAAAAAATAAAATGAGTAGAATTTTATAATATTTTAAAAGAATTAGGAAAGAAAATTTAAAAAAAAAATGTTAAATTTCCTCTCTACTTATTTAGTTGGATAGAAAAGTAAATAAAAAATTATAAGAAAAACATGTTTTTTCTTATATGTACTATATATACTAGGAGAAGAGAGGCGATTTGTGCCTCTCCAATTTTTTTAAATAAAAATAAAAAAGAGAAAAAAAATTGGAAGTTACTTAATTAATGTGACGTAGTTGCCATAATTGAGTTATGGATGAAGAGAAAATTAAAAGTACTTTAAACTTTAAAGGTAAAAATGTCTAATGATAATATGCGTACCAAATAATTTATTTTTTTTTATGCACTTATAATTGACATCATTGATTGAGATAGCAATGGGTTGTTTTTTATTCGCTGCCTATCCCACTAAGTGAATATTTATCATGTGCTTGCCTTATACTTATGCTGGTAAAGAGGATACCCATAATTTTTTTTATATACGCAGATATCTATGGATATTTGTTAAAATTTAAAATATTTTCTTAAAAAATAGTTTAAAGGTTAAATTAAATAAATATTTCACTCAATTACTCTGCATAATTACATTATTCATGATTAAGCAATTTAAAAATATAATATTTAAATTTAAAATGCTTCAAGCTCATAAATTCAAATAAAAATTAATAAATTAAAATAATTAATTTTTATAATGAGATAAAATGTTTTTTTAAATATATTAACTTCTAATTTCTCATGAAACAGTTTTTGTTTAAATTTATTTTGATAATTTATTTCAAGCAACTTATAAAAATAAGTTGTTTTTAACTTCTATTTTTGATAAATTTTCGCCGATAAATTCTTATTTTGTTTAAATAAATACTTTTTTCTCATAAAAATTTAAACAAACGTATAATTTCATTAATTATTTTGAAAAAAAATAATTAAGAACACAGTTTATAAAAAACAAATTGCATGTAACTACTCTTGACAAGTTCCTTGATATATACGATAGGTCATCATACTATCAAGGTCACTGATATCACATCAACTAACAAAAGATGTTACCTGAAGAGTTTAAGATTTTAAAAAAATAAAGATTAAAGTGTAATTTATGCTAAGTATTACGTCACTGTAGTTTTATCTGGATTTTTCAAAAAATTATTTTTGATCTTTTGAAATTTAATTTTTTTTAAAATTAATTTATTTTTTGTATTAATGTTGTCTGTTTAAAAATTGTGATATATTTGGTTGTACTGAATGTAAAATTGAAGATTGAAGAGTTAGGATTGAATATTAGAGTGATTCATAAATACAAAAATTTGTTATTTATTAGTAATTTTTAACAATGGTAATGAAAAAAGAAAGACTAAAAGTAAAATATCTTTTAATTTTAAAAATTAAAAGTAATTTTTTATGAAACGTTAGAAACAAAAAAACTTATGTAAATCAAATTATATTTACAAAGTTTTATATTAATTAAAAATTATTTATTATTCCATTAATATAAATCAAAATGAACATAACATATATTTTACAAAATATGGTAAAATATGAATTATTTAATTATTTTCTTTTTGACGATTGATTTCTATATTAAATTATTTAGTAGTATAACACTTTATATAAGTTATTATGGATAACTTGTAACCATGCCCTTTGTATTTGTGTCATGTAATGTAACCATGGTTTAGGAGCAATGAATCAGATCAACCAACGAAGAATTGGTACACAACCTGCATGAACTGGCATCTCTTTCTCCATGTATCATATTGTGACAGCATGAATGAAACAGCAAAAAAGTAGTTGGTTTATTAATAACCTCTCCATATCAACACCTACATCAATTCGGTGATTGGAATTTGAACTTTATAGTATGAACATAGAGCTTAGGTTAGGTATCCAAGGAGGGGCATATAAAGAAACAATATTAATTTTCCACGACACATCTTTTCCATATAAATGTCCATCCATGTGCAAAGATATTATACATTTCAATGTACTTCCCATACTTTCTTAATTTCATATTTAAATTTTTATTTAAAATTAAAAGGAAAAATATATTGTTTGTCTTAAATAACAATTAGTCAAAAAATTAAGATTTTTTTATTTTGATCTTTAAAGTTTTTTTTAACCTTTATTGTCAACCATAAATTTTTACTTTAGTTTATATTTTCAAACAACCATGTTAATTAAGCAGTATTAGTAATTTTTTAACTAACCATGACATCAAGAAGTTTGACGAAGACGATTCTGTGTAATTTTTTACAACAAACTGTGTTTTTAATTTATCGTATATAGTATGTACGTATAATATACGATATTAGATAAATTTATAAGTTTTTTAAAAAATATTTTACCTAAAAATCAAATAGGACCATCTTGCCAGTCTCCATGATGAAGTTATGACACTGTTGTTACATCATTTGAGATAGTTGTTAGTTTTTTATTTATTATTTTGAAATTTGATAAAAATAATTATGATTTGTTTTTCAGTTACTTTCAAAATAAATTTTACCAAATTTAAAAATAATAAAATTTGGTTTTAAGATTTTTGTTTCTATTTTTACACGACTTTATCATTAATTATGTCAAAATAGGTTATCCAGCTTGACTTATCGAGTTAAGCTAAAAAAATAGGTTGAGTTAGACTGATCTGTATTGAATATAGGTGACATCTTTCTTGTCTCATCCGAGACCGTGGTTTATCTAACCAACCCAAATAGGTTCATTTTTCTTTTTCTTTTATAAATACATATAAATTTTAAAAAATTAAAAATTTAAATAAGTTGGATCCAAATATGCTTAGCTCTATATGAGCATATGTTCTCAAGCCTAATGGAGTCATACGGGGTCATGGGACCAATCCATTTAGGTCGATTCTATATGGGCCAAAAATTTCTTAAATTATACAAGATTCATTTCATTAGGCCATAGGCCTATCCATATCATTTTTACTTGGATATCTTTAGCTTTGTGACACCTATCTAACTGAGAATTAAAGAAAATTATTTGTAAAATCCAACTTTAATTTAGAAAAAAAAAACAAAGTTTTGTAAATAGGTTATTTTTTAAGAGTTATAGATTTGCAAACTTAAACCTAGAAGTTTTCTATGCAAATAAGAAAATTGAGATTTATAATTTGTAGTAAAATTACTAAACACTTTTCATTTGGCTAGGCAAATTGAGCAAAGATTAAAATTTTTTTTCTATATCAAAATTCCGCTCAATAAAATTAGACCAGAAAAGGTGCATTGGGGATGAAAAATTTGCTAAGCAAGTTAGAATCTAGTGATTTAAGTTTTTTTCAACCTGAAGAATCTGCATTTTACTTAGCAATTTCAACTCCCCTAAGTGAAATGGACACTTACTTCATGTTCTATTTTAAAATTAAAAACGTATAAAAAAGAAAATGAAAGGAAAAAAATAGTCACCATTAGATCGATAGGAAAAAAAATTAAAGGAGGAGAAGAAAAACTAATCCTCTAGGAAAAGAGTTGATAAAATTCATTTTGTTTTCATCTTTCATTTGTAAAAGAGAATTGTTTCCCTCTTAAGAGTGGACAAATGCACCCTCTTGTTTTAATAAAGTCATATATATGTGTTAAAATTTTATATTTTACAGCCTTTAATTTTATATATTTGAACCCACTGATAAATAATTATACTTCTTATTTATGTGTTTTAGTCACTAATGATTTTTAACATTATAGAGGTATGATTAATTCTCCTTATTGTCCTCTTTGTACCCAACAGGTGGAAACTGAATTACACAGCTTGAAAGAAGGTCTTCTAACCAAGTCTTGTTGGCAAGAAATAAACCTCACCTGCCTCAAGATTTTTTTTATACAAATCTTGTCGAACGGATTACAAACAACATTAAAGCCACAACACGAACCAAGAGGATCATGTGGAATGTTATTTTCCCCATTACAATGTTGTAAGCACTCAATTTTATCTAACTTTTTTATTAAAAAATTAATTAAAACACACACACACACACAATTTTGGCATGAATAAACTAAACCTCAATCAAAACCAGAAAAGGAGAAAAAGCAAATTATCAACAAAAGGGAAAGAAATCAAAATCAAGAAGAAAACGAAAACAACTCTGCAATCATTGCCATGGTTTTTCCAAAGCAAGTTTGGCATGTTGTCCAAGCTATTTCAAACCATTTTTAATTGTTATTTTTCACTCCACAGTCTCATCTTACTCCAACTAGGTTGTTAAAATCCCATATAAGTGATGTACATGGTAGACACACACATACGCCATCTCTTTTTCTTAAATAAAAAGCCGTTTTTTTGAAAAAAAATTACACATTACTAAGTTCACCCTCCATACGCAAATAACATGTTTTACTGTTTAAACCTCCGTTTCTTGCTTAGCACACCCTTTGACCCAAAGCATTATAGGTTGTCCGTTTTCTATTCGTACCCAGATTTCCTCTTTCACTTTAAGCCCCAAAATGTGTTATTTTTAGTTTTTTTATAAATATATTGTAAGTTTTTTTTATTTTATTTATTCTACCTTTTCTTTATTTATTTTATTTTTTTATCTAGTTAAAATATTGTTACGAATACGTGAAATGGCAAATAATAAAATTACAATTAAATCTAGCAACAATAACAATGATAATAATATTAATTTAAAAAATAATAATTTAATAATAACCAATTTATATGATTTTCTAATTTAAATATCATAAATTTTTAGTTTTTATAATTGTTTTACAAAAGAAAAATTTAATAATAGTTACTTTAAATACACTTCTAATTGGACTATTACGAAAATAATATTAACCACTTTAGATACATTTCTAATTTGATTTCTTTTATAAATTTTTTTATGTCATTTAAATTATTTAAAGAAAAATTTTAATAATTGTCACTTTATAGCTCTTCTAATTTAACTATTAGGAAAACTAAAATGACCACTTTATATATACTTCTAATTTGGTTTCTTTTATAGAATTTTGGTTGTTATAATTATTATTATGTTATTTTAATTACTTAAAAGAAATAAGAGTCATTTTAGATATACTTCTAATTTGACTATTGTAAATTATAGAAAGGTTCATGATGATCACTTTAGATGTATTTTCGATTTAATTATTATAAACTCTTTTAAAATTAAATTTTAAAAAAATACAAAACATGAAACGTAAAGCTTTAGTTATGACTACTTCAAATTTTAATTGGTCATTATAAAAGCTATCATAATTTAATAATTATCACTTTAGAGCTCTTCTAATTTAACTATTAGGAAAACTAAAATGACCACTTTATATGTACTTCTAATTTGGTTTCTTTTATAGAATTTTGGTTGTTATAATTATTATTATGTTATTTTAATTACTTAAAAGAAATAAGAGTCATTTTAGATATACTTCTAATTTGACTATTGTAAATTATAGAAAGGTTCATGATGATCACTTTAGATGTATTTTCGATTTAATTATTATAAACTCTTTTAAAATTAAATTTTAAAAAAATACAAAACATGAAACGTAAAGCTTTAGTTATGACTACTTCAAATTTTAATTGGTCATTATAAAAGCTATCATAATTTAATAATTGTCACTTCAGGTGCACTTCTAATTTGAAGTTACATTAAATGATTATCATGATCACGAATGCATTTCTAATTTGATTACAGAAATAATATTTTTAAAAAATCCAAAAATATTAAAAAATTTAATTACCAAACTTAAAAACTTTAACACATAAATTATTTCAAAAACTATTAATTCTTCATTGCAGATAAATATACGTATTAGTTTCATCATGCAGATAAAGATAGGTATTAGTTTCATCATGCAAGTTAATATATAGCATGTCTTCAAATTAATTAGATTTTTCCTGTATTTGATTTTACACAGAAGTCACATATTTGGGTAGTTTAGATAATGCAGATATAAAAAATAACATGTGACTAAAAAAAGTTATTTGTTTGTTCTAAATTATAAAGAATAATATAAATCATTTTATATATTTTTTTTTAAAACTAACACCAAAAGCTTTAGCAATTACTAGAGTATCAATTTGGTTTACAAATACAAACTTATGTTTGAGGAAAAAATAATTTTAATCACCATGAAATTAGAATCCTTATTATTTTTATCAGTTCAGGTCACATTAAAACAAAAATCACAACATTTTTAATTTCAATCCAAACATGTTCCAAGATACAATCAAACGTAATTTTCTACCACCACCAAGTGCGTTTAATCTAAACTACATATAATGGGATGAAAATAACCCATCGCATATTGATATCGATTTCGTATAAGAATGTTACGAATATATTTTAAAGATATATTTAAGATAATAGTTTAATTTAATGGAATTGGTGTAATGGTGAGGATTAAAATAGATGCAACTTTGATTTTCATTGTGGTCTCTACACAAAAAAATAAAGATAATATCTTAACAATTACCATATAAATCTACCGTGGAACTCAATTTGTCAGCAACATTACTACTGCATCATTCACCTAGATTTAGGGTGTATATAGCGGAAGAAAAAGTAAAAAGAAGAGATTTTTCTAAAGGATCTAAATTAATACACCGCCACCTAGTCACTTTCCTCTCATTCAAACCTGCCTCCATTTCAATATGGCTTCTCTTTCACACTTTAATAGTTACCCTATGAAAACAATACGGAAGCTACACCTAACAATATGGTGTTGCATCAAATGCCAAGAAATACAGGGCATGGAGAAACCCAGCAAGTCACAATCATTGACCCTTCCACTTGATGCCACACTTAGTACAGCGGAGAGACAGAGATCAGAAGGGTTCATATAATGAAAGCAAAAGGACAAAAAATTTATGAAATTTTGAAGTTCATAATTAGTATGAAATTTTGAAGTGTTGGATTAATTGCTTTCCTAGCTAGTGTTTGTAGAAAAATAAAATTATGAAAATTTTGAGAAGAGTGATCTCAAGATTTAGTAGGAGGTTAATTTTTGTTGGGCTTGTTTTTGTGCAAGTCATAAAAGGGGAAGAAAAGGTGTAGGGTGGTGTTCGAGTTTAGGGTTTCTATATATGTGATGCATGATAAAGAGAAAAAAGTTGAAAGAAGATGGAGATTAAGATAGTCATAATTATATATATATATATATATATATTATTTCTAATAAAATTTATACTAAGGCTTAGCTTAGTTATCTAAGTTAGTTTTTTTTTGCCTCTCGAAGGTTGAGAAACAGTAATGACATTGCATTTTGGGAGGACTAATTACATTAGATAAAGATGTATTAGTCAAGGATAAGAGGAAAGTAGACTTGAAGGATAGAGTTATTTACATGGGCAGAAGAGTTACTAGAGGAACTTAGGATGAGGTTGGAGCCAAGTTTGCTAACAACAAGGAAAAAAGATCGGTGGTTGTAGACTCAAGATAAGTCAGGCATGTACTCAGTTTTCTCAACCTATAGATTCTTAACTCTAGAATATAGGAACCATTCAAAGTATAATTCTTAACATTGCAAATGGATGTAGATCAATTGCCAACAAGACATAATTTACAGCAAAGATGAAATCATACACCCTGGTGAGGAGTTTTATGAGCTCTGCAGAAGAGAGGTGAAAACGATTGCCCACCTTTTCCTAGTCTGTGAAGTGTCTTATCGTTTTTTGCAAGACATATGTCGTTGGTGGGAGATTTCCATCGTTTTTTCAAATTCAATTCAAGGTCATTGTTAGCAATTTTTGGAACACGTACATGTACATAAGAAGCAACAAAAAGCATGGTTCTTTGTCTAGTTTGTTGGGATATGACAGATATGGAAGACTAGACATGCAACTGTGTTTAATGTAAAACGTCCTGTTTTCAAGAAGTAGTCCAAACAACATAATTGAGTTTATGATAATGGTGTCTCATAGTTAACTTAACATCACATTCTCTTGTGAAATGGTTAATGAATCCTCATTTTTTAGGGAATATAAAATGTATCAGGTTTAATTTACTTTGATTTTTTCTTTTCTTTTTTGTTACATTATAACTTTTATCAACTCTTACTTAGAAGGCACTTCTTGTGTAATATGTTTTCCACATTTTTTAATAAATACCTCTTTAGCACATAAAAAATATTATCATGCACACAACAAAATAATTAGCACGGTCTCATGATAGAAATTTGAATAATAGATATAAGGTTTTACATTCAAACTTTGATATAATTGTTATATTTAAATGATAAAAAAAAAATTCTATTTAATGTCTTAGATAGGATTTTAATCCATATGTATAATTTATCGAGAAGAACACTTATAGATTATTAGACACTTCAATCACAACTTTTTTTATAGGATAAATATGTTAATTTTATTAATTAATATGTTAAAAGTCACATAAATAAAATATTGTGATTAAATATCAATAAAAAACTCTATCAAACAATAGGTGAGGAGATAGACTAGAATGTCATGTTAGTTAAAATGGTTTAATAGTTAACCATTCTAAACTGTCATGATATCAGCTATTTAATAAAGATGTTTTAGAAAGTCAAACTATATATATATATATATATATATATATATATATATATATATATATATATACGGGAATATCTAGTGAGAAAATCAAGTTTATATGAGAGTGAGATGACTAAATTTCAGTCATTGAAATAAAAATTAATAGTTGAGATCAAATCGTACACATTTACTCATTCTCTCTTATGTCACTTTTTTTTTTCTCTCTCTTTTCTCACTAGCTAATTTTTTTTTATTTTTTCAATACATATGTCCCCTATGTAATTAAGAGAGTAGAGAGAAAAATATCAATAGTCATTTAGAGAGTAGAGAGAAAAAAAAGTGACACATCATAAGTATAAGAGAATCAGTGAATATGTATCATTTGATTTCAATAATTAATTTTGATTTCAATTATAGACTCTCACATAAGATATCTTAGACCTCTATATACATGCATACACATATATATATATATATATATATATATATATATATATATATATAATATCTATCGATAAAATTAATCTAAAATACTTTATATATGAAATTATAATCTTAAGCATATGTTAATATAAACAGAAACGTTCTAAATAAAAAACATAAAAAATAAATAATTATAAAACATTTCTTATACAAATGTCTATTTATGACACATCAAAGGTCAATTACTCTTTAGTAAGTAAGATTTCAAGCCAATCCATGCAGTAATAAATCTCAAAATTGTAATTACTTTATTATCCTTTTTTCTTTAGATAGTAAGTTGATAATTTGATATATATATATATATATATATATATATATATATATATATTCACTTTAAGGTCAAATTAGAAAAACCAATGAAGTTATTAAAATTTCCTATTTTAAGAGAATTTCAGTTAAAATCAGTACTGTAACATTTTTTAATAAAAAAATCTACTATTGATTTAAGAGGTAATAAATATATATTTTAAATAAATTAATATTAAATTTAAACTCTGAAAATGAAAATTAAATAAAAAGAAAACTGGACGCTTAAAAAGAAATAGAAAGAATATCAAATTATGTTGGCAATGGGGTGCATAAAAATCCAATACCAAATTGCATGAACTTTTCATCATTCTTTCACAGAATACATAAAATAATATAGAAAAAGACGCTAAAAGAAACATAAGAATTGAGAATACATATCAATAACTTTACCAATATTCTACTCCACCTAGGTTGCTCTAGTAGAGTCACACAAACAAGATGAACTAAAATTGTAAAAGTACATATTTTCTTCATGTTTTAGTTAATTTGTAGATGTCAAGTGCCATTTGTAAAACTTGACTTCAAGTTTATCTTAATTTTTCTATCTCTTTTGAGGAAAACTAATATTAACACCTCACAAAACATTTACGTATCAAACCTAATATACTAACATTTAAACCTCACAAAACAATGTCTCTATTTCCACGAGACGCATAAACAAAAAATCTTTCCAAGAGACACATGTATTTCATTTCATCAAACAATTTGTTTCCAAAACATAACCTTACTAAATTCGCAAATGCTTAAATATAAATTTGGAAGCAGGATAAAGAGGTAGAGTTAGTGTCATACCCTAGTTTTGTCTAATTTGTCAAGATTTTCTTCTTTTTTTAATACAAAATAAAAACAAAGGATTTTTTTATGTATTTATTCTTTTATTTGGACCAATTCCTAGTTGGTCCCAGTTATAAAAAAAAAAAAATTGTTTTATTCACTCCTTGTGTCCTAAGAACTCATAAATGTTTGACTCACCTTATTTTTTATTTAAAAATCACTTTTTAAGTAAATGTTAAATCAAACATTATTTATACCTAAATTTAGAAAAAAAATTATAAACAATAAAAATTAATAATTTATTAATAACTTTCAAGTTAAACATTGTTAAGCCAAAAATTTTTTTTAAAAAAATAACATGCTTTTTTTTAATTTAAATGTAACTTTTAAATTAAAAAAAAAAAAAGTTATACAAACTGTACATTAATATGTGATAATTATATCTTCTTAATAATATTACTCACTCCATTTCAATTATAACCTTGTATAGGATTGACTATATATATATATATATTGTTAATCATATATTTATTATTTTAAAAATAGTTTGTTTTGTATTTCTGTCTATATATACTTTTTATTTTTACAGTATTTTTCCTTAAAATGTTTCTGCATTTCTTTCTTCTCTACCGAAGAAACTCATCTAAGGAAACAACGACGAGAAGGCATCACAACATCGTCAGATTAAAAATCACCTCAATTTCATGCTAAAATTCATCCGATTAAGGTGGGGCATCACTCAAATTATTCCAAGAAAGAAAAGTCAAAGTACAAATGTCATAAACAATTATACTTTATACGACATCATAATAAGACCAAATGCATTCACTCAACACTTTGTTCAATACACGGTCCCAAATCATTGGTTTGTGCCCTCTGAGTAATATAGATCTTACGGTATACGAGACGACAAAGCTTAAACCCAGGAAAACTTAAACTAAACACTAAGAATTGCTTATTTATCAAACAGAATACTTTGAAAAAGTTTCCGTGCAAAAGGGGTGTCCTAAGCTAATAACGTGTCTCGTGTTTGCTGAATACATGCATCCAGCAAGGATCATTCTTTCTCAGAATCTTCTAAATAACTGTTTCCACTGTTTGCAAGAGCATCAGTCTATATCCAACTATTATTACTCTTTATCTGCATCAACCTTTGAAGGGGTTTCATCATTTTTAACAGCTGCTGATTCTGATGGGCCATCTTCAGTAGGCTTGGAAGATTCAGCATCATGTGGTGTTGACTCTGATGCTTCACCGGTGGATTCTTGTTCAGTCACCGGAACTGTGCTTTTGACAGTTCCAACTTTTACATACTTGCCTATAAACTTATATTCCCAGTCTTGCAAGGCCTCAAGCTCAAATGGGCTAAGACCAGAGATATCTCCAGTTAGATCTTTCTCTTCAAAAGACATCTTCGCTAGAGCTCTACTAGCATCCTTGCCAGCAAATAGAGCATAGGGTCCACCCGGTCCATAAAACATTCTGGCAGGACACATTGTAAAACATTGAAAAACAGAAAAGAAAAAATATACCAATTTACTTCTGCATAATATTTTGTTGGTGACATTTAAAAGTAGAAATCAAAAGAAAAATAATATAATATTTTTCAACTAGAAAAAAATCAGGTATGTCATGAGTTTTTGGGAATTCTCAAATCTACATACTACAAAAATAACCTTAGTTGTTTTTACTAGTAAAAGATATGCATGTTAAAAGCAATTTCAGTGTCTCAACTTTTCTTCAAGTCCCTCTTTTTAAAGTTAAAATCGGGTCCTCTCTTCAACTTTCTTGTAATTAAAACCTTGAAATCTTATTTTCCATCCAAATAGTTGGGGATGCATAATGAATTTGAGAGAAGAAATGATTTTGAAAGTTTACATAACAAATAAGATTAAATGAGACACTAAACTAACAAAAAATGCATACTGCCAAATATGAATATACAGAACAAATAAGATGCATTTATCTCCCTCCCTTGTCACTCCCACTGACTCTGCAATTAGAAACTTGCATGATTCATAGGGTAAAAGATTGCACAAAAATCTTAGCTGATTGGAAATCCTAGATTAGGATAACATATGGGAATTCTCAAGTTCATAACATGACATGGCAGTCTTTTGAACAAGACTAGCAACCCATAACCCGTAATTTCCAGGTGAAACTAAATCAACACATTTCTAAAACAACCATTACAGTGAGAGATAACAGTTGATTAGCTTGACATAGCAACCAACTCGATCAATCTTTCAGCCCACTTAAACTAAGGAACACATGAATACTATATTTCGTCAAACTCTTTTTAAGATGCATGAAAACTATAGCAAAACATTGGAAAATATAAACAGCAAACATAAAAAGAGGGACACCATTTTCAACAAAGTTATACTAGTTCTTGAACTGAAAAGGAAGAAAATGAAAGATAAGGAATTAAGGATCATGTGTAACAGAATGCATTCCATCACGTGTTAAATAATCCAATCAATGGAACCTAGTACCATTCAATTTTTTGACTCAATAAATTTCAACACTTTTCATCAATATATACACTACCCTTACTTGGTTGACAAACACAAAGTTGGAAGGAGGAAAATTTGAAATGAATGACACTTTACACAAATGCATATTTGACTTTAAATTGAGAAAAGTTGAAAACTATTCGAAGTAAGGCCATAGCTTTGGTTAAATGTCATTTTGAGTCAACAATTCATTTTCCTCCTAACCACTTTTCCACCTAATCAACACAGACCCTGAGGCTAGGCTAGCAGAAGTGTCGACTAAGAGTTGAAAAATGGAGATCTAAAAAATAACAATGTAACATTGATCGAAAACAGCTATTAGCTAACATGAAATTTCAAATCAGGCATACCATCTTCCTCGCCTCAGTCCTCACCATAAAACAAAAACAAAAACAAAATGAGGACCTCTAAGAAATAAAATGAAAGTAAAAAATCACATAAATTCTTCAAACTTCAACATCAACCCCATTCCATAAAAGTGCACAAACACAAAAAACTGGGATCAATTTTTAACAAAATCTAACCCAAAAAAGACGAAAGAAAATCCTTGAAACACATATTTGTCCAACAAAAACTTAAATCCAGCATTTTAGGTGTTTTTGGTGTTGTTCTCTGATCAGAATCAGAGTTTCACCAGTGTAATTTATATTGGCATTTAACACAGAATTAGAGTTTCTATCTATAATCAATGTTATTGTTGATATTAATTCACATTTCCCACTCTTTGGCTTTTCCCGTAAAATATAAAGCAAACATTTTTTTCATAACAGAATCAATATTATTTATTCCGTTGTTGCAATATTCATTAACATGAGCCCCGAATTTTGGTTGGAAAACACTAAAAAGCATCATCTTTAGGAGCACATGTAAGTTTCGTCCAGTCTTCAAATATATAGTTAAGCAAAACTAAAAATAAAAAAACACCCGGAACACAAGAAAGGCTCCATTGACCCAACAATAAAAAACCCAAAACCCCAATAAACAAAAAGGGTGTTGTGTTCTACTGAGTTGGTGCTATTATACTTACCAATGACCGAACAAACAAAAACCCAGAACCCAAATTCGCAAAATATAAAAAAGGGTGAAAACTAAAAAGTAAAAAAAAAAAAAAAAAAAAAAAAAAAACCCAGAAGGGGTAAAGTGTTATGCCGAGTAGGTGTTATCGTAGTTATAATTACACCAAACAAACAAAAACCCAGAACAGAAAATCACAAAAAACCAAAAAGGCAAGACTCAAACATAAAAAACAACAAAAGGGGATTGTATTGGGTTAAAACGAGCAGGTGCTATTATAGTTATAATTAGACCAAACAAATAAAAACCCAGAACCCAAAATCACGAAAAAACCAAAAGGGCAAGAGTAAAAATTGAAAACTAGAAAAAGGGTATTTCATTTGCATCATGTTTGGTTATGGCGAATTACAATACCTGCTCTGGGAGACATCATAGATCTGGCCCTGGATGGCCATGAGGAGAGGCTTCTCGGGATCAGAGCCATCGTAGGCCTTGAGCTCGTCCTCGGTGACCTCGCCGATCTGGACGGGGGGACGGAGAGGCTCCATCTGGGGCTCGAAGTCGCGGGAGGCAGCGTGGCGGTGGCCGGAGGAGGGGAAGAGACCCGAAACGGCGTAATAGAGGGCGAGGATGAGGGCGAGAAGGGTAAAGAACGTCGGCGGAGAGAGGCCCGTGTAGGCAACTATGGCCTCCTTCAGGGTCTCCCATAGCTCCAGTCCCATCTTCTCTGCTTGCTGCACCACACTCTGCTGTCAGACACAGAATACCAATGGCGGAGAGAAAGATGAAAAGGTCAGATTTTTATGATAACATGCCTGTCTATGGCGTTGTATTCTTCAGCTCATTATTGTCGCTATCCTACTCTTTTATTTTATTTATCTATTCAGAATACTCATTTAACTTTTATCAATCATGATCTTACTACAAAGATACTAATGCTCTATCACCAGTGGAGTCAAAGTGGTTTATTAACCCCGTATCTAATTTCTATTAGGATCAAACTAATGGACATGGTCGGGTTTGGATATTTTTACTAAAAGATTGTTTGGAAGATTATAATTTGTTCATTGAAACAAATAATTTTGCTTTCATAATTCATTGCAAATAGCCAATAGGAGAAATTTTTTTACCATTTGAAGTTTTTACTGTAAAAGTAGAGTTCTAAAAAGTGTATATAATTATAAATAGTCATTAGTTTTTATTTTTTTGTGATAGCAACTTGTATTGAAATGGTCAAGGAAGTATAACTCACTTTGTTTATTAGAGTGTAAAAATTGTTATAAATCCCTAATATAATTGTCAAAGTGAATTAATTCAATTCTATAGGGATTGATTCACCTTTATCCAATCTGATTCTATGAAAAATTTTAATTCAACCTGACCCAACGAGTTGGTGGTTATACTTGGTATTCCACCAACCCACAAAAAATATTTTTTTTAAATTAACAAAAAAAATTGGAATAATAGATTTAAATATTTATACAATTTTAGAATTTAATTAAAGAAATATGCAAATACAAGTTATTAGAAATATGCAAATACAACCTAAGTTAAGAAATGCATCCACTGTCACCATCAGAAGAAAAATATATAAATAGAACCTAGGTTGTTTAAAATCTCAACATACTCATTAAAGAAATTAATTCAGTATTTTTTGCAACATACATACATACAAATGATAATTAATTAGATAAGTCTCAAAATAACTATCAATCCCCATATCCTTAGGATTTTCAATGCGGTGGTCTAAGTCATTTGTTGGGATTGAAAATTTGTGGTAAATTAAAAAAAAAATGAACAATTACCACTATTTGAGTTTGTTGGTGGGATCGATGTCACACGCAAGGTTAGTGATCGTGATTTTGAAAATAAATATGATGGTGGTTAAGTAAATATAAAATGATGATGGTGGTTCAGAAAATATAATTTCAAAAAATGCGTAGGATTGAAATAAAAAATAATGACAGTTTTTAATAGTGAGATGTAAAAAAATGAACTAAAAATAAAATATTTAAAAACATAATAAAAATTTTAAAACTTAATATATAAAAGAAATTCTAAAAACTAAAAGTAACATTTAGCTAAAACATAATTACTTTAAAATGACTTAAAAAATGTTCACTGTATAATTATAATGATACATTAACAACGTTATGATTTACGTATGTCTATATATAAAAAAATTAAATATTATTTTATCACCTTAAAACTATTTAGGATATCTTATTTAAATGTTTTTTTATCACCGTATTCAGACAAAAAGTTAAAAATAAAAAATGAAAAGAGCAGAATAATCAAATTAATGAAGCACTCTCAAATTGTAGATAATTTTGAAATAAGAGAGATAATTAAAAATTTTAAATAATTAAAATATATTAGTTAATTTAATCAATAAACTTATGAGTTTTATTAATAAGTTTAATTAGTATACATAATAATTAGTGTATAATTTTTTTAAAAATTTTATCGATTAATAATTGATCATATAAATAGATATGATTAAATATTAATCAACTATTCTTTTAACGGTGATCATATATTAATTAAATTCTAAAATTATTATGAATAATGATCCGTAATTGGCTAAGAATAACGACTTAAAAAAATAAAACTATACGCTCGTTATATACTAAAATTTTATTATAAATTTAACTATATTAACATAATAATAATATTTTGTTATTAAAATAATATAAAATATAATAATAATTTATATTTTTTAAATATTAGCTAATGATATAAAGAGTTTGAGTTAATGATAAAAATATAAATTAAATAATTAAAATAAAATACATAAAAACATTAAGTTCAAATTAATAACCAAATAATCTTAAAATATAAATGATATAAAATAGAAAATAAATATCCGTTAATGATAAATAAAGTATTTAAAATGTCATAAACATATTTCTTAGGTGAATTATTTCATTAAACATAAACATATTTAATCATGACCATTAAATTTTTTAAACAAAGTTAATTATATAGTACGTACATAAAAAAAAAGGATAATGATAACGTAGTACGTATAATACTACAATATAATTATAATTAAAATATATAAAAGGACAAAAATATTCGAATAAATAAGAGATCTGAAATGTTGCCACTTTCCGAAGCGCAAAACTTGGCTTCACCTTTGGAATTTGAAAAAGTGAAAAACTTAAAACGAAAACCTCCCTTTGTTTCCCTCTCGCCGGAGCAATCTTCAGTTCTCTCTCTCTCATCAACGTCTCAGTCTCAATCTCCATTCCAATGGGAGTGAAGAATTTGTGGGACGTTCTCGAATCCTGCAAGAAAACGGTTCCCCTCCACCACCTACAGTTCCGTTCGCTTCCCCCTAAAACTCCGTTCTTTTCTTCGAAATCCCGTTCCCCATTGACTCAGAACCTTGTTTTGTTGACCAGGAACAAGAGGGTGTGCGTGGACCTCTCCTGCTGGATGGTGCAGCTTCACAGTGTCAGCAAGTCGCACGCTTGCGTCAAGGAGAAAGTCTACCTCAGAGGACTCTTTCACCGACTCAGGGCACTCATTGCACTCAATTGTAGCCTCGTCTTCGTTGCAGGTTTCTCAAATTCTGTTCTTTTTTCTTGTTTAGTTAGTCTCTATGCCTAAAAGTTACCGTTTTTAGTCTTTACACATATTTTTAACTCGATTTGGTCCCCATCAATGCTGAGTATTGGGAGTACGGACTAAAGCATAAAGATTGTGCAGGTTTTTCAAATTGTGTTTTTTTCTTCACAGGGTGAGAATTGGGGATTTTTATTTTTTAAATTAGATTTTGTGTATGTCTGTATGATTTTTAGAAAGAGGTGGCTGTTCTTTGACACTGTGGCTCAGTTTGATTTTAAGTACCGTGGCTGTAGGTTAATTAGTTCAATTGTGGAAATATGGATGGATACTGAAGTGAGTGATTTAAATTTATTTATGGATATAGTTGAAACTTGAAATGGACCACTTTAGTGTTTAAATTTTTTTATAAGTGGTGCGTGTGGGCTGCATATAAGTTTGGTTATAAAAGTTGTGTGTGTGTCAGCGCATGTGCATGTATCTGGTTTTGAATTGTAGTTATGGCTGTGTTAATGTGTTTTTTTTTTTTTTTTTTTTGACAACATTATTTAGTGCTTTGCATGGCGTCAGGGGTGAATGTTCTAATTTATGAAAGCATTTGGCAGTATTAATTAATACTATTAATATAAGCCCGGAAACCTTAAAATATGTTTGTGTGTGTGTGCTTGTCTGGTTTTAAGTTGTGTTTGTGTTGTGAACTTAAGTTCGTGACCATTGGGTGCTTAGCATGGGGTGAATATGCTAGCTAAAGGCAATACTAGACCTGGAAACTTTGGGCTGAATACCTTCATTATGTGAGATTTGGGGTCTCATATAATATAGGTTTATGTAAGCCTTTTGGATCAGCTTTCTCTGAATTTTTTCTCTATCCACATTTGACAATTGCCAATTACTATTTGCGTGGGCTTTGGTTTCATCCTTTCACTGTCATATCTCAATATGATATGGTGTGATTAGTTTTGTTAAATATCCACAACAATGATGCTATAGTGCTATAGCATAGCGGAATTTCTCAGATCCGCCATTGTGACTGTCCACTATTGTGGCTGCTATCATTGCTGTGGTTGCAGCATGCATCCTACATCTCTTGTCATGTCTAGCAAGTCTCCAACCAATTGAACTTTTAAGTTAATCTTATACCAATTTTTTATGTATTTTATTTTTAATTGTGTACAACTTAATATTTTATACATTTATAGTGGGCTTGTATCATATATTTTAATTGTTATGTAACTCCCGCTATATGTCTGCAATGCTATCCGTTATATGATATTGTGGATTATTGGCTTTCTGCTACTTTCCACACTCCACAATTGATAACACTGGATATGATTCATCTGACACAATCACGAAATACAACTACACAAATAATACAATAATACATTTCATATCACCCTCTCAGTCCAAGTTATTGGCTGGAAACAAGGTGAATGGCATAGCCTATGCTGGACCCTGATAAGTAATCTAATATCTTATACTAATTTTAAATTCTGGTGTATGTCATTGAATTGACTTAGGACATGCTACTTATAGGTCTTATTTACAGTGACAATTTTGTTCTTTCTTGTTGACTTGATTATGGTGTTTTTATCACCATTCATTCTGCTTATTTGCTTTTTGAATGTGCTCGTTTTTACATTGTTCATGTTATTCATTCCTAATGACTTATCTTTGATGTCTGGTAGATGGATCAATTCCTGCCATCAAATTATCAACATATAGGCGCCGTTTAAATGCTGGAAAAGAGGTTGGTGGCCCTCTCTTGTTTCTTTTTTGTTGCAAAAATATACTTTATACATCTTCCGTATTTTGACATTGTCTTTATTTTTTCTTATGTTTTGTACTAACTACTAACCTTAGTCATTAATAATAATGCAGGTAGTAAACGAAAATAACTTACAGAAAGCGACTTCATTACGGAGAAATATGGGATCTGAGTTTTCTTGCATGATCAAAGAGGCTAAACTGTTGGGACTGGCTCTTGGCATTTCTTGTTTGAATGGGTAATAATGTAATTGAATTGAAGCTAAGGATCAGTGTTTTGTTTTGGCAGATTCTCTCTTATTGTGTCTGGTAATTGTTGTATTAAATATATTGTTAGTATTAAATATATTATTACATTTTACTTAAATTGAATACTAAATAAAAATTTGTTTGTAAATTTATAATAGGTCAATAAGAAAGTTTTTTTCTTTTACCATGTTGATTGCTGAACAGTTGTCTATTGGACTAATAAATTTTCCTTTTATATAGTGCTGGTATATGTGAGTGCACAGATTCATTATAAGAGATGCAAGTTGCTGAACATGTATGGTATGCGGTATGCTTGTATAAAAACATTGAAAATGTGCTTGATGTCTTATTGTAGAAGTATTAAACAGTCTAAACTTGTTGTAGAAATGGATGTTATCTGCTTTATTGTTCTTTTTATTAGTTGATTGAAAGAGTTGCATTGCTGGATAATAAAGAAGATACTGCACAATTTGAACTAATGTTATCTTTCCCTTTTCTAAAATTCAGGATTGAAGAAGCAGAAGCTCAGTGTGCTTTGTTGAATTTTGAATCATTATGTGTAAGCACTGTATAGTGTGCATATTTATCTACAAATTCCTTTTCTATTCACTTTGTAATTTCTGACGTTCATGGGATTCTTATGCTATTGCTGTTGGCTAACCTATCATCATTGTTGTCATTCATACATATAATTATGGTAGGATGGATGTTTCAGTTCAGATTCAGACATATTCCTTTTTGGTGCGAGGACAGTGTATAGGGATATCTGCCTTGGTGAGTAGATCAGCTTGTATTATTATTGGTGGATTGTTTTTTGTATTAATTTTGTTTTCGTATGACTAATGAGGAGTTGTTTATTAATGAGTTAGGGGATGGTGGATATGTTGTTTGTTATGAGATGGCAGATATTGAAAGAAAACTTGGATTTGGAAGGGACTCATTGGTAAATTACTGATTGATTTTTCGACATACTTATGAATCACATGTGTACTTGCTTTTCTTTTCTTAATTTGTCTGTTTTTTAATAGACGATCCCTCATTGTTCAATTTTGTCCAATAAAAATTCAGTTTCAATTATACATATGAAGGCCCAAAAGAAAAAGTCAGGTCCATGAAAAATAGGTTAAACTTTATCTTTACAGTTACCTTAATCATTGGAAGCCTAATTGAAAATCCTGTTAAAACAGAGTTTGCAGCGTAATTGACTTTAAATTGATTGAATTGGAAATTTGGAAATAGTTTTTCATGTCTCTTGTTGTATGTAGATATTTTACATGCATGTCTGATTATTTTGTTCTGTTTTCTTTAACCCATTGTCCCTAAACATTTTGATGGTCTAATACTCTAATAACAAAATAAAAATAACAAAATTAGTGACAGTTATGTCTTATACAACTAGTAAGAGTTCCAATCCTGTATATATATGTTGATTAAAGGTTATTGTGTTCTTTTCTGGTGAAAATTAGTAATTGAGTTATTTGTGATCTTCAGATTGCTCTTTCCTTGCTTCTTGGCAGTGATTATTATCAAGGAGTTCGTGGTCTGGGTCGAGTAAGTCCTGAAACTTGTTTTTCATGGTCATATTGCCCTTTTGGCTTTGCACCTGTTGTATAACAGAGCTGGAGCTTACATGCTTTTCATATGCTTATGCTTTTGCATATTTTCCACGACTGTAGGAGTCGGCTTGTCAGATAGTCCAATCAATTGGGGACAAATATGTTCTTAAAAAATTTGCTTCTGAAGGCCTTGAATGGGTGAAAAAAAGAAAAGGTATACCTTCTATTTCGCATATTTTTCTTGCAATAAATTTAGTTGTAATAATTTTGCATGTGATTCAAAATTGATACTTTATGTAAATTTTTCACAGAATTATAGTTATATTATGTGTTCAAATTATGTGATAGTGCACTTAATATATTTTGACAAAGAAGATGGGTTTTAATTTTTTTATGGAATTTTGTCAACAAATATGTCAGGATTTTTTTGAATGTTATTAACTTTACTGCTGAACACAATAAATGTAAACTTTAAAGTTCATAATTATTGACTAGTAAAGTGTCCAAATTATGTTAGAATGCATACTATTTTGACAGTAGTTGGTTTTCAAATCCTGATATGTCGGATGTGTTTATGTGATATGAACATGTTCATACTCAGATTTGTATTACTCCAAGTGGGAAACATTAATAAACCTATCTATGATTAGTGTTATCGTGATCTAACCATTTGAAATGTGTACTGTCTGTTAGTTTAAAACACTTATTTTTGTATCAGTTTCATTCATCTATTGTTATATTGTTCATTTGTTACTTAAAAATTCAGGGATTATTGGACATGGAAGGCTCAAGGTTCAGTGGATAAAAAATTCAAAATTAGGGGTTCTTTGGGATATTTATGATGTTTAAATACTAATATAGGGTATGCAGGGAAATGGTTGATTTGCAAGGAAAGGGATAAGAGTTAAAGGGTCAAATGATGGCTATTAGACTATATCGTTAGAACTTAGAAATGCAAAGAAAGCTAAGGTAACTAGTAAAATAACCTCGATATCTGAAAATATATTAGCTAAATGAGGATATCATGATGAGAGACTAAATTAACACTAACTTTTACTGTCCATGTAAATGTAAATTGTGAAGGAATGAGATGTTGCGGATAGGCCCAAGCCCAAGCCCAGCCCAATATAATATATAATTCTAAATAAATTGGTGGAGTGTATATACCTAATACTTTTATGCTTATTTTATGTCTTCTAGAATGTATTGTGTGTATTTACTTGTATAAAAATAATGACTTCAATTGTCAAATAGAATTGTCAGTGTCTCTTGGATTGGGTATATTAGTTTCTATCTTTTGTCTATGCAGGAGGTGAAAATAATTTATGGACGGATGATAATATTTTACAAGTAATTAATGCTTATATGAAGCCAAAGTGTCACCAAGCAGATTCAGATATTGTGCGCAGGTAGGTTTGTCTTTTTTTATTCATCGTTTCCCACTTCTAAAGGTTGACTCTTAATAGTGATTGAAATATATTCAATATATACTCACCATTTTAAAAATGTGAAAACTGACTCAGTTGATCTTTTGAATTTTTAATGCATCTCATGCACTTTCTAACTAAGGTCATGCATGAGTATCTATTTTGGTTCTTAATACGGTGATTACTGATCAGGTATAAACGCCAGTTTCTAACTGCTATGAAATTCATCTGAAACAGTTACAACAATGAAGCGTTTAGTTAAAATTTAATGAAGCTTCTGCGCTTCTCAATTAGAATTTTATTTTTGATGTAATCTGATGAATTAGATCTGGAATATAGTGCAGAATTGTTAATTTGTTATCAGCTACTTAAAAAGTTTTACTCATCTCTGTAGGACTCTTGCTCAATATCCGTTTCAACGTGCTAGGCTCCAGCAGATATGTGATGAATTCTTTCAGTGGCCTTCAGAGAAAACAGGTTCTTCAAGTACTTTGGGCATACCTATTCTTATTCATATAGATCAACAGTTCATACCCTCCAGTTGAATAATTATAGTAAATGTTAACAAGTAATTCATTTTGTGGTTTGGATTGGGGGTAGCCTAGTACATTTAATTGTTTGTTGGTTATATAATGTATTTTAAAGTTTAAAATTAATCCTTATCTAACTTGGGAATTTTTATGACGTTTGAAATTTAAATAACAACAGTTGAGCTGTGCCACATTTGGGCTGGGATTTTGGAAGTTATTTTGTGATGCTAATTGACATTTTATTAAATAGATGGGTATATCCTTCCAAGTATAGCTGAAAGAGATTTACGACGATTTGCCAATTTGCGTTTAACTTCATCTGATGTTGGACTGAACCTTCCTTTACATGAGGTACTGCCAACCCTTTTCCACTACCTGATTAACATTTCATTACTGCCTGAGCTCAGGTGAAAAGTTCTAATATTTTAAACGTTATTTTAATCTAAATGAGTGATTGGTCATGCTTAGAAGCATGTGGCATTTGGATAACTGATGTTCTCTCAGACTCTCACTCGTTCATTATTGAAGATAAAAGCTGTGCATTTGATTCAGTAATGTAACAGATTTTCTATTTTGGTAATTCTTCAATGATCATTTATTTAGGTTGTGTTTGGTTCAAAGCTATGAGTTTAGGAGTGTAATTGAATTGGATTGAATTTGGAGTGATAGATGTAGATTGGATTGTTTGGTGGAGGTGATTTGCAAGTGAAAGATGTAAAAGTTTTGTGGGTTCCAAGAGTAACTAGCTACTTTAACTTCAAACTGAGATGAAAGGGGTGAAATTGTGGGATGAATTAATAATTTTCGTTTTATTATTTATCTATTACTTTATTAAAAACTTTCATCACATTTACACTTACTTTTCATCTCAAATAAATAACTTAACTTAATATTCTTTTTTCCATTCTCTTTCATCCATTTTCATTCCATTTCATCCTTCACGCTTCCATTCCTTTTCATTCCTCCCTACCCAACACAGCCTTACAGTAGCTTCTATTGCTTTCAGTGTATCATCAATAAACAAGGAAATCTGTCCTTCATTGAGTTTCGAATTTTCGATAGTAGTGCTAGCGTTGATAGTGAACATAAATTGTACTTGTAGATTCCTAGTTTTGAACCAGGATATATATATGAATTTTAATTTTATATCCGATCACAGATCCCTGTGAAGTGTCCTGTGTCAGAAATCATTAAGAGCCGAAGAGTTCAAGGGAGGGAGTGCTATGAGGTTTCTTGGGAAGGAATAGATGGACTTGAAACATCAATAGTACCTGCAGATCTTTTAGAAAGGTAATCCAAATCACATAATTTATTAACTTGTTTTATTCCCTAAACCACAGAAAGGTAATGTTTTATTTTATCTGATTCTTATCTGATGTATATTTTGCTTGCAACTTGAGCTTTTATGGTCTTTGTTTATTACTACATTATACCAGGTTTCTTTTCGAACAAGACTGGTGGGTATATAAGATAACTTTTTGTTTAGGGTGCCTTTCAATATTGTCTCATTATTAATCTATCATCTACAGTGCCTGTGGTCAGAAGATTTTAGAGTTTGAGGACAGAAAAGCTCAACGGAAGAAACAAAATATTCAGAAAAGAAGACCAAAGAAAAAGGAAACTAATTCATCTATGGCAGACCTTAATCTACAACTTCAGAATTTGTTGCTTGATGATAATTGGAGAGACCAAACGAACTTCGATGCCTCTGATTCTTCAGGACAGACATCAAGGATTACAAGTGCTATGGCTGAAGCTGATCTGAATACCACAGACTTATTGCATCTATCACATGACAGAGAACACACTGGGTTGGTTCAGAATACTGGCAACATATATAGCAGTGAGGCGGTTTCCAGTACATATAAAAATGACATCATAGATCTTCTGAGCCCTTCCCCACCTAAGAAATCCAATCTTTCCTCAAAATATCAGCAATCAAGTGACCAACATATTGAAGTGATTAATTTGAGTGATTCAGAAAATGACATGTCCGTTAAACACAAGCAGAAAGCAAAGGAGCTGAGATTGTTCTTAGCTAGTATTAGGAATGAAATTCATTAAACAGTAATGTTTGTGTATGTAATGTAAAAACAGGTTTTATTAGTGTCCACATCCCACGTTGACAAAAAATGTGTCCTTATTAGGTTGAGATTATCTTTCAAGTTGGTTTTGTGGGATTGTGTCATTAAAAAAATAATGAGTTGCCTTTTGTATCTGATTCTTATCTAATGTATGTTTAATTAGCTCCTTAATTATTATATTATTGTACAAGTTAATCCTTATAATCCTTTAAATAACTCTGGAAAATATTTTATAAATTCTTCAAATATAGTGTTATAAAAAAATTATAATTTTACATTATTTTTAAATATATATAGGATTTATTAATATTTATTTTGTTATTACAAATTGATGATAAGGGCATGGACAAGTCTCTAAATGATTACACTATCTTTTTTCTGGGCACTATAACCTCCACAAGGTTAGTAAAAACAATAATCATGATGTTGTTCACAAAGAGGTAGAAGGGAAAAGGAAGTTGAAAGCAAGATTATTAAGAAACATGTTTTATAATTATAATACTTCAATAAAAATTAATCAAAGAATTCTTAAGAAAATAGATACACGGGTAAGTATTTCTACAACATAAAATGTTAAAATTATTTTCGTCTTTCAACTTTTATTCATCAAATAAATTATTTTAGATCAATTATCTAAATATTGTTGACTTCCACCTAAGATATAAATAAAGACATTGGTTCTTAAGAAATATTATTGACTTCCACCTAGCACTCTAATTGAGGGAATACTAGGACTATTTGTTTATTTTAAAGCTAATTAGGATTATTTTAACATTGAAAGAAAATATAACACTAATTAGCATTATTTGTTATAACAATAACATTAAAAAAATATCACACTTACTAGGATTATTTGTTTGTAGGCATTAATACTTAAATCTTTGAAAGAAAATTTCACACTAATTAGTTCTTAATGTTATTGTTATTGGTCTAAAATTATTTAGGTAATGATTTTAAGGAAGTCTTAAAGACTATAATTTTAGGAGTCAAAATAAGGTTTTACTCTTCTTTTTTTATTTATTTATGTAACAATAAATGAAAAAAAATGGTTAGAAAACATAACATTGGTTAAAATGTGCTGCCACATATAAAGTAAATAAATATCTTTTGTTTAAATAAAATTTGGAAGTCTTAAAGACTATAATTTTAGGAGTCAAAATAAGGTTTTACTCTTCTTTTTTTTATTTATTTATGTAACAATAAATGAAACAAAATGGTTAGAAAACATAACATTGGTTAAAATGTGCTGCCACATATAACAAAATAAATATTAATAAATCCTATATATATTTAAAAATAATGTAAAACTCTATAATTTTTTTATAACACTATATTTGAAGAATTTATAAACTATTTTACAGAGTTATTTAAAGGATTATAAGGATTAATTTGTACAATAATATAATAATTAAGGAGCTAATTAAACATACATTAGATAAGAATCAGATACAAAAGGCAACTCATTATTTTTTTAATGACACAATCCCACAAAACCAACTTGAAAACATAACATTGGTTAAAATGTGCTGCCACATATAAACTAGATAAATATGTTTTGTTTAAATAAATTTGGTTGTTATTTTACTGAATATGAAACTTCATCCCTCCATTTTAAAATAGAAACACTTGAATATCATATTTTAAAAATTTTATAATTTTGGTCTAATTCTGGCATACATTTTATTTCTTTTATTTTGTTATAATTAAAAAAACTAGATCTAGCATATTCATTTTCAGTTCCAACAAATTAGTTATTTATTTTAAATATAAGAAGTACAAATAAATGTACGCAAACTTGAGGATTGAAAAGTGTGATTTTTGTTTATTAAAAACGGGCGGCCAAATCGGTCTGAATTGAATTCAGAGTACCAAAATTGAAATTTTGATAAATATATGAAGACCAAAATTATATTCCAAAGTCACTAGTTTAGATAATTTAAAAAATATTAGAACAAAAATTGTATTTATAGTGAATTTACTACTAAACAAATAGATATAGTTCATAGTGAATTTCCGCATGTACAACAACTTTTAAAATTGGGTTTTCTTTAACTCTCTTTTACCTAATTATAAGTAAAAATCTTTGAACTTATTAAATTAAGAAAATTTTAACATTTACAATAAAATTTATAATTAAAAAAAGGACCATAATGAATATGCATTTTTTTGTTTTCTTTTAACTCCTTTGTACACCTAATTATAAGTAAACAAAAAAACAATCTTTAACTTATTTTTTTCCTAAAAGAAAAACTTATTAGATTCTACAAGTTATCCATAATGACAATAATAGTAAATTCAATTATATTTTAAAAATATTATATTGCAACTTATTAATATTTTGAAAATATTTTCCGAAGAAAATAGTAAGTAAATTCAATTATATTGCAACGTGTTAATATTTTCCAAAATTTTAAAAACAATTAAATACAAGTTTCAATTATAATATGCAACTTATAGAAATTCATGAAGCAAATTCAAACCATAATTATTTTCTAATCAGTCTTACACATTTCAGGAAAAGAAACTAATAAGCTGTGAATGCAAACTAAGAAGTTAAGAAAACATTAGGAAGAAAATGAGAGGCAAAAACTGAATTGAGTCATTAAAATTTGATCCTGCAGAGCTCGTCCTCATTTCTGTGTCTGTCACAATGCATCACTCTTTCCAACCTCAACTTCCCAATTTGAACAACGAGAACCCACCACCTTTTCTATAAAAATGAAATATTTTATGTTTAAGCCATAGCAGAGGTACAAATTAAGAAACTTGAAATCAAGCCAATCGCAATAAAACAGCTTTTAATTAGTTGTAAAATGAAAACTTCACAAACAGTTTGTAAACATATTAACCTGAACAACAACTAAGCATGGTTAGTGGAGAATTCTGAACTAAAAACTGGACAATCCTATTGACTTCTTCTTCGTCAAATTTCTGATCAAGTAAATACTTTGATATTATTATTATTGACTTTAATCTAACAAAGCAAGGAGGTTGAGTTGTAGTTGAGTCATGAGGTACTGATAGAACCTGCAACTTAAGCAGTCAAATTTCTGACATAAAAATGCAAACATTATAGGACCATCACGAAAATAAAAATAATGAGAAAACATTCAAAAACATCTAACCTTTAGAATAAAGCCAGCAGTTTCGGTCGAAAGTTTCATTCTCTTCACGTTAGCGAAGAGAGGCAGCCAGGTTAGGATTCCGGGAATTTCTTCATGATATTTAAGGACATCAAGAATTACTTCTTCAAGAAATAAAAGATTGCATGTGGAGGAGAGTTCATAACCAGAAAAAAAATCTTTAATGGTAAGAAAACGAAGATTTGCAGTAGAAAGCACAATCTTAGTAGCTTTCACTCCGGAAGCATACAGATTCAAATATGAAAGTTTGGAATTAGATATGAAAAGGACGTTACAACCCTCATCCAAATAACAATCTTTAAGGACCAAAGTATCTAACGAATGACATGTTGAAAAGGGCTCAGAACAGTCATTGTCACTTGTGGTATATATAATATTTTCAAGATGCAAAGTTCTCAATTTCGTCACTCAATTAATCCATTGTATAATAATGGTTGGTTGAGGAGACTTTTACTGTAATATATAGTCATTTTTTACACAATTAATATATTAAAATTTTAAGTGTTTATTTGAATAAAATACCCTTATTTTTTATCAAATTATTCAGTCCTTATTTTTTTTACGTAACTTTCGTTTTTACTGTCAAATCATACATGGAAAATAAAAATATATGACCCATAATTTTTTTAAAATAAAATATTATTATTAATAGAATTTTTTATTACAAAAAATATCTATGATTAATGTTAAGTAATAGTGTCACTATTAATGTTTTGCCACATCCCACTATGGGCACTATACCCTTTTACGTTATTGAAAATAATAATAATACATGATAAATTTTAATAATTTTTATAATAATTATATTAAAATTTATATTAATATATTTTTATTAAAGGTTTAACATTTTACACACTTTTTTTTTGTTTATTTATATATTTAATTAAAAATGTAGTAGGTTAGACAAAATATATAAATTAATTTAATTGATATACATTATCAGTGTAAATATCACAACTCTTCATTCATATTAAATTTGTTAAATTTACTCATTAGTACTTTAAAAGTAACATAAATAAAAAGTTATAATTGAATCAGTGTAAAATCTTTTTACACTAACCGTGTATACCAATTAAATTCTATATAAATTATTTTCAGAAGAAAATTAAGCCTATATAAAACCAAGAAAGATGGATCAATTTAGTGGGCAAGAAACATAAACTCAGATTTAGATAAGAAAAGTAAAAATTAGTCAATATGACTAACTTGATATGTCATTATTTAATCTATTAATAATAATAATTTTATTTTAAAAAGTTGTATATCATTATTATATTATTATTTTTAGTGAAATAAAATAACTAAAGTGACAAAATATTAGCGAGATCTCCGCTTAACATTAAACATCTAAGAACATAGACAATTTTAAAAACCTATATTCTGGAGATTAAAAGAAACAAAAAAATTTAATGAACTAAAAACATTTTTTGAAACCAAAAATTGATTAAGTTGACTAAAAATAATATTTTTATTTTTCTAAGAAATCTGTAGCATTATTCTATATATCCCAATTTTATGATAAATTTTTTTCTTCATTTAAACCTGTTATTAGTTATAAGGAAATAATTTATTCACTAATTTTTCTTTTCTACATGTATGAAAAATATATCCCAATATATATATGAAAAATATTATTTATGTACGGTTCTTCCCTTTACTTATAATTTTTTTCTACAATATTTACATGGCCGGTGGAAAAATATTTAATAAGGGATTTGTATAGTTAGTCCATGGAAGATAAAACGTAACAACTACTAGTCCCTCAATCACTACGGGTCCATCTATCTCTTAGTCAAACATCAAGATTGATACACCAGTTACTCTGAATGTAACAACTAATTCTCAATTACATTCGTAATCCAATTGGTGGCCAGAAAGGTAATTGAAATAATTGCAGTAAAAAGGGTTGGGCGTTGGGTGCATTCTTCCTTTAAATTTGCAAATTCCATTTTTATAAGAGACAAAAAAAATAAAGGAGTGAGAACAATTATCATATAAATACTTTACATAATGATAATTTAAATAAAAAAATTTAAATAAAAAAAATATAAATATCTATATATATATATATACTTTTTTATAATAATTACACATATATATAAATCTGTTTTTAATAATTATATATATATATATATATATATATTCTAAAAATTTGAATTATTTTTGTAGTGACTAGTAAGAATAAATGAGTTTTTTTACCATAATTTTTAAAGAATACAAGAACATGTCACTTGAATATTTACTCATTTCAATCCCCAAGTCAAACTTTCAACTACAACTTCATTCAAATCATTATTTAAAGATTAAAACTTTTATTAATTAATTATTTTTATATAAAAAATAATAAAAATAATCATTATGTTTAAAATAAAATAGTTAGTAAAAAAAACTAATTTAATAAATCAAATAAAATTAGAAGCAATAAATCTATAAAATAATAAATAAAACGAGGTTAGAGATACCTCACCAAATAATTATAATTAAAAGTAACATAAAATAATAAATAAAGTAAGATTAGGGATATCTCACCAAATAATTATAACTAAAAGTAACATAAAATAATAAATAGAACGAAGTTAGGAACATCTCACTAAATAATTATAGTTAAAAGTAACATAAAATCATAAACAAAGTAAAATGAGAGACACCTCACTAAATAATTATAATTAAAAGTAACATAAAATAATAAACAAAGTAAGATGAGAGACATCTCACTAAATAATTACAGTTAAAAATAATATAAATAAACAAGTAAACAAGTATAATAATTAAAAATAATAAATATCTCTTACTCTTACTAAGGTTCTTCCCCCAATTTTTTTTTCCTTTCTCATGGTTTCAGCCTCTATTTATAACTTGCAAAGATTAGGTACAATTTTGTTTTTGTCATTACTTAGTTATAGTTACCGTATCTAGTTTCCTTTTTTTATATATAGATAATTCTTAGTTTCTTCCGAACAAGTATTTAGACTTATCTCTTTATTATTTTTTGTCTTTATCTGCGTATACTCGAGGATTGCACATCTTTGTCCATTTGCAATTGAATTTTACTATTCACATACGGGTATAAAGTTATGCTTACTTTTCTCTTTGATGCTTTTTTTTTTTTTTTACGTTGTTTTCTATATATATATAACCATTTTACATTTATATATTTTATGTACGTTGTGTTTTTTTTTTGTATTTTCTTATATAATTCAAATTTATTATAAATTTATTTTTCATTATTTACTTATACAATATATTCTAAAAATTTAAAATTAAATATTAAATTTTTAATAATAATAATGTAGTATTGTACTAAAAATTTAATATATGATCTCTGTATATTTTGAAATATTGCAACTGAAAATTTAAGATATCATGATAATATAATTAGATAGTATTTAGATTTATTTAATTTAATAAAATTTAAAATTATATATTTTATTGAAAATTTTTGGAATATTACAAAATCAATATTATTATTATATTATTATTTTTATTTATATAGATATACTAACTGGACAAAATATTAGTCACCTCGCCACTAGATATTCTATGCAATATCTAAAACATGTATATATTAAGGTTTAATTGTAATTTTTTATTTTTATGAATTTTAAAGTTTAATTAGTAAATTAAATAAATTTAGTATATTTAAAATTTTGATTAAGTGTCAATATAAAATTTTTTACACTAATAATGTATGACTTAATTTCTCTATAAAAAATAACATGTATTTTTTAAGTTTTTTTTTTTTTTAAAGACATGTGTTTTTTAAGTACAAAAAGGTTATTAACACCGTTTGAAGCATTATACGACTTTAAATATGAGCAAGAAGTGATTCCCAACTTAATTTGCTACATTCTATCACTAGAGTTGGATCACCAAAAGAAAAAAAGTTTCCTTCCCTTTATATTCAACCTCTGTTGATACTCAAAGCTATTTAAATTTAACCTCATATACCCATAGATGTTCAATTGATAAAACCATAAAACAATTTTTTCTATATATTTACTCAAAGCAACCAGGTAACAATTGTAAAGGATACATTCCGATAAGACTATTTCATACACTTGTTTCAAAAAGATAACTGAGAACTGGGAAGATTCTAGAAACACATCATGAATATTATAAAGAAACATAAAAACAAGGCAAAACTGATAAATTTCATGATACTTAATAGAACAACGTCAGGTGCCACTGATCCTATCCTTGTCCACATTTATAACTCTGTTACTGAGCTTCATTTTCCTCAGCTAAAGCCTACAACTTCTTTCTTCCTTTTCCTTCAACATGTCTAATCAACAAAATTTACACGTACATCTCTTAAATTAACTACTTAAAAATGAATAAAATCAAATCATTCTTTGAAATAAAACAAAAGAACTGTAAGTAAAAAAGAATATGTTCCCTTTTGTTAATAACAATAATAATTGATAATTACTTAAATTTAAAAAATTTCATCTGCTAAATCCAATTAAATAACGTGTAAAAGCAAACAATATAAATGTTAGGATGAAAATATAGTACACATGGTCAAACATAAGTTTATATACACAGTAATGCCAATCTATCAATAATTTGTAGTAAGAAAGCATGAGAGAAAACGAAAACATCTTTATAATAAAAGGTTATTCAGACACATTCTACACACTGATCTTTTCTTGAATTGAAAAAATATTTTTACGAAAGCCAAATAGAAAAACACATCTATAATAAAATATAAAATGCAAATCACCAAGTAAACCTGTAGGAATAACAAAACATGGAAGAAAAAAATTAAAAAAAAAAAAAACTGAATAATTTTTAAATACATTTACCTTTCCCATTAAAAGCATGGAATAGTGATATAACTTTCAACGCTTTATGACAATAACCTTGTTTGGTGGAGAGTTCTGGAGTAAGTATTTCAACATCTTTTTTACTTCTACATTAGATATATCTATCCATGAATTCATCACCACCATTACTGACTCCAGTCTCACAAAGTAAGGAGGCTGAGTTTGTGCTCCCTCTGAATCAGGATCTTGTAGAAACTACACATATTAGATTGGATTAATTAGAGACATTAAAATGAACATTCAAAAGTATAAAATTGTACAATAAAGAAATTTGACAGAAGAGTATATATTGCATGAGAAATCAAGAAACTCATGGTAAAGTAGCATACATCATGTACCGACTGAAGGGTACGGGAAGAGATTATCATTCTTTTCATGTTATAGAGTTCAATCAACCAGTTTATGATGGGTGAAGGAGTCAAATGGGCCCAACCAGCGTCAATATTTACTCTCTGGAGAAATGGAAGATGGCACACGGAAGAAAGTTGGTGACAACCGAAATGTGCAGCAGTGAAAGAACTAAGATTTGGAGTAGAAAGCACAATTTTGTATCTGTTTTGTTTAAAGCTATAATCCAAGTTCAAAGTAGAAAGGGTAGAACTAGAAATAGAGAGAACTTTAGCACCATTATCCAAATAACAAGAATCAAGGGTCAAAGTGTTCAACATGCCACAGCTAGAAAATGGCTCAGCAGTGTCATTATCACTTGCAGTAAAACAGATGTTCTCTAGATGAAAGGTTTTTAATGCAGGTAAAGGGAGAGTATTAGGAAGTTTCAAATCTGGGCCAGAAGGACTTATTGAAAGACGAAGATATTTCAAAGAGGAAAATGAAGAAATGAGAGGGTGAAAACTAATACAAACAGACAGAGAATGCATAATGATATCCATTCTCAAGTGTTGGACATTGCTGTTGTGAAACAAAACATATTGCATGATCCAATTCAAGAGCTGGAATTCAGACAAATCGCGGACCATGATATCAAGATTAAGTAGGGGAATGGAGTGATCTCTGTTAGACAGAAAAGATGACACAAAATGGAAATATTTGTCAAGCCTTATAAACTGTGAGGAGTCCAAAGAGAGAGTGGTCACATATTTCCAAAGGTCCTTCCAATCTTTAGATAACACACAAGTCTCAACAGCATTTTTTGTGTTCATAAATCCCATTAGATGGGGTAAAAGGCTGAGTGGTAACTCATTGCTCTTGTTTATCTCATCTTCGCTATTGCTACTTCTTGAACTCTCTCCCTTCTTCATCTTCTTCACCATAACTTTTCTTTCTGTTTCTTCTGCACCAGTTTCTATTGATGCCTGATAGAAAAAACGTTAGACAAACCTTTGACATTCACTTTTTATTGATTGTAGAAACACTACTGATTACTACGTAAACTTACCTTTTTTTACTTTTATCATATTTGTAAAATGAACTTTTAATTGATGGTATATATAAGAGGTAATTACGAATTCCTCTCTCACTTTAATAATATCGCATCTTTAAATTACATACATACCTCTTATTTTTTACGTATTTATTACAATGCTATTTTATTTAAAAAATTGTTATAATATTATTCACAAATTTATTATACATATACTTTTAAATTTTGTAAAGTATTACATATATATTTTATAAATTTTGTATGTTATTATATATACACACAAACATCTCTCTCACCTCCCTTCTTACAAGTTTAAAAAAAAAATATTTATATCATATTCATATGAAATTAAATGTAATAATATAAAAATAAACTAAATAATAAAAAAGTAATACAAGTATAATGAATAAGTATAAATAAAGAAAATTTGTGTAAGTAGAAAAGAAAAATAAGAAATTGTATTTATAATTACTGTGTATAAATTAGTAGTTTATATAAAATTACGTTTGGTTATCGTTATAAATAACATGTAACAATTCACCAACATCAAGATAAATTGGTTAGTTTAATAAATTTCTATGAGTGAATTCAAATGCTATTTCAATATAATTTTCTTTTTAAGTGGTCTTTATATTTAATATTAGTATTCTCTTAATAAGTAAATGCATAAAAAACACCTTAAATGTATTATGTCAATCACAAGTAGCTCAGAGGTAATATTGTAAGATCTATGTTTCAACCCAATTTTTTAATGCTTTGGGGATTTTATTAATTTTTTATGTACGTAGATAAGTTTATAATTTTTTTAAGAATGTTAACTACTGTCCTGAACGCCTTGTTTCAGAAACTAAAATGAAAATATTTTTATTAGGATGTGAAAAATTACGGTACTTGTAATTTTAAATTACACTTAAAGTATAATTTCTAATAAAAATCTTCTCTCTGTTAAGTCTTTAAATGGGAAGTAAAATCTAAATTGTTTTTGGTCTCTAGATTTATAATAACTAAATAGGTGATTACACTACAGTAGATTGGAAAAGGTCAATAAAGTTAATTCAATAGAAAATAAACTAAATTGTACTTGGTTGGTTACATGTCCGGCCTAACATTGTTAACTAGAATGAGTGGTGTCTTCGATTTTGGTCCGAACCGATTTTGATAAGACTGTAATTTAATAGAAAATAAACTAAATTTTAATTTAGGTCTACCATATTCATTTAAATTACCACTAAAAAACAACAAATTAAATAAAAACTTAAAAATAAACTAACATTTTTTTTAAGGCAAAGAGAATTTATTAACAAAGCATGAACATGTAAGAGTTTATAAAACTCTGATACAACGAAACCTAGAAAAAACAGAACTGCATGGACACCTAAAGATACCGCAGAACCCTAACCACAACCCCTGGAAAAAGCTACATATATAACAAACACAACTGGAAGTTAGTACATTAATAAAAAAAGACACACCTCCTATTAAACTTAAACCTATAAGTCAACCACTTCCAATAAGTGATCTAAACAGGGCCAAAGATATCTAACGACTCCATTGTGGAACTGTTAAAAATAATGGAGTTCCTAGCTAACCATATACACTAGCAGACTGCAAAACCAAATAAAAACCTACACTTACTTCTCTACTTAAAAAATTATACAAAAATATTTTAAAAATAATTTGAAATATTAATTTTAAAAATATTAATTTAAAAAACTTGAAATGGAAAAATAAATTACAAAATATTTTTAAAAATTAAAATAACAAAAAAGATACACAACATAAAAAAAAATAAAATAAAAATTAAATTAAAATTTTTTAAAATCATACTTTTGAAAAACATATGTACATAAAAAATAAATTTAAAAAATGAAAAAAAAATTCTGAAAAAAAATGCTCTATAAAAAATTGGTGCACTGATTTCTTATAGGCTTTGAACATGAAAAAAATAAAGAACGTTGAGAAATTAGTTCTCAATTTCTCTAACTGATTTCTCAACGTGAATAGTAAAAGAGGTTATTAGGTAAATAATGTAGGAGATGGGTCATTTTGGTAAATTATTTTCTTGGAATATAAAAAAAAGCTTTAGCCGAAAAACTAGTTGATTAACTAGGTAAAAGTTGTAAAATGATAAATAAGATTATAATTAATCATTAAATCAACAATGAATGTTTAAAATGATTATAAAATATTTTAATAATATAAATTAATTACATATTTAAGTTATAATACATGTTTAAATTATAAATTTATGTAATTACATATTTAAATTAAAAATTAATGCAATTTTATATTTAAATTATAATTTTATATAATTAAATATATAAATTTTAAATTACATATTTAAATTATAATTTTCTATAATTATATATTTAAATTATAAATTACAATTATTATATTAATGAATGAGAGAGAAGTTGGATAATATGAGCCAATAGAATTAGCGAAAGATAATACATTAAACAATGAAGGTAAAGTTGTAAAGAAAAATAAGCTAATAGTTAAAAATAAAAGATCTTTTGAAAAAACTACTTCAAATAGTTTTTTTTAAAAGCTAATAAATGAAACTTAAACCATTTTCATTGCCATTTAAGTTTTTAGCTAGTTGAAATCGTAAATCAAACACACTCTCAATCTAAAACTTATAATAGTTACATAATTTTTTAATTTAAAATGCATTATTGAAACTATCAATAATCATAACAAAGTAAATATAGTATTTTTCAATGAATCTGAAAAAAAATAAAAAATAGAGAGGTTAAGCAAAATCCACCATGTTTTATACATAGAGTTTTGAGGAAACTCTCGTAATATTATATGACTTTTAAACAAAAAAAAATATTATATACGAATCATAATTTTTTAATTATATAACTTTTAAAATATTAATTGGTATAAAGTAAATAAATTTATCGGAATTCACATCTAATTAAACTCTTCCTAATTGTTATAAAATTAATCATGGTTATAGATTTACCTCAAGGAGCTTTGAATAGAAAATTTTCAAAGATGGGTATTGTTTCTTTCAATCCAAATAACCTTTCCCGTGCTTAATTACCTAATTGGCACAAAAAGTTTGTGAGTGTTGAAGCAATGAAGGGGATAGTGAGAGGAAGAAAGAAAATGACAATGGAGAAAGATAGGTTAAAGAAAAAAGCAATGCAAAAGGAGAAGCGGAAGTGTTTGGTTAAAGAGAAGAGAGTCTCAGTTATTTATTAAAATAGGGAGAGGTTATCTGTTTTGTATTATTATTATATTTTTATTTTTATTTTTATTTTTATTTTTATAGAAGAAATATGTTTTAGATGGTGCCTATGATATCAACTACATAAATTGCATCCACATTTTAATACTTTTGAACTCCTTAAACTTTACGGTGACATTGTCTCTGACATAAGGGATGGGTGGTGATCTTATTGTAAAGGCTACATACAAGAGTGGAGTCACAATCAATAATCATAATGAAGTAACCATGATATTTTTCAACAAATCTAAAAACAAAAAAATTCGAAATAGAAAGGCTAAGCAAAACCCCCAAATATTTTATACCTAGAATTTTGAGGAAACTACAATAATCCTAATATTTAAATTTTATACACCTTACACGTAGTACCCAATACTAATTTACATTATAAAATTAATCATGAATTGTAGATTTACCTCAAGGAACTTCGAATAGAGAATTTCGAGAGATGAATTTTATTCCTTTCAATTCAAATCATCTTCCCCATGCTTAATTACCTAATTGGCGCAAAGAATCTGTAAGTGTAAAAGCAATAGAGGGGAGAGTGAGAGGAAGAAACAAAATGACTATGGAGAAAGGCAGGTTAGAGAAAAAGAGCAATGCAACAAAGGAGGAGGGCAAGTATTAGATTAAAGAGAAAATGGTCTCGATTGTTTATTAAGATAGGGAGAAAGATGATTTGTTTTATATTATTATTATTATTATTATTATTATTATTATTATTATTATTATTATTATTATTATTATTATTATTATTATTATTATTATTATTATTATTTTCTTTTCCTTTTTATTGAAGCGGTGCGTTTCACATGTTGACTACATCATCTATATATACCTTTTAATACTTTTTGAACTTCTTAAACTTTAGGATGACATCGTGAAAGTAACATAAGCTTTGGTGGTGGTCTTATTGGAAAGGCCACATACAAAGAGTGGAGCCACAATCAATAATCATAACAAAGTAACCATGGTATTTATCAACAATTCTTAAAACAAAGAAAAAAAGAAATAGAAAGGTTAAGCAAAACCACCAATGTTTTATACCTAGGGTTTTGAGGTAACTAATATAATCATAATATTTAAATTTTATACATCCTACAAATCATACCCATTACTAATCTAGGTTATAAAATTAATCATAATTATAGATTTACCTTAAGGAGCTTCAAATAGAGAATTTTGAAAGATCGGTATTGTCCTTTTCATTTCAGACCATCTTTCCCATGCTTAACTACCTAGTTGGCACAAAGAATATATACAAGTGTTGAAGCAATGGAGGGGAGAGTAAGAGGAAGAAAGAAAATGACTATGGAAGGATGTACGTTAAAAAAAAAAAAAAAAAGAGCAATGCAATAAAATAAAGGAGGAGCGCAATTGTTTGGTTAAAGAGAAGACGATTTTGATTGTTATTAAAATCATAAGAGAGGTTATTTGTTTTATATTATTATCATTGTTTTTTTTTTCATTTTATTGAAGCGTTTTTTTTTTTCATTTTATTGAAGCGGTGCATTTCAAATGGTGGTGCCTAGGACGTCACTTATATAATCTATATCCACATTTTAATAATTTCGAATTCCTTAAACTTTAGGATGACATAGGTGAAGTGACATAAGGTCTATGTGATCTTATGCAAATGATTGTAGTGTGTAAAAATGAGTAATGTGTTTTTTTAGCATTTTTTAAAGTACTTTAACAAGTAACTCTGAGGATATTTTGTTTTTAATTTATTACTTTTCTTTTTGTTGTTCTAAAAACATTTCTAGCCCATACTTTTGAAATAATTTCTTTTAGATATAAAGAGCATCCAATAAGTTGTCTTTGCTAACCACTATTTTCATGTTATTAACATGTTTAAACAAGTCAACCATTTATCAAAAAATAAAAAGATGTATGAAATAATCCATTAAAATTAAATTATCAATCAACTTTATCCCCCAATTATTATAGGTAGGTGCTATCAAGTTCATTAAAATCATTGAATCGACATGCTAAGTGTATGATGACAGTTAGTTAAATCATCAACCTATTTAGTTACTTTACTATTTTATATTATCTGAAAAATAATTTTCCATACTTGATTATTATAATATTTGTGCACAGCATAATTATATTACTCAATTCTTTCAAAACAATATTTTTATGTGATTCTTCAATTTTATAAGTATTGATTATCTGAATAATTTTTTTTTAAAATACTTGATTAAATGCTAAAAAAGAATTTAGTGTAAATAAAGTAATATAATAGTAGAACTAGTTAAGTTATTTGTGTTTCACGGGTATAAATTTTTAAATGATTTTTTGTTAATAGTTATTTGATAGAAAGTAATATATATATATATATATATATATATATATATAAAGAGATAAAATAAGTTGTCTTTTTTAACCACTTTTTCGTGTTACTAACATGTTTGAACAAGTTAACCATTTATTAATTTTGTTGAATCTTAATTATTAATTTAGTACTTTTAGTGAAATAAGAAACTAAAAGATAAAAAAAAGTTTAATAAAAAAGTATGAAATAATCCATTAAAATTAAATTATCAATCAACTTTAATCCCCAATTATTATAGGTCAGTGCCATAAGTTCATTAATTAAAATCATTTAATCGAAATAGTGTACGATAACAATTAAGTTAAATCATCAACCTATTTAGTTAGGTTACTATTTTATATTATCTGGAAAATAGTTTTCCATACTTGATTATTATAATAGTTGTGTACAGTATAATTATATTAGGGACCAATTCCAAAAAACAACGTGCTCAAGTGAATTCCTTAATAAAAAACCACTTGCTGTCCTGAGTTTATCAAGATATAAAATGAAATAGATGTTAGGATACTTGTTAAAATTAAAAACTAAAATGATTTGTTAAAGCCTTATAATTTAATGTATATGACCATGCAAGTTAAAAATAATTATATTATTTCTAATAAAAGAAGAAATGAACAAGAGCAAAACATATAAACTATATTAGATCCGTATAAAATATGAGAGTTTAATCATATAAACTGTATTAGATCTATATAAAAAATAAGTTTAGTCATACACACTTTCTCTTTCTTCGTTGACTTTTAAAGTAACAATATATAAGTGGTGATTAAATATCAATATTAACCTAATATATATTAATGAAACACATAAAAAATTATTGTACACATCATAGAAATATTAAATCATTTAAATGAAAATAAAACATTCTTATTATGAACAGAGGGAAACATATATATAACTGTATTATATCCGTTGAAAAATTATTGTACACGTCACAGAAAACATAAAAGAAATTATTACATTGACGAACACTTTCTTTCCACATAGATAATATACTACACGAAGATACACAAACACTCAAAGCAAAGAACGAATTCTTCAATTAGATGACTCCTGTAGTCTTCTTTCTCCGGCACCTTGGTTAACCTGTTCCACTCCTGCCCCATAATTTGGAGACGAATCTTCACCACATGCAATCACAAATTCAAAATTACATTGGCACTTTAGCAAAACAAAACAAAATATCAATATATCATCACTCATAAAAAAATTAATAGTGAAAAAATTTGCTTATAAAAAGAAATTGTAAAAGCATTGATAAAAAAGCTCATAGCAGGATAAAATAATTACCTTGTGAAGATTGATTCTCCCCTGGGTTGGTAAACCATGATCCAACCATACCCTTCACCTTATCAACCACACCAGTCCCAGGACTATTGATATACATCTCTTGATACCTCTTCTCTGTCTTCTCATCCTCACCTCCTAGCCTTCTTTTCACTTCCTCTGACTCAGTCACCTTCCCCAGTACTCTCTGATGCTCCACTCTTCTCTGAGGTTCATCCTCTCTCTTATGCACTGCATGTGGCTTCTCCTTCTTATGTAGAGTCTCTGATATCACCTCAGATAGAGCTCTGTCTTCTTCACCAGGCCTCAGTTTGTCCACCACATAGTCCCTAACAGAAACTCCCTTGTCTTGTTCTACACCAACAGGATCAGTTCCGGAAGCTTTGGACCTCTGGCCAGTTCCTACACCTGCTACTTTTCCATGAACTGGAGCTAGTTTCTCTGTCAGAGACTGAGTAACACCCTTTCCGTATTCTGTTGGAGCAGCAGCTTGCTCACTTCTCTTTTGTTCATTTGTTGTTGCTGTGCCTCCGAAACCAAGCTTAGAGGCAACTGTGTTTTTGGCTGAAGCAGCTTTATCAGCTATTGCTGTGGTTGCTGAAGAGATTGCTGATGGGTTTTTATTGCTGGTGTGCTCTTCTTGATGCATTGTGGGAATTGTTTCAGTGTCATTTTTGTCGCCATATCCAAGCTTCGAAGCAACAGCGTTTTTGGCAGTGGCGGCTGTCTCTGTTATTGCAGAGGTTGCTGATGAGATTGTTGATGGTTTTTCATTGCTAGTGTTCTCTGCTTGATACTTTGTTTGAGTTCCTTCAGTGTTGGTGCCATATCCGAGCTTCGAAGCTACGGTGTTTTTGGCAGTGGCGGCTTTATCAGCTATTGCAGAGGCAGCTGATGAAATTGTTGATGGTTTTTCATTGCCTGTGTTCTCCTCTCGGTTCCTTGTTTGAGTTGCTTCAGTGTTGGGGCCATATCCGAGTGTCGAAGCTACTGTGTTTTTGGCAGCTACGGCTTTGTCAGCTATTGCAGCGGTTGCTAATGAGACTGTTGACGGATTTTCATTGCTTGTTTTCTGTTTTTGATCCCTTGTTTGAGTTGTTTCAGTGCCGGTTCTGTTGTCACCATATCCAAGCTTTGAAGTGACAGCGTTTTTAGCAGAGATGGCTGTATCAGCTATTGTGGAGGTTGCTGCGGAGATTTTATCTGTGTAACTGCTCTGGTTGGATGGTTTCTCCATTGGTTCGTAGCGAGGTTCCATAACTTGGGTGGAGGTGTAGGTTTGTGGGGTTTTGGATTGAGTGGAAAATTCTGGTAGAAACTGATCATGGCTTCCAGCTGAAGGATATTGACTAGATTGTTGCGGCAAGTGTTGGTCATGGATTTTGGTTGAAGGGTACTGACTGTTAGGTTCAGGAGAGAAAGATAATTCTGGTGCGAGGTGATCATGGTTTCCAGATGAAGGGTGTTGAGTTTGTGTTACTGTAGATTGATGAGGTAAGTGTTGGTCATGGATTTTGGTATAAGGGTACTGAACTTTAGGTTCAGTTAACACTGGCATCTGATCATTGCTTTGAGATGAAAGGTATTGAGTATTTGTTGCACTAGACTGTTGTGGCAATGGCAAATGTTGGTTGTGGATTTGGGTAGATGGGTGTTGAGGGTGCTGAATGTTAGGTTCAGTAGATAACAGTGGTGTATACAGATCATGGCTCCCAGATGAAGGGTATTGAGTTTTTGTTGCACTTGAATGTTGTGGAAAGTGTTGGTCATTGGTTTTGGTGGAAGGGTAATGAGTTTTGGTTGGTGTAGACAACTGTGGTGTAAACTGATCATGGCTTTTGGGGTATTGGGTTTTAACCTCACCAGATAGTTCTGGCTTGTATTGACCATAGCTTCCAGCAGAAGGGTAGTTAGCTGCAGTGGACAGCTCTGGTTCAAATTGGGATTGCCTTCCAGCAGAAGGATACTGAGTTTGAGCAACAGTTGGAGAGAATTTTGTTTCTGGGTAAGCTTTTGGCTCATTGTGAACGGTCATCCTGGAGAAAGATTTCTCAACTGGAGTAAAATCAATTTCTTCTCCACCTGTGTTCGAAATAAGACATGAAAAAAATGTCATGAGAATAGATCAGAATCCTGTAGTTGACTCCTGAGGGAAAAAAATCACATTCAAAATGTCAAACGGGGTACACAAATTTTGTTAATGGTAATATGCTCAATTTGTAGAAGATAGGAATCCCTAGTGTAATACATTCAATTTTGTATTTTGGATTGTTACAGAACTTGTGCATCACAAAATCAAACGGTTCATTTTTTGTAAATCGCAATAAATTCTATTAAGTAACCATTCTTTCAATTTAACTCGTCTAACTTTTATACATCAAGGAATCCTTAGGTCATAACAGATCATTGAAAATTGAGTTCTACATCTTTGTTCAACTTACCTGTCCCAGATGGATCTGTTACTTTGGTTTGGTAATTGGCTGGAGCACAAGCTTGAGCTGCACTTCGTGGCACGTTAGGATCTTCATCCAAGTGCATTGGTCTCCCCAAATTGAGCTTAGCATGCACTTCTATCTCTTCCAGAACAAACCTTGGCTCATTAGGTTCTTCTCCAATAATTGTTGTACCTCCAAAATTATCTCCGGGCCTCCCTACAGTATCGACTTGCCCTGGTGCTGCACTTCTAACAGTTGCACTGTCATAAACTGCAAAACAATCATGTATATTATTATCAAACCCAAGAAGTCAATTCCTTTCTTGATTCCTTTCATTTAAAAGGCTCGAATTTTCTTCAAGAATACTCAAGTTAGATTTTAACTTATTTATTGACATTAACTAAATGTCCAACTAATAACATATAAGCAATCTTAAAACCAATTGGTACTAAACAAAGGACACCGAAAGAATTAAATATGTAGTGATAAATTTTGATGTTTTAAAGAAAAGAAATTACTTGGTGCTCCATGAACTTCTGGGTATTCATCCACTTCATCTTCCTCATCCAAGTCATGATCATCAGGGATATGCTGATCTTCGTAGTGATACTCATGACCATGGACTTGGTCATGATGACCATGCTTTGTGATTGTGTCCTTAATTTTCTTAGCCTTTTGCTTGACTTTCTTCAGAACCGATTTCTTCTCATGATCACGGTCGTGTTCTTCACCGTGTGCCACTACATCCAAAATTTGAAGCAAAATATAAAGTAATAAGGACTAAGAGTTAGAAAATTTGGCGGAAAATTTCCATGCTATCTATAACTTTCAAGATTAAAATAATCCTACACTAAAATTAATGCATGCATTAGAGGAAGCAAACAGAGGTTCTGTAAATCAAACCAAACTTCCAAATTCCAATTAAATGAGAATCATACCTTGTTGTGACCCAACATTGTGGGAATTATGATGATGTTCCCCGTACCCGTGTGCTTGATTTTGAACTGCTCTTGAATCCATAATTGGGTAAGCAATTAACTTTTAGTACAGAGTACTCGGTGATGAATGTTTTCTAACAAAGGTTTATAAAGAAGGACATTGCAGTGTTTACAACCTTTGCATGGCTCTGGCATCCCAAAAATGGAGACAGGTGTAAAATATAAACCGACACATCTTTGAAACGTGACACGTGTTGACTAGCTTTGGACACGTGGCTTATTCTCATAAACCACAAGAACTTTTGAAGTAGGAACAAGCCGTTTTGTGTTTTGGATATATGCAGTAAGTAATTAAATGCGGTTACTATCTGTCAATACAATGCTTCATTTAGAAGGACGCCGCTTAACCCAAATGGCAGATATAGAAACACACGCAAACTATCTTTTCTCCCATGGAAATATGGATTATTCTTGTTGTTATGAGGCAAGGAAAGTTCAAGCTTTATTTTCCCTAATTCCCTGGAATGACACGAATGATAGTGGGCCAACCTTGGATATGAAGCATATGAAAAACCAAATACAAGTGTGTAGTTACATTAAAATAATATTATTTATTAATAAAAAATTACACAGTATGTTACCTTTTTAAATATAATTTTTTGGAACACATTTTTAAAATAAAGATTCTTAATTTAACCATTTGAGCACTATAATTTAAATGAGTTGTTGATGTCGGTTTAGTGGTGAAAGAATTGGGATGAATATATAAGAAATTAAATTCAATTGTTGTTTATACAAAAAAAATAAAATAAAATTATATAACTATATATAATATAAGTAGTGACTAGTCATATAATTACTTTGAAAAGTCGTGAGTTTTTATTTTTAATATTAAATATTTAAATATATTTTAATCGTCTGTATTTATTCATTTTATTTTATTTTTATAATAATAAAAATTCCCCATAATACGCATCTTAATTTTTATTTGATAAAAATCGTTATAAAATTATGATTTATATATCATGAATTTATATATTATGCTGATTATTAATGATAATTTTTTATGGTAAGTGGATTGATTTTATCAATTAAATAAAATATTGTGATTGTAAAATACATAAAATATATATATATATATTATATTTTGAACTACAATATATTTTATTAATAGAATAATTTTTTTTCTCAATCAATAAGTAAATATCATATTTATTAATTTGTGATAGAGAGTTTCCTTATATTATTAATATATAGCTTTGTGCTACCATAAGACATGTATTAGTCAATTAATTAAGAATGATAAATAAGTTTTTATTCCTAAACTATTTTAAAATTGAACCAAACGAGCTTCGGATCCAAATTTTGGGTTATATGAGAGAAGTACCTCTCATGGTTCGGGTCATGCACCGCTCCAAAGTCCAAATTTCACATGCTATAAATACCAACTTATAGCGCCAAATTTCAATTCAATTTGCGTGTACGTTAACACCTTCCTCTTCTGCGGAAAATGCGATCTCGCTTTCTCAACAACGACTACTTCGCTCTCCCTCCACCTCAAACCTTCCCATTCCTCCACCTTCCCGTCCCTCGCCTTCCTCCGCCGCTTCACTCCTTCGTCCACCACCACCTCTGCTTCGATCCGCCGCTCCGTCTCTCCCTCCACCTCGACCCCTTCCCCGTCGACGCCGTGCTCTCCACCTTCCTCTCCGCCGTACTCCCTCACCGAATCCACATCCACTCTCACGATCTCCCTGCTCCGGACCCCGCAGTAAGTGTCAAGAATGAAAGTCTCAACGAGAATTTTGAGTTTTCATTTGTTTCAGCTCGTGTTGCTTATGTTCGTTGTTAGAATTTTACTCTGAAAATGTGATCCTATGCTCGTGTGCGTGTCGACTATCGGGGTTGTTTCGTGCAATGCTTACTTATATATGAAGCCTCATTTTAGTGTGCTCGTGATATTTGGATGTTTTGATTGTGTTGCAGCAAGAGGCGGAGTTTGTCTTCGAAGATCATGTCTCCAAAGCTGATATCAAAATTCGGAATGCATATTTATCAACTAAATTAATTAATTCACGCTACTTGTTTGCTGGATTTTTTGTCAATTTAGTTATTTATTGAGATCAGTTCTTCTTAGAGTTATTATATTCGCAGGAGAGCAAATCCCGTGCACTCAATGATAAGAACGATGTTGTTTATGAGAATATTCAATTCGAAACACCAGAGCTTGACGCATTCTTGGTGAGATGCTTCTTTCTAATTATGTAGTTGGATATATATATAACGTTTTGTGTTTTGAGCAATTTCATTCAATTTTTACCTTCTGTTTTTTATTTTATTTATTTTTTTGTAAAGGAAAGTGTATGCGTCACTGAGACGGAGAGGATGCAAATGTTGTCTCAAACTCCTGAGCTTGAAAGTAGCCTGGTAATGAAGTAGTAATTTATAGACACTCATGTAATCACTTGTGTTATTATTGCACACTGCACTATTGCTGTATATTTGTGAATGAATATAAACTATGTACAGTTTTGGTAAACGACCCTGTTAGTTGGACATTGACTATTAACAAGGCTTAGATATTTACAGTTTTGCATCTCAAAACACTTTAAATAGCACTTAAAATTGTTTTAAAATTCTTTAAAAGTGGTCTATTAAAAAAATTTTAAAAATATTTTAGATAGCACTTTAAAAACTCAAAATAAAATAAAAAAAATATTAGAGACCTAATAGAAGATAAAAATTAGTTTATTAAAAATCCAATTTAAAAAAATTAACTAATATATCAAGTCCCAAAACATACTTAAGCCTATTAATAATACTGTCTTGTTCTAAGTTATGATTATGTGTTCTCAAAGTATAAAATATCTTCATAGTTGTTACTATTTATAGTCCATATGCGCAGCTTAGCTTTTTATTCATTTAATTGGTGTAGCTATGAATTTGAAATTTGGAGGAGCTAAATGGATTTTCTTTTAGTTTAATTCTTGGACTGTTCATAACATTTTGTATCATTCAGTATGGAATGTTCAAGCATAAGAATGGATGTCTTCCCCAGGTCATATAGTAATAGGATAAGGAAATATTTCATTTTTTAATTCCATTCATGCGTTTTTATCTTAACTTCATAGAGAACAAGTTCTTCTGTTTTCCTTGCAGGAAATGTTCAATCCAGAACCATCGAGGCAGTACCCTTACGAGGCTCTGGAGTCAGTATCTTTGATTGAAGATGTCATTTCGGAGTACCTGATGGGGGAGAATGCACATTCTCTTGAAGATCATATTTCTGTTAAGAACCTGCCTCACTCGGACCAAAACAAATTTCTTATTTTGGAAGTGGATGAAGGAAGTTTGGGAATTCCTGCCTACTTAGCTTTAGTGGAAGTTGTTGACTCATATTTTGAAAATATCATATCTCAAAATTTTGATGAACGATATCAATCCATAATAGAGGGAAAGGAACTTTTGGGTTCTATGAAGCATACCATGATGGATTTTTTCTTAGATGAGTGTGTATCAAAGACAAGCCTGGAGTTGTCAGATATGATTCCTGAAAGGGATTTTATGAATATACTGGAAACCGAACATGTTGATGGGAATGCTGGTCTGCAACGGCCATCACTGGTCCATAGTGAGTTGTTAGTGAATCATGTAACCTTCCAGGAGTTAGTGTTCCTTGACCAGGACTTAATGCAAACCTTTAAAGCTTTCTATAATACAAAAGCTTTGGATGACATAGTAACAAATGACTGGATGTTTAAGAAAGAGTTTAACTTCAAGAGTTTTGATGAATTGATTGTTGGTAATGAGATAGCACTAACAGATGAATCATTCAAATCACTACCTGTACCTGTTATCTCTGATCACAAAAAGATGATAACTCTACATGACATCATTGGAGAACAATTTTCCCGCTTGAAGACCCAATCACTCTCTGCATCTGATGGAATTTACTTAAACTGGGATCTACTTGAAGAAGATAAGTGCAATTGCAAAATTTCTAACTGGTATCAGAACATATTGGCCAAGATAGATCTGAACTACCAAGATTTTGGAGGAAAATCTTTTGATGAAGGAAAATTAGTATTTGATCTAGTTTTCTGTGATGATACCATAGGTAAATGTGATATTAAACAAAATGAAGAGTTGCAGAAGTTGCTTTCTGATTGCATGCCTCTACTTGACAATCATCCTGTAGAATTTGCTTCAGGCAAAATATTAGAACATGTATCTTCTAAACAAGGAAGTCAAGAACAATTACCTGAGAGAAAGGCTGAGAGAGCTTCATTGTTATTTAAATCTATGTCGGAAATCAGCCATCTTGATTATTTCTTAAACCCTCAAAAATTTATTGATAAGGGGAATTTTAATTATGCAGTAGAGTCCACTAATGCCAACGCTAGTATTCCAAATGTTTCTTCCACTGAATTGAAAGTTGGTACACAGTCAGAAGGATTCCATACTGTTCTGCATAGAGTTAAGTTGTCCGATTATATTGTGGCCCTTGGTGGATATTTTGAAAAAAGCTATCTAGCCATTTTACAAAGTGATACAAAGATGACAAAAACACATAACTCAGAAGTAGATTATTTAGAATTGCTGGGTGTTCAAAGACATAAGCTTATTGAGTCCCATGTAAATGGAAACAATATGGCATTTGTTGTGTTATGTGCTATTAAACAGGCTGCTTGGTACTTGTGTTTCTATGGTCTCCGCCCAGCATTCCTGTATTTAGACAAATTATGTCAAAACTTGGACTATTTGAAATCAAGGTTGAGCATCCTCCTATCTTTGATCAAAGATGAAAAGGCAAAGGTAGACAACAATGTTATTATGGCACACCCATCGTTAACAGTTGTCAAGGAAATTTTACAGTCATACATCAAACGGGATGGTATGAAAACTTTGATTGTAGCTGAAGAAGTATTCTGGTGTTCCTTGAAAAATCTCCTCCTTTCCCTGGGATTGTCATTCGGTGAACTAAATGATTCATATAGAAATCAGCCATATGTTAATACTGTGCCAGAGGATGAACTTCTGATTTATGACTGCTTGTTGGCTTCACATAAGTAAGCTTTTGTTTCGTGATATTTTTATTTTTATCTTGAATAAATAGAGTTGTACTTTGTTTTTTGTACAAGATATGTTTCAATTGCGGATTCTAGATGCGTGTATTTTCTTTTTTTGTATATTGGGTATGGAGTAGCAATAATCCAAAATTGTTGGTGAGAGGATGTGAGGGCAGTACTTGCATTTTTTAAATGAAACTGATTTCCTTTCATTTTCCTTAATTTAGTTGATCAAATCATACATTGTGATCAATGCAGACAAAAAATTATTTTAGTGCCATATTTTTTTGTCATACTTTTTCTGCTATGAAACTAAGTTAACTGTTCTATTTGATTGAAGGCAAGTTTCTCCATTGTTTCCATTCAACAAATTTGACATTATCTTGGAATATGGAGGTCCATATGACTCATCTAGGATATCTGAGCTTTCTCAAAACTCAATTGGATTGCCTCATCTTCACTTTTTAAGGGTTGAATTAGATGATCATGCAGCTCTGAAAGCACTCTGTGAAGGTGTTGAAATGCTCCCAAATTCTGAAATGCTAATGGTAAGCTTCTGTCGTTACGGATAATGTATATAGAATCTATATTACAGATACGATACGATTTGCAAATAAATTCAGATATTATTTGTCTAAGTTTCTGATTCCATATATTTTTATTTGAACAAGTTCTACACTGTTATAATATAATCTATAATGTAAAGTTTTTAAGTTATTCGGATATACTTTTTTATTTTTCAAAATATAGCTCTTTCATTGGCTATATATGGGCCATGACTACACTTCTCAGTGTCCCCACTCAGGATTCGCTAGAGTAAAATTTTGCGGTACCTTACCAGTAGCCCAGTCTAGTTAGCAGTATTATTGGTCTTGGAGTCATGCGTCTAGTTTATCCAACTTACTGTAGAAGAAATTAAAAGCAAAAGAAGTAATCAGCTTGAAATTCTAAAATTGAAATACTAGTCAATTTAATCCTTAAAATTACAAAAGTAATAGCTTGGTCACTCTAGTCCTTATTTTTGTAATGTAAAGGACTAATTAGGTGACCTTAGAGACGAAATTCTACAATAATCGTTTTTGGTAATTTCAAGGAATTTGTAAACTCAGGAACTAATTTGAACAATATCATATTTTAATCAACTAATTTGCCGTATCATTCCAGAATTTTGGCCTATATCAGTATTATGCTTGTGACATGCTCTAGCTTCTGTATCTCTGTTAGTGTGCCAATGTAAAATAGTGTGAACAAGTGGCTTGAGTGGGGATACTATATTTGAACAGATACGGAAGTGGAAAACAATATATATTCGAAGGGGAGTGGTGGGTTAATGGCTTAGCCTGATAATTATGAACCAAATACAATTTTGAGGTTCATCTAAATCTTGTACGTTTAACAGTGCAAGTTTATTATGGAAGCTGACTGACAACTTTAGATTTGTGATTATAGTGGACGAAGTTGTGAAATTCATGGTGCTGATGTTGAGATAACATGCTTTCATTTAGCTTCATCAATTGCTTGTTCTCTTAATTCCTAGTATTGTCTACCAATCAACATGCAAACACATTGAAAATTCACTGATGCAACTAATAATGATTGTCTGCTAGGAAAGTGAAACTCGTCTAACTTTCAATCATAAGGAAAATATGATGAAGCAGAACTTGGAGAGACTGCTGAACTTTTGTCCTGTGGAGCAAAGCTGTGATAAAAAGTCTTTAAACGTTGCACCTGAAGTAGACAATCTTGTGCCACTAATTCCTCCTGTGAAAACTGGGCATGGTCATAATAGCATGGAGGTTTCACCTGGGACCGTTATCATCGTAAATACTCAAAATGTAGATAAGGAAATGATAACGTCTAGAAGAAGTTCTTACCAAGTAATTCTAGCAATGGAGAAAGAAGGAATTCAAGTTGTTGAACGTGATTTCGATTTGCCTGCAGATGTTATATTAAGTTCTGCTATTTGCTTGGCATGGTACGATAGTAGAAACCTTGGGAAGAAAGCAACTCCAGCGACTGAAGCATCCTCAAGCTTACCTTTTTATATCGAGTATATTGCAACAGATGTTCTAACATTGCTAAGTTTTTACTTCCGTGGTTGCTTTCTGGTAATTTCACTTTTTTATATTAATTTCATATGTGTGATATTTTTTTCAACTGTTTCTATCGAATACTGCAATGTCGAGTAGTGCTGTAGAAAAATTATGAACATACTCAGATGGATTGTTAGGAGATATTTGAGAAGCGTCTTGGGGAGAGAATGTCAGTCTTAGAACTCAGCTTCAGCTTTTTCATTTTTGAAATTTCCTTTGGAAGATTAATGTCTCATGGAGACAAAACACTCTTATATACCCTTCACCAAGGAGAATTAAGGAATTTTAGTCCTCGTAATCATCATTTTGTATTACATGTTATTAATACAAGGTAGCAGATAAAATTAGTTTCCGAATCTGATTATATCGAGATATGAAGGAATAGAAGCATTGTACTGAACATAAATTTGATTAATTAAGATATGAGAGTCTTTGGGATGGTGGTTGCTAGTTGAGCTTGATCACCAATACATTGAGCTGGTTTAATATGTTATATTCTCTTTCCAGGTCTTTGAAGGAGAATTTAACTTTCTTTCAACTGTAATGGAGTCTTCCGATGGACTTTATGCTGCAGCAGCAAGCCTGGGAATTGATTTGCAGATATTCTTCTCTTACTCACCTGAGTTGACAAATGAAGTTATTGTAAGCTGCATTAAGAGTGCAACCAATATGACCAGGGGTCTGTATCCTAGAATGCCTGATTCGGTAACTCTTGCCGAGTCATTTCTTACAGCATTTCCTGGAATAAATCCTTTAACAGCACACTCTATACTATCTTCAGGGGTCATGCTTAATGAGTTTCTTGCGTGGTCACATGAGCAAAGGATGCATGTTTTAGAAAAGTATCATGTTCCAGAAGAGAGTATTTCTCTATTCAGTGTTTTCTGCAGATATGGGGAACGGGAAGATTCAAAATCCATAATGACAGACTGCTCCTCTTCGGTATCTTCTGGCCTGGACTCGGATAGGTGTTATTTATATCAAGTTGAAAATGAAAGAAAAAGAAGAAATCCTATTAGTAGTCATCAGATGGATGAACTACGCTTTGATGATGAATTGTTGCAATTCGAGACATTAAATCGAGTAATTGAGGCTGTTCCGGATTCCTCTACCTTGGCAAAACCTTTTGATTTTGGGGTGTCAATAAATGCTGGGAAATACAGAGACGTAGCAAAGGCGAGTTTGTCCATGAGCGAGTTTTTGGGTCAAAAGCAAAGCACCAGAGGAGCTACAACGAGAGACTTTTCTGGAGTCTCCTATTCACCAGGGCACTACAAAGCTCCCCAAAAATCAGAGCAACTGAAACAACCCCGTTTGTCCTTGAAAAATAAAGAGTTGGCTCAAAATGAAATACTGGGTGATGATTTGATGGGCAGAAGTGTGAATTGGCATAACCTTGGTAAATCTGAGAAGTTGCATGAAGACATTAAGGGTGAGGTGGTGGACTTGACACAAAGCCCCTTATTTGATAAAAGCTTTGCCATTCCTGATTCCATGTACTTCACAAGTTTGATGACAGAAACAGAGAAAGATCAGATGAGAAAGAATAAAATTTCAAGGAAATTGTCATTTGATAATAGTAGTCACCCAGAAATCAACTCATCGAAAATATGGATATCCTCAAAAGATACACTAGAAGTTGACGGCTACCCCGAACCAGATTTTGGAGAAGATGTATTTCCTCTCAATTTCAAGCCAGGGGAAAACATTGGTTTAACTCAGGCCTCATTAAGAAACTTAGAAGAATCAACATTTAAGGAGGAAATCTCACATTTGGGCGAAACTCCACTTTCATTAGCCCGCCGGTCTGCTAGTTTATTAAAGAATTCACCTTGGACAACTGACTTTATCAATAAAGTAAAAGAAAAGAGCAAATTGCGTCAAAGATCATGGTCATGTGAGAACACTGGCCCTTATTTTGGGTACCCGAGTAGCATGTCCAAAGCTTCCAAAAGAAGAAGTCCTTCTGTAATTGATTTTTTTAAGTACCAACCAAATAGAACATCTGGAAATGTTCCGGAACATAAAAGACAGAAGCAATCAGGATCGTCAAACTCAGTCAAGAAAGGAAAATATTCAACTTCCTCGTGGACACCTAATGATAAGAAATCAACGAAGGTACGTTTACATTTTATGTTAGTGTTAAAGTATGTGGTGCAATAGACCAGCAAATGATTTTAATCAGATGGATCTTGATTTGAAAATACAGAATCCGAGTCTGCAGTGACTTTTTTACTCAAGTGGGAAAATTTGAGAATGAGCTATGACTTATTAGTCGTTACTCATTACTGTTTTAAGGAGTTTTATGCGGACTATAATTGGTCCAGCACTTATTTAGGCTGTTAACTATCTTATCTAGGTTAGCTCGTCTTCTTTTATTCTATATAGCTTAAAAATATTAATTTTACCTAATTTATTCAACTAATTTATGTTAAAAAAGTAACTGTTATTTGAAATAAATAAATGTGTTTTAAATATTTAATTTTTTTATAAAATGATAATTATAATAATTAATTATGTTATTTCAGACTTGCAAATCAGTTCAACTTCGTGTGCTTCCAGATTTAATTGACATGAATACAACATTGCTTATTATTCATGGACATTCGGTCTTTGGCAGATACTAACTTTTGGGAGGTACGGAAGTGGAGGCCAAACAAGGCTAGTCTGGAGTGACAAAAAAAACTCATACCAGGCACAATAATCCATCATGAAGAAAAGAATGAAGATTTTATATTATATACGATGGTGGCTTTAACCTTTTGAAAGGTATTTTGCTTTAAACCATACAAAGTAATTCTCAGATCAATTACGTTTCACTACTTTCGTAGTTTTGTTCAAAAAATTAGGTTTCATTACTCATGTTAATTTTCTGACACTAAATCTTCTAATTCGATTCCTTTCTGGACTTGATCTCTGTATAGTTCTATACTATTCTAAAATGACTCAATGGACTATGGCAGAGACTGACTTCTAATATTGATGAAAGTTGAAGCCTATGGTTTCACTGATGAAAATGGAGTTTGAGATCAGAACAGGAAGTTAGATACCATACTGCATAATCTATCATTTGGAGCAAATGAGGATTTATATGATGATTGATTTTACTATGTAAGTATGACCAAGTTTCGGCTAGCTGTATTAGTTTGTAACATTACGGTTTCATTATTACATATGGTCGTCCTCATATCTAAAAGTGCAAATTACATAATTTGATACAAAATTTACCCCAAAAATTGTTCGTGCTTCTATTTTTTTCCCTCAATATTATAAAAGATTTAGTAATGTTTTGCTATTCTCAAATGATGCTAAGAAATGATCATATTATTACATATATGCGATTGTTTTCACAAATGTAAAGTAATTTTTTTCTAAAATAAAAGCCAAACCACTTTTAAAATTAACATTTCTTAACATCAAGAGCACAACAAATAGCCTTTTTAATTATTTTAAAATTTGCTAACAGCTTTTGAAAAACACAAGTACTACAACTAGATCATAGGTTTTCAAAATTCGGTAGCTTTCTTGTTTTGTGATCTTTCACACTTCAATAAAATGTGTTTCTTCTGGGCATCATAGGTTTTACTTGTCGTCTATAATGCTTACAATATATGTACCCCAAAATTGTTCAAATAGAAGAAAAATGATATTCCATTTGCTACATAGCCTATCAGGGGCCACAACCCATAGCTACCATGTCAATTCAATGCATTATCATTTGACCAGAAATATTGAACTAATCAGCCCAGCAATGTGACCATGATATCTTGTCTATTTCGACTGAAGTGAATACTGGTTAAGCTTGATTTGAATTCCACCAATGTGACCATGATATCTTGTCTATTTCATAACCCATGCGTGTTTTATGTGTAAGCAATAACGCCTGTAAAGAATTCTAGTTCTTACCATTCCTGAGATTACGTAGAGCCATAACTAGCTGTTGTCTTTCTCCCTCTACCTCTGCAAACTTAAGACTAATCTCTGAATATCTTTCTTCCATTTCTTTCAGCTGAACTCCCATATATTTATTCCTTTCTTTTAGTACTTCCACTTCATTAAAAAATTTATTTGTATTGCAATCACCAGAATGATCATAATTGAAGACAGTAACCTCATTTTCCAAGCAAGTTTTCACTTCACTGTCAGGGTAAAAGAGATAAATTTAATAAAAGTAATATTCTGGATGAGATGAGAGGTGTATTATAAATTTGATAACTGAGCCCGAAGCACAGATTTTTTATTACAATGTTAATTCGTGATAAGAGGGTTAATGGTTTTGCTCAAGGGAACTACACATTCAGATGGCAGAAAAAGATTTTTTTTTACCTTGTGTATGCTGATAGATAAACTTTGTTCTCAGCTGAATTGGATATTGTTCTTCCTTTTTCTGACTTGCTAACAGGGGTGTTTACATCATCCATTTCCTTATGTAACAAATATAGCAACATTGTAAATTAATGTATATCTCAAGTCATCAACAAATTTGTGCAAATTCAAAATCAAAGTAAACTTCAATTAGATATTTGGAAAAGTCCACATGTACATGTGGGAAGAAGAGGGAGGGAGAGGTTGTGGATCGAATCCTTTCTCTGATAAAACTAATACATTAATAACTAACATTTTTCCATTAAAAAAAATTTAATTAGATATTCTCTTTCTTTCCTCTGTTTTTTATTACATATTCGGCGCAGGCATGAGGGTAAGAGAAGGGAAAGATCGCTTGGTGGAGGGCCAAACCTCTGATATTAACTTCTCATCCAAGTCTTATAGACTAAGGCTGGTGTGGTGCCAATTGAGCTACAAGTTCATTAGCTAATTGGATATTTCTTTTAGTAGAGTTTTAAGCTTTAAGATTTTTTTTTTTATTTGCTAAATATACAGGATAGATGTCACCAATTTATTCTTTTTTACTTTGATTTTCAAAATAGTTTTAGACATAACAGCTCAAGGCACAACACAAAACCCATACTTTTTGTTACTACTTATTACTTAACCAGGGTACAAAAGAGAGAAATGGACACATGATTCCTACTGTTTCATTTTGCCAACTCTATTGCATGCAACACAAGCAATGTACTACACAAAATGTATTTCCGTAAACATTGCTGACTATCAGTTGGGAGATAGTAGAAAATTTTAGTCTTGTTCATGGATCATCAAACAGCTAACAACACAAAAGATTGTCCTCTAAGACCCTAGAAATCTTGACTTTTTAGCCAAGCCTTCTATGGTTGTATCAAGAACTGGAAAATGACAATATCATCCCCAAAGCATTATGGAGAAGCACTCCATGTAAGTATGACTTAACAGATTATAATGTGTCTCTCAGAGAATTTCTATCAATATTTGATGTGTCCATGTTATATAATGTTTGCTTTATAGTATTAAAATTTTATAACAAGCCCTGAAAATGATAATTCATTGGTTTGTTGCAAATTTTATTTATTACATCCTTTCATAAAGCTAATCGGCTTGGGTCCTGACTTAATTATTCAATTCCCCTTAGTCTTTAATGTGTAGTTTTCTAATAGGGGAGGGGGGGGGGGGGGGGGTTGTGGTGAATGATAACCAGTAACCTGACCTAATATGCAACAGAGATACCAACACTAATAATTCGAAGCATAGGAGCTGGAAAATTACCTTCTGCATTTCTGATTTTGACATCCTATTGTGTTCCTTAGTGGAGGAACAAGATGCAGCACTCTCGTAATGCCGTGAAGCCAAATTCATATTTGTGGTTGCTGCTTGTGCTTTGCTATTCTTGAGCCTCTTGTCTACCACACTTAGTTCTTTTTTCTTCAGCTCCGCTTCTAATTGATATATTTTTTTCTGCTTGTTCCATGTGCAAGTTATGTTTTAATTGATTGTGCTGGGTCTTAAAGACTTCTACTTCTGACATTAGGGTTCCAATCTTTATCTCCTCATCATTGTATTCTTGCATTAACATCGTAGTAGCACGCTCTGTTGGCTCAGTTTTAAACATTGCATGCTCCTCTACCATCAGATTTCTAATTTCAATCCTAAGTAATTGAATTTGCTCCGATAATGCCTCATCTTCTTCATCCCTGTGCCTTTTTACATCTTCAAGTTGTTTGGACTTAATCTCCAGTTCTTGTGACATCATTTCTATTTTCTTCTCTTTTGAATCTATTTGGTTCAAGAGCTGTTGCAATTTCAATTCGTTCTGATCAGTAATATGCCTGAGCTCTTGATTGCATTTCTGGAGCATTTCTTCCATAAGTTTGTTATGCTTCTGCAATTCTTCAGCTTCTGCATAAGTTTCCATGGTCTTCTTTTCATTTTCGTCTATCTTCAATGTCATTTCAGCTGAAAGACTTCTGTATTCATGCTGAAAACGCTGACATGTGAGACCATTATCGTGTCTCGTCTTTATCAATGTCTCCTCTGCTTCGATGGCCCGTTCTTCCTGCTCAATTTTGGCACATTTCATGGCATGAAAATCTTCTTCAAATTTGTCTGCTTGTGTTTTAAGTTCTCTTTCCAAATCACAAACTTGATTTTCAAGTTCATTGTTGTAAATCAAAGTCTCTGAAAAATCAAGTGCCTGCTTCTTTATCTTTTCTTCTAACCTCTGTACGTGTGATTCAAGTTGTTTTATAGTTGCCAAAGAAGCTGAATGTTTATTTTGTAACACAATTTGTTGTGCTTCTCCATGTTTTAATCTCAAAGAGATATTCAGGTTTTCTTTCTTCAGAAGCTCACACTCAAAATTGAGCTGTTTTATATGCTCAGTAAGCTCTTCACGTTGTTTATAATAATTGTCTATTTCACCATTCTGGTCTGCAATTTTCTTCTTCAAGTGATCTAATTCTGCAGCATCATTATGCTTTTTAGAATTGTCCAACAATTCCTTATTCTTTTGTTCCAGCATTGCTTCAAGTTCTTTTACTCCCAAAAGCAGTTCAGAGTTTGAATTTTGTGTCTTCTGAAGTTGCAATTGAAGATTAGAGTTAAACTCTTTTTCATGAACAAGCTCTTCCTTTATTGCTTCTAACTGCAGCCTAGTATCCTCAATCTCAGTCTGTAAGGCTTTTGAAGCGTTGGTCTCATTATTGAGGGTTTGCTGGGACATGAGTTGCTCATATTTAGTTTTGATCACATTTCTCTCCTCTCTGAGGCTGATTATTTGTCTTGACATACTTTGTCCTCGACTGCATTCCTTCTCCATCAGCTTCTGAAGTGATTGTAACTCTAGTTCTGATTCTTCCAATTTCCTCCTTAGAGAAGCAATTTCACTTTTGAGGTTTTCAGTGACATCAGAAGGCTCTTGTAATCTTTCGCGAGGAAGAGTATCTTCCAGGCTGTTTCTCCAGTAGTCACCTAAACACCTATCTGATGCTGAACCGATTGATCCCCTATGCATTTGAGCTTTTGCTGCAATGGCCTCAATTGCTCCTATTGATGGCATTGAATTCTGTCTCAAAGGTGGTAGTAGCTTGGGAAAATCCTGCCATGAAATTACCACAGGAGTGATGCCCTTAGATGTTTTAAAAATCAGGTTCCCATATTTTAAAATATTAGTAATTGCTGAAAAATTTTATAATATCGATTATTTATTTTCTTAATTTATCCGCAGAAAGGTTCAGTTTGAGATATTTTTAACTTAACACAATAGAAATTGCTAGCTTTATAAAGCCATGGTATCATTCTGTTCTTACTTCATCGACATTATGAGAACCTTCATCTACACTGCAAATGCTCAGTAAGTGTCTTGAGCTTCCATTTCCATTATCTTCCCCATTTCTGAAACTACTGCAACAGGTAAGTGAAAGGGAGAGAAGATTAAGAAACAAATGGAAATTTGTAGGGATTAAATTAACTGGCAGCATGGTTCATTTTCACCTTTGATCTCTATGTACTCCTTCCACATTCTGAATTGTCACCTGTCTCAACATTTTTTATTTGAGGAATCATATTTGGTGTTTATAATCTGATGATATGGAATATGAATGGAAAGAAAAAGCTCTGCTGAATCCTAGATTTTTAAAGATGTGCAATCAAGTGCATGATGTAAGAGAGACGAGAAACTAGGTGAGGAGGGAGATAGCAGGTACCAACATGTAGGATTGCGCCTGAATTGGCAAACTTTAGAGGTAGGGACACAGTCAGTGGCTCAGTTTCTGCAGCAAAATCAGCAAAGTCTATTGAGGATTCTCCAAGAAAGCCAGATTTTGAAGATCCCTGCAAGAAAGTATAACGATTAGACTTTCCAGCTAACATGCTAGTCGGGTAGAGAGGATAGTATGCAATTAAATCTACTGCTTACAGTTGAAACAACAAAATGATAGATTTTCTCTTTGAGTTTTCCTGATTTTGTGTCCCTAACAAGTTTAACTGATTCAAAAATTGGATTTTCCCATAAACAGGTTCCATCCTGGACGGCAACTTTCTCTAGTTTCGCCGTAGGCTTCCCGACATCATCTGGCACCAAAGCTACCATCAGTGTAGGCTTTTTCATCTTAGGCACCTGGTAAAATAATACATTGGCATGAAATTCCCCATAATATGCAAGTTATCAAACTCTCTTACCTAAATCTACAATGTGATAATTTATTCTGTAAAAATTTCAAACTTGGCAACTGTAAGTAACTCTAACTACTAGGCCAAACCTCATTTTGTCATTTAGAATAAATGGATAAGTATATATGTGTGTTCATTTTACCTGAGTTGCCTGAAATTGCAGTTTGAATACAGCTTTAATCTTGTTCTTCTTCCTCCGTGACTTAAACATGTCTTCAGGCTGACAAAATATTGCAGTTCTAGTCTTGTAGATGTCAGACAATGCTTTTTATAAGTGGCTACTCAATTGAGAATTGGGCGACCCTGTGTTAATTTGAACCTTTGTTTTGTATTTTGATAGATTTAGCTAAAGACTGAAGTGAAGTATAGGGATACTCTGAAAGCAAAAAGATGCTAGATGCTGTACTGAACTTGCATGGTTAGCAAGCTAAAAAAACAAAAATGAATTTGATATCAAAAGCTTCTCCTTAAAACATTCTAAACTAAAGTTTAACAAAGGGCAAGAGGAAATAAAGGAACATAGATGAGACGTATGGTTTTCTTTTTAAGTTTTTACTTAGAGAATAAGGAAGGAGGAAATTTAAATGGCAAAGTTAACCCCGACACTTCTTTATTCTTTTTGGAATTTTTGTTGTGCACCCACAGCCGACAGGCAAGTGAGTTTTGTTTTTCCAACATAATCTTTTTGTACACTCTTATGAAAAAAACTCTTCATTAATATTGTTAAAGAATTCATTTCAATGCTTAAACAAAATTCCAGCACTTTATTATCTCTTCTAATAGAGGTTTTCACATTATTTTAAATATGAAACGATGTATATGTTTGTTATAATTAGACGATAGACAACGTGAAGTTGAAAAAAAAAACTTACACGAAAAAAATGTTAAATTAGTTTATTGAATTGGAAATTAGTAAAATTAGCTAATGATATAGGAAATAAATGTAAAGTAACAAAAGAATATAGCTATAATTTTTATGTGTTTTTTTGGAGATGAGTATATTTTTAATTAATAATAAAAGTAAATAGTGTAATATTAAGTTTAAAATAAAATAGTATAACATTAAAAAATGATAGTGAATGAATGCACTACCTCACTAACAGCAAACGTAAAGGGGATAGTCGCAGGGTGATAGATATGTTACTCAGAAAATGAAGACATAGTATATAAGGTGAGATGTTAGGAGGATCATATACGGAAGAAATAGATGCAAGATCTAAAGTAGATACAAGGGACAAATGCAGAAACTAAAAATCAGACGAAGGAGGGATAGATGCACTTTTTATTCTTAGAGTTTATTTTTATTAAAATGATTTTTTTTTTATTATAAATTTTTAATACTAGAAAGACATACTTTATGTTTTCCGTTTATATTATTTTAATAAAACTTTTGCTTATTAAAAAAATAGTAAAGCAAAACTTTGTTATGAAATTGAGTGTGAAATAGAAAAACAAAATCTACAATTTCATGGTCACACTAAACTTTATGATAAGAAGTAAGGTGGGACTTTGCAAGACTTAGATCTTACAAAATTATTGATTGGTTGAGACTATCACATGCTAATAGTTTCAACCATTTTTATGTGTATTTAGAACTACATTATTTTTTTTTATAACTAAAAGAAATTTATTAATATTTAGAAGAAAGCACATAATGTGTTTTCATGATGATATATTTGTTAATATGGAATTTAAAACACAAATCATATAAAAGTAAATAATCACAATTTCTTACTATAATAAAAAGATTTATTATCTATTCTGCATGAAAATGCCATGTCAATTTTGCGGTGACATTATTTTCTACGAGTTCACTTGTGCACCTTGTACATTATATTGAATATAAATTATTTGTGTTTTGAAAAATTACAATTTTTACCTTGTAAGTACATGTTAAGAAGTTTTCTACATTACTCCTCACAAATGCATCATTCTATATAATACCTGGTAAATAAATCAATTCATGTCCTTAGGGATTTGTTTGATATTCAAAAAATTTAATCTTGTAAGTTAAGCTTTAACGATTCCATGAATGTTTGTATAGAATTGTAAATGTGAGCAAGAATGAAAAATGATTAAAAATAATAAGCAACAATAAATTGGTAAAATATTCAATGTAGATAAGTGTTGGAATCTCGTTTCCTATTCTACCTTTTTCTAAATTAAAGAATAGTCATATTAAGTTATTTTTAAAACTCTTTTTTTCCACAGAGTGTTCAAACATCGATTTCTCGATGAGAGAACCTTAACTATAATAATCAAATAATTTATTTCTCGATTCAAAGATTAAAATAGCTAGATTATCAATCAAGGAAAAGATGAAAGATATATAAACATTGTTCTATTCCTAGATCTAATGTTTATACATTGTTTTTCTCAAAATCCTTTATTTGAAATTCTTTTCCAATTCTTTCAAGCATGTTAGAACAATTTAAAGGTTGATCTAACAAAAAACAAACATTAAAAATAGAGAAGAACACAACATGATAAATATAAATTTCATTAAGCGATTCAATAGTTATAAAATAGTTGACAGTACATTAGTCTCCCAACTAAGGAGATTTAGCTACTCATTGCAATGAGCAGCTCACAAAAGTATGGAAATACAAGAAGATTGAGAAGGAAATAAAAGATCGATCTTTGTCTTTGCTTCCGCTTTAACACGTTCTCTTTGCCTCTCTATCACTTTCTCTTTCTCTCTCCCCTTTGTAATAGTTATGAGTCTTCCCTCTTACATTTTAATTTCATTGGACCATTTAAGATCTTATCGCTCAACGAAGTCTCTCACCTAGCGAGATTGCTTCAATCCATGATCTTGAGATGAAGCTAGTTGGGCAACACTATCTCGCTCACCGATGACCTCGAAACTTTACTTCCTAACCTTGCGCTACTTGTTGGGCAATGGGGCTCACTGAGCACCATTGATGTGCATGCCCTGTTTTCTGACTTAACAAAGCTTCTCACTGGGCGTAAAATACTTTTTGCCAGGACTTCTCTTGGATCTTCGCTGGTCAACAAGGTTCACCCAACGCAATTAACTTTCAGTCAGCAATTTTCCTATTTTTCGTCTAACGACAATGACTTGTTGGGTGACATTCTCTTTGCTGAGCTGGTACTGGAGCACTGGGCAAGGAGACTCTTACTGTTCTTCTCTTGACTTTTCCAGACTCTTACTGTTCTTCTCTTGACTTTTCCAAAATTAGTGTAAAATTTGTCAAAATTTTAAAATTAGATATATTTTAACACAAAATCAACTATAAGATGATATATTGTATTTTTTATATATTTATAACTAAAATGAGTTCAAAACCAATAAAAAGTTAAAAAAATAAAAATAATTAACGAATTTTTATCACTGAAATAATATAAATATGATAATTATGAGTAGATCTTTTACCCTTTAATTTAATTAGATGTAAAAATGTTTTAATACATGCATCTTTTGTTTGTTTTTAAATACAACCAAATTAAATACCGAATATAAACTAACTTGGTAATAAGTCATAAATTATGAGATGTCATATCAACTAAATATTGGTCATGTCAGCTAAAATTGACACTGTTAGTATAAAAAAAATAATGAAAGTACCAAATTGATTTAACAATAAAAGAGACTAAAATAAAACTTTTAAAATTAAAGGGCCAAATTAAAATAAAATATAAATAAGAATCAAAATTCCATTTTAATCCATTATCAATTTTAAAATTCTATCCAAAAATTCCATTTTACGTTATAAAAATTTTGAAAATAGATTATGAATTTAAAATTCATTGTCAATAATGTTGAGATTCATAAAGAAAAATTAAAAGTTAACCAATATCATTTACATTACAATGGACTTGTAACAGATACTGACCTTTTGGGGGGAAATAAATAGTATAATTCTTAAAATAACACGGAGTTACATTACGATTTAAATATTTCAAAAGGAAAAAATATATAATTTAACTCTTTAACAGAGGACATTTTTGGATTTTTATAAGGTTATGATGCGTTCCATATCTTTTGATGTATGAAATAATACCAACACTCGATTACAAGCTTTTTACTATCACAGGTTAGTAATAATTCTTACATTATAAGTATATTCCAATTTTCTTTAAAAACAATTCTGCGTCGTAATCAGTATATAATTTTTTTTTCTCCTCCCCCTTTAATAATAATAATTGTTTCACATAATATTAATATATGTCAATCTGTTTCGCCAACATAAATAAAATGTGTAAATATTAACATCTTGAATGATTTAAATACAGAGTTTAATGAATTTAATTAATTAGTACACACGAATTTAATTAATTGGTACACAATCTAAGTGTAAAGCAATTTTACACTAGATGTTCAACCTAACTTTTAAAATACTAATTCGTAAAGTTAATAAATTGATTAAATAATATAAGTGTAAAATCTTTATATTAAGGATTCTAATTAAATGTAAGTGTAAAAATTTACACGGGTATATATATCAATTAAACTCTTAAATATATTTTATATAAAAAAAAAACATATTTTTTAAGATTTTAAATCAAATTTTCTTAACTATATTATAAGTTCAATATTATAATTTGCATAATTTACATGCACTCTAACGAATTTAGTTTACTTATATATTAATCATTTTATAGTTAAGATATCATATATTCAAGTCATAAAAAATGTCGTCTGATTTTAAATTTTTTAGGATTAATTGTAATTTTAAAATTCTCAATTTTGGTATTTTTATTTTACAATAGAGATATTTAGCTTCTTTATTGTTTAAAATCTGTAATTTGTTCTCTCTATTTTAAAATAGAGTTTAGTCTCCTATTTTAAAAAATTTATTACTTTAATCTTTTTCTCTAACTTAAAGTATTAGCGTTTAAAAATTATCTTGATATAATTTAAGTTTAACGTAATTGTGAAATTATTTGTTAACGCCAGTCAATGTTAATTTGAAAACAATTAATAATTTTAGTTTAATATAGAAAAACTAAAATACAAGTTTTATAAAATTGGAGAACAAATATCTCTATGTTAAAATAAGAGGATACGTTTGTTTGAGTTAATATTCCAGAATTAATTCTAAATCTAAAATTTATTTTACATAATATGGTTAGTTTTTTTATGAACGATTTTATGTTAGAAAAGAATTTAGAATTGATTTTGAATTTAGGATTGATTTTAAGTTTAAATAGTTTATAATAATTTTTGTATTAAATCAATAATTTTACACAAAATTTTAATTTATTTTTATAATAAAAATATTCAAACATAAATCACGATATCTAAAAATCAATTTTATAAAATTAATTTGTCAACGTTGGTCAACTTTGATCCAAACAGATTGAATATTTTTATTTAAAAAAGAAAATAAAAAGTACAGGTTTTAAAAAGTAAAGAAAATTACATTTAAGTCCATTTTTTTATTAAATATAACAAGTTCATATTGCATAAAAACTCTTGATAGAAGTGTTATTCCTCCCATACGTCATCTTCAAAACGCATGCAAAGCTGTTAGGTGCAATTATATTGACGAGGAAACCTTGTCCACGTAGCTACAATCAAATTAATACATTTAGTTGTATGTAACAATCCATATCTGTCAATCATTAATTAACGGTAGTCTTATTGTTTTCGTCTTGTTCTAGTGTAAATATTTTTTAATCTATTCTTATTCTATATATTATACTAATAATTCTCAATTTCATATTCTTAATATCATATTTCACTTCAAAGCAAATCCTCTATTTTTCAACCAATCAATAAATATTATATAATTTAATAAGTTATATATATAAAAAAATCATTAAATAACATGATGTTAGAAACTAATTTAAAATACAAAATTTCTTTTTCTTTCTTTATTAAAAGTATATTTCATATATTACTATCTTATGTGATAAATAGAAAAATCTCTCAAGTATTCCAAATTATTTTTTCTATCTTTATATATTTTTATTTTAATATTTTATTTATTTTAATTTTATATTATATTGCAAATTAAATTATTTTTATTATAAAGTTAATTTATTTTATATATTTAAAAATATTTATTTATTATAATTTTAATCATAGTGTACATATATTAAAATGCTACTTACGACAGTACCCAACTCCTCTTTAAGCATCATTGTCAATCTTTTATTAAGTGGATTTGGATCTTATCGTAACCCTTTCGCTTAAATCAATCAATCACCTTCTTTTCTTTCTTTTTCGTAACCTTTAAACGGATATGAGAAGTTTTTTTTTGCCTTTTAAACCTCTATTTTTGGTTACTTGTCTAAAGAAATTGTTCCATTTCTCCATATTGCAACCTGATTGATGACCACAACAGCATGTTCTATTATTGTCTTGTCCTTGCAATTTGGCATGGTGGATGATGATGATAAATTCCAACAAATCAAAAAGTTATATTACCTTTTCAAAAGTCATTAAATTATTAGTTATTATGAACATGAACTGTGAGATCAGATGTCATAAGGGTAATGATAATTTATTCATTCAATCCAAAATCTTAAAGAAATTAATGTTGGGAATATATTTTTAATATTTTTTATACATTTTAATTTTGATCATTATGTTTAAGTGTTTTAACATTTTAATACATTAATTTTTAAAAAAATTATTATATTTAGATCTTTATATTTTAATTATTGTGCTGATCTTAATGGATGTGAAATTAAAAATGAATTGTATATACAATTCTAAAAAATTAAAATAAAGATAATAACATTTTTTAGTTATTATGATTTTAATTTAACTATTTTAAAATTATCAAAAGTTAACCCAATAAAAAAATTGAGTGGAAATGAGATTTCTAAAAAATAAAATACTATAATAAAAATTTTAAAATTTAATGTATTAAAAAAAATAAAATATAATACATCAAAACTAACCTTTAATATTTTTTAAGTGAATAATTTCATTTAAACATTGTTAATAAAAATAGTTATACCTATATTATCTAATCAGTGTGACATGCATGGAAATTTATCGATAATAACAATATTATATTTTGATTTTCAATATATTCTATGCTCTTTGATAAATTATAGTCTCTTTAAGAAAATTACATAGTTCTGATCTACTCTAATATTATCATGCTATAAATCTATTCATCTTTTTTTCTTCAAATGATGTTAAATTACACAATATTTCTATTTTTTATCATTAGAGTTACTTTCTTTTGTAAGAATACGTGGCGTGATATGTTTAAACTCTCAGTAGTGTGTATAATGTAAAAAGATTGTCACTGTAATATTTAAAAAAAATATGAAAATTTTATTTAAATATAAAGATTTTAGAAATATCTCATATAATTTGGCAAAATCTGAAATAGTGTAAATATAATTTGCTTTTTTCTTTTGCCCTTAACTTCTTTAAGGTAGCTGATTAATTTATCGCATGAAAGATTATAACAAGATAAGTAAGCTGATTAACTAAGGCATTCCCAACATATATCTTTTCTTAGCCAAACCTAAAGCATTAACACAAGATGGCAGTAGCTGGTATACATAGAAAATTACAAATTAATTCAAATGCTGAAGTTAAGTAAAACTCATGTGGTATAGTATGTATATTCCTCTTTTTTAACATTTTTTCTCTTGTTTGAAAGAGACCCCTTCAAAATGTCTACTTGTCTTCCTACTAAGGTATTCCAATTTTTTGAACAATTTTGATAAGGTGATTGAAGATGACATCTAAAACATGTAAAGTTCATGTGGATCAATCAATCTCCATCTATATTTTATCTATATCTATATTATTAATTAAATTTCTTCCACATGGCATTTTATCTAAGCTTTTATTTTTTAAATATTTTAATTTACTACCACATTTAATTTTTATTGAATTTTATTTGTCACATTTATATGCTTCTTGACTCTTTATATTTTTAATTTTTAATTTTTAATCTTTATAGTTATCTTTACAATTTAAAATAAATAAAAATACATTATTTTAAAAACTTAGAAACTTCATATATATATATATATATATATATATATATATATGTATGTATGTATAATATATATAAATATTTGAAATTTACCTACTAAATTCTATTTCTACCTTTTATAAATTTTACTATCTTTCAATCTTATTTTTTCAAATTTTAATGAAAACAATGCAAAAGGTTTTTCATTATTATTATGACATAAAGGGAAGATATATATATTTTTAACTTTTAATAGGATCTTGTTAATGAATATCATAACGACAAAGAATTACATAGAAATCATTAAAAAATTGAATAAAGATGTATAAAAATACATTACTAATATATAATTTTCCGGAAAAAGTTTATATTTAAACTCTTAATTAGTTAAAGAACTTTGTTAATTTTTCTACTCTTCAATAAACTTTGTCTTGTCTTTTCTGTTCTGTTCTTTTTTTAAGTCAAGAAGCTCTTTTTGTTGGTCTTTGCCTTTAATTATACGAGACAGAAATTTTTCCCTTCAAATTCAAACCTCTTAAGATTTCCACATTATGACACTGTTCGTTTTTTCTTACTTTCTTTCTTTCTCCGTTTGAAGAAGGTGGAGATATCATTTAATATCTTTCTTTTAAGAAAAAATCACTCATATATATATATATATATATATATATATATATATATATATATATATATATATATATATATATATATATATATATATTATATCTTGCTTTGTGCGATACCAACTCCTCTTGAGAATTCATTCTCTGTTAGCATGGTTTGCATGGTACTTAATTAGCGCCAAAATAATAATATATAAACTTCTGTCATGCCTATATAAATATGGAATGTGAATCAACTGATAGAATTTTTTTTCTAATTTAACTAGATATTCGAATTCAAATTTTAAATATGCTACTATATTAAATATTTGTACAAAAAATTTACCCTCCATAATAGTCGAAGTTAAAAAAAATTGTTAGCTGTGGGGGCATAAATAGATAGTGGATGAATATTAGAAAATCCAACATTAAAATCAAAGCAATTTTGAAGTGGCTACTTTTTCAACATCCCATCTTCTTTTCTTCTTTTTTAAGTAAAACATCCCATCTTCTTTGGTTTTAACATTCTACTTTCATCTTTTTTTCGTTAGTTATGTCAAAATCTATTACATAAACAAAATCTACTATCTTTTTTTTTTTTTTTTTGTCAATAACAAAATCTAAAACATCAAATTCTACCTCGTTTCTATTGCATAGATAAGGTTTTTTTTTCACCCCCATTTTTCCCTTTTTGCATCCTCCAAAACCTACATTTCTAAAAAGTCCTCATCCTCATTTTTAGGGTGTAAATAGCAAAAAAGGGTGCTAAATGGTAAATGCCCATAGATAAACCTGGTAACAACTGAGATGGACTCGTCCCAGAAAGCTCATGAGCGAAAGGAAAATGCTATTTCTATTTAGACTCCCCCAACCCAATTGCTAGAACAAAAATAGCTTTTTGATATATAATTAAAAATATCTCCAGCAGATTAAAATTAATACAATGATAAATTGTTTCCTTCGGGTTATTTTCCCCAAAAAAGGTAATACAACGGTTACAAATTTCTGTCGTGCTAAATTTATTTCGAAAACAATTTAAAACAACAAAACTTTTTTTTGTTATATTTTTTAAAAAATTTGAAAGTTTTTAAGTAAAAAAAATTAATTTTTTGTGATTTTTTTAAAAAAAAATTTAAGACAACAAAAACAAGTTTCTGTTGTTTTAATTTTTTAAAAACAAAATTAGGAAGAATTTAACACAAAGTGAACTTGTTTCCTTTTGAGTTATTATTTTCTGAAAGATTTAACAGAAACTTTGTTTCTATATTCAAACCTTTTGTTCTTGCAATGCAAACTTATTTTCGTTGACAGTATTTTGTCAAAAATATTAAAAGTGAAGCGTTGGGGGGTTTGTGTAGTAGGCATTCACTTATTAGTTCTATTAATAATATTATATTTTGTCCATAAAGAAAAAAAGAACTATAAATTGTTTTCTGCTTTTTCTTTAACCCACATTATAAATAAACTATTTTAAAACTCCAAACAAAATACATTTTATTTTATTATTTTTTTGTGTTATGGTATCTCTTACTATTTTATTACTAATAATGAATATTACTTGAGTAATGATATACATATTTTTTTTTTTTTTATACATCTTATTAACACTTGTTATTTCTTTTTATCTTTATTATCCTATCATATCATACATTTTATTATACCTATTGTTCTTCTTTTTTTTTTCTCAATAAATATATAATAACACATAAAGTGTTTATGTACCATTTTTCATATTACTTAAGAGAACATTGAAAATAGACATTATATATATATATATATATATATATATATATATATATTTATTTATTTATTTATTTATTTATTTCTCATCATCACTTTTTTGTGTGTTTTCATACTAAATTCCCACCAGTAATATTGGGCCATTGGGCCCATGCAATAAAAATGTTGGACTTTGGAGTTAAAGAGTTTTTTATTTCCCACTTATTCATTTTTCATTTCCTACCTACCGGTGGGAAAAATACTATTATGCCCTTTACGTTTTTACTCTCTGGCGGTGTCTCGCCAGAGAAGCATAAAAAGATGTAATTTTTTTTTACTTCTCCAGCATTATCTCGTCAGAGAAGAATATCACCTTAAACTGTGACGAAGGCTCTCTGAACACTAGGCTGTGGGTGGCGCGTTTATGCAGGGTTGGGTGGCGTGTTTATGTAAGGGCATGGTGGCTGTGCTGACTGGGTTGGTGGCAGGTTGGGAGAAGGAAGGCTTGGAACACAATGTGGAAAAAATAAAGAAGAAAGAGAGGAGCTGAGAGAAGTCGGCAGAGAAAAAAGAAAAAAGAATGAATATAAAGGTAGGGTAAATCCTCAAGGGATAAAATATGTATTTTAAAATGTTTTTAAAAAAAGTAAATGTGAAATTACAAAAGCATAGGTGTTAAATTAAAAACTTGAATTGAAAGATGAACCTATCTTATTATACTTTTTTTAAAAGAGAAAGTAAAAGTATTCCGGACAAAAAAAGTTAAATGAAAATGCAAAGTAAAAAAATAAATAAAAAAAATACTTTTCTGAATAAGAAAAAAATAAAAACTCTTTCTGCTTCAAGATTTTTGGTTATCCAAATTAAACGAAATTTATTATTCTATCATAATCATGTTAAACAGGGATACTCATGGCATGGCTAGGTCGACTTAGATATATTACCCCGTCATTTAAGAACTTTAGTATATATAATAGCAACTTTTCTTAATTCTAACAAGTCCACATTGTTTAAATAAAATAAATTCGAAGACTTTGTATTTCTTCCTGTCTTTTGCTAATTAATTATGTGTAATTTGTTTGTAGATTGGGTTAAAGACTTAATAAGAATGATGATAATTTTTGGATCTCGATCGTAACTTGTTATTCAATTTTTAAAGAAAATCTGTTTTAAACAATTCAAATTTTTTTACGTTGCAAATCTTTTGAACTCTTTCAGCCTATTGCAAAAATTTAGTAACATATAAAACACAATTTTATTGCCATTTTTAAAAACTCTCTAGCCGTACTTTTATATGCACAAGAAATTAAGTTTGCACATATATGCCAAACTTTTGCTTTTATAGAAGTGGATTTATCCATTCCAGCAGAACCTGCATTCTCCTGATTTAATCATGAGAAGAAGTACATTCACCATATGTTATAACACCAATTTGCAATATCAGGTTTGAGTTCTTGTTACTTTTTATAAATTAAATTTCCTTCTTGTGATAACTGCTTCTTCTATTATTCATAGTTTAAATTAGTTTATCCATTATTCGGAACTAATTCTTATTATGCAAAGACATATTCAAGGTTATTGTATGATGCCTTATTTGTAAAGAAACACTTTCAGATTCAAAATTTGTACATTTAATGTTTATTTCACAGTAGTTTTATAAAATTCTTTTCAGTATTTTAATATTTAAAAACTAAAAAATTTGTTTAAATACTATTTTTTTAAAATAGTTATAAGTTTTTAGTTTTTAAAAATTAAAAAATAGGAATAATTATAAGTATTTTGTTTTTCAGTTTTTTATTTTTATTTTGAAAATTCAAAATACAATGAAAATATGTTATTTTTTGTTTTTAATTAATAGAATTTCAGAAAATATAAATAAGTTTTTTTTTTCATTTTTATATCTTTAAATTAGTTTTCAAATAACACTTACCAAACAAGTTCTTTTTTACTTTCTTTTCAGAAAAGAATTTTTGAAAACTATTCTTAAAAACTCATTTAAAAAACTAAAAAACAAAACCAAAGTAATCAAACTCTTATTGTTTACTTGACAACAATTTTATAAAACTATTTTCAGTATTTTAGTATTTAAAAACTAAAAAACTTGTTTGGTTACTGTTTTCTTAAAACAGTTTTCGAAATCAAGTATTATAGTTTTTAAAAACTAAAAAATAGGAACAACGATAAGTAGTTTTGCTTTTAAGTGTTTTTTTTTTTAAAAAAACTCAAAATACAATAAGAATATGCTGATTTTTGCTTTTTATTAATGATATTTCTGGGAATATAAACAAATATTTTCATTTTTATGTCTTCAAAACAGTTTTCAAATAATACTTACCAAACAAGTTTTCTTTTCTTCTTCCAAAAAGTAATTTTTAAAAACTATTTTTGAATTTTTTTCAAAAACTGAAAAACAAAATTGTTTTCATCCTTCTCTATTATTCATAATTTTTTTTAACTTTTTTATAGAGAAAAATCAAGGAGAATAAATGATGTTCTAGTTTAATTAGGTAGATAAGGCATTTCCACTCAAAGAGCATCTATAAAAGGTATTTATATTTACTTTCCAAAAAAAAAGCAAGATTTAAACTTATCACCTAATATTGTTTGATTAAATTTAAGTTTAATTAAATTTAAATTATAGCATATAACTTTATTTAACAAGAATTGAAACATAATATATCATATTAACAAACAATGAATAATTATAATATGATAGAATAATTATTTTATTATATTCTAATTAATAATTATTCATTGTTTGTTAATATGATATATTATATATATATATATATATTATTTTTATTTAACCAATTAACCTTACAAGGTACAATAATACATGTATTTACAAAAGATTAATAAGTGTTGAAAAGTAAAAAAAATTATGGGAGAAATAAAACAAATTGTGAAAAAATTGGACTTTTAACTAAATAAAAACTTACAAAGAAAAATATAAACAAATTGAGAATATTTAGTTTAAATGTATAAAATTAAGGTGCAAAATTTGAAAATTTAAAAAGCTAAGAATAGAAAATTTACTGAGTTATTCCACGTATTACTTTATGTAAAATAGACAGTAATTTTGTTTTCTGTCATTTGTTGAATCTTTTTCATAGCTTAATAGATAATTTGATAAGTCAATAATTTTTTTCTATGATTCAGAATATAGTTAACCAACAGTTTTATAAAACTATTTTCAGGATTTTATGGTTTTTTCTTCTATAGTATGTTGTGATAGCAGTGTGAAAGGAGGAATCTATTTTAAATATATAAAATTAATGAGTATAAAATTTTAGCATATATTAAACATTTACATGTATTTTTCTAATTGGCAAAGTGTATATGCCACGAAATACATGCATATTATAAGTGTTTTTTTTTAATGTTGTAAATATTAAAGGAAAACTAAGTATAACAAATAAAATGCATGTCTAAAGCATTACAAAGAGAAGTTTGTCATCTCAAGAGAATAATATATCCAACAAGTAAACAAAGGGAATGGAATCCAACATTCCATTTTTAGCAATAACATCAACAATTATATTTCCTTCTTTAAAAGTATGAGAAAAAGATAAACTTTTTTTGGAGAATATGAATGTTGTTAATTAAAGAAACATGCATATGAGATGATAGGATATATTTAAACCATGCTAGATAAAAATCACAGTAAATATCAAAGAATTCAACTTGTATACTTGATGCTTTTGGCTCAAAAGCCAAAGAAATCATGAGTTAAGTGAGAAGAAGACTCAGATAAAACATCCAAAACCACTTTTACTAAAATTCTAATTTGTTGTCACTGGTGTTAATTTTTGAAAATAGATGAAAGAAGAGTGAATCAATCAACTTATCTAATTCATAAAGTATCATCTACTTTGGTGAAAACGTCGAACATGATAAGTGGTCATTATACCTACGTAAAAAAAATAAAGAAAATATGTTTTTCTTCTAAAAGAAATTGACCGGTTTTGATTAAAGTTTTTAATAATTATTTTTACGAAATTGAAGCTAAAACAAAAAAAAAAACTTTAAAAAACTAAATTAAAAATCTTTTAAAAACCAAAATAAAAAATACTATTTTGGGAGAACAAAATCTTATCAAGCCGAAATATAAGAAAAGTTATATGCATCATTCTACTCGGTTTTCAAGTCAAGAGATTGTTACGGTATCCTCGTAAGAAAAAGATGTCACTGTTCTTTGAAAAATATCTGAAATGATTGTATGGAAAGTGAATAGAAGCCACAAGTTACAAACAAATCGAGACAAATCTTCGTTGCACTTTCTCTCTCAGTTTTACCTATGTGTGTTTGGATTTAACATATTGTACATTTGAGAACCATTACTTATATATATATATATATTTTATTCAGAAACGTACTCTTGTAAATTGCTTTGAAGAACATCAAGAGACAAGTGGAAGCTACATTCTCTCGTCATGTTTCTTTTCCTTAAATTATTAATAGATTTTTTTTTTCTTCATTAACACTGTTAGGAATAATTGAGGTAATTTAGGTTTTGTTGCAAAGGACAGGATTGCGAAAATGTCACCTCATGATGGAGCTAAGGAGAAAAATCGATGCAAAGGTTGTCGATTTTTTTTTTTTTTTTATGTATAGGAAGTTTAATTGAACTTAAATTGAAGCACCCAAGCATGTAGAAGAAAAACCTTATAAAGTTGGAAGAAAACCGAGTACAATATTTTTGTTAAAATACTTGTTTAAAACAAGGATTGCTTATTAATGTTGGGACAAAAATCTTATCACCAACAAAATTTTCTTTTACTCTCTAATAATATTTTTGACTTTTATATATATATATATATATATATATATATATATATATAATTAAACTCTTTGCAAAGACTATGACTTGTTAATGTATTATTTGAGTAATTTGATTTACTTGTCAAAATACAATAACACTCAAAAAAAAAATCTTCTTCCTTTTTACTCTTTTAACAAATGCTTTTAAGATACTAATTAACATTTTTTTTATCAAGTATCGAGCCCGTTTGTTTCAGTGTATTTTGTACTTTTTTTAATAAAATAGGGAATATTTTATTTTTTTATTTTTTTTAAACCGTTTCTACTTAAAAAAACCCAGTCTTTTAATTTACAAATAAATTATACTTGCTTCTTAAAAAATATATAACTGTTTTTAAATATTTGTTTAAATTTAAAAATAAACCTATGAATGTTAACGGTGATTTGTTTAGTCAAGAGTAAAGTTATTTTCCAACAATATTAATGAAAATCATTAAGAAAAAAACATAAACACACCAAATTCTGAAAATACAAAAGGTAAAATTTCTCTATATGAAATTACTATGCTATCATTCCCTATATTTTCCTTTTTCAATTAATTCAAGAAATAATACTCTTGTTTTAGTGGCTAAAAGTGTCAGTTCAAATGGTACTTATCCCATCTTAGCATTGTGTATGGGCAAAAATGAATCTACCATCTCAAAATTGGAGTCCAAACAAGATTCAAATGAAACATGGCATGTGGAATTCGGAAGACCAACAAAGGGATCGAATCAGTGGAATTTAAGCAAACAGGTGTTTTTTGTCTTTCACTGAAACAATATGTTAGGCAAAGAGGTACATAGTGACAACAATATTGTACTTGTTTGTTCCCACCTAATTGCCCTATATTTCTTCTTTCTCCTTTTTCATTTGTCCTTGACTCACCCCTTTCTTTAGTTTTGGTGGTTTGGTTTAGGTGTGTCCATATTACACTTATTTCAGGGATTTTACACAAGAAAACTACTTTAACTTCTACTCCAATTTGAAAATGATGCCTGGGTAAGAAAATATAGTATCAAGTAAAAATAAAAATGTGGATTAACCAGATTCGATTTAGCAGGTTGGTGGAAGCAACATCAGCTCCACTTAATGAGACCAACAGAACTTTTGAACAGATTAAACATATTATATATATTTATATTTTTCATAGTCTAAAATATAATTTGTCTTTTTATTTTTTAAATTTTATAATTTTGATCATTATTTTAAAGTAGAAATATTTAATTTTTATTTTTTAAAATCCATAATTTTATTTCATCTTTTTGACTACATACATTTAATCTCTAATTTTATTTTATTTTTGTAAAAATTGTGATTTTGGTCCAAGACATTAACAATAATGTGATCCAGATAACATAAACTTATTCATTTAATATACTCATTGTCAATTTTACTAAATTAGAAACTAAGTATCCTTTTTTTTTAAAATAGAAACCAAACGAATTGTGAAAAATAAACAAGGGTTAGAATCGACTAAATATGGTATTTCTTTTGAAAGTGGATATTTTTATCTCAAATGCAATATTTAAAAAATAAGATAAGTATCAATAAGTATTGATTTAAGGTTGATTTTTTAAATTTTAACAATAAAAATAATTTAATTAATAAATAAAATAATATTAAATATATAATATCATAATTATATAATATTAAAAATTAAAATAAAATATTTTTTTTAACTTCTTAACTTTCAAATAATACATGATATAAAGAAATTTTCAAATAATATGTGAAAGTTTAAATTAAATATTTTTTCTAGTGAAAAGTTTAAATTAAATCATAATACTTAATTTTAAATTGTAATAAATACAATTATATTAATTAATAATAACAAGTTTACATTTAGAATAAAAAATTAATACAATATAGAATGAGTGTAATTAGTATGCAACATGTTTGATTGAATCACGATCTTTTATTTACGGTAAGTTTGTTAACTTTATTAAATAATACTTTAAAAGTGATATAACATCAATGTAAAACTCTTTTGCAAGGTCAATACTAAAGCTGTCAAAATGTGTCCGCCTCGTTGGACTAGCCTGTGGGCCTACAAAATGAGTAAGACTGAAATCTAAAAAAAGAAGCCCAAATAGAAGTGGGCCTTTTTGACTCAGTTCATTTGGTCTGACATGTAAATGAACTTGGATTGGGTCGATCGAATACAAATATAAATATATAAATTTTAACATATTAATAATATATATATATATAATATTGTTAAAAATATATTAAATAAAAAATATACACATAGAAGTATATTAGATGTGAAGTCAATTCATATATATTTCTTATATTTATTATGTGTTTTTATTAATTTAGTGTGTTGTTTTGAATTGATTTGAGCTTGTATTATAAAATAAATTTTAATTTTTATAAAATTTTGAATTTTTATTTTTTTTTAAAAGGTTTGTTTAAGCCTGGTGACCCAATATAAAGTCAAGTTGAACTTAGAAATATATGACACGTACAAAATATGGGTTGTCTCAGTCACAGGTTGAACGTGTTTGCCCTCATTGATAGTTCTAACTAATACACACTAATTAACCTTATATAAAATTTAGAATAATAAGACTGTCACTAGATTGGTTTTCTGATTGATTGATCCAATCAATACATAGGTGATTTTAATAGCATAGCAAAAATGAAAACTGTGTAATATTTTAAGTGATAAGTAAAATAAAAACGTAAAAAACTTGATTTTCACCTAAAAACACTTTTAGTGGGATGACATTCAAATTTAAGGATAAAAATCTTCTTTTCTTTATTCAGGTTCCATTTTTTATTTCTCTCGTTAAGAAACATCATTTTATTTAATATATTTTTTAATTTATTTTATTTCTTAAATAAACTTATGAAGTAACATATATTTCTTGATGAGTAGGGACAAAAACTAGAACACATAAATCATACAAATTAGGAACAAAAAATATCCTTAATTTAAGCCTTATGAGACGTATTCAAGGAGTATGATTTAGTGATGAGAAGCACAACAAAAATGACTTTTACTTTATATATTAAATAATAACGAAAAATAGAATTTTTTTTTGCTAAAAACAATAATGGTGATTGGTTATACTCTATAAAAATAAAGATTACTATTTTTTTATATTTTTTCTGTTGCAGAATTATGTACTGGGTGTAATTAGTTTATTGCAGTGTTTGTGACAATGCCTTTGAATATTGATTTGAATGATTTTTTTTTTCTTTTTAATTTTTTTGGGAAGCCAACATCGAGAAAATTTAGAGGTATAAATCAATTTTAACTATTTTTTTTTTCTTATGTCTTTCTAATAGTTTTTTTTTTCAACAGAAAACTAAGATAATTTTATTGAGATACTCTCAGTACAATACGTACCAAATTAACCCTCACACACATGATTAAGCAAAAACAAAAAAAAAATAAAAGGTACAACAAATGCCACTGCCAATATATATGCTGTCTTACCATAGGAAAGAGGAAAATTCATAGCAGCAATTGGTGGCAACGACATGCATGTTGCAAATATACCACATCATTATTCTTTTTGCATGTGACATGTTAAGCCTTTTGTCCCCTGCGTGTTTGTTAAGCCTTTTTTTTAATGTTAATATTTTGTGATCATGCATGTGTGATATATATGGGATTTTAGACATCTAAATAGGGTTTTGTTTTGATATGATTCGTGCGTAATTACCTGGTTTCTCAAGTCACATGAAACTCACATACCTGTAATCATGGTATATGCATGATCTTCATTTATCCTTCGTCAACATGGTCATCTGCATCATTGTTAGAAAGGGCAGCTTCAGAAGTATTCTTCTTCATTCATATGATTGATACAAATTCAAGTCAAACATATATCCTTTTTAATTGCATTAGAATCATTGCAAGGTTAATTTATTGTATTAATTCAGATCGACCAATATCCAGAGAAGCATTGTATGGTTCAATACAAATCAATACTCAAAGGCATTGTTTACAAACACTCAGCGAGATAAATAAGACACTCAAATTATTGGAGAATCAAGGAAATTATTTAGCTAGCAAGTTGATGTTCAGCCATATATGATGCTTGACTCTTCATTTCGAAGGAAACTAACTTGGGAACATATAATGTTCAATTGTTCACTAATGTTTTGTTATTCATTTTAAAGGAAAAAGCATAGAACAAATGAAATTCATTTTTTTAATAAGAATTAAACACAAATGTGATGACGTGTTTATTACAATTTAAACATTAACCAACTAAGTTATAAGTCTCACAAAATTCATTTGATAATATTAAAGAAGTTTGCGATAAAACGACAATGACTATATGTCTATTCTGCCATTCCCAATACGTCCTTCAATAAGCATAATGCACATATGGAACCAACATTATTTGAACATGCATTTTTACCTAAATTAGAATAACTTATCGCAAAACCACTTATCAATTAGTAAATATATATAAACAATAATATATAGTCATGACTATAATTTGTTATATAATGCTATCAAGTGAGTTCTTGCTATAGTCTATTATTGACTTAGCTATTTGCTTGCCTGCACAGCAAAATCCATATCTATTTCATCCGCTCTCTTCCCTTTTTTTCTCGTTGAACAAAGAGAGGTCTGAATTTTGAACCTATGATTTTTTCTGTCTCTGTCTCTCACATAATTGATATTACTCTTTTCCTTTTTTATTTTATGTAGCCAAAGGAAAGAGAGCTTGCTAATTCTTCAAATGTTGGTGGGGAATTAAATATTAAACCTAATGTTGGAATGAAATTTGAGTCTGTTGAGAAAAATCAAAGAGTTCTATAAATCTTTTGCTAAAAAGAGATGTTTTGAAATACCTATTTGTTCAACTAAACTAAGAAAAACAATTTTGATATGTTGCAATGAAGGTCAACACTAAGTAAAAAGCTGTGACAACCACCTGGAGTAATTATATATATATATAACAACTAATTTAAGAGAGTATTTTCTATCCTTACTATTTATTTTATATAAAATCAGAAAACTGAATGAATTTAATTATAATTTCTTTAATATGTGTGAAGTTATTTTTTTTCCTTGCTTATATACAGGTCAAGATGAAGTACCTTTAAAGTAGATATACAAAACTTTTAAAAAACAAATAACGTCAACTTTAATGTCCTGAAAGGATTACTATTGAAACAACGACAACTTTAATCCTTAAAACCTACCATATCTAGGTGAGATCAAAATCATCACAATATTTAAATCTAAAGCTTAAAAACCTTGGATAATAAGACATTAAGAATTTACAAGTTGAGAAAGAAACTGACTTAGTTGATGTAATGAAACTGATTGAGATATATGGTGGGTTTGTTTTTTGCGGGTAGCTATAATGAATTTTCCTTCGAGTCTTTGACAAGGTGGGCTCACACCAAAGATTCCGTCGTGTTCACGATATGAAGGAATCTTGATCAACTATTGAATTTTTAGATGAAAATTTTCCCATTTTGCAAGGTACTCAAATACAGCCACGTTTAATGCTCTAGAGCACGCTATGTGTTTATGTGTGGTGTAAACTTGATCAATACGATAACATCAATGAATTGTCAATTTATTATCATTAATCAATAGATTAATTAAGTGTGATGGCCTAATAATGTTGGTTTACTTTTTCTGTTTTTTTTTTTTTTTGACAAGTGGTTTACTTTATTCTTGTATATATATCACAAATTTCTTTGCCAATAATTGTGTGAACTATCAACCACACAAGAGTATCAACAATTCAGTGCTATTTAATTAAAGATTACTTTTCCTAACAAAGGAAGATTTTCAAACAACCAGAAATTATAATTAAGTGTAATAGGACTTAAGCAGGGTTTTGTGCAGTGGTGGAAGAAGTGTGCTTCCTACTTTGCTTTATGTGAATCAAATCTTAGGGTAGCGCACAGGAAAGGATATTCTTTATCATAAATGTAGTGCATCCTTATTTGAAGGTTACTAAAAGTGTCTTTAGTTAGTATTATTAACAACTACTAGCTTTTAAAAAAAAAAAGTAATTTTTCAAAAAATCTCTTATTTTCAGTTACATGTTTATATTTCATTAATTAATATATTGTCTCTTATTAATTTTCTCTCATCAAATTATGGAACTTCTTTATTTAATTTCTCTCTTTTTTCATTAATGTAATTATAGTAATTTATAATATAAATATATAATCATAAAAAATTATAATTTAAAATTTATATATTTAATTATAGAAATTATAATTTAAATATCAATTACAGTAATTTATTATTTAAATATGTAATTATAATTTAAATATGTTGTTATATAAATTTATAATTTAAATATATAATTATAATAATTTATAATTTAAATATATCATTAATTTTATATTATTAAAATATATTATAATTATTTTAAATATTTCATTGTTGATCTGATGATTAATTATGTCTTTATTTGTTATACCACGATGTTCAACTAGTTTCACCAAATTCTTATGCCTGAGTTTTCAACTTTCTGTTGACTTTTTGACCAATTTTAGTTAATTTTTCAACTAGTTTTTCCAAACAAACTTTTAATAATAACTTATAGCTAAACTTAAATCACAAGTCAATAATATAGATGACATTTTCTTCATATAGATTATTGTCTAATTAATGAGAAAATAAGAATGCACCTACAATAATATGACTTATTTTTTAAAAAAATTCTTATTTTAATTAAATAAACAATTTTCTATATTTTAATTTGTTTAAATAACCGGCTTTTATCTACTTATTATATCAGGCTTATTTTAGAAAGTATTTATTTCACAATTTTTTAAAGTTTGTTCAAATATATCCAATATCCTGTTGAACAAAGAAAAAGCTTCACCCAAAAATCAAAAGATGTTATGCATTTAACATTGCATTTTTTTTTAAAAAAAAAACTTGTTTTGTAAAACTTATTACCATTTACTAGCTTCTTGCTTGCATTACAGCAAAAGGTCGAATTCATGGTTACATAAAACAATATATATAAATGTAAAAGACTTAAATACTTTTTGTTTTACACCAGGGCTTTAAAAACTCAGATAAATTGAACTAGCAAAACTTTAGGAATAATTTATTTCAATAAATTCGTGGTTAATCCAAAAAATCTGCAACAAATAAAATAACGGAATCACAATTTCCCCGGATCTGTACAATTCTGTCTGTTTTGAAATCCATGAATCTTATCAAATAAAAATAAAATATCTTTTAGCAAAAAAAGAAAAAGAGAAAAAAATATCTAACTACCTCTTTATTTTTTAATCAAATGTACCATACTGTATTGTGATTGACATTCACAGATGGTACCATTAAAATTGCCATTCCCTAATTCTATCCATGGAATAACTAGTAGCCAAAAAAATAATGTGATTAATGGAATGAAGAAGAAAATATTAATGAAGGGACCCACCATGAACAGGTGTAGAATGGTGATTGAGCATTTTATTTGGGATATCCTCCATTTACTTTGCTTCTATAATTGTTAGCAAGTGTAGCTTTCATCGCCCTCAATGGTCTCTATATCTGTTACTGTGCCAACGCATTGTGAGGCCACGAGTACCTAACACACAGCTAAGCTTTTGGAACTTAGAGTTAAGCAGTTATCTTCCTCCAACTATAATATCTCAACCAATCAAACCCTTTCTTATCTCTCTCTCCAGTAAGTGTTGATTTTGTTTTTTAATTTTTCTTTCTAAATAAGTGAAAGTGTAGTTATACCTATTTGTGTTTACCACTTTTGTGTGTACAGAATTCTGAGATTCATTGGAGAAAAATGACAGAAGAACAAACCAAAACGGCAGAGTCAGAATCAGCAGCAACTGCCACTCCTTCGCAGGCCCCTGCTGAGCCTGAGCCTGAACCTGTTCCTGAGGCTTCAAAGGATGTGGCTGAGGAGAAATCTGTAATTCCACTGCCACCTTCTGATGAAAAGCCTGATGAGTCCAAGGCTCTTGTCTTAGTTGAGAGTAAGATATTATAATATTGATTCTTCTTATGTTATCATATTCCTATAAGAAGAATGGTTATATAAAAAAGAAAGGAAAAAGAAATTGAAATCTATGTGTATTTTGTTTTGTAGGAAACTCTGTCCATATGTTCTGTGCTTTATTTATCTTTTATTTTAATTCCATTAGGTTAATTAACCAATTCTCTGAGGAACTTTCTGCTTTCTTTATTCCAAAGGGTGTTTTTATTTTAATATCTTGTATTTGTTCGAGAAAAAAAGATTTTTTTAACTGACTTGAATTTCTTTTTAGATTACATGGTTGTTCACTACTTCACTGGTTTTGGATTTAACTTTTCTGAAAATTTTATGCCATATTCCTTGTTCTTCTCAGAAGAATCTTCTGGCAGAAGTATAAATGCTTATGTTGTTTTTCTCTTAAATGGTTATAAGCAGTAGATGTTTTTTTTTTTAACAATAAGTAATAATGAATTAATTTTGAATTTCTCAGAACCATTTTTTATTATTATTTCCAAACCCTTTTTTGGAGAAAATTTCTAATTTTATTTGATTATTTGTTAGTTGTTACTTGTACTCGGTTTTTTTTTCCCTTGTATTTTATCATGTTCACTTTTGCTGGAACTTTTTCCAGTTTCCACTTCTATTGGCAAATGATGGAGGTCCTTCCTTAAAATCCAAGCCTTGTCCTACTTAATTTGGCATAAACTTGTAAATAATCTAGCCTTCATGCAGAAATTCAACTTTTTTTATTTTATGCCACAGTAACCGCAAATTCAAAGGAAGAAAACACATTCCACTATATTTCATATAGCAAGTTGCCATTTTGATATTTTATGAATGACTCGTATTTCACAATTTTTAATCCTACTCATATTTTGTACTTATTTACTAGTCATCTTCTGTAGACGACCTTATGATTGAAATGTTTCTAAGCTTAGCCACTTTATACTGATGGTTCAAATCTTAGTGTATGATTGTATGTTACTGAAAATAGAGTTACCTTCTTAAAATTCTTCATCTATGCACAAACTTTTAGTTCAGAGGAGAGTACGCATACCAACAAAAACTATTTAGAAAGATGAGCTTTCTAGTTGAATGATTGATTGAAGCAAAATGATTTTATGTTGTTGCATAAGTTCTTAACCAGAAATAATTTCATTCTCAAAATAAATATACACTTTTCTCTTCATTTCATAAAAGATAAAAAATTAATTTTTTTTATTAACATATCAAGGATTGATTTCCTTTCTATGTTAATCTTGGAACCAAGTTAAATAACACAGTGACAGACCAACAATAGTTTGCAACAAAAATAACCTTAGGTTTCTTCATAATATTTATGAACATAACCTTGGTCTCTACATTTGTTTTTGTTTTGTTTATTGTTGTTAATTTGGTTGTTGTCAGAGACTCAAGAAGTTGCTGAAGTGAAACCAACTGGTGGCTCCATCAACCGAGGTAAGTCATTTGTCAGAATGGCATTTAATTTCCCTCTATATGTACCCTTTTGTGTCCAGACATTACAAACTTTGTCCCACTTGTCTTCAGATGAGGTGCTTGCAAAAGTTGCAAGTGAGAAGAGGATATCACTAATCAAAGCATGGGAAGAAAGTGAAAAATCAAAAGCTGAAAATAAGTAAGAACTGGTAACCTTGGTTCAAATGTAGTGTGGATGTTAGTAGTGCCAAATAATTGTTAAGAGTCTTAATTGAGTCACCTTAATAACGATGATTAATCAACCTAACATTAATTTTTGGTTTTTTATTTTTGAAATTGAAAAGTTATTAGTTAGTTTCCTTTTTTATCTTGCACTCTAATCCTTGCTATTTTGATAATTAAACTCTCTTGAACCTAATATACATCATTTATGGTAAAATATCACCTTCAGGTTCGTCAATTTGGAAAGTGCTTGTGATATGTCTAAATATGGATTCCAATTAGAAAATAATGACACTGATTCATATTTAATCACGTCATATATTATAATTATAAATATTTGGTTAACAATGTCTAGGCTACTAATGAAATTCTTGAACAGGGCACATAAAAAGCTTTCAGCCATTTCAGCATGGGAAAACAGTAAGAAAGCTTCAATGGAGGCTGAACTCAAAAAGATTGAGGTAAGAATTAGTCCCATTAGTAACTCTAACATGTTTATGTGTTCATTTTCTTCTACTTTTGTACTTTTTAATTGTAGTTTTGTGTGATTCTTTCTGCATTGAATGTGGCTAAAGAGAAGAGAAAATTGAAGTTCACTTTTCAAATTTTTGCATCTGAGTAGGAACAACTGGAGAAGAAAAAGGCAGAATATGCAGAAAAAATAAAGAACAAAATAGCTACAATCCACAAGGAAGCGGAAGAAAAACGAGCAATGATTGAAGCAAAGAAAGGGGAAGATCTTCTTAAGGCAGAGGAGACAGCTGCAAAGTATAGAGCAACTGGAACAACTCCAAAGAAACTCCTTGGTTGTTTCTAATGCTTCAAATCTCAAGCACTCTTGTAACCAAAAAGATGTTAATTATTATTGTGTATCTTCTTCTTTGGCCGTGAATATATCATCAATACAAGTGTGTTTAATTTAGTTTATATTTGGAGTTTTAGCCCAAGTTCATTTATTATGAGTGCAAACCGACATATTGGCGTGTATATACCAGCTACTTTGTGAATAAAGAAATTAAATTATTCAATATGTGCTTTAGTTACTTGTGGCATGAAGTCATTGACCAACTCTAGTCTCTCTGAAGTCTGAACTAGTTACAAATAAAGCAAAACTAAATATTACTTACTCTCTAGTCTTTAAAAGAAATCTTATACTTTTAAATTTAAAATTTTTATAATGATTTTTTCACCAGCAGTGATGTTGTATGTATCTAATCATATTACCCAAGCAAGTATTCTCATGTAACATAGTATAGCATAAGAAATAGATGCATGTATCAATGGGAATTAGAAATATTAAATTTATGAAAATCAGATCAAAATGACAAAAAAATTTGAGAATCAAAGTTATATTGAATTCTATTATTTTTTATATGTAGGAATCGAAAATAATGTCGTGATTTACAATAATTTTCGCATGCTGCTCAACTGAGTTATATCTTGACATTTTGAATAATATTTACATAGACTAAGAACATATTTTATTCAAAAAATAAAAACTAGGAACCAAGGATATGGGTAAAAGGATTTTTCTTGCGTCACCATGATTGAAACCCGTGTTATTTGAAGAGTAGACTAACTTCATGCGATTACTGTACTGTTGTTGACATAATGCTTGCTGGGCCAGAGAATTCATTGTCAGAGGATGTGAACTATAGATCAATTTTAAATGACGATTTTCTCTTAATAATGCATCATTTTTTTTTGTTCTTTATTTAATGTTTCTCTATTTGCAAGTTAATTGGCATGTCAATATATCTCTATCCATTTGACATATATAAGTCATTTGCTCTAGAGTGGACCTACCAATACTGGAGGCATTGAAACTTGGAAGCTTAATGGCAAGACTCTTTTAGAGGTTACGTAGCTTTCTGTTATGTAATTCTTATGTTTTGAAAAACAATTTAAATATTTTAATTTTAAAATTTTAAATATGATTCAGAAAAAAGATATTGTTTTATTTTAGGATTTATTTAAATTTTAAAGATATTATTTGTAAAATAGAGATTTGTTTTCTTATTTAAGATTGAGACGTTAAATTTATAAATAGGATTTTAGAGATAAGAAAAATCACTCTGCCTAAAGAAGGGGTCACCACCCTAAGTAACAAAGAGTTATGATGTGAAGGGAGGGTTCACATGTTTTCCAATAGTCCTTAAAAAAACTTGTAGCTGATGTAGGTATGAAGTGCGAACCATGTTAACAAAAGATGTGGAGGGAGAGTTTTGCAAGTTTTTCACTAATCTCTACAAAATCTTATCATAGATGTATGAATGAGGTGCGAATCATGTGAACAAAATAATATTGTTATGTTTCTTTTTGCTTAGGTGTTGTTATTTATTTTACGATGTATTTTTTTAATCAATATCAATGATAAATTCATTGGTTATGTGTTTTTTTGTCCTAACAAGTGATATCAAAGCATATCAATCTTGCGACCTTATAATGATTAGAGAAAAGAAGATTATTGAAGAAATATTATTAGAGAAGACAAGATTATTGAAGAAGTCTAATGAAGGTAGATTAAAGTCAAGCAGCATATTCCATTGGAAGTATCACGAAGAGTACGAAAAACAAATTATGCTAAATTTGAAACGAAATATTCTATGATGAGCATCCATGGTGATTGAAGATGAAATTAAAATTTTAATTTAAGGAGGAATTGTTGGGAAAACAATTCAAATTATTTTAATTTCAAATTTCTATATATTGTTTAGAAAAAAATATTATTTTATCTTTAGAATTTATTTAGATTTTAAAGATATTATTTATAAAATAGAGATTTTTTTCCTCGTTTAAGATTAAGATGTTAGGTCTATAAATATGATTTTTGAAATAAGAAAAAACACTTAGCTTGAAGAGGAGGTCACCACCCTAAGTGAGAGAGATTATGATGTAGAGGGAAGGTTTTGCAAGTTTTTCCATAGTCCTTAAAAAAACTTGTTGTGGATGTAAGCATGAAGTGTGAACTACCTTAACAAAAAAAAAATATGGAGGGAGGGTTTTGCAAGTTTTTCAATAATCCCTAAAAAAATATAAATGTAGGCATGGGGTGCAAACCACGTAAACAAAATAACATTGTTATGTTTTTTTTTATTAGATATTGCTGCTCATTTTATGGTATATTTTTCTTATCAATATCAATGAAGAAAAGTTCGTTGATCATGCATTGTTTTGTCCCAACATTTATAACCCTCATTTAGCTTGACAAATAGCTTAAAGTCACTTCATGATGTCACAACAATATTAGCTAATAAATTTGAAGTTTTTCCAACAGTCAAATACATCATTTCATTAACCAAAAACGTCCATTGGTTTGGTGTATTTAGAGAATCTGGGTGATAGGAGCAGGAGAATCTTCAAATACACCAAATCATTTGACTATTTGAAGCATGTTACAGTGTTGTGGAAACCAAACACCAGAAAAATTGTCGTATTTGGAATCTCTTCAAATATGTCAATCTGTTTGGTTTATTTGGTTTCGTTTCACATGACCACCACTCATTAGGATGACATTGTGACGTGCTTCAAATACACCAAATTATTTGACATATTTAAAGATTCTTTTTCTCCTATAAGCCAGATTCTCCAAATAAGCCAAACTAATTAGTATATTTGGTTCCATGACATGTGATTGACGCAAATACACCAAATGAAATGGCGTATTTGACCGTTGAATGGTCAAACTACACCATTTAGATAATATTTCCGTTGACCACCCCGTTTTGGTATTTTTTGAAAAAAATAACCATCTGTTGATCAAAAAGTACTATATTGTGTTTTTTCTTTTATTTTTTTAACCGTTAAATGTTAATAAAAGTTAGAATCTTAGTCTTTTTTTATTAAAGGTGGGATTTAACTGTTATTTTTATAGGTGAAATTATTGTTAAAAGTAATATTTGCTATAAATTTCAACTAAATGGTGCTGATGTTAGTATTTGCACATTTCCTAAACAATATTGTGTATAATGAAGGATATCTAGGATTAGAAAAAAGGAAATTGTGTATACTCTACAATTAATAAAATTATCTATGTTTTGAATTAACTCACCATTCTAGATTTTACATATTTTTTTCACTCACTCTTATGGACACACTCACTTTCTTACACACACAACCACTCATATGGTGATGTTGATCAATACAATAATTCGGAGTCTTAATAATTTTGAGGAAAAGGTAATGTGAGTCAACTCACAATGAAGTTAATGGCATGAACTTCAATGGCAAAGTAAAATAAAAGAGACTTCTCCATGGATGATTGGTTTGGTGTATTTGAGGTGGGACATATATGCTGAGTAAAAATGAAAAAAGATGGATAAATGAAGAACAAAATTGTAAGGGTGAGAAAGAGATAGGGTACGGAGAAAAGAAGGATAAAAAAAATGCAAAAAGGGGTATTAATCATGAATAACATATGAATATGATTAAAATTTCATGATAAACGTATTGGTCGAGTACTATAACCTAATAGAAGTAATTGAGATTTGATTTAACTAAACATTTACACATGTATAAATGAACATCTAATCATATTTATTACTTATCTTTTCATCACTCATAAAAATACCTTAATCCCGATCCCTTATCCCTTACAAGTAGAGTCTAAGCTCATTTGAATTAAGTTATCAATCACTTGCATAACCGAAATCAAATAGTTTGCTTTTAAGAAAAGAAGTTTAAAATATCCAATGAGTTTACCTTATTCCTAGCACCATTGGGTGCTCTTCTCAAGTCAAATACATTTTGCAATTGCATTCAAAACATAAAATAAATGAAAGATAGAAAAATAAAGCATAAATACTAGAAGAGACATAAATATTTTGAATAATAAACTTTGATTAAATATCAAAATATACATAGTTACATTAAACTCCAACTAAGGAGAAATCAACCACTAATGGAGGTAGTGAGCAACTCAAAAGGATAGATGAAACAAAAAGATGACAGATGAAAGTTGGAAAAGAATCCCACAAGCTCTAGAGTATGTGTCCTAGGTCAAAGGTAGGGAAGTTTTTCTTTTTTTTTTCAGGCAAAAACAACTATTTTTTCTCAAACATCATTGTCCAGCGACTGCCAGTGTTCAACTCAAATGTGGAGTTGGATGCCATGTTGGGCACTTACAAAATGAGCATTGGGCGTGACCATTTTTTTAATGTTCTAACTTCAAAACCTGCATGTATATGCTCAAAAAATAATAATAATATCTAAACCAAATTAAATATATGTTCTAAATTCCTAATTATACTTACTTATTCTCTACACAAAGAAGAAAAAACAAGTTAAATAAAGAACAATTAAGATAATTGTTCTCATATGTACATATAAAATTAGCATTCTATCATATACCATTTACGCTGCTTGATTAACGTAACTCAACGTGTTTGAAAAAATTCAGATTTAAAAGTAAACGAAGCATATGCAAATTCAAAAAGATTTAAGAATCTGATTAGTTTATTTTTAAATTAATTTATTGATTTGTTTCTTTTTCAGAAATAGAAAAATTGTGAAATTTAATTTTATATTTTACTATATGTATATAGAGTTAATAAATAATTTTTTTATAGGCAGTCAATAAATAATAATGTAATGTGTTCTGTCAAATATTTTTCAAGAGAATCGTGTATGCGATAGAAAGTTTGTATTATAGTCAAGGGTAGAACAGTGATTCTGGCGAGGAGGATTACATGGAAAGTTGTAGAAAGAAAAATTTTATGTTTAGAAAAAAGGATGTAACATCTCCAAAAACAGGCCACTTGTAAACATAATATTCTTGAAACAACCTGTCGCTCCTTATTTAAATTGTGGTTCCTTTGAAACATCTAGACAAATAGAAACAAGCTTTAAAGTTTAGAAAAAAAAAATTCCAAACATATTGCAATTTCCAGTTTGTCATTCTGAGATACGTCCTAAGTCAAGTTTCATGCAGCTAAAGGAATTTAACTAATTCAATCTCTAAAAAGACATGATTTATAATGTTCATAGACAATTTAATGATATAAGCCCTAGTTTTTCCTTTTCACGGTTTCTTTGTTATCGCACTTTTTAACCCCCGTATGATCATTACCATAATGCCTTCTACACTTTTACTTTTCTTTTCAGTTGAGTAATTATACGTGAATTCTTTTAGGTTTAATTAAGCTTCTAATTCTAAAATTTAATTGAATTCTATTTAATTTCAAAAAATGAAAAATATTTTTTTCCTAAATTTAGTTAATTAAAGTTAGTCAAATTTAATTTTTAAAAACTGTGTAAATTTAAAATTTTAAGAAAAAAATATTTTCAATTTTTAGGGATAAAAAATAGAATTTAGTGAAGTTTTAGAAACTAAAAACTTAATTAAGTAATACTTTTATAAAGTAGACATCGCATTTATTATTATATGCAGTGGCTGATATAAAATACTAGTGGGATAAATAAAAGTAAAATATAGAAATAAAATGTATAAAAAATAAAATAAATTGAAAAAATATATATAAAATCATGTCAAGGAAATCTAACTCAGTTTGTTAAATAAAGTGTGTGAGTTCTTTTAAACCCTTAACACTATCTTCAACTCGAAAGATAAACAAAAAAATAATATAAAATTTACAAAGATGAAACATCATGCATGTATCGGTACCTGTGTATATGTAAGAGAATTTTATACTAAAATTCAATTATAAATATATGATTTTAAAGTATTGATCAATAAAATAAATAAAAATACTACATATAAAAGGTTGAATGAATGTATAAGTATTAAATTCATGTTTTTAAATAAATATTTATAAATACATAAAATAAATTGAAAATAATTAGTTCAAAGTTGGAATCAACATACAAAGTTAACTGTACAAAGTTTGAAAATATAGAAGTATAATTAAAACTAGAAATTTAAATATGTAAAATTGCGGAAGAAAAAATATTAACATATTCTCCGATAAAAATATTCCTCCCTAAATTGATGTCTCATCCCTAATCACAATTAATTGGTTGAAACATTACATTAGACACTAAATTGGGACAAATAATTTTCCTTTCATGTTCTCTCCCATAAAAAAACTTTGTGCTATTTAATGAGTTATATAAAATATTTATAATAAAAATAAATCACTATAGAACCTGGCATCTCTTGATTTGTAAAGAGAGAGTATTTTCATCTACTAATTATATGGTTATTAGGGTTTCAAACTTAATTCTGTCGTTATATATATATAATATATGCACCTAAGCATGTACATATAGCTAACACTGGATAAATTTTGAAGGAAAAAAACCGGGTATGCATGCAGAAACTTAACTCCCTCACGCATATGAACACTGCTCGCTAAGCCTATTTGAAAAAATGCTTGATGTTACGACAAGATTTTCTTAAAAAAAATCAGCCGTTGATGATATTATTCGTACTATTCGTTCACAGCGTTTTCGTGCTAAATATATAACACCACTGTATTGCTAAATGTATTTGCCTTAAATTATGCGCGTACGTATCTCGCATAAAAAGGGTCTTAACATTAATATTGTAGCTAGGTGCTATATATATCAACACTGCTTTAATATGAGCAATGCCACTTTTAACAAACAAGCCACACAAGAAGTTCTGATAAATTAAACTAGATGATGGTTTTTATCACTGCATTTATTATTGGTTTAATTTGGTAGGTGCTAGTTTTCTGTCCATGAATTAATTAACATCACATGTTTCACTTGTGTTTCACATCACATCACATGTCCAAATTATGGTTTGTACAAATTATCTATGTTAACTGTAATGTTGATTGTTGATTCTTTCTCTATCTTTTAATTTTAGGGATCAAACCTTGTAGATCGATCAACTTTACTGTTTTCTAGACCTCAATTTAATGTCGTTCATTTTTCCACATTCAACTTGGTATATGTGAGTTTGCTATCATTGGCTTGTTTTAGCCAACCAGATCATGATATTTTCAGTAAAACCATTAGGATATAAAAAATTATTTATAATAAATATTATTGCTGTCATTTTATAATTTAGGAGGGGAAAAAAAAAGAGAGAGTCAAGAAAATTTAATTCGACCACAATGAGTCTATAAATACAGCTGTTACACTCCTAAATTGTACCTCTCACTCTTTCACATTGAATCTAATTTAGAGTAAGGAAAGGAGGGACGAGTGTTCATTCTCAACTTTGTCTAAAGTCACAACCTGCAGCGTGTTGTAGAAGAGAGATGACGTGGCTGAAGGGTCGCTTGAAGACAACATGGGATTGAAGAGATCATCACTAAAACATGTGCTTTGGCTTTCAAAGCTCACAAGTCACTAGAGAAATTTTACATTTAAGAAAAGGTTAGGGTTTTCTTTTAAAAAAACTTACGTGCTTTGAACTTCTCGGGGTCATGAATCTGGCTCTAGTACTTCACTATATTGGAAATGCTGAAGCTCTTTTTGGTGAAAAGAATATTGATCAAATATGAAGAAAATGGCAAACCTTTCAATAAAACAGTTTCTTAATTTTACCAATACTTCTAAGAGTGAAGGAAACGGAGCGAGATCTATCTTTGTTTCCCAAAAGGTTTGTTAGCAAGACGGTTTCTAGTGTCTGTCAACAAACATTCACCTCGTCCAAGACTCCAAGAAGTTAAGAACATGTGGTAAGTTTTCAAATTAATGGAAACCTTTTCCTAAGGTAGAACTTGTCTGATGACTTGTGAGCTTTGAAGGTCAAACCACACCTTGGTGATGAGTTTTTTCAGTATCATTCTCCAAGCTACCCACCCTCCAGTCATGTTGTCTCTCTTCTATAACGCACTTTGAAACAAATGGTTTAAACTTGATGAGAACCTCATAAATGAGGCATTTTTTGTGCTGCTTGCTCCTCTACAAATACTTTTTCTGCTGCCAAGACATAGTATTTATGGATTTTCTTTGGAGTTGTTGCACATATTAACATGTAGTATATTTGCTGCTCTAGCTATTTTGATTTAAAAATTAGCTTTTGTTAGTTTTGTTTGATGTAATAGTACAAAAGTTAGTATTTAATGGTAGGTTATTACAATTTAATCTAAGTTATAGATATTTGAGGATTTGTTATTCTATAGATTATAAATATATTAGAGTTTACTATTTCCTAATACTATATATTTCTCTCTAGTAAATCCACATTTATGAACGCTGTACAAATTTTATCATCTCTTTATATGGTATTATTGAGCTTAATAATTTTTTTTCCTTTTTCTTATGGCTACACATTGTTGCTTCCCAACAAACTATTAAATTTAGCTTTTGCTAATTATAGTAAGTAGTTTAGGCAAATGAGTTATTCCTTGAAGCCCATTCTTGGCTATGTAATAGGGATCACATTATGTCCTTCATTCAAATTCAATCTTGATGGTCAAGTTTATAGTTTTTATCTTATTATGATGGTTAAGATTCTCATTAGTTGTGCTTATATCCTGAGTAGCTAAGCATTGTTTGGCTTGGTTTTCGATGATTAATTTAATTTATTGCTTTTGTCTTATGTGGTTGACTATTGTTTGACTTATGCTCTTAATGGTTAAGCTTATTGCATGTGACTTATGTTTGTTAAATATTTTTAGTTATTTGTTTTCTAAATCACGGTTTGTCTTAATGGTTAAACTTACGAGTTTAATTAGTATTAATTGAGAGTGTAAAAAAGTTTCACATTAACGGTAAATTAATTACAACTCTTTGTTTATATAACTTTTTTAAAGTATTAATTAGTAAAGTCACAGACCTTTTATAAACAAACCTTTTATAAACAAAGATTCTGATAGAATGTTAATCTAAAAATTTTTATACTCACACTTTAGAATCTTTTTCTTTAAACTTATTGCTTTTGGCCAGTGTGGTTAAACATTCTCATTGGTTTGTATTGTGGTCTTAATAGCTAAACATTATTTAACTTATGCTCTTAAATGGTTAAGATTAATTATTACTTTTTTTCTTAAGCTTATTGCTTTGTTAGATGATGGTTAACATTCTCAATAATTTTTTTCTTGTCTTAAGTGGTTGAGAATTGTAGAGACAAAAATAAAAATTTATTGAAGATCCGTTCAAACAAAGCAAATATTTAATAAAAATTCAACACAAAATTTATATTAGAGATGAGAACATATTTAATATATAATTAATTACTATGCAACACTACATGTTAGAAAAGTCGATCATTACAATAAATTAACTTTGCCATAGCAAACCATTTTTATTTTCTAATATTTATTTTCAAACGATAAAGCAAACTGTATTTGATATGAATATTTATAAATCAAACATATTTATCCTATGATTAATTACTCTTATTATGTGCAACTACACAATCCTAGATGTTTTTATTTTAATAAAAAATATTTACAAAGTTGAATGATAGATTTAATTTTGACAAGTTAAAAATTATTTAAGCTAGATATATTATAGCAACACTCTTAAAGTTTGGTGTAATTATACATATATGTTGAGAGTTTTAATGAATTACTCTACTTTTGGCAAATACATCAGTTGTATAGAACTAATTAGATCATGTTGTCTTCTCAAGGAATTGACAACTATAAACAATATTCAATAATTTTTTATAGAACAACTTTATTTATAAAGATAGATGAAACTTTGATTGGAAATTCAAAATACTGATAATTATATTTTTAGAATTTTGAGTATTAAATGATAAAAGAGCCAGAAACATGGATTAATTAATTTTATATTACTTGTAACTAATAATTATTTCCAAGATTCTTTTATTGCTTTTTGAAATTGTTAATAATTTCTCTATCCTAATTATTCCTTAGTAATAAAGAACTAAATTATTAAGATTTCCCCCTAATTTCTTAGTAGGATAGATTTCAATAATTTGGTGAGCACAAAACAATTATTGATTTAGATATATTAATCATACCTTTATTCTTAAGTGTAAGTACTATATGTTGAATTTCATAGCTTAGAATTCATGAATGTCATTCGACAACAAAAATCAAACAAATAACATTATGAGTTGATAAGACAAATAACAAATATTAAGTATTAAGAAATTTCAAAAGAGATTTAGATATAGTAAAAGAGAGTTACAAACTAATATCCATTGTTCAGCTTCTAAGAGCATCCTAGCTATTCCTACATAAGTGAGTTATTACAAAGAAATGAAAGAAAGAGAGAAGAATAATGATAATTAGGAAATTACATGATCTTCTTCTGAACCTTCTGCCCTTTTTTATAGAATCAGTCAGGTTCATTCGCTTAGCAAAATTCCTTTGCTAAGCAAGTGTGTTTCACTGCCTCTACTTTGCTTAGTGAGTGTGCTTCACGCCTCTGCTTCGCTTAATGAGGTGTGCTTGGTTAGCAAGTATCCTTTTATCGACTTAGTATTGCTAAGCAAGATGTGTTTGCTTAACAATCTTTCTACTAGCTCCTACTTCTTTTTAACCTTTCGCTTAGCGAGCTGTTGTTGCTAAGCAAATTTAGCAAACTATCACTCCTTTCTTCCTTTTTTCGCTTAGGCGATCAATGGTGGCTTAGTGTCTCTCTTGCCTTTCTGTGCTGCCTTTTATCATTTTACCATTCCTTCTTATTCTCCCTACACCAATAACCCAAATATTATTGTCCCTTTACCCACTCCTCAACACATCCTAATTCTCACTACGTCCACCCTTATTTACCCTTTCCCTTATTCTACAGGTTTTCCATTTTCCCACCTCAACCCACCTCCCCAACACCAAGTTCAACCACCTAAACTCCAATTAGCTTTTTTTATGGTTTGGATCCTATTTCAGGCTTACCAATATTTTTTCTTGTATTGGGTTCCTATGGGTAAGAGGTTACATATAGTGTATTTCTATATGAAAGGTGATGCTCTAAGTTGGTTTAAATGGATGCATCAGAATGGCTTCTTCTTCATTTCGATCCTTCTTCTTATGAGAATTATCAGGCCGAGTTATTTAAACTCCGTCAATACGGTTCAATTGCAAATTATAAGCTCAGTTTGAGCGCCTTTGCAACTAGGAACTTGGCCTATCTGCAGATGCTATTCTAAACTGCTTTATTTCAAGTCTACTACTTGATAATACGACGAGAAATAGCCATTTATAAGTCTGCAACCATTTGGGGGACATTTGGTCTTGCCAAACTAATTGAAGCAAAGTTAGAAGATAGCAAGCCACACGCCTATCGATCAATGCCTTCATCAATTCCACCCTCAAATCCAATATTCCCCTCACCTGCCCGGCCACCACCTGCACTAATCCTCTCCCACCCATCTCATTCGCTTACCAAGGTACCCTCATCACTCTTCACGGTGATGCCCCCAAGCCCCAATCTATCACATATTTTGCCCAAATTTGTCAATTACCCTACACCGACTCCGCTGCTTCCTTTCATCTACTCACCTTTCAACCCCTTACTTCCTTACCCTCCTTAAACCCCACCTCACCTCATCTATTTGATCAACATGAAAAAGTTTTTGCCTCACTTTCATAGCCTATGCAAACACTTTTACTTTCCTACCATCCGTTTTTCATATACCACATGGTTTACCACATCCTAGACTTCATGACCATCGAATTCCCTTACCCCCAAACACTGCCTTAATCAATGTTAAGTCATACTGTTATCCCTATACCCAAAAATTTGCAATGATTGTGTTGATTAACCAAATGTTGGCAGAAGGCATTATCAAACTGAGCACTAGCCCCTTTTCTTCCCCAGTTTTATTAGTTAAGAAAAAATATGGTAGTTGGAGATTTTGTGTTGACTATCGTGTCCTCAATGTTGTCATGGTCAAAGATCGTTTTCCTATTTCTACAATTGACAATTTTCTAGATGAGATAGGTAAAGCTATTGTTTTTACTAAGATTAATGTATGCTCAGGTTACCATCAAATCTGAGTTACCCCCATAAACACCTACATAACAGCCTTCAAAATTACAAATGACCATTATAAGTTCTTAGTTATGCCATTTGATCTAACTAATACTCCCTTTACATTTCAAGATGCCATGAATGATCTCTTAAGACCCTTTTTACGCCACTTTGTTCTTGTTTTCTTTGAAGATATTCTAACTTATAGCTCTGATTTCCAATTGCACTTACAACATTTAGCTACAATTCTTGAGTTACTTAAGTTTAACCAATTTGTTGCAAATTTTGTTAGGTGTTCATTTGCTGTTTCAAGAGTACACTATTTGGGTCACATAATTTCAGCTTCAGGTGTGGCACCAGACAATCAAAGATTCAAGCTATCCTAGATTGACTGCAACCACGCTCTCACACGGCTTTGTGTGGTTTCTTAGGCTTCACTAGTTTTTACCATCGTTTTGTGCATCATTATGTCACTTTCGTTGCTTTGCTCACTGACATTTTAAGTTACACTACATTTAAATGGAGTACATCAGCTTCACGAGCATTTACAGATTTACAAATTCACATGAACTCGTTGCTTGTTCTTGCTTTGCCAGATTTCTCCCAATTGTCCCTCTTAGAAACAAACGCATCTATAGTGGCCATCAACACAGTACTGTCCCAAGTGGGTCATCTAATCACTTTCTTTAGTAAAAAAATGGGTTTTTACCTTTGTGCATCTTCAGTTTATGTTCTTGAGAAGTACTTCATCATAGAGTCTGTGAAAAAGTGGTGCCAATACTTGTTAGGCAGACATTTTCACATATACACATATCAACAAAGCTTAAAGACCTTACTCACACAAAAAGTGCAAACTTTGAAACAACAAAAATGGACAACAAAGCTTCTAGGTTTTCACTTTGAGATATTTTACAAACCTGGTAAATCAAACGTGGTTGCAGATGCCTTGTCCCAAAAACTTGTAGACGACCCTGACCCCTCATTATTTGCTGCTCTCTCTTCACCAATTCCAAATTTGCTGTCAAATCTTCAAAAATATTTTTCCTAACACAATGATGGCAAAGAAATAACTTGTCAAACTCTCTCCGATTCCAAAATGTATACTACTTTTAGTGTTCATAATGGACTTCTCTATTTCAAAGACAAATTCTACATACTTGACCATTCCAATTTGCATTCTCTTATTATGCAGGAATATCATTGTGCTCCCACTACTGGTCATTCAGGCTTAAAACCAACCCTTGCTCACATTGCTAAGGTTTTCATCTAACAATGTCAGGTCTGTCAACAAAACAAACATGTCCTATAAAAAAAACAAGCTCTCCCTCAGCTCCTCCCGGTTCCACAACAAGTTTGGGAGGAACTCACCATGGACTTCATTGTGGATCTGCCTAACTCTTTCAGTCATATAGATATCTGGGTCATCTATGATCGTCTCACTAAGTTTGCTCATTTTATTGCTCTCCCTTCCAAGTTCACAACACAAAATTTCGCTACTAGGTTCTCAATAGAGGTCTATCATCTCCATGGGGTACGTAAATCCATTGTATCAGACAGGGAGCCTCTGTTTCTTAGTACTTTCAGGAGGGAATTATTCAAACAATAAGGGACACAATTAAAATATAGCACTGCCTATCACCCAAAATCTGATGGCCAAACTGATGTTTTGAATAAGGTTTGGAAACTTACCTCATGTGTTTTGTGGGGGACCGCCCTCAGTAATGTTCCGCTTTCTGCACTTAGCAAAACTATGGTATAATTCCTCATTCATTCTGCTATCAAGATGTCCCTCTTTAATGCCCTCTATGGTCGTCTGCCTCCATGGGTTTTGGATTTCACATCAGGTCATTCCAATGTTCCTTCCCTCGCTGAGACTCTTCAACTATGAAGTGAGATTATGGAAGAGTTAAAAATCAATCTGCAAAGAGCTTGCCAGCGCATGGAAGATCAAACAAATAAAGATTGTTATGATTATACCTTCCAAGTTGGTGATTGTACCGACAAGTGACATTGACAGCATGACCATCGTAGAATCCTTTTCCCATCACTACTTCAGACTATTCAAGATCATTACGTGCACCGGCATGATGGCATATCAGCTGCTTCTTCCGCTGCAGTCGAAGATCCATAGTGTCTTCCATGTTTCACTACTGCATCTGTTCCGAGGAGACCCGTCATAGTCGTTGTCTCAAGCTCTCTCATAGGTTATCGTAACACTGCCTTGATAGATGACGGCACGCACGAGGCTCCTGGGAGACGAATCATGCCACTGGCCACGACTACCATCGATTAGAACATCATTGTGACAACACCCATTGTCGTGTCTTCATCGCCCCACATCTCGGTCGTCGTGCCACCCCTATTGTCACGCCAATAGCCCCCAAAATAGTGTTTACCCTATTTAACAACAATAAAAATTGGATTTAAGATTTCTATTTTACTTGAGCTTGTTACGTTCGTTGGTTAATGTCACAATTGTCATCAACTAACCACCACAATCAGTCATTAGTTGTTGTCAGTTGTGGGTCACTAACAATTGTTATTAATCGTCAATGTTTAGCTTAATAGTCTCCAACGACTACTGCTAACCATCAATCTTTGGTCACCATAACTTATCTCTGATTACCAACTACCGCCTTTGATTTCTAGTAACTTTCGTTAGTCTTTGGCATTGTTGATCATTGCTTTCAATCTTCAACCACCATTGTCGCACTGATCATCATCTTAGATCTCTAGTAGTCGTCACCTATCTTCTATCACCATCTCTGCCTCCAATATGATAATAATAATATTTATATCAATAGGTACTCCCTCAAACTAGCCCCATTTTTTACGACTATTATTCGCTTTCACTAGATACGAGTATGAGTATGTAAATATTATTTTGTACCCTACCCACCTGATATAATTATATAATAAACTTAAAATTATATATTTAATTAAAAATTTAATTCTCAAACTTTTATTTATAAATTCTTGTTATTTATTATTCTTGATACCCTTTTAAAATTAAAATATAATTAATAATTTAATATATTTTTATTTGATAATAAGTAAATTAAAATTATAGAAAATAATATAATGAGTTATTCATGATGTATTTGAACACGAAAATATTGACGGGGGATGAGGATTAGTAATAAAATGTAACACTCATTTCTTTTATACCCGAATCAAAACTCTCCCTGCATTTCCAAAGATAGGGATGAAGAGTCAAACCCGCACTCACTCCATTTCCATGCTTAGTCTCTAGTAGCAGTCTTCAAATGTCTGTTGTTGGTCACCAATCACCATCACTAATCATTGATCTTCAATCATGATCATTAGTTTATGATCACCACCATTGGTCATTGTCTCTAGTAGTTAATCTCCAGCTAATGTTGTTGGTTGTCACAGCGAAGGTATTTCATTAGGTTGATATTTATTTGATAATAATGTTTTAAATTTTGAAACAAAAAAAAGAAGTAATTTTTACAAATTTAAAACAAAAACTACCCTTGAGCTCAACCTTAAGTATGAGTGTCCCTCATATGGTAGTGCCCCTCAACTCCCTGAGGATAGCGCATTTCAGTAGTGAGAGGTAGTCAATCAATGGACTTAAGTACATCACATAAGTGAAGAATAAACATCACCTCTAATCCAAAATCTTAAACATTACTACATTAAGTCTCTGAGTGTTCTACTTGTATAGTGCTTAACTTGTTCATTTCTATCTAATGTGAGACTTCTCATTAAACATGAATAGGGTGGGTATTAGGCCACGGATCTCTCAAACTCGTGCAAGTTTTGAACCTTTTTTAAAAGAATTAACATTGTAGAAAAAATTTAAACCCAATTCACAAAACAGAAGACTTTGCCAACTAAGTCTACAAGCTCACGGGTAACTCATTTAAAGGGATAAATTTTTCATTTTAACCATTAACTTATGTTAATGTTGTGACTTTTTTTATTATAAATTGTGAACTCATAGGATGAGTAAGAATAAGGAAAAAGAACACTGAAGACAACAAGATGTTGTCTCCTTGATCTGATGCAAATTTACATAGTATGCTAAAACAAACACCGGAAGAATAACAATGAAATACACTTACTCCGCGTCTTTAGGAATTTATTTGAGTTGGGTAGGAGTACAATTCAAACAATTTGATTTACACTGTTAAAATTTGTTTTGTTCTGTGTGTTTAATTACAAATTATTTTTCCTCTTTGAGCGGCCTTGTAAAACACCTTCGTGATCCTTACATAGCATGATTGATGAGGCTGAAATTGCTACATAAATCGTTCCCCGGAACTCAATAGATGAAATCACTTCCATCCACTTGATTTGATGACTTTAGCTGTGAATTATACACCTCAGTGGTTGAACTGTGAATTAGATTATTATGATGATACTCTTCACTTAACATATGCATTATAGTTTCTTGGAAAGTTGAATCAAATTCATTCCCCACGACCAAAGAATCATCAGAGTTCACTGAGCTTCCACCATTTATATGATCCACTGAAAGCCACTCAGAGAACAACAGTTTTGGTAGGGAACTCTGACAAGCCTCCTTGGAAAAGTTATAGCTTTGTGAGATTAAGTTATCAGATTGTGCTATTGATTTGTCCATGTTTTCTAACAGTCCAAAACTTGGATCTTGAGTTGCAAGTTTCTGTGGAGAGAGTGAGTTGTCCATTGCGTCTGAACTAGAGCTAGCAGCATACTGAATTTGTTTATCAGATTCAATTTCCTTAGCTTTGAGCACTTTCTTTTTCAAATATGAATGCCAGTAATTTTTTATCTCATTGTCAGTCCTTCCTGGCAAATGCTGTGCTATCTGAGACCACCTGGCCAATATGATTTAATTCGTTTTCAGCAGTTTCCATTGATAAAAAAACATTGAAAAGAAATAGGAAAAATCGAAGAGTGTTCACTGCAAAATGAGTAGCAAGAAAATTATGACTTGTTATTCATATAGACTTTGTTAGGAGAGTTGAAGGCAATAAAGATTTCAAACATGGATCATGATGAAATGTCTTCTCAAAATACCACTAATTTATTCCTCTCACTGTATTAATTGGGACAAAAAAGTGTTGACTTTTGTTTTATGAAATTGGTAGAATAAAGCTATGAGTCATGAATTAAGACTATCAGGTTTATAATAAAAAACAGAGGAAAAAGTTCATTGAGCTTATTTATAAATGCACAAATAAAGTTACATTGACCTCTGAATTTTATTGGATTAAGATCATGATGTTGTTTAAATTAAATAAATAGTAAATATAAAAGAATTACTCTCTATCTTATCTATTCATTTTCTTAAAATTTAATAGTTGTAAGAAATAACTAATCCTAATCATTAGATATCAAGAAAATAAAAAATAAAAATAAGAAGTAAGTATTTTATTCTTACTTTCAGAGTAAGTGGACACTTCCTTATATTTTTATTTATATCCTTCACAATTAAAAAAAACAATTCTCATTTCATATCAAAGTAACCACGAGGAAAGAATAAATAAGTATATTTGAGTGAAAAATATTTAATAAACTTACCGTTAATTATAAATGATAAAGACGCCTAAAACAACTAATATTAAGGAAGATTTAATTTAAATTAAAAAATAAAGAATATTATACATATTGTCTTTATATGTACATTCACTTCTCTCCCTCTTTTAAAGAGGGAGCTTGTTATCCATGCCAGTTCATAGTTTGGCCATCCTATCATATATTTTTTTCCTTTTAGTAGCATTTAAATAGGACCCAATTGCTTCAGCAAAACAATTAAATAGAAGTATCCAGCTGGCCTATCCAATTACATTCTCTAACTTAAGGCCTTGAAAAAACGTTAAAAGAAAGGGAATTGTTCTCCTTGACTTGTCTATTTGCACTAATTATTAGGTAGATAAGTCTATGTCGTTATTCTGACTAGACTACAAAATTTGCTTGTTTTACTTCAAACTTGCAAGTAAAATTGAATTCATAATATATAATATTAAAAAATAAAATAAATTGTTGTTCCTCTTGCTTACTTGTTGCCTAACATGTGGTGAAGGGCCATGATTGTATCTTCCTCATGTTTGCTGAACACCCCTCTCTTCAATCCAGGCCTCAGATAGTTAATCCACCTTAGTCTGCAGCTCTTCCCATTTCTTTGCAAGCCTAGATATATTTAAGTGTACTTAGTTAGCAACTCAACATCAATTAAATAAAATAGATTCATAAAAAGAAAACATTAAATGGAAAAACCAAATTCACCTTATTTGAATACTGCATAAATAAGGGATAATTAAAGGTTATTCACAACAAACACCCATCATATTCCTTCTAAACTTCAACATTTTGATCATTACTACCACTACAAAATATAATGTTGGCTCACAATGCCTTTCTAATCAACCATAAAGTACAAAACTTTGCAAATCAGAAGCACGGAAAATGCTTAGGTTTCACAATGAAGATTATGAACTTTGATCCACATTTTACGTTTTCTAATTTGGAATTGATTCAGCCAAAGAATGTCTTAATTAATATCAGTTCATTTCACCATATATGTCATCAAATCTATTGGTGCCCAAGTCAGTGAAGCTTGCCAACATTTCTATTTGGTTACTGAAATAAGTTCAAGATACATTTTACCAGATGGAAATAAGAGAAATTCTCTTCAGGAAAATAAAAGAAGTCTCTAATCAATGATATATGACAGCATAAGAACCAAGAATAATGCTCCTTTGCTACTTGCTTGTTTTAGCCTCTGCACATAGGAACATGCTGCTGATATGAGTGATAAAGGACCATAGAGAATAAGAAAACGACTAACCTGCCTTAATAGGGACAGAGCTCCAACAACCATGACCATGCTTAAGGATATGGTTTCTGAGCTTATTATCTTCTTCAGGGGACCATAAGCCCTTTCTGTATTTTGGTTTTGCTTTTTCTAGTGGGTTCTTCTCCATTTTATCTTTTTCTGACAGAATTCAGTTCAGTAAGATTGGATTCCCTAAAGCAGACAAGAAAGAACTAAGAGAGGCCAAACAGAAACAGAAGGGGGAAAGAATATTTGGTATTGAAACAGTGCAAAAGCAGACTGATATATAATGTAAAAGATAGCTATTATTATGCACTATATGTTCATAATTTATGACAAAAAAGAGTTGAAACTTGAAATGAGAACAAATAAATAAACATATATAAACCAGGCATGAAAACCTTTCCTAAATGATAAAATATATATATATATATATATATATAATTAAAATTGTTGGAGACAATGTTGAATTCTAACACACTAGAAGGGTACCAACTTGGAAATTGTTGGCTTTGTTTTGTACCACGGGTATCACTGTTTTTGTCAATTTTCTCGGCATCAATCATTTAACAGAACAAGTATACCACAGTTCAAAAATCCCAAATGCTACATGATAATTTCTTTGGTGAGCAATGAATGGCCCATTTTAAACATTTTTATTTACAAGTACTTCTTAAAATTCATTCTCGTAACAATTAATTAAAGACCATACTTAACAATTGCAATTGATCATATATATTTTAATATTTAAACCTTCACCTAATATTTTAATATCTATCATTTTATGCTGAAGCCCTTGTTTAAGATATAAGAGAAGAATCTTCAAACTTCACCTACAACTTAAATTCATCTACCTAATGCAAATTTTTGTCTCCTCTAGCTATGGAGAGGAGACTTTTCAGTTTTTTTCCCTGAGCCTGAGTAATTTCAAGGCTTAATCAAGTCAACATTTGTCGACACATATTCTCTATGATCTCCAATAGCAATTAACAAAGTACTGTATATTACAAAGAAATAGTTTTATGGTTCAATTTGTTCCACGTCTAACTAGTTGTTACCTATAGATAATTAAATATGAAAATATATAGACAAATCTGTAAACCTTTCATAATAGCATTACGATTTGTTTCTTATCCAAGGAAAGACCTAAAATAAGACTTAGAAGAGATAATGAGGGAGAAAAAGAGGTAAAAGTATTGCAGGACATTGAACTTGTTCACATGTAATTCATGTCTCACCACTTAATCAACTGGACTAGTTAAAGATGACTGAATTTTGATTTTGATCATAATATTTTGGATATTATAATTTTTTTAAGTTCTAGAAGTGAATTATTCCAAATTCAAATCATTCAATAGATGACAGGGAATCGTGCTTTTGAGAAGACATGACAAATGAAAAGAAAGACCAAATGAGTGTGATGAAGAAAGACCAAAGAAGGACACTTGATCTTATTCCAAATTCATAAAACGACTAAAATGAACGTCAAGAATTTTTTGTAAAGATATTTTCAAAGTTAACCATGAGAAACGCATTGTTAGTTTTTATATTCTCAATCTTATTAAAAAATTATATGTTTGATATGAATTTTAAGATAACATTTTATCCTTTCAGTAAAAAAAAAAAAAATCCTATCCGTCATGCCTAATTAAAAAAAAAATTGTACTACTAGTAGTGAAATGGATTATCTTTTTTTTTTAAATGCTACCTGTGTATCTACAAGTTGAAATATTTAAAAGTCTTCGATGTAGACTTTTACATTTTTCGTAATAATAAGTAAAGACTTCCTTTCAAAAAAAAAAGAAAAAGTAAAGGCTTACTTAGGGAGTGTTTCATATATGAAATCTTTTATTTTTCAACTAAATTACTTTTCTTGACCATCGCATGATCGTAATTAAGATTCTGAGATTTTTTAATAAATATATTTAATTTCCAAGAATTAAGTTGAAATGTTATTTATAAGTGATTTTAATTAACTTGAATATATGTTGAACTATTGGGATTGGGAAGTGTACCAATAGTTTGTAATAATCCATAAATATATTATCCATTACTTATGATTTATTATTTGAATAAAATTGTTGATCGATGTAAGAAAAGTCTAAATGTAAATAAAAAACTATAACTTTTAGAATAACACAAAAATGTTAACTGATTAAAAAATTAAATATAGATTAATACATCAGGGATTTAATAAATATCACGATATCTTTCTAAATAATGGCTTTCAACAAAGTTAATTTACGAATTTATTTGATTAATATTTCTATCCTAATTTTTTAGAATTAAGATCTAAATTATTAAAGTATTTTTTTAATTTCTTAACAAATATTTCAATAGTTTAATTAAAAACATTTAACGAATACAACTCAGATATATAGATCTTGTTTTATTCTTAAAAACATTACGTATATGGTTGTCAACACCCAATTTTGTTTGGGTAAACAATTAAAATACAAAAAAAAAAAGAAAAAATTAAAATATGAAAAATGTGTTTCCATTGAACTAATTGGGTTTAATTAATAAAAATTCAATCTAATAAAAAAATCAAAATTAAAAAAGAGAAGATACACTGTTAATGCATGAAAATTAAAGTCATTTAAAAAATTTGTTTTGAAAAGTGAAAGAAAGAGAAATAGAAGAAGAAAAATGAATTTCTTTTAATTTTTCCACTACTCTGGACCGATTTGCAGCCACCCTACTTTCTCTATATATCTTTTGTAATTCATGCTAGATAGTAAATCTTGGTGATACTAGATTTTTTTCTCCAAAAGCATGAATATAGCATTAAATGTGATTGACAATCCAGTGACTAGGCCTCTTCCTTTTTAGATTTTGGCAACCTCATATTGAGGCTCTCGAGGCATTCCCTCTCACTCCAGAAACACCATATCTCTTTCTCTAAGGGGGGGCATGAGCCAACAACACCAGCACTTGGTCATTATCCCTAAAAAAAAAAACATACGCTTCGAGAAACCACCTTTTTAATATCATGTCATGGGTGAACTTTGACCCTTCATGGACCATAATAGCAAATTTCCTACCACTTCTACGGAATACCCAACTTCATCTTCCATTTACTGCAGAACTTTCTTGAGCATTCCCAAGTTCTAAAAACCCTTCATCATCAACCTTCGCATCGAACCAAAGACTAGCCTTTAGTTTTCTAGCTTCCACATCAACTTTCATGAACCGCTGACTATTAGTAAAACTACTCAAAACTGCATTGTATAATATCAACGAAACATCCTTCTTGAAGCATCAAACTCACTTCCATTGTTTGTTTTCTTTACCCTAATCTCAGTTTTTTTTTTCTTCCTTACGTTGACCTTTTTTGTTTTCTATATCCTCCTAACTAAGATTTTATATGGTTGTGTTCCTCGCTGGTTTAGTATATCTCTGTTTTCTCTCATTTATTTTCATCTTTATGGTCAAGTGGATACAAGTTTAAGTTATGTTACATACCTTAAATTTATACAAATAAAAGGTTATATTCACAATGAATATTCATTTAAACCTACACATCATTAGTTTTGTCCTTTATTGTTATCATAAGGCATGTGTTATATTAGAAAGCACTATGCATATTTACACTACTTTGCAAAATTGTAAAATAGACTCATTCTAATGTACTTTTTCTCTTTCCTATATTGTTGGTTGCTATTTTATTAAGTTATAAACTTGGACTCTTGGTTTCTTCTGTTTCAGCTTTGTAGGATAGGAGTTAGAAAAGAAAAAGGCAAAACCAATTCTAGCTAGAGTTTTTAGTTCAAGGTTCACATGACTTTTTTTTTCTTTATCCCATTAATAATAATAACAGTGAGGTTTTATAAAATATTTATAACTATCAAAATTAACTTTAATAATTATATTAAAATTACTAACCACAAAGAATTAATAGAAAAAAAGATTAATTAGATGTGACATCTTTTTAATCTCAAGATTTTAAGGTATAAGTTATGACAACTTTTGTCTTAAATCTCATATCTAAAAATAAATCATTTAGTCAAAACTACATTTTAAAAATAATAGAAATAACCCAATAGATAAAGTTTTCTAATCGATTAGTTTGGGTATACACCCTTATCAATTTCAAATTTTAGAACGTATGAACAGTGACAGTTCAAAAATTCTAAGTCTTAATAAAACTACATCAAAACTGAAAAAAAAAACTATACAACACACAAATATTTTTACAAAGAACTACGTAAACTCTAATTCTTCATTGCACTTAGAGATACGTAGAAGTAGGTGTTCTCTCCTGTCGAGCCCCAAAAAACCAAATTAATCAAGAAGCTAAAAAAATAAGTTAATTGAAAGAGAAAAATATAATAAACTTTTTATAAATAATAAAGTTCTTTTAGTAATAAATTCTTGTAGAAAATATTAAAATCAATTAATAAAATAAAAATACTAACTTGTATAGGAAAATAGATGTTTTAAAGTTATTTAATTTTGCAGTTTAATTAGGGGTAACTGTCTTCATGATGCACGTCGTAGGGCTCTAATACCTTCCCTACACGTAACTGACTCCCGAACTCAAAATTTGGTTTCGCAGATCATATTTTATTTTTAAAGGTTTTTCTAATGTTTTCTTTAATAAACATCAGTGGTGACTCCTCTGATTTTCCAAATCATTTTTGGCCATCCCATCGAGACTCATGTGTCGACAATGGTGATCTTCTTCATTCGCTCAATTCAAAAATAATCCCTGACAGAAGATTAAGGTTAATCAAATCAAGTTATTAAAATACATTAACAAAACTTAGATAAAAGAGAAAATAAATTATAAAGTGTTGATCAATTATCAAATCTCTATAAGAGATTCAGTTTTTTATTGTCATGAGGATTGACTACAACTTGAAAATGAGATTACAATGATGAAAGATAAAAAGAAATGGCCTTATCGCACTAAGTTTCTTCTCGTGTGATTTTCTCTCCTCCTTTTTGTTCTTTGCATGGACCAAGCTCCCTCTCCATTTTTTCATTTAGCATTTATATGAATTCTTCTTGAATTAACCAATTTGACCTCATTGATAACTGATCTTTTCGTTAAACACCAAAATCCTGACTCAACAAGGTGAAAATTTATAAAATGTTCCTACTACTCTCGTTGAACAATCATAATTGAGCTTTCTCGTTAAGACAGTCACTCTAAACAATGAAAATCTCACTTAGAAAAATATGTAATTGGTCTTCTTCCTTTAAATTTTCTTTTCCTTATTGTTTCATCTATCTACATTTTTGGAAATTCCAAATTTCAGTAAGCAGTGAAATGTTTGCTAAGCAATAAAGTAAGATCCGGATTCTTTTATTCTAAAGTAATATCCTAAAGTTGTTGCACTTATAAAAAAAATCATCTTATAAATATATTAATTAACTATAAGAAATATCTTTTTATAATAAAACTTGAGTGTTTAAATATTTACATAAAATTGAACAATCTAAAGGACAAGAAAATGAAAAATGAGATAATTGTGAGATTTTTCTACTAGTGAATTTGACTCAAATCTCACAATTATTAATATAAACACCTCCATGTTTTTAGTTTTTTTATAACTTTTGTTTTTCTTAAAAAATTTATCTAAACATTTAAAAAATTACATATTATGTTTAAATAACATTTTTTAAAAGATTAAAACAAATTAACCTAATATAATACAATATAAACCCTAAAAAGCAAGTTTGTTCGTACAGTGGTGTAAAGTTGAACTGTGTTTTCCTTCACATATGGTGAAGTTATTTTTTTATTATCAACACTGTAGTTACTTGGGTTGGAATTTAGTTATACTTTAAATATTTTATTTTTTTTAAGAGTGTATTATGCGAAGATATAATATGGCAAAATGATTTATTTAGTTAAATAAATGATGTTTGATTTTTTTATATATTAAATTCAAGTCAACTTTAACTTTTTTTATATATTCAAATATTTCTGAACGGAACTTTAATTTTTTATCCCTGAGTCGAGGACCACCGTGATATCAGGAAAAAAAAATGGCAAAAACATTTATTTTCCTTAAAAGAAATACAGAGACATTTATGATTATCTCGTTTAATTAGGAATTATAAACTCCAATGAGCATTTAGGTTGGTGAAGGAAGAAGCGAATCTAAGAAAAGACAAACACACAAAACAACTCAACAGTACAAATTTTGTCGTATAATAATAACAGGAAAATCTCAGCCTTTCATCTATATGTATTTGAAGCTCATCTATGGTCCAAATTGCAGCACACCATTCCTTCCGAATAATTATCCATTTCTTTTTCTTTCTTTTTTCTTTTTTTCCTTTTCCGCCCCCAAACGCCTTAACATGTGTTTCTTACTTTAATTAGTTTAGTTGACAGTTGACAATCAAATCACATATTACACACAATTTAATTAGAATTAATTGTATAAATTTATTTGTATACTTTTATTTATCTAGAACTTCCCGTATATAATAAAATTTCCGGTTCTTTACGTATTTAAAATTTTATATCTGAATTTGTTTCTGATTAATTGTTACTACAACACAACTACACAAGTTTACTTGCCGCATAAGTTTTTTTTTTCCTTTTTTTAAAGAGTTGCCGCATAATTTATAACAATTATGATAAAAGGAAATTTTATTTTTCAAATAAAATAAAGTTCCTTAAAAATATAACTATATCAATATTGTTTGTCCCATATTTTTTTATAAAAAAACATATAATTATTTATATTTTTTATTTATATTGATAAGAAAAATAATATTTTTTAAATAATATGTATAAATTTAAAATTAAAATAATTTAAATTTTTTTCCACTTCTCCTTATGAGTAACTATGAAAATGAGTTTTTCAATACCTAATTACGTTTTTAATTGCTTAAATTAATTTTTTTATAGTCTATTGAAAAAATTTGTTTTAGTCCTTTTACTAAACACTACTAGAAATTTCATTTATATGATTATAAATTACAATTTACTTACATTGTAATTTAGTTTTATCTTGTATAAGAATGACAAATAAACTCGTATTTATGGATAATATTGAACCTGTCCCAAATTTAACAGGAAATCTTTGATATTGATTAGATGTAAATACCTAATTTTGTCTAGCTTCTTTGCATAATTTATTTATTTTTGTATCTGAAACTAAAACAGAATAATTTAAAAGAAAAAGGCAACCAAATGGATATATCTAAAACATGTGATATAGATAGCACATCAAATTCTTTTGGCCTTTAAGCGAAGAGTTGCATTTAGCATGGTAGGAGGTGCAAATAATAGATTTAAAAGGACAAGAATACCATTTCTATTTTCATCAATGTTCAGGTTACAAAACAACGTGTAGTTTCTGCCTCAACAAAATGGGAAATACTAGAATAAAATAATAATAAAAAAGGGAATATAGACATCAAAGAGAAAAAAAGAGAAACATAACATAACAGCTTTATCTGTAGCATTTGAAATTACTTTATCCATATGCATCATCCACTTTCTTGGCTCGTATGCTCTTTTGCCCTGCATTCTGTATCAGCATCATGCGCAGTCTGCTCACCATGTACAATCACTCCATTCCTTTCATCAACCAACATTGTAGGCCTGCACATAATAACCAACAACATTTTCATACCAATACAAATCAGAGATTTGTTTTATGCATAAATTTTTTATTTTGAAAGATGAAGAGAGATGGAAATATGAGGAATATAAATGGAACTGGAGTGTAGGTAGAAAAAGGGGCGAATTTTTTTTCTTTGGAAAGGAATCCGAAACAGAGAAAAAAGCTACCAGAGAGTCAAAAACCCAAAGCTAGTGCAAAACAATACTATTGTGAAGAAAAACACACGTAATCATCTTAAATTAGTTTATAATCTGAAAATGAAATCAAACAACACTTAGACAAAGAAAAAGATAGAAAATTCTCACCTCTTTTTTTCTTCTCTTTCCCAAACTAAAACCTATTCGACTGAACCAGAGCCGTGGGTGTACTCCACCTTCCCGAAATCAAAATCATTTCGTCACATTTCCATCTATCTCACTTCTCTTCACCTTCACATTCATGCCATCACACCAAACCTTGAATCCACCTGAAATCTCACAACACTATCACAAATTAAATCATGGTAAGCCAAGAACTCTATTTTGAACAGCCGATTCAAGCTAATCCAAAGCCATGTGGGAACTATTTTTTTTCCGAAATTGAATCCTTTTGGCCATGAATGAAAGGCTTTGTGTCCAAACTATCGAAACCCAAACCTTATTTCTCCCTTGTTCTTGGGCCATTTATTATAGAATCTTACAACATATTTCCTAAATCTTTTCAAGCGTCAATTAGCGTGATTCTAGGGTCTAGCAGTTTAGGCATGATGCGACATTGCCTTTTTAGGATTACTGTGCATATCCATGTGCCTGTTTGTTTATTGCTGCAATTTCTATAATAGATTTTCGTCTAAAAAATAATTAGATGCCTAGTTTTATGCTTGCTACTTTATTATTACAAAAAACAAGTGTAATATGTTTTATTTGACATTTTAAGTAGAGAAAGTTATTCTCTTGTCTAGCTTTCAAATAATCTAAGCGTTTAATTTATTAAAAACATGAATTATTTAACTAAGGTATTTATTTTAAAATTTAATAACTATATGGTTATTCTTCCCTTTTAAGTAATAAAGTAAAAAGTATTTGTTAAAATTAAAAAGTAATTACATCTCTTAAAGTATTTATCTAGCAGTAGTCACTTTAGATGCACTTTTAATTTAACTATTACAAAAACTAAAATAACCATTTTAGATGCAATTCTAATTTGGTTTCTTTTATAAAACCTTGGTTGTTATAATTATTATCACGTTACTTAAATTATTTAAAATAAATAATAGTCACTTTGGATGCATTTTCAATTTGACTATTGTCAATTATAAAAAGATCATGATGATTATCTTGGATACACTTCCGATCTGAACATTGTATAATCCTTTGAAATTATCTTTTTATGTAAAAACACAAAACATAAAGTTTAAATTATGACTACTTTAAATGCGTTTTTGATTTAGTCATTACAAAAGCTATTATAATTTAGTAATTGTCACTTCGGATGTACTTTAGATTTGACAGTTACGCTAAATAATGATCGTAATCACTTTAGATGCATTTCTAATTTGGTTGCGATAATAATATTTTAAAATAAACCCACAAATAAAAAAAATAATTGCAAATCATTATAAAAAACTACGTATACTCTGATTCTCCATTACACATAAAGATATATAGGAGCATGAACTTACTTCTGTCGAACACTGAAAAATAAAAAATAAAATTAGTCAATTAAAAATTAAGATATTAATAATATTTTATAAAAAGAAATTTTTCAATAATAATTTTCTCATTAAAATGTTAAAAACAAAAAGTTTTTCATTGAGCAAAAGGTGCTCGCTCAGCGAAAATAACTTTCTATTAGCCCTTTTCCGTGGGTTTTCGCTAATTAACATGTGTTTGTTGAGTAAGGGCTCTTCATCGAGTGAGATGGCATGGACTCTTCTTCTTTCTTAGCTTCTGGCACTTTCAAAACTCGTGTAAAACTAGCTAAAATTTCAACATTAGGTATCTTTTTTAGAAAAATGCAAATATTAGTATATTATTGGCTATATTTGTGTATTTACAATCAAATGAGTCCAGAGCTAAAGAAAAAGTTAAGAAAATAAATATAATTGACGGATTTCTATCACTGAACTAGTTACAAATCCAACAATTATCATACATCATGAGAATCTATATTGGTTCTACAATTGATAGATAGAGTCCAAAATAAAAATATAGAAATCCCTTTCTAAACTATTATAATTATGCTTATGATTATAGCCTAATCAATTCATATATATATATATATATATATATATATATATATATATATATATATATATATATATATATATATATATTTATATTACCTTCTTAAAAAAACATTGAGATTTGGTATCTAAACTCAATAATGTAACAACTTGTACTAATACAAAAAACAGAAAAGGTAAAAAAAAAAATTGTCGCTTGAGACTCGACAACCCTATTCAATGAAAAATAAGTACTTAAGGCCTCAAAAAGTTAACTGAGTATGGAATGCAAGTCATAACTAGACTAATTCAATTGATTTTGGATAAGATGGTGAAATTTAATTAAATTTTTGGTTAAAAAATTGTTTAAACCAAACATAAATATATGTGTTTCAATTTAGTGTAATTTAAATGTAATATCAAATTCAAATAAAATGAAATCAATGTTTAAATAAAATATGTGTGTATGTGTGTGTTTTGTCATTCTCATTTTTTCATTACTTAGGTATTATGAATTCCAACAGGAAAGAGATTGTAGTTATTCTTTGCATTGTTTAGTTAACTACTCTATGGGGCATCTAGTTGGTTAGGAACCCTTTGGTGTTTGAAGGGGTGGCCTTTAATGCTGAAAAAGTTTGACAAAATTATTTTCAAAGATCATGGCTATGGATCCAGGGAATTTATAATTGTCAATTTCCTTTTATCGATGGTATGTTCAACCAAATTATTGTTTTACTTTGTTTAGGTAGCAGATGCTTGATTTCTATGGCATTGGAATGTATTTATGCTTTGGAAGATCCTTCTGTAATATGTAATGTTTATACTTTCATGCTTCTATAATCTGTAATTGCTTTAGAGGGGTATTGTGTAATCTATAATAGCTTTGGGGATATTGTGTTTTGTAAGGTTGATTTTTTTGGGTCTTCTGTAATTTGTAATTGCTTTGGGGGGTATTGTGTCCTGTAAGGTTAATATTTTGACACTTTTGTAATCTGCAAATACTATCTTGTCATCTCTTGTGACATAAGGAGGAATTGTCTCTTGCTGAATAAATTTTGTCTTTTTCAAATATATATATTCATATATATATATATATATACATATATATATATATATATATATTATATGCTAGAAATATAATTTGACTCTCTAAAAAAAGAGTAAATCAAAGTAGCATTTAGTCTATCTATTCTTAATTTTCTAACTTTTTAAAGCTAAATTTAAAATTCTTCAAATTAAAGTTTTTAAAGCTAAATCAAATATGTAAATCCTTTTACCAAACTTAGGGGACACAAATGTGGCTCCTCTTAGATATTGGGGACACAGATGAAATTTTTCATTGTAGACACGGGGGTACTCCTAGTATAGATATAGGCAAGTAGATGTGGTCTTCCTAAGGTGATTTAGGGGAACCAAACTTATGGGTGGAAAACTGAATTTCAATTTGGGAGGTCCACTCAGCTCCTTTGTTGCGAATGTAAGGGAGACATTCATAGCTTCCTAAGGTAAATGTTAGATAGTCAAACATTAGCTTCTAGATAGGGTGGGAATTGCAAGAGAGGCAACCAACAATTTGTTTGGCATTAGACACATATTTTTTTACCAGACTTAGGGGACATAGATATGGCTCCTCTTACCAGATTCAAGGGTGATAGATGAAGTCCCCTGTGTAGACACAAAGAAGACAGACATTGATTCCACTTTTGGATGGCAAGCGTAGCTTGCAACATCAGAGAAAGGAACACAAATGTTAGGGAGGTAGCATTACATTAAAAAGATAGAAGCAACACTTCTTAGCAGAATTAGGAGTAGTAGATGCAGAACCCCATAATGGACCAACAAAGGTGAATGAAATGTCCCTACACATAAGTTAGTAGGCATGCGCAAAGGTTAAGTGCGGTCTGAAAATACATCAAGATAAAAACAATCGGTAATATATTAATGCTAGTTTGCTGATTTTAATTGTTTGGCTAGTAAGTTCAACAATGGATCATACCTCTTGTATGTATTATCATCTTTTCTATAGGTATGTTTTGGTCGAGTGAAGATAGATTGGGCTTACAAGTCGTGTGATTATTTGTTATTATATTTTGATGTAATTTTTAACATGAACCATGTCTTATGGTTATGGAAATTATTAGAAAATTTTTCTTTGCCTTTCAAAAAAAATTTTTTTTATTCATAATACTTTAGATAAATAATTTCTTATTTGGTCAATTTTGATAGAGAAATTTGTAAAAATAAGTCATTATTTCTCACAAAAATTAGTTGGTAGGTAATTATACCCATGTTCCTTTGTACTATGATATTTTGCATTTCTTTTACCTCTTTGTGACCTAAAATTAACACCTTTATTTATCGATATAATTTTGAGTAAATTATAGCAACGGTAATCAGGAAATGTTAGTGTAAGATTTGAGAGAGGTGTTACTATAATGTTTTCAAACATATAAGATTGTTAGTGTAATGTTTTTAAACTTAAAGTGAGACTAATATAAGAAGATAAAATAAAAAAGTAATTTTATGTGTAATTTAATAAAAGTTGAGAGGGTATTATTGTCATTTATTTTATAATTTTTTAATCACCTTGTAGCTCCTCTAATAACCAAAGAAAGACCAAGAAAAAAAGGTATGCTAATCAAAACCACCAAATTCAAGACTTTTTATATAATACAAGTTGAAGGGAATGGGACTAATGTGTGCTCCAATGTTTTCAATTAACTAGGGTTGAGAGAAGCGAACACAAATCAGGCAAACTGGTCAAAAACAGGCCAAAATAAATCGACTCACTTGTTAGCTTTTTTTTTTTAAAGTAGTATAAAAAAATCATATAAATTAACAGATATACACTAATCATGTCATGGAGTCCAAGTTCATATGTGCAAAACTTTCCCCACTTGCTAATCTTTTTGTCAAGCCTTAATTGCAATTTAGAATATAAATACAAAAATATCTCTCAAAATATCATTTTAAAAAATATAAGACTTTATCTTTTGGTAATAATATTATAAAAATAAAAAAACTTAAATTGATGTAATATATTTACATATTATAAATCATATATAACTTAGTTTTTGTTTAGTATATTATATTAATAAAAAACATTAAAAAAATAATATTTAATTAAAACTCATACCTTCATGAGTGAAACGACCGATCTAATTATAAAAACATTGATCCATAGTGAGCTCGAAAAATGAAGAACGTTCTATTGAAAACACTTTATAAACAATAAATAGTTGTAGTTGTATGTATTAGGTGTTAGGATTAATTATCCTCCACATTGTTTGGGAGGAAAATTGATTGATTCAGGGTGTAGTTTTGAAATCATCCATGGAGAGTGAATAATGACTCTATGTTGATAATTATCTACATGTATATATATTTGACATTGGTTCTCACATTTCTTGTATTTATCTTGTCTTTTATATAAATTTATTGGCTTGCAAAAAATAAAATTAATAATAATAAAATTTTATATTTAATGCTCTCACTAAATTAAGCAGTTTTTTTTAAGAGGTTTGAATATGTTTTTAAGAGATTTTTTTTAAGAATAAACCAAAGAAATTCGAGTGCAATAAAACCTAAGGCAAAGGGTGCTACTGTGCCAGTATAATTTGTTTTTTATTTTTTAAGAAAAAAAACCGTATGTCTTGAGTTGGAAGGAATAACAACGAAAAAGTAGGAAAAAATAGACAAAAAGTTATAAACATAAATTATGTAAAAATTTATTCATTTATTTATTTTCTATTAACGCAGCGTTTCTTATTTTCAAAACTTCTACAGAATTAAACGGGTCTAGCTCATTATCATTTATTTTTAAATTGCATTCCAACAAGTCAGGCATAATAAACAAGAAAGTATAAGTAAGAATAATAAAGAATGAAGTTTTAAATAAGAGTTTGGTTTTATATTAATCTTTACATATTAATCTATTTTTAATATTAATCTTTACATCATTAATATTTGACGAGCTTTGCAGTATCTCATTCATAAGTAAAAATGATCAGAATTGTCTTCTTTCTGCAAAATAATAAATATACATTAATAAGTAAAAATTCCATAACTGACAGACACTTTTACGTATAACTTAAGTAAGAAAGAATTATACCTACCGACACCTTAGCGGTATAAATTACATTCAAATGTATACAAATATTAACAAAAGTATAAAAATTAAGAGTTATATAAAAAAAAAATTAAAGCTATCAACACAATAGGGACTAAAACATTACCTTAATTTTAAAAAGACAAGACTGCTGAATTAATTCAAATGTCGTTATGACAATGAGAGTATCGTGGTTGGTAAACAATGACACAATTAAAATAAGGAATAAAATATTAATAAGCGATGATAATGAGAGAAATAGTGGCGGTGACAACTGACAAAGAACTTTGATGAAAATGAAATGGTGTGGGTCACATACTCACATTGAGGGAAAAATTATTAAGAGACAGAAAAGTACGAAATAAATACATCTAAAATTATCAATTTAAAATTTAATAATTTAATATTTATTTTACATTATTATTTATTTAAATTTCTTTAGATATCACAGTAACATCTGTTTAGAGAAAATTCTGTTGAAATTGGATAGAATTACAAATTATAATTATTAACTGATGATAAAAAAGAATATTAAAAGGAATAAGATTAATAGTAAGAAAGTATATTTTGAATTTAAAAATATTATCTAAAATTTTAATAATTTAATAATATAATATATACATATTGCTAATCATTTAGTAAATGCTTACTACTAAACGTGTGGATTAACCAACAATATTTGTTCTAATTTAACTAATAGTTTTGAGTTCAGTCATAAGTATGTAGCTGTGTTAAACATAGAAGAGAGTTTGTTGTTCAAAGTGGTCTCATAAGACTTTAATGAGATTGCTTCTAGAAAAGAATACTTACAATTAAACACAAAAAATAGCAAAGGCTTAAAGAATATTTGGGTCTTGAAAATACATTTTTTTTTTAGGTAAATGGTAGTTGTTTGCGGAGGAGGAATTGAAACTCACGACATCTCGTTCTTTCGTATCATCAAGTTACTGTCAAAACAACCTAACAACTTCTTACTTTTTTTTTTTATTAGTTCCTTAAAAGATGTTTCCATTTTATTAATTTGTTTTAACTTGGTTTTAGTCTTTGTTGTCAAGAAACACGGTTAACTAGTTAGTGAAATTGACATTAGCATTTCAATGACTTATCATGTGATTAATGAGTTGGACAACATAACTCAATATAATTTGTTTAAGTAAATTATATTTTTAATTACTTATAAATCGTTTGATATTACAAACTATTTTAACTAAATAAAATATTAAAAATATAATATATCCTAAAATATTATGCAAGACTACCCTTTCAGAATGTCAGATGTATTGGATTAATGGATTGTAAAATTCATTTTATTAATTAACAATGTTTTGTGAACTAAGAATAAAAAAAAATTCTTTAAAGATCAAATTCAAAACAAAAATTAAAAGAAAAAAAAACTTTTTTAACAAAAAATTGACTAAGCTTTTGCAAATGATTATATGACTTTAGAAAAAAAAATTAAGGTAATAATTATTTTACTTTTTAAACTGTGGAGAAAATAAAGAATAATAAAATTAAGTTGGAATAACCTTTTAAGAAATAGAAGAGAGACAAGGAAGTAAAAAAAATAAAATAAGTAGCATTATCTAAATGTTAACATGTAAAGGCAATTATCAAAACTAATTATGAATGCATTTTTCAGATTTAGTAAAATTATATATGTCTTTCCTTTTTCTTACATTACAAATAATCATTTATTTTTATTTTTATGTATTTATTACGGTTGTATCCTTGTAAAAATTTTTACATTGGTACTCAATTGCAATCTCCATGCATGGTAAGTTTGTAGATTTTATTAATCAATACTTTATAATTCATATGCATGAAGAATTATGATTAAATATAAGTATAAAATTTTTTTAATGTATAACTATTAAACTCTATAATTAATTTAAATATTTTATATGAAATTTGTTAAAAAAGTTGAAAATACTTAAGAGCATCTTTAGTGGGAGTTGTTTAATATGAGTTGTTTAACTTAAAAACTATTATTTTAACATGAGACTCACAATGGAGTATTTTTAGTGAAAGTTGCTTAACATAAAAACTATTATTGTGAACCTCATAAGATGAATTGCTTAAGAAGAAACAAGAATTCTCACACATTTTTAAGCCATTCAAGTTGCGGGATCATATTAAAATAATAATTTTTAAGTTAAATAACTCTAAATATGTCTAAACAATTCTTACCAACTTTTAAACAACTCATCTTATGGAATTCACATTAAAATAATAATTTTTATGGTAAACAATTCATCTAAGAAACTCACTAAATATACTCTTAATATCTTTAAGTTTAGCATTACATTAAAATTTGGTGTGTATTTAATTAAATAAATTTTTCTATAAGCATTTATATAAAAAATAAAAAAAAATTATTTTTCTATAAAATAAAGTCAATATGAAAAGTTTTATAAATCAGCTTATAGAAATGTTCATCCATAAGATATTAGATCTAACATGGACGAACTCAAACCTATTAATTATAAATATTTCTTAAACGGTTAAACTTAATTCGATCCGTCTGCATTAATTAATCCTATAAAGGCCAAAATGCCATGTCACAGATCCAAACATAGAATAATCTAATTTCTTAAGCATGTGTAGCAATTTCAACAACAGACCAATTAACTGAACCAAATTCTTAATTATTAGCATTTTCGGATACTGCATGTGTGATAGATAGTATTATCTACGAAACTATTTTAATTTCAAATTAAACAAAGGACATTCTTTAGGTTATTAAAGTGATATATATCCAAATTAATATAAAATAAAATAAAAAGAAGAAGGAAGAACCCTAATATATGCCGTCCTTATTGACAAAATCTTGGCATGGGATTCCCTTCCAATATTAATTAATTAATTTTTTTATTTTCCAGACGAATTAATTAATTAAGCCACAACTAGTATTTGAACTACAACTTCTTTGTGCCTTTACGTACGCATGGATATTAAGTCATGGGTTATTAATTAAATTTTAATTTAGGTGAAGTGTGTTATCAATTAAATTAAATCATTGTTCTGGAAAAAAAATTAAATCATTGTCTGTCCTCTACACGTAAGTCTCTAGCATAAATACTTTGAATTGATGTCAAAACTAACACCTCCATTAACTATGCTAATTATGAATATGTATTAAGTCATGATCAAGTAATTGACCAAGACTTTGTTTAGTTTTGCCATGAATTTTATCTGCCAAACTAGCTCGTACACTAATTAACACAAATAATGAATTTTATACGTCTGACATTTATTCGTTCTTTATTATTACATTAGGATCTATACTATACCAAATTATAATTAAGTATATTGAAATTCCCGGTGCATAATTTTATAAGAACATCAATTATAGTTCCAACTGTTAGGAGATTGTTTACTAAAAGGTCACAATTCTTCCCATAAGGTTTTAATAATAGTACGGGTGTATATTTGTTCTTTTACTCGTTATATTTTTTTTATATAATTTAAATTTATTTATTTATTATTAAATAAATTATATATTAAATTTTTTTAGGGTAATGTTAGTTGTTATTATATATTAAGTTATTAATACTATTTTAATTAAAAATATATAAAGAATAATAAATAAGAATAAATTATAAATTAAAGTTTAAGAATTAAAAAAATTAATTAAACATATAACTTTAAACTTATTATATAATTATTAAAATTATAATAGAGCAAATATGAGTTTGGGTACGAGACGAGTATTCACATATCTATACTCGTACCCGCTTAATAGCATTGCCTAATATTCATACATGTATCTATTTAGAGTCTTGATGAACTATTCTACTTCTTGCAAGTACATTAGTCATATTATAATATAAAATCTGATAAAATCATGTTGTCTCCACAATAAATTAACAATTATAAATGATATTAATATTGTCAAACTCGTTAAAATTCATAAAAGTATATAAAAGTTTGATATGAACAAAAGTAAAAAAGATAAAATATTCATCCATATTGGAGAGTTCGGGTAGGTATCCACGATATATACAAGTATTTTTGTCAACCCTAGTTTTACCTATGTGTTGCAACTCTTTTTGTATTTTCTTGAGTTAAATTGTAAGATTTTCATCATTTTCTTCTATTAACATTTAATATTGTAATCACTTGATTGAAATTTTAATCACACTTAAATTTCTTCATTTGTTGCTCCTTATTTCTCAAGAATGTACTCTAGAGGATCAAACAAAGGTCTTCCCACACAAATTTAATTCGTGTTATTGATAAAACTACACCCACTAGATAAACTTTTATCATTTAGCTAGTGTTGGATGATTTTGTCACAAGTGCATCACTCATATAAAGTAGTAAAATAAGAGTATTAAAATCGCATTTATAGGTATTAATGTTGTATTAGACATATTTTTGTTTTTTAACTATTTCAGGAATGGAAGTTGAATTGCTCTTTTCTAGTTTTGGTCAAAATAGATTTATATTTTTTTATCCCATTTTTATCTACCAATTTTACTAACTAAGCTGATCACAAACGTAAACGTGAACATAGGATTTTGATTGTGAACAAAGTAAAAAAAAAAAAAAAAATCTTGAAATGAATGTGAAGTGTCACTTTTTTACATAATTATTCCTTACAAACTTAATAGACGAACTAGTTTTATGTCCAGTGACTCAAGATAAATAATTAACTAAACTTCCAAATAGAAAGTTCATTGAGTATTTTGCTTCATTTCAAGACAATAAAAATGTTTTTCAACTACAAGCATATTAAAACAAGTTATGATTAATCAATCCACATCGATTATTAAGCATAAAAGAAAATACTAATATTGAAGATAATTGAAAAATACATATATGTTATATATAAAAAATACAAGAGAGTTTGAGTTTGGTTACATTTAACTTCAACATTAGAGAAAACTAATTACTCACGGCCATGAGTAGCACTAGAAAACATGAAAAAATGGTGAAAATAAAGCAAAAGAATGAGTGAGAGCCTGGAAGCAATAGAACAATGTTGGGTTATGCAAAAAGTGTCAAATTTATTCATAAATGGTCATTTTCTCCTTGAGAGATAATTTTCCATTGTTTTTCTTAGTCATTCTTAGATGTCTTCACACCACAATATTCACTTTTACTTTTTATGTGATTTTTGCCTAGTTTCTCTTAGGTGACTTGATTTATCTACTTATTGATGTCTTACCCATCTTTCAAGAGGTCCTCCTTCCAATCACGTTTCTTTCTAAAAAGCTTGTAACCCACACATTATATTATTATTATTATTATTATTATTATTATTATTATTATTATTATTATTATTATTATTATTATTATTATTTCATTTAATAGCTCTACCAAATTATACAGAGAGAAAAAGAATTCCATAATAATTAATGTAGCAAAACAAAGGTAATTTTGGTGTATGTAAGGGTAGTTTTTTGTATTAAAAATATTTCTAATTATAAAAACTTAAAAGCAAAAGATAGGGGAGTGAAGTAGAAAAAAAGAGAGTAAAAATAGCAAATGTCTAAACACAATGACAATAGGACTCTGATAGGTACGCGATGAGAAAATCAGGATACAAGACAGTGCTATGCAATTTGGGCCTCACCATTTACATGTATGGTGGGGCAAAAACTTTTTGCACCTCTATAATTTCTTTCTATACCTGTTATGGAACACTTTATATTTTGGAAATGCCTAATCGGGAATGCAAATTGTGTTCCAAAAATGGTACAGAAGAAAATCCGGAGGTGTAAAAAAGCAATTTCATTGGCATGGTTGTTTGCGAAGAACGTAAAAGTCCAAAACTGAACCCAGAAGTGTTTTTCTTTTCGCCCAAGCTGTAAATCAATAACATGCAAAGTCTAAACATGTTAGATGTCATTTTTTATGGTAGATAGCGTGATATTTTTAGATGTATGTCACTCCATCGCTAAATAGTACAATAAACTAATCAAGAAAATTTAAATTTATGTGGATAAATTAATAATTTCTTTAACAGAATGAAATGTATCTTCGAAGAAAATTTACACTATTATATTTTCAATAAGGCTTAAATAAGTTTTTTTTCTTAAAATCTCACTAAAAATTACTTTTAGTCTCTAAAATTTAAAAATATTTTCTTTAGTTCCTTATTCACTTTTAATCCTTTTTCCTCCGCTGTTAAAAAATTGGTCATAGAAAACATGTTTTTCTACTCATGAATCATTTTCTTTCTCAATTCTAAGTCTCTTAATCTTTAATTTCACATCCAGCATAGTCAAATACACCGGAACTTATAATCGGACAACATTAATACAAAAAATAAATTTATTTAAAGGATTAAAAAAATATTTTTGAATTTCAAGGACAAAAATAAATTTTAGTTAAACTTCAACGAAAAAAAACTTACTTAAACTCTTTGATAATTATAATATATCTTCTCCTTTCTCTCCACTTTTAAATGGAAATTTTTTTACATAATTCTTACCAATTTTATTCCTTCCCTCCGTTATATTCAATTAAGTGAATCAATCAAATCAATCGAAAGATTTATTTTTTATTGACAAACTCAATGGAATTATTTTGTTAAACTTGCTCACTTTTTTTTTTTAGAAAACTTAGATATAGTAATATATATATATATATATATATATATATATATATATATATATATATATATTGTTGGAGATGCTTTTTGTTAAATTATGAAATGGATGATTATGCAAATGCTCATAAAAAGAAAACATGTTTGGGCTCGATCAATGAGATATGCCTTGGGTACTAAAAATAAGTTTGACTTTGTTGATGGAAGTATACCTACTCCTAATAGATTTTATCTAAGTTATAAGACTTGGAATAATAGATTTTATCTAAGTTATAAGGCTTGGAATCGTTGCAACATGATCATTCACTAATGGATTGTAAACTCAATAACTGAATTCGTTGACTAAATTATAGTGTTTTTGGAGAATACAATGAATGTTTAGAACAATTTGAAGGAGAAATTATCTCAAGGAGACCTCATCACAGTTTTATGACTTAAGACAAGGTTCTCTTTTTGTCAATAAAATTTATTTTGAATTAAAATTACTTTAGAAAGAACTTGAAATGTATATGTGTATTCCATGTTGTGTTTGTCATGTTAAATGTACTTGTGCTAAGTGCTAGACATTTTCATACCCTGAATTATGCAAGATTTTAAACTAGTTTTATGAGAATTTTTTAGTAGTAAAATATCAAATTCTATTAATGGATCCACTTCCAAGTATGAATCAAATTTTCTCTATGGTAATTCAATATGAAAGACAAAGAAATTTTGCCATAGTGATTACTCAAAGGCTTTTGTAAATGTTGTTGACTGAAAGAAGCCACAAGGAAGAGGGAAATGTTTTGTGCAAAACTCTGGATCAAAGAGACTATATAGTTACGGTTGAAAAGGACAAACACACAGTGGAGACTTGTTATTGGAAGCATATATTTTCTCCTCACTTTCAGAAAGGGAACTTTCAATGGCCAATAATATTTGCTGTGAGATTGCAGATTTGAAGGAAGATCTTGTAGCATCTAGAGTCATGAATATTGCTCCCCTGGCTTTTACTCATGAACAATATGAAAAATTATTGAATTGATTTTAGCATTAATCAGTAGTTGCTCCCATAGTTTTTCTCATTCTTTCAATAGTTTTTCTCTTGACTCTTGTATCATAGATTTGAGTGCTAGTGATCATCCATGTGCTTCCTTCGTATGAGCATTTGTTGTGAAATCGGGTAATGGTAATGGTAAAACCACTTTTGTGGTAAAAGTAAAAAATTGAGGGATGAAAATTTTATCTCTATGTGCCTAGTTTATGAATTGGTTAAGAGATAGAAAATTTTAACATTAAAACTCTCATCCTTGGCTATAAATAGTCACTTTATTTGCTTATTCTTACATCCCACCAAAAAGTATAGTCACCACTAGTAGTTTCTTATTTAGAGAGTTAGAAACAAGAGGATTCTAAGTGAGAATATTCTCCTAGTATAAAAGAGTATGAAATTGTTCTTTTCTTATATTTAGAGAGAGGTTGTAATATTTCTTCCACTTAGTGAAAATATTTCTTCAGTTGTGGTTTTTCTTTTATCAGTTGAAGGTTTTCCACATAAAATTATTGTGTATCAATTCCTATTTTTCTCATCTTTTATCTTAGTTGTAAGTTATTATTTTGTGACTGTGGTACCCAACATTTGCATCATCATTCATTTTATAATTTAATATTTTTCAATTATATTTAAAGTTTTATTTTAATAATATGCAAAATAAAAAATCAATTAAATGTTTTTACATATTACCTAGTATAAACTCTAAATCTAGTTGCAAAACAATACTAAAGTACCTATAAAATTATATCTTCTTTCATTCTTTAGTCTTCTCATAATGATCTAAGCAAATGAAAAATAAAACATTATTTTTTTTACTCACACAAAAATTTTATTTTGGATAAAAATATTTTTAATTTTTAAGAAACCTTAATGAAAACTTTTATTGACAAATAATAATGGTTAGTATGTTAGTTTAATTGTCAATGAGAGATATTCAAATTTGTTACTCTTTCCCCCTTCTCCCTGGTTCTAGTCTTAATCATTAGTCAATTTTATAATTCTTCTTAATGAAATTTCTTATATAAATAATTTCCAAAATATTTTATGAAGAGAAATGTTAAACATTTCGAATTGCTTTTTGTAACAAACATATATAGTAACGGTTGTTTTGCTGCAATTTCCTTTTACATATTAATTATTTTACTTAACACTTTTTTTAAAAAAAAAAAAACTCAAAACCGTGGATTATTTTATGTGTAATTCGTTCATTTTCTCACTCGTATTAAATAGCAAAGCTCTTTTGTAAAACCCATTTGGTCGAATTTTTTTAAATGGAAGGGAAGGAATAAATTTGGTAAGACTCATGTAAAAAAATCCATTTAAAAGTGGAGAGAAAGGAGAAGATATTTTTATCTAACTTTAAAAGCAAAAGTTAAACAGTATGTTTGTTTAGCCATTTCAGCTGGTTACAGGCCGAAAAATTGGCTGAAATTTTTAGGAGTTTTTTTGAGTTATTAAGTTTTTTTAAAAACTCTACTTTAAGGAAGTAATTTTTTTAAAAGGTCTCCTATTTTAAACTATTAACTTATTTTATTTTTATATGTTTATGTTTAGTAATTAATGCATTGTCTCTCATTAATTCTCTTTCATCACATTATACATCTTCTCTCATTCATTGATGTAATTATAATATTTATAATATAAATGTATAATTATAGAAAATTATAATTTAAATATGTAATTTAAGATTTATATATTTAATTTATAGAAATTATAATTTAAATATTAATTATAGTAATTTATTGTTTAAATATGTAATTACATAAATTTATAATTTAAATATGTAATTATAATTTAAATATGTTATTATAGAAATTTATAATTTAAATATATAATTATAATAATTTATAATTTAAATATGTAATTAATTTATATTATTAACATATGTTATCATTATTTTAAATATCATACCTCATTGTTGATCTAATGATTAATGATACTGTTACTTGTCATTTTACAACTTTCAATTAGTTGATCAGCTAGTTTAACTAAACACTTACAACTAGTTTTTTAGTTATCAGCTAACTTTTGGCTTTTACCTGAGCTAGCTTTTTACCTTTCAGCTAGCTTTTTTCAAACACACCCCTAATATCTAGCAAAAGATCATATTCTTTTATCTTACCTCATTTTTTTGGTAGACCTCATATTTCAATATCTATTTCATTTTCACATTTTGTAATCTTCTCCCGTGAGTGTTCTTCAAGGATGATCTTGAAGCTAAGATTTGATCTTGACAAGATTAACCATTGGAGAAAAAGAGTTGATCTTCAAGTGGAGATCTTGTTATTCTACAAGAACAAGCAAGATCAACCCACTATTAAAAAAAATTCTTATTGCCTCTCTCCTCAATCCAATATTTAAGAACAAGAATAGTGGAGTCCACCAAAAGTGTTTTAAAATCATAAAATATGATCTTCAACTGAAATAAAAAATAGAATTGATCTTTAAATTGTGAGGTCCACCAAAAAATAAGTTAAGATAAAAAAACTTTATCTTATGCTAGATATGCTTTTGGTGAACCCCACAGTGTTTCTTATTAAATATTGGATTTAGGAGAGAAAGAATGAATAAAAAATTATTATTTTTTGAATAGCGGGTTAATTTTGCTTGTTCTTGTAGAAGAATAAGATCTCTACTAGTTGATCTTGAAGCCAAAGATCTAATCTTGACAATATCAACCATTGGAGAAAAAAATGTTGTATTTGTTTGACAACCGTTTTATAAAACTGTTTTCAGTATTTTAGTATTTAAAAACTAAAAAATTCGTTTGCATAATATTTTCTAGAAACAGTTCTGATTTTTTAGTTTTTAAAAACTAAAAAACATGAAAACTCTTTTAAAAAACTAAAAACAATACCAAACCAATCAAGTCATTGATCTCTAAGTAAAGATCTTGTTCTTTTAGAAAAACAAACTAAATCAACTCATTATTTAAAAAATAATATATTTTTTTTATTGTCTCTTCCCTATATTTAATACTGAAGAACAAAGGAGTAAAAAATAAAATGCATCTTTAAATAATAAACCTACGAAAAAGGGTGTTAAGATAAAAAAAAAATTATGTTCTATGTATGAAGATGCTGTGTATAATTCGTGAATGCAATTAAAGGCTTGGTTTGCCGGTAAGGGCAAGATAATCTAAACTAAAGTAAGCGATGGCAATCATCCATTTGGTGCGAAAACTATCATTCTACCAATGTCCTATGCAAATTCGAATTCTTCAACAATTTATTGAAGACTCAAAGTGTTTTGTCCAGATTCACTGCTGATGCAAAATTCTACATCATAAAGAGATTTGGCCAATTCATGGTGTCGTACCCAAGTACAATATCAGCAGTGATTATTTACAATTCATCAGTCACAACAGAAAAGGAGGACCCCTTCGATTTCTATAAATACCATATTACTGTCACTTTTAACATAAAGCTTTCCAGCCACCATGGCCCCATTCTAATTCACACGTCACCACGGTAAAAGGCATTTTCTTTCTTCAAAAATTATAGTAACACATTTTAGAAAATTAATAGTTTTCTTAGAAAACTAACTCAATTTAATTATATTTACCAGAATGTTTAACACATTTTAGTTTTGTTTAGCATAAAATAAAAACATAAACTATGAATTCAACTTACCATAGTGTAACATGATTAATAGATACTTTACTCTAAGAATTCAATATTTGGTCTATATATATGCATAAGAAGAAACATTTATTATATTAAAAGATGTCAACCCTCTAAAGTTTAAATAGATTTTCCTACTTCGAGAGATTAACATTAGGGTTTTGTCCAAATATACCAAAACAAAAAGGATTACTTAATTTTTTAGTTCAAATACTTTGTGTGTCTTGGTTTTAGTTCTTGTTAAAATGCTTTTTTTTTTTTGTGTTTTTAATCTTTTAAATTTTATTTCTGAAAATATATAGTTTCTATCCTTTAAAAAAATTGTTAAATAATGATGCAATTAATGGAATGTCACATCATCATGTTCATTAAAGTAAATGAATATTTAATAAGTATTGAGTAATTATGTTTAATAAAGAAAAATTTTTTTGAAACATTTTCATTAGTGTTACCTCCATCTTTTTCCTTTTCCTATTTATAAACTCCTAAACACATATTATCTGATAGTTACGTCATCTTTTAACTATTTTTTAATAGGAGAAAGATTATTTTTAAAAGAATAAAATTTAAAAAAAAATTAAAAACAAAAAATATTTCAACAATAACTAAAATCAAAACAAAAAATATTGAAACCAAGAAATTAATAAAAAAAATAAACAAATTATAACAACATCTCTTACACTTACCTTCTTTAAATTTATAAACATTATATTACTATTTTATATATATTAAAACTATTATATTAACATCTTTTTCATGTCTTATATTAAGAGTTCTGGTAATACAATACCATCGTATATGTACGCTAATTAAAGTCACTGTGTAACCTTCGATGATTATTTGAACTGTCATGAACTAATGTTTTGTAAAAGTTGAAACTATCAAACTGGTTAGTTTTAGTAAATAGTAAAAAGGAAAAGGATGTATATATTTTAATATATATATATATATATATAATATAATATAATATAAAGTTAGACTTGTTTGGCCTGGTTTCCATTTTCGAAAAATGCAAAACGAGTTTAAGTATATGAGTGGGTTCAAAACGAATGGCTATCTATATTTCTATTGAATGTTTTTGAATTTAGATATATTTGCGATAATAGATTATATTATATTTTACAATTTTAATTTACTTATGTGTATTAATTAAATTATATTTAAATTATTAATTATAAGCAGTTGGATATCCAATTTAAAGGTAATCCCAATATACATATGGATGAAAGAATGCGAGGAGTAATATACTTCTTAAAATAAGAAAAAGCGATTCCTTGTTTCAATTACTTTGATCCTTAATTTAAACTCAAATTGACAACCTTTGTTTCTTTTAAATTTATTCAAATGGTGATTGAAAACAGTAGTATAAAATTATTAGAAAAGTGTAAAAAGATTTTACACTATTATTTAATTTTAATCATAAATTCCTTAATTTTACTAATTAATATTTAAAAAATTATATAAACGAAGAATTATTATTATTTATCGGTATAAAACTTTTTTATATTAAAAATGTATATATGTTAAAGACAATTATTATGTATTGTGTCCGCGTTTAAACTTGATAGTAAAATGGAGCCCTAAATTGAAATTGTTCATCATTGCATATAATTAATGTTGATTAAGCATTCTTAGGACCTAATAATTTTGTGCCCCAAAATATGTTGGCTTGACAACTGTGGTGTAGTAATGCAATTACTGTTTATGAATTATGGCCCTCTTGGAGAACAGTGTGAGTGATGCCCAAAATTTATCATTTATCATTTAAAGAAAATAAAAAACTATCAAACTTCGATAATATTTTAAAAATACGTACGAGTTAATATCACACTTTTAATTCAAATATTAAAATTTATTAGTTCAACCAATGAATTATGAAATATTTAGAGAAGCCAGATTTCCAATTTTTAAGAAAAACATTAAAATATTATTCTAAACTTTTACTTGCGGGAAAATTACCTATCTAGTTATCAATTAAAAAAATATTTAAATAAAAGAGTTTAATTAGTATAAACTACCATGAGTTTACACTAATATTTAATTATAATTATAATTTATATGACTTTAAAGTATTAATTAATTATTAAAGTTAACAAATTAAATTCTTAAAAAAAACTTTTAAATGAAGGATTCTAATTAAATATTTTTTTAATTAATTTTTTTTAAAAAAATTCTTAAAATAAAATAATAAGGACAAGTTATATTTTTTTGTAGATATTTCAATTTATTTTATTTTATTTATTTTAAAATTTTATGCAAGTCCTCTTCAAAGAAATTAATGTTATACTTTATAGAATTTAGTATACTTTAATATAAATAAGTTGCCCATGAACATTTTTTTTATAATTTTTTTCATCTCAGTTCCTTGTTGGTTTTATTTTTTATTAACTTAACAAAGCCAAGTTTTTAAGTGACCAAAACCACAATAAATTTAGAATCTCAAAGTTGTCAATTTTTTTTTCTGAGAAAATACCTCGTTTCAATATTTAAAATATTAAATTTGATAATTTAATAAATACTTAGAAAACTATTTCCAATGACACATAGAGATAAGTTAAAATAAAATAAAAAAGTCATAAGTGATGAAGATAAATACCCCTAATATTTTTTTGAATTACTCAATGTTGCTAAGAGATCTGTTTAATACTACTATAAAAAAAGTAATAAGAGATTAAATATATTTTTATCTTAAATAAAATATTAAAATTATTAAAAATAAAATTGTGATAACATAAATTAATTTGTCTCAATAAAGAATACTTTTTAAAAAAGGAATAAAATATTTTTAATATCAATAATAAAAAATGGTTTGTTAGAAATCGAGATCAAAGCAAACGAGAATCATAAAATTAATCATTTGATTGAATTTAATTTAAAAAAAAAATTTGATTTAATATTATAAATTTTAACGCCAGATTAAAAATAGACTCAATTAATAACTCTAAAATATAATTTTTTTTTTTCTGAAGATTACTCTGAAACATAACTTGTTGGAGAAGAATTGTCTAGACTCTAGACTTTATGATTACTGTCTCTATCTATCACACTCTTTTTTTTTTTTTTTTTAAAAAAAAGAATATGTGTGCCCCGATTTAGAATCTTTTTAAATAATTTCTTGCATTAATAATTGTTTGATGAATTTATTTTAATTATTTATATTTTTTTATTACTCTCCTATCTAACTAAAATCAAATTTTAAAAAATTAATGAACATATGTTTAAAAAAAATGTTTTAAAAGATATTACACAAATAGGAGTGAGTGGAGATGAATATATTCAAATATCTAACTATAATAAAAATTTTAAAAAAAAAATAATAATTTCAAATTGTTATACACTAAAACATACAAAATTGTGATCTCAGCTTTCTAGTAATAAAAATTTCTGATTAATGAAGAGAATAGTTTTTTCTTAAATTAGATATTTTTGTTTTTATACAAATTAAAAATAATGTCAAAATATTTCTGATTACTCAGATAACTTATTCAACATAAGTAGCTTTAGGTAAAAAAGACAGTGAAAATCCTGTCAGGCCGAACTGGGTTATCATCATCCCTAATCCTATGCTGGATGCATATAATCTCTTTCTTGAAAGAAAAATTAGAAAACTAATTTTGTAAGCTAAAAGAACTACTTTTACTAGGAATGATGAATTTGCTAGCTATTTTGGACTTTTGGTACAATTCAGCTGACCCACAAGACCGTAACCAATAGGAGGCATTTCTCGATTGCCGAAAATTTCTTGGTTTCTGTTCATATGCTGGAACAAAAAAGGCATCGATATTATCATAGTCACAAGTCACACGAGCCACTTGCATAAACATAACACAGCAAAAAAAAACAATAATAATGGGTTAAGTGATGAAAATTTTAATATCATTTGCACTACAATTAACTTATTAAAATTACCATTTTACCATACCTTCCCGGGTTCTCTGTATGCAAGAAAATGTAAAACAGAGAAGGCTCTGTTTCTTCTCCACATTGGCCAAATCTTTTTATATTCTTTTATTAAAACTCATTTCCTTCTTAGCAACTGAAGATTGATCCACACCAGACTGAGAAGAAGCCCACATGAGCGATAAAGGAAAGACTCTATTCTCTATAGACAATTTTTGCAGCTTACATTGGCTTCAGAATTTGGGAAAATATAACAAATAAAAAAGAAAAAAAAAAGGGTAAAATTAACAAAACCAGATGATAAGTATTATCTCTATTTTTTCTCCTCCTTCTTCTCTTCCTTCTTCTCCTCTTTCTTCTCTTCTTTCTTCTCCTCTTTCTTCTCCTCCTTTTTCTCTTCCTTTTTTTCTTCCTTTTTCTCCTCTTTCTTTTCTTCCTTCTTCTCTTCCTTGGCAGGTCCAACAGATATTATATCCACCTTTCCCACTTTCTTCAGCTTCTTCACTATTTTCACGGTGTCCATTTGACCAATCACTGTCAACTTTTGTTCCTTCACATCAGCAACAATTGAATCAACCCCTGTGAATCAAATCACCAAAATTTAAAACAGATCAATTAATCTTTGCTAAATAACTTATATTATACATTATTATGAATTCAAGGAACAAAATTGGCTTATACAAACAACCCACCATAGATATCTGCAGCAGCTTCTATAGCCTTTTGCTTTGTTTTGTCATCAGTCATAGTCATAACCTTTAAAACAACCTTCTGTTGTGGATCCAAAGAGGGATAACATGCATAGCGAGAAAGCGAAAATAAATGGTAAGTAAATTAGTAATTAACTAATTACAAATAATTTGTATGGATCATACTTATGTATAAAGTAATAAACAATAAAGATATAACAAAATAAGCATATGAAGATGTGCATAAGGCACAAGGAATAGAAGGAAAAGAGAAAGAGTTATGCATAGTAGATGAGAAGATGAAAATGATTGGAACCTGAGCCATTTGAAGGGGAAGAAGGGTGTGAAAGGAAGAGTGAGAGAAGAAGGGGTTTGAGAAAATTGAGGTGCATGTACTATATAATGGTAAAGGCGTGAGGTTTTAGAGTTCTTTTTATTTGTGCGTGTAACTGTGGAAGTCACATCCAACAGATGGACCCTCTAAATGCACATTTCTTGCCGCATCTATGGTGCAATTGGACAGCACACAGGACAAATTTTTTAGTGTTTTAGTCACGGTGGTGATGCCATTCTGTGCCATTTGATTTAGCTTTTTTTCTACTCTGTTTCTTTCTCTTCTTAATTATTATCTTTTCTTATCGACATTAGGGAAACCAAATTTGATCATTGCACATTAGAACATGTAAATGCAGAGTGAATTGGCATTTGGAAAGGATAAGAAGAAAAAATTGTTGAGTTATACTAGCTTGGTCTGTTGAATTATAGTTGCATCACTCTCTTCAGTACATTCTTTTATTGCCAAAGTAAAACTTTTATTAAATAATGTCGATCACATGTATTTATCTTACTTATATAAAAATTCTTGTTAGAAAAAAAAAACTTGCATTCAGTTCCATGGTACTGTATATGTCAAATTATAATTAAAGTTTTATCTTATACATAAATATTTAATACAATTTTTTTGTTTATTATCAAAGAAAAACTTTAATTTTAATTGGTCAATAGTATATACAATACCTATAAAACTAAATAAATTGTTATTTCATTTTAATATGATTACAACATCATCCTAAATTAATGTTTTAAAAGATAGGAAGTGTTTGTTTGATTACAAGAAACTTTAAGAGATATATTGAAATTTGGTCGAAAGGTGGGTTGAGATTTGGTATGGAATTATAGGGGTACTTCTTTCTCTTTTTAAGAGAGGAGTATAGGGGTAGGGACTAAAATGAATATATGTTATATATAATTGTTATACTTGTTTGATACATCTTGTATTAAAAATCTAGGTTGGTTAATAAATTGCTCTTGGTTAAAAACATTTAAATATTGATATAGTATATTAAAGGGAGTATGTTGTTGATATTTTTTTCACTTGTTGATTACTAGAATTTCTTTTCCATAGGGTATATATACAATTATCTTTTCTTTTTTACTTTTGTATTGTTTCTTTCAGGAGAATATTCAATAAAGAAATAGTAAAACCGTGGTCATGCAATGTTCAAGATCATAAAGTATTTTAGCTTTTGTCGTTTCTTTCTTCTTTTATTTCGTAGCACGCACAAATGTTTGAATGTTAGTTTAGATCATTGGTAATTTGTACAAGATCTAGCTCAGAATTCCATTATGCTTTAAATCGAAACAAAATACAACATTGAAGTAAGGTGGTCATGGTTGATATACGACAAATATTGACATTCAAACACATGCACTATTTAAGAAAATATATTTTCACCAATGCCAATGGGGCACCGACAGAAATTTCCTTATCAAGAAAAAGAAATGGTGTGTGTAAAATTATGATGAAGAAAAGCATTGTCACTTCGCATAAGACATACGGATGGTTACATACACAATATTCTTCCTAGATTGTCTGTCATATGCTTTTCACGAAACTATTTCTTCATGTTACCTCAAAACTGTGAAAAGGAAAGATGTTAAAGCTCTTGAGTACCACGATATATATCATTTACTCGAGAGTTAAGGATTAATCCTCATCAAATGTTTAAATTAAGAGAATGAAAAATTTCCTAATCATACTATATGGTTGTAGATTTTAAATGTAAACAAACTTAAACTTATTTTATTTTAACGAGACCATTCTTAAAATATTTTTCATTTAATTAATATTTTATTTTCAATATTTTTCTTTTATTTTGTATATCAAATTCTAAGAATGATATATAGTTTAGAAAAAAATATTTTTAAAATGAGAATTATATAATTAAATTATGTTAATTAATATTTTAATAACATTTATATTTTTTTATATTTAAGATTTGAAGAAATATGATAAAATTGTTGAGTTTTATGATACTTTAAAAATGTGTGTAAAATGGACTTTAGTTTAAATCATGTTGTGAATATATATCATAACATTGTAGAGCGATAATCTATATTTTCCCCCTCTTTTTATATTTATTTCCTGTATATAATATATATAATTTTATTTTCATCAATCTTTTCTGATCTCAAACTCGGTGATGCATGCAAGGACGAAGGTGGTTGAATAATGGTGGTGGATTCAAATTCAAAGGTTGAAAGTAGAAATTACAGACAGTGGGTCAATTTGGCTGGGCCAAATATTGGAAAGGACGAGTACGCTCTTGGCTGCTGCTTATCTAAATCAAGAATCTATTGAAAAGGAGTGCTAATACATAGTAGTGGTACTGTAGCCATTGCTACACAGCATAATTTCATTAATGAAGGGCCTTCAATATCTCCACTCACACTCTCTTGAAGAATAGTGTTTCATATATTAGATCTTTTTATAACATAATTACAACGTAAATTTTATTTATATATTTTTATAACACAAGAAGTAAGAAGTAGAACAAAGGAAAAAAAAAACCCTTTATACAATACAAAACAAAGAATTCGTAATTCATTCAGTAAAAGAATGAGGTGTTGTTGGATCGTCCAATACCAACTTCTATGAGTTTAATTGAGTCACTTGTAATATTCTAGTAATATTTATTTGTTGTTCTCTAAAGATGATTGAGTTTGAAGTCTTTTATATTTGCTACAAAGACCGTGATTGGCATATTCTCTTTGCTCCACGTGCTAAGCCCAAAAATTGATTAACAATGACTTTTAACCTTGTTATGAAAACTCGTGTAAATTTCCCACCAAGAACACCAAATCTGCCACACCTGATAAATGACTAAGCAATGAAAAAATAAGTGACTCGTTGTTTCTATCTTGTTGTTGCAAAACATGCATTTTCATGTTCCTCTTGTAATATGCTTTCTCTTCTAGCAAAATCGGACCCATCCGCTTCCCAAATCCATATATCTGAAACTTCCTCACTCAACTTTCTCTAGCCTGTGCATTAACTCCCAACCAATTCTTCTTCTCATACAAATAAACCTTTTCCTCCAGAGCCAACCATAATTGTCACACCTTCATTTTCCCACACTGTCATATTCTTGTGAATTGTTAACTCAAACAATAACAATCTGGGAACACCTAAGCTCTCATCCTCAACCATTTATCTCTTCAAAACCTTATTCCTCTACCATCTCCCACCCTTAACTTCGTTTTGCTGGACCACAACCCTTGGCTAGATTTTAGATTTTTTATAGAATTTAAATCTGCCACCAACAAGAGCATTAACTTATTTATATGGTTTAAACATATTTTTAAGATTTAATATAATTTTTAAAAATAAATTATTTAAAATATATTTTATAATAGGACATAACTTTATTTTTCGATAAACTTAATTATACATTTTTTCTTAATTCTTTATATAAATAAACATGATTAGTTACATTTAGAAAGAAGAATAAATATGATTTTAGTGTATTATAACAAATTTAATATATAATAAACAATGAATATTTATTGATAATTTTTAAATATGCTAAATTGTTAGGGTTAAAGGTTTTTAAATGGTCTTAGATCTAATTTATTTAACTAAAAAGTTTTATTAAAAGCACTTGCTTGACCTATTTCCTGACAGGTTTGGGCATAATGTAGGTTAGGCATAGAGTATTTATGAACGACCTGAGTTATTTTCTCTTCTAATAAAAACAAACTTATATTTTTACATTTTATCTTTTTTAATAATTTTTGCAACAAATAAAATCATGAATGCAAGGATTGGAAATATATCTCACTTTCTTGAAAGGATAAGATAGTAGTCCTTCTCTACTCCCAATCACCCCATCATTGTCCTTTGTGCATGCCAATCAACATAATCATCACTATTATTGCTACAATTTTCACTCCTGTAGTTATTACTACCATCGTTATAGTCACTATCTTTACCATTACTATTATTGTCATTATCCACCTTATTATTATTATTGTTATAGTCATCATAATTATATTACTTACTATCATTTCATAATCACTATTATCTTTATTATCATTGTCACTATCAATGTCACCACATTTACTACCTTTATTGTTGTCATTTATACTACTACCCAAACACTACGATTACCATGGTTTTCATAACCATGTCATAACTTTCATGACTATCACCATCACTAATATATCGTCGCCACTGTGTATCATTATTGAAACCATCACTATAATTATTTAGTTCAATCAAATAAAAATATAACATAATATAATCTTATTGAATGTGTACCAAATGTTATATTGACTTAAAATTTATCTTAATCTTATAATTTTATTTTATCTATTTTTATATCTTATTATATTATATATTGGCTATGAAACCAGCCTAATAATTAACAATCAACAGCCATAAAAATTATTAAATTAAGGACAAGGGATTTGTCACGTATAAAGTGAGATAAACCAACACTTTAATTAGTATGAAAAGGAAAATAAAAATAATATAAAATAATATTTTTTAAGTTATTCAATATAGGAAGGAAATATAAAAAGTAATATTTTAGTATTCAATGAGAATATAACTTATACACTGTCATGGTAAAAAAATTTATGTTAATATTTAATGGCAATTTGTTAAAAGGGTTTAGTTTAGTTGGTTGAAGAGGGTGCCTGAATTATTGTAAACTTTTGACACTGTTTTCAACTTCTAAGAGGATCAACAAAAAAATTGAATGACAATCCTTCGTGCATGATAAATTTGTTGACTTTACTCATTAATATTTTAGAAGTTATATAAACGAAGGATTGTAATTCAACATAAGTGTAAAACTCTTTTACACTTGTTAATAGATAAAAATTAAACTCTACAATTATACCCTTATAGAATATTTTTTATGATAAATCATTTTACAAACTCTTGCTTAGTAAATTAATTACTTTAAGTTCGTAAGGTATTTTTATTCAAATTAAGGATGAATATATAAGGAGGTAGAAGGCTAACAATGTTAAGGTTTGATCTATAAAAAATAAAATTTCTCCCTGCAAATACTTCTTCCCTCTAAATGGGCATGGCCTTAGACTAGAAAGCTAATTTCTAACGCACTTTCTTTAAATATACTGTCTTTAATGAATTAAAATTTATCAAAAATTATAAAAGAGATAATCATTTAACATAATTTATGGTCCATCAAATTTTGTCATGTACATCAATTACTATTATAAACAGTCCCGCCGTTATCACATGTGGATATTACTAGATACTGTTATACATTTTTATCATTAAAATTTTACTTTTTATTCTATTTTTTTAAGGATCACATATATATAACTTTTAATGGTGGTACATAAAAAAAAAGAGAGTGTTTCAAAAACATTTCTCACTCCACTATATAAATTATACAAAACATTACCAGAAAAAAAAAAAAAAAGCAATCAAGAAATGCAATGATATTAAAAGGAGGCACATGATAATACACTCATGAAAGTTGGCAAAAAAATTAACCAATAAACAAACACTACAATCCCTACGAGAATATGCCTCACTCAATTTTTTCCTTCTTTTTCTCTTCAAAGAGAAATGAACCTGAAGTGAGGAAACAAGTATACATGAAGCTGGCTTAGTTTAATTACATTATAGTGCAAGCATGAGGGTTATCATCACTAAAGAGAGAAGCAAAGGCCTCATCAGATGCCACAGCAACTGAATACACTGCAGGGGTGTGGAAGAATGTGTGGACCCCATTGGTAGCTTCACTTTTGTATGCATCATAGTAATGGTTAACAATGTGACTAGGATACTTGTAAAATGATGAAAAATGAGCATGCCCTGGAAATGGCCATGGCTCTGCTGCTTTCCCTGTACGTTTGATTGCTTTGAGAACCTTCTTTTCCTCCAAGCCATAGCCCTTCACTGTTACTTTTTGTGCTTCCATTTCAACTTCTACCTCATCTACTCCTGCAAAGCACACTTTCAAAATTCAACATGATGCATACAATATATACAACTAACTCAACCTAACAGGTGTAAGTGTGACTAAGAAAAGTAAAAAGTTTTGGGGTGATTAACCTCACACAATGCTAAAGACTGTAATTCCAATGGTTAAACAAACCCAACATTATAAATCATACATAATTGCATATGGCTAGATGGTGACTCAATTTAGATTAAGTAAAAGTTACTTTATAGTACTTTTTGCTTGCTGTTGGCATGCTTATTTTCATGCTGAATGAAAGTCCATCATGGCATGTTTTTCTTGAGTCTAGTTTTTAAGAAGAAAGAAATGTAACTGTCATTTGTTCACTCGGTATATAACCAAAACAAAAAAGTCGTACACTTGAAGGCATCATCTATCCATGTCACACTTTACACATTATGGAAAGAAATGAAATAACTTTGGAGATATAATTTATATAACTTGCAAGTTTTCACCTCCAAATAACATTACTAAATAATAATGTAAAGGGTCAGTATTTTGAAAAGGCATTATTGTAAGCAGATAGAAATGTTTTTTGTTCTAATGACAGTTAATGTCGTTTGGTTAAGGTGTGACAGAGGAGCCACCTAATTTGTTGGATTTGGAAAACAATCATGAAGAAATGTGGAGCCCAACAGTCAACAGGGTGGTCTACATGGACCCAGGAATGGTATGGTGTACCAAATTCTTGGCTTTTGGTTCCATTCTTACCAAAGCAAGTGAGGAACTCCCATGGGATTTTTGAAACCAAAATAAAATGCTAAGATTACCCCCACAACACAGTTACCATGCAATGGTCCATGTGTACAAGCTAAACCCATAACCCCCAGAAAATAAAAGGAAACCCCAAAAAAATAAACACAGAATTGCTTATGCATTTGCAAATTGTACCTTTGAGTTTGAATAAAGCTTTCTTTAATTTTGAAGCACATCCTTCACAGTCAAGATTTGGAACTCTCACTTCTATCATATTCTGCAAGAAAAATCTTGTTAATACTTATTTTTATAATTTAATATTTGTGCTATAATGTATATATAAATGGATTACAAATAACTTTGTGCAAAACCTTTTCATACCATTCTGCAATAGCCCACATTGCAACAATCTCAGACATAACTCATAAGTCCTAATTAACCTCTGATGCTATGAACCAAACCATGTTGTGCTTTTATCAAGAGGGTTTAGCTCGATTGATTAAAGTAGTGTAAGTGAGTATTATAGATTTCCTCATATCTAAGTTTGGATCCTACAGATGAAACAGAAAAAAGCATTTTGTGTTTGTGTGTGCAAAGAAGAGATAATAGAAGAAAATACTTACAGACATTGCTTGTTTATCCTAGACTTAAAGAAGAAGAGATGTGTCTTCTTGTTGGGAAGAAAAGGAAGAGGGTCTAAGGGTGTGGTGTGGTAACTGAGCCCTGGGCTATGCCTATAAACTAGGATCAAAGGGATGGTGCTAACTGGTTTACAAAACAAGGTGAAGGGTCTCTTTTAAACAGTTATGCTGAAAAAGTCTCATTGGGTTTTGAAACCACAAAAGGGTGCACAGTAGTATAGTATATTCACGCGTGGGGTGAGGCAAAAGCGTGGCTTCCTCAAACGCTCCCCAATTTTGAGGCACACTCCCTCTCCTCTGTCTTTGGTTGTCTCCATTGACTTGCCACCACATCTGGACCACCCATTTGAACATCTCTGAGTGGAATGATGGAAATAGTAGACATCACTGATCGATTCCCTCCTTTTTCTCTTTTCTTTGTTCGACACACACCATCATGCCTTGCTGCATATGTTGTTTGTAGGACCTTGCTTGTAAGGGTGCATGGTGGGGTGTCATCTAATTAACATGTTTATATGTCCATTATCTTTCAAGAATCCTAATTATTTCTCTTCACTATTCTACAATTTCTTTTGTATCCATATAATAATATTATCAAGTGATATATATTAATTTTTAAAATGTCATTATTTTTTAAGTATATAGGTATGTTTTCTTTATTTCTCTTAATCTATTATTGGATTAAAGGTTTCTAACTATTGTATAAACTATACTTATAAAATTTTAAATTGATTCAAAATCATTTTTATGCAAAAAAGTAATAGAACAAATAGACATTTTCAATATTATCGGCCAAAGTACCAATGGCTTGTTCAGATTGTAAATAAGACTCGCTTAAAGAAGGATGTCATATATCTTTTTGAAGAGACTCAGTAAATAGAGGGATTTTAAGTCAAAATTATTTAATACTCTGTTTATGCACATGGAAATAAATGTAATACATTAGTTTGAAGGAGAAAAAACCTAAAAAGAAGATTGTTTGATTTGTTTTATTGTTATTGTTTTATTTTTATAACATATGATAATAATAATCCAGATGATATATATAACTCAACATTAACTAAAATTAACGAAAATTGTTAACACATACATGAGTCATGAGTGAATAAATTCTTCCTTTATTGTATTCCTTTTTATATATTATTGGTCTCTGTTTAACATCATTCAGCATTTTATGTATGTTTGAAGGGATAAAAAAGATGATATGTATATGAAATCAACTTTTCTTTATTAATCTTAAAAGGATCAATCATATACTTCAAAACATTGGACTTGGAGGTTGGTGCGTGCGTGCTAGACATGTAACATCAGAGACTAAATTCATAATATTACATAATTCTAGCTATTACATCAATGCCCAATGGTTCGCAATGGATAGAACATAGAACTTAATTTTATATTTGTAAACGTAAGCGCACGTACCAAAAATTTAATCTCCTCTAAGTTTCAAGTGGTGGTAGTTAATAGTTATTGTGATCTTAAAGTTCGGTGCTTATAGTAATTCTCATCAAAAGGTTGAACACCTAAGAAAAAAACAGTTTGATTTCAACTTCGCCTAGCTACTGTTATTGTCTGGTGAGTCGTTAATGTAACAATTTTGTTCTTATCTATATTAAATATGAAATAGTGTGTGATGAGGCCAAACAAACATGTCAAAAGTTAATAAAAAATGGAGGGAAAAAAAAGCAATGAGGAACTACAGTTTACATGCAACATGTTTCTTTAGATTGTAATCAATGATAATGTGGCAGCTCATGTATTTGGCTACTTTCAGACAAAAAATATTCTTCTAACGGCAGCATTAGTTCCTGTTTGGATTATTTTATTTTGAGTATTTTTTCAAAAATTTTAAAAATTATTATTTATTTTTAAGAAAAGTTCCATTCTCATATAATTTTGAAGGCATGCTTATGAGCATATTATAAATTGTTTTAATTATTTTTATACAAATAAATTTTGAAATATTATTCAAAACATGTTTTTTTAACATCAAAGTTTCAAAGTTATATTTTTTTTAAAATAACTAATATTATTTGTTTGACGACCTGTTAAAAGCACTTTTGCAATCGAAGCAGAAAAGGGCAGATAACTATCTTCTGGAGTAAAGCTGATTTCAAATATTCCTCATAAGAGCTTCTTTTCACAAAAGGTAGTTTTTGCAAACAAAACTTGACAAAAATATGTCGACGTCAAACAAATTCTACTATTTCAATATAAAAAGTGAGAAAAAATTAAGTACGATAGGATAAAATTTTTTACACTTATCATTAATCATTATATATAATAAATTTACTGAGGCCTACAAAAGAAATTTATTGAGTTTTATAAAAACTATCATATAAGTCATAGAAAAATATTTATATGTACAAAATTCAGTGATAATCGTTAAATTCTAAAACATATTATTATCTCTATGACGCTATTTATGTATGAATCGTATTTCTATCTCCCACATTTTTTTCTCATTTTTACATATGCATATCTTAGAAGTACACTTTCAAATTAAAGGAGCAACACTTTGTTATTACCTTTCTGGATTCACAGAACATTTTTCTGTAAAACCATATTCTTGCATGTGATGAAAGGAGCCAAGGACACATGATAAATGTTGAAGACTATCATCATATTGAAAACAAATTTTCAGCATAAAAAAAGAAGTTAACAAACCGTAAAATAATGTGTATAGATGGCGGGACTGACATATTTCAAAGCAAGGGTTCTTTACAGCATAAAGTTGAGCAGAATCCAGCACAAGCCCTGCTAGTTACTCTTACAACAAGGACCTGAGCCAACTTGGCAAAATCTACTTTTACCATTGAAGATTCAAGAAGCAACTCAAAAGTATCTTCTTATATAATGGATTAGCATAGTTTATACACCTCATTTTTATATATTTTTCCACAATTTTTATTATGCACATATAATTCATGTTAGGATGAATTATTTATAGGGTATACCCCTTATCCAAGTTGACCTATCCTAGTTAATGGGATCTCTCCATTTAGGCAATGGTTGAAGAAAGGTTTTTATATGAAATTGAATCACGGTATATGATATTGTACACAAACCAGACTAGGAAAAACTCATGGGTTTTGTACCTCTTTCTTATTCATAGAAATGTTATTGTATCTCACTAAGTAGAGTAGAAAAAGAAGTTTTATTGGAGTAATAGCTACAACAACAAATTGATAGAGAAGAAAACTTATTGTAAATCTTATGCAAATTCATTCATTGTTAGATCTAACTTATTTTTGAACATCAGGTTCATAATTGGTGAAATTTCATTTTGTCCCGTTTGGATTGTCAAAATGAAGTTAGAGAGGAAGACATATTGTTTGACAGTTTTTGCTTTGGAATTGAGATTTTTCATATCTTAATTTTTTGTCTGTGAGTATGAGTGTTGTTTGTTTTGGTTGATTCTAAGCATATTTGAATACTCATTTAGAGATTTTCTTATATTTTAGTTTTGACAATCTATGATTTTTTTCTCAGAATTTTTCATATTAAAAATTGTGTTGCTATTTGTTATATTTTTTACTCTATTTTATTGTTATTGCTCTATTATTTGGTTTTTATTATTGTGTTGACATTTTTCATCAATATAAGTCTTACAAATTGCATACTAAATTAATTGCTTGAATATGCAGAATATGCTGTTAAAACATTATTAAATGAGATTAGTCATATATATATATATGATACATCATTATTTATTTTTCACTCTAAATAAAGCTATTTGTAATATTTTATGTTAATTTTTTGAGTCAAATTAGAGGTATTTTTACGAGAGGTGATCTTGTTCAAGTCTTATAAATTACTTTAATTTTTTATATTGGATGATAAATAGAAAATGATTCATTTTTTTATCATCAACTGTATGCATTTTTATATTTATATTTTCTCAAAATTTCAACAAAAACTAATGAGTGATTTTCTAATTTTTTTGGACAGTGCAGTTGAGTATTTCTTTGATAGTTTTAATATCCACCTTTCGAAGACAATTTTGTTTAAAATGGGTTGTATATTAAATGTTAACATCTCTTTTAACAAAGATTTAAATTTATTTTTTATATCATGAGAGACTAGGGATAAAAAATCTTCTGATTTGAATTTGAGTTCCATTTCTTATTCTAAAAAAAAAAATGTTACTTAATGAATTACGTAAGAGATAAAAAAATTTATTAAATAATATAATATTTCTTAATTAATGGTGAGAGAAAATAAAATATGAATTAAAGATAAAATATTTTCATCCGAAAAACTAATCCATTCCACTAGGTTCAACCTCTTGTAACAATCAAGTAGAGCATTTACTCGATTAAAAGGAATAGACCCACATAATTGAACCCATTGTTTTATTTATTGGAGGCTTTTCTTCCAGTTCCGAAATACGTATTTCAGAGTGGTTTCCGGAATAGTATTTCGGAATCCATAAAAAACAAGTCTGGAATGAGCACTCTAAAAGCATTGGTTTTTACAGTCGATATATTTTCAAGGAGGGTGCAGAAAGAAATATATGGGGGGAGGGGGGGAATAGCCTTCATTTGGAGTTTGGAGAATTACTCAAGCTTAAAGGTTGGGCTTTATTAGGGTCAAAATGTAGAATCTAAAGCCCAATAAGAGTTGCCCATTATCCATATTTCTCGTACCACAAACAGTAATTTACAATTACTGATCACCCTTTAACTAAAATAAATAAATAAGAAAACCAAAAACTTCATGGTAGCAGATAAACAGGTACTGAGGTACCTCCTTGGATAAGGCTTTTTCTTTTGTTGTTGGTGGAACAACCTTGTAACAATGGCTTCCTCAGTTACCTCTTCTTTTCGTGTCAGGTCAATCTCCTAACTCTTTCTTTCTCTTCTCTGCTTCTCTTTTGCTACTTCACTTACTTGATTCCCCATGTTCGCAAGCACCACCAGTGTTGCATTGCACTGTTCAATAACGGCTATGTGGTTGTCAAATTTCTCATCGTATGAAATTAAAAGCACCCATTAAGGGATTTAGCTTCCTTTGTGATAACAACACCCAAAGTTTCATACTTTGAGAAAGCCCACTGTTCTGAACTCTCGCTTTTTCATTATTGGAATGTGGTTTTCTTCCACATGCATGGCTCTTAACTCCTTCGAGTCTCAATTGGTCCTCGAGAATTATTTTCTGGGTCAATCAATTTGTGGTTCTTTAATTGATTTTGGTTTTCTTATTGATTTGCTCATAGATGATAGATGATAATAATAATGATAATCCTATGAATCGTGCTTGGAATTCAATGAAGTAGGAGTTGTATTGAGGATATTTGATGAAATGCCTGTTAGTGGTATGATGAGCATTAGAAGAATAATGATTGAATTATTTTATGGTTGTTAGTGATATTTGATTAGTGGTATAGTGGCATTGGTTTTGGGTTTGAACGTCAGGATTGTGAGTATTGAAAAATATATATTAGTAGATATCAACCTCTAAAATAAATCTCAATATCTCAAAGGATTAGTGTTTGGCTTCCAGTTGAGATACCTTAAGTTCACCACAGAAAAGAAGAATAATGACTATGAACATGTTTTTTATATAGCAAGTGACAAGTAGAGGTTTGAAGAAGTTTAATTAGCATGCTTGCTCAGTAGTCCAATAGGGAATTTTTAATGAAATCATTTATAGAAAATGCAAATTTATTCATGCTTTTACTGTTAACAGAAAGGATTGAGATTGTGGCCTCTTCATTGGTTGCTTTTATACAAACATGGTGATGTGAGGCATGCCTAATGAAGTGATGTTCTAGTTGGATGTTGCACTTACTTTTCCTCAAAATTTCGTTTTAACAATGATAGAAGGCGATGAGGCAGAAAATAACTTATAAATTTAAGGAGAACGTGAAATTGAAAGAGCCTTGTTTCTATTTAAAGCACTCTTGATTTTTTTACTATTTTTCTTATAATGTGTTCATATGATTGATATAATTATTAGTTGATAAAACCTGCGTTAACTCAGTTTATTAGTTGAGCAATCTCACTAGTCATTTCTGTCCTGTTTCAGCAACTTGAAGTCTGTTTTTGTGGGAGAGACAAATAAACTCAGAGTTTCAAATGTTCCTGGTGCTCATGTTGCTTTCATTAGAAAGACTGTAGAATGTAAGGAATCACGAATTGGAAAGCAACCAATTCCTGTGCCATCCAATGTTACAGTCAAATTTGAAGGACAGGGCATACAAGTGAAAGGTCCTTTGGGAGAACTTGCATTAACTTATCCTCGAGAAGTGTTGGTTGAGAGGGAAGAGTCAGGGACTCTAAGGGTTAAAAAGGCAGTTGAAACCAGAAGGGCCAATCAAATGCATGGTCTTTTTAGGTACTTCATTTTACTGACCCCTTTTTCTAAATTAGGATTTGGGAGTACTACATTATATTTTGTTTCAATACATGCTGATTGTCTTTGTACGTATGTCTTATTTGAAAACTATTTTCTTTACAGTCTGAAAGGAAATTGGAAGAAAACCTTTTATTTTATGAGTTTAATTTCTGTACACTGACATTGTAAAAAAATTTTATATTGCTGTTCAATCACAACCTTTCATTTATATGACTTTTTAGAGTATTAATCGATAAAGTCAACGAGAAGGATTGTGATTAAAGACCAGTCAAAAACTTTACACTGACAATGCATAAGTTATTTTCTCTTATTTTATTATCGGAAATAATAGATGTTTGCCAATGTCCATGGCATAATGCGTCAATGTTTGTGGCATAATGCGTCAATGTTTGTGGCATAATGATAGCCTGTAAATTTATAACCTATTATTTATTTGTTGGTGTTGCTTTCTCATTAGTCATGGCAAGAAATTATTTCAGCTAGATGTTGGTAGTTAGTATTCTGTTAATTAATTAGGAGATAAGACAAGAAAGTAGTGATTCAGAATGGTTGGGCTTGTCAATTAAGCAATGTTATTTTTAATCATGATAATTTAGTGGTTTACGATAGTTATATTATTTTGGGGGTTTTGTGATCTTGACTATATCTGTTTAGAACATTCAACGTTTATGAATTCAGAGACTATTGTAGTTATTTGAAACCTGATCATGGTTCTTGTTCTTTTATAGTCCCTTCTACTACATAATCATGTTCAGGATACGGTTCCTTTGACTTATTGATAACTTCGATTTTGTGTTCTCTCACAATTCCTCCCACCTCCCCTTTCTTGGCACGTTTGTAATTGGATGAAAAGCTTGTGTTGTTTTCAACTTATCAAAGCTGGGGGTCAGAACATTTCTTTTTATCAACAAATATTAATTATTAATTTATTAGTTTTTTGTTAGTGGAGAAATTCGAACCTGGGACATTTTTCACCACCTTCTTCCAAATCTTTTGTCAGCGAGAACATTGATCTCACTCTCAGTGCAATTAACTTCTATAAGTAACCCTTGGTAGTTCAGAGATTGGTTATTTCTTGTTATTGAGCTTGAGATATAGTTGTGTCCCAAAGGATTTTTTTTTTTTATCAAAAGTGTCCCAAGTTTGACTTGTGCATTCATTTGTGAATAAAACTAATCAAATTGGTGCAATACATTTTGTAGATGCTCATCATTAACTTTTTTCGTTTGTTGTTGAGTGAAATGAACTCTTTGTATCTTTTGGCTTGACATAAATATAATGCTATTATTTTTGTTATTATGGTCGTTATAGTGATCATCATCATCATTCCATTTCATGCATGGAAGTTTTTCGTTTACGAGTCGAATCATAAGTTTCACCATTTGAAGCTTAATCATTACATTTACATCACAATTTGGATTCATAAAATTATCGACTCTGATCATATTTCATTTGTCTATATTCATACTTGACTCTTATATGGTTTGCAAATAAATGTTATCAGGACGCTTACAGACAACCTGGTGATTGGAGTATCTAAAGGTTTTGAAAAGAAACTTCAACTTGTTGGTGTCGGTTATCGTGCCATGGTAGAAGGAAATGAAGTCGTGCTGAATCTTGGATTTTCTCATCCTGTTAAGATGGCAATCCCTAATGGCCTCAAAGTGAAGGTGGAAGAAAATACCAGAATCACAGTCAGTGGATATGACAAATCTGAGGTTGGCCAGTTTGCTGCTTCAATTAGGAAGTGGAGACCCCCAGAACCATACAAAGGAAAGGGTGTCAAATATGCTGATGAAGTTGTAAGGAGAAAGGAAGGAAAAGCAGGGAAGAAGAAGTAATGGGAGTTTCAATTTTCCTTTTTGAATTTATCTCCTGTTGTTTTCCCTCATTTGTTAGTAATGGAAATGTTAAATATACCTAGTAAAAGAAATTCATATTCATTGAGATAAGCTTGAGTCACTTATGCTTATGATATTATTTAAAAGCATAGCAATCATTAACTGTCATTATAGTGAGCATGATAATAACCTTGAATAGAAAATCTATCATTACAATAACCATTTTCTTTTTTATCATGAGATAAATCTTAACCAGAAGCATGCACTCAGGGTGGCTGATCATCATTTGGGTAATTGAGTTATTTTGTCAATATTATAAATGCAAACTATTGATAGATAAAATTGAGGATTTGTAGCTCAAAAGGTAACTACACTTGGAGGGCTACCTTTCTGCCTGACATTTTCTTGTTAGGCTTCCTTCTTTTCTTTTGGGGTCAAAGGCTACCTTCTTTTGTAAAGATGTATAATGATTTAACTAGCTGTTTCTTTGAAAAAAAAACATAAATTTTTTAGTGTTTGTTTGGCAACAGTTTTATAAAATTATTTTCAGTATTTTAGTTTTTAAAAACTAAAAAACTTGTTTGGATAATATTTTCTGAAAACAGTTTTCGAAAATAGTTGTGGTTTTTTAGTTTTTAAAAACTAAAAAACTGGAACAGTTGAAAGTAGTTTTATTTTTTAGTTTTTTGTTTTTGTTTTGAAAACTCAATACAATAAGAATATGTTATTTTTTGCTTTTCATTAATGAAATTCTAATAAACATGAATAAGTTTTTCCATTTTTACATCTTCAAAACAATTTTCAAATATCACTTGTCAAACAAGTTTTTTTCTTTCTTTCTTTTCGAAAACAGTTTTTTAAAACTATTTTAAAAAACTAAAAAACAAAATCAAATCAATCAAGCCCTTAAATTGTGTTTGAATTGTTATCTTAACTCCCGTTTGGGGTGGTTCTTAGTTTCTGATTTTTTGTTTTAAAATGTATTTTGAAAATAGAAATGTGTTTGACAAAAATAGTTATGTTTTGATTTTTTACTCATTTTCGAAACAGTTTTCATTCAATTTTAAAAACAATAAAATTTGGTTTTCAAATTTCTGTTTTTATTTGAGCTCGTTACTTGATGTCACTTGTCAGTATTGATTATCACCTCTAATTGGCGGTCATCGGCTTCGACTTCTACCTCTAAACAGTAGTCACTGACCACCACCTTCGTAAGATGGTCATCGGCTGTCACTTCAAACCGACGGTCACCAGCCCCCAACTCCGACCAGCAGTCACCGGTCGTCACTTCCAATCGACGGTCACCGATCTCCACCTCCGACCGATGGTTAGCGGTCGCCACCTCCGACCAGCGGTCATCGGCTGCCACCTCTGACTGGCAATCACTCAATCGCTACCTCGAACCACCAACTTCGATTGCAGTCATCGACCACCACCTTCAATCGCCAATGACCGATTGTCACCTTTAAAGATTGTCTTGATAGCTACCTCCAACTCAGCTTTTGGTTAAGATTTGAAAACAATGTTTTAAATTTTGGAAACAAAAACAACTCGTCTTTTGTTTTTATAAATTTCAAAATTAGAAATAAAAAATCACCCCGAATGAGGCCTTAGTTAACTGAAAGGTTTCAGTTCTCTTTGGTAAATAAAAAACTAGTAGATTGTTTAGGTATTATAGTTTTTTTTGAGAAATTACTCCAGTTGTTTTTTTTTAAATATTATATTCTTAGCTATTAATTCATTTTTTTACAACTTTATCTTTATTAATTAATGAATTGTTCTTTTGTTCTCGCTGGTCGCTATCTCTTCTTTTTTTCATGTTTTTATTTATTTTTCTCTTCTTCGTTATAATTTAAATATGATTTTAATATTTATTTATTTATTGATAATGTAAAATAGTTTTATAAAGACATTCAATTATATGATCTTTAAAGTATTAATATGTAAAACCAATAAACTTATTATATATGAAAAATTGTGATTAAATGTCAATATAAAACTTTTTACATTGATTGTGCATCAGTCATTTTCTTTTTAAATATATAATTATAATAATTTATAATTTAAATATATGATTATAAAAATTATAATTTAAATAAGTAATTATATTAATTTAAAATTTTAATATTTAATTATACAAAGTTATAATTTAAATGTATAAATAGAAATTTATAATTTAAATATGTAATTGTAATTATTTATAATTTAAATATGTAATTATAAAAAATTATAGTTTAAACATATAATTATAGTAATTTATAATGTAATTAATTTATGTTAAAAATTTATATTATTGAAATATATTATAATTATTTTATTACTGATCTAATAATTAATAATATACTTATTTATTATTTTACAATTTTCAACTAGTTGACAAAATAGTTTTACTAAACACTTATAACTAATTTTTCAGTTTTCAATTAATTTTTTATTCAATTTTATCAAACACGCTCTTAATATAAGATATATAACTATAAATGAGGGAAATATTAGTCTAAAAAGATTGAGAAAAATTAAGGGTGTTCATTAGGTTTGGTGACATGAAAACCTAATCTAACCTAATTCAATCCAAGTAGATTGAGTTGGGTTTTTTTGTGATTGGGTGAAACCCGAACCAACTCAATCAAACCTAATTCACTATTGGTTGGTGATATAGTTGAACATGAGACCTAACCCAACCCGACCATAATATTAAATTTTATAATATTATTATTATATAAAATTATGTGTTTTGTTATTATGTTTTTTATAGTTTAGAAAAATTGTGTAGTTTGTATTTATTTGTATAACTTGGTTAGCTTGGACAAATTGTATTTACTTTTATTTTGGACAAATATTTTTTTAGCTATTATTGTTTGAAAATTTAGTTGTATGTTAGTTTTAATTTGTTTTAGTTTTTATATATAATTTGTAACTATCATTTATTGTTTATTTATGTTATATAATGATATAGTATTTTTTTTAAATATCCTAAAAAATTTAACAAAATAATATTTTAAAATTTATTTTCTTAGAAAAAATTAAAAATGTAACTCAATTAATCTAACCTAACTTACTCGCTAAAGGGCTAGTTGGGTTGGGTTGAGTTTAATAATAATAAAAAAAAGAAGTAAAAACCCAACTTAAACCAATATTTTATGATTAGATTAAATATTAAATTATTTAACATGTAATGTTATTTTTATGTTTAAGATAATTACGTTTTTTTAATGTTGAGACTAAAATAATAAAAAAAAATTACTTTTTTTATCGATGAAAAATAGAGGAGTTTTTCTTTGGAACACTTTTAAAACAATCAATGATAAACTTGAAAGGAAAGTAATTATTATAGTGAAAATAATTAATTATGGCATAAAAATATAATACAGTAAGAAATTTTAAAAGGAAAACAATTAAAAAGTGTGGAGAAATAAAATGAAACTGGTATAATTTATACTAAATGTTATATCTCTTAATAATCAATAGAATAATTTAATCTCAAAATCAACAATTGGATTAAAAATTCATTTTAGATAGATTATATATAAATTTTTATATTAATCCAATATTGTTTAATACCTTATTCATCGATATTAGAATGAATGTAATATATATTTTTTAAAATATATGGAGATTTTTTTTGTTAATCCTATTGATAAGAGTTGAAAACAATGTCAGGAGACTTTACAACAACTCAGACACTCTTTTCAACTAACCCTTCTCAAGCAATTAAGTTACCACTTACCGATACGAATATATCATTGATAACTTTTTATTAACATTCACTTTTTATAAATTTTGAACCTTTCTATCTTGGGTTAGTTTTAAATTGTGTACGACTAATTATCATGTAAAATTAACTATGTTTGCTGTTACTACCGTAACAATTAAAGTTATTGTTATTATTTAAAATGTAAATTAGGGTTAAATATGTTAGAATTAACAAAATTAAATTTATTTAAAATAAAAAAACTTAAAATTTTAAACCTACATCTCCTCTTTCTTATCATCTTTTCTTGTATCATCATCTTCTTTGTTATTTGGAATGCATATTTGATGAAACTGAAGTAAATCTTAAAACCATTGTTTCGCTGAGCATTCATGAAAGGAAAAATTATTGATTCTATTCAAGACAAGTGAAATGTTTTTTGCAAGTCTTTTTCTTCATCCTCCATTGTGTGAAGGATGTTTTGTTCATGCAGTGATGAGGTTGTCCTGTTGAAGTCAAAATCCACAGAGAATCCAGCCAGAAGAATGTTTTGAAGATGCACTAACTAGAATGTAAGTCTTCATTGAACTAATTTTTTATTTATTCTAGTTTTAGAAGTAAGCTATTTTATGGTCCTTGTTTTTTGAAATTGTTTTTAGGTTTTTAGAAACAAATGACCATAGTAACACAAACATTTTGTTCACATTGTTAGTGTGTTGCTTCCTCGTGTGATTATGGTAGGATTATGCCTTTCTTCTTTAATAGTTTAAATGATGAAACTTTCTTAGAGGTAAAACTGAAAATGCTTAATTAGGATACGGGAAAAATATGGGTCAATAATAAGAACTAAATTCCCAGTTGAAGAAAGAAGGAAATTTTCCCCCTTTTATGAAGTGTAATAAGGAATAATTAATAGGTTTTAATTTTGTAATTGAACTAATTAATTAATCATAATTACACATTAATTTTTTATAGAGTAGTATAGTTCACGTATAAACAACAGCTAGCATATACTAAATCAGTTCCAAACACTTGCCATTTGACATTTTTTATTGAGACGAAAAACATATTTAACCCTACAAATTATTTCAATTTTATATGTAAAATTAGTAAATATTTCTATATTATCTATTATTAAAAACTAAATATATTTAGGCATACACAAAGTAGTAGAGAAAAAAAAAATGTAGCCATCTTTCTTTAAAATTTTTGGATATAAGTAAGAAAGGAACTTTCAATTTAATGAGAGATTCTAAGACAAAATTATCTAATTGAAAATTATTAAGTGATCTAGTATTTAGTATAGTTACACTATATACTTAATTCCTACCTTTTAATTTTTTTTAAACAATTATCACAAAAAACCAAAAAAAAATATCCGTAAGTTTTATATAATATTAATAAATTTAAGTGTGGAATTACACAATTAGTCTTCCCACAGATACGATGTTGCACATATTCTATATTGTAAAAAAATTGAGTATTGTAAATTTTCTCACAAATTACAATAACCAGTATATGAATATTTAGATAAATTAATTATATAATGAATCAAAGAAACAAGATTGCTATAACATTTTAACATGGGGTTATACAATCTCTGCATTAATTAAGTTGTAGATTTCAACACAATTGATTTTATCATTTATTAGCACGTTGTAACATGTATATTTTCATTTCTATTTTAATATATTATAATAAGTATAGAATTTTAATTTAATAAATTTTATAATAATATGAAAAGATATAAATAATTCACTTTATCATTTTGAATATAACATAATAGAATATATTTTATTTTTTTTATTTATGATAAGATAATAGAAACATATTATATCGATTGTTAATGAATATGACATATTTATAATAAATTTGAGAAAATTAAAAGATGAAAAAATTTGAATAAAATTTAAAATACTATTTTGCCGGTATATAATGATCAAAGATATAATATATATATATATATATATATATTAAAAATTGTGATAGTGAAAAAAATCATAAAATATTTAAAAAGATAAAATAATTATAAAATATAGATACTAAAATGTAAATCCCATTATATAATATAAAATATAATATTATAAATTATTGATTATATATATATATATATATATATATATATATATATATATATATATAGATAATAAGACAATTAAGCATATTAGATATAAATATTTTTAAATAATTTTTTTATTAAATTTATTAGGTTGAGATAGAAACAAAATTTATATTTGATAACACCGGTTGCAAGTTGTATTCTGAAGGGTATACATCAAAACGTGAAATTGTGTATATTAATAGTATAGATTTCCAATAATATTTTTGTAGGTAAATAAAGTATTTCGGCAATTCTAAGATTGGAAAACACGCCAAATTAAAAGAATTGTCTTGAGTGAGGAATAACGTTACTCCAAAAAGGGTATAGAAAATTTGTTAGATTAAGAAAAAATGCAGAGAGAGGAATAACAGATCGAGGCAATAACTAAATTCCCAAGATCAGCAAAGTATCAATCACACTGCATCCAACTTGTGTACTTTTTTCCAAATTGTGGCCATTGGGTCTTCAATTCTTACGCCATAGAAGACATAAGGACCCTTTTTCTTTGTCCCATGCATCTGATTTCATATAATCTTTCAAACCACCAACATATAACATTCACACAAAGTCACAAAGCTGTGTACTCACGAGATTCAACCTCAAAAGGATTTCTCATTTCTCTTCTCCATCTTGAATATTGACACTCACCTCTTCTCTCTCTCCCTCTATCCTTTTTATTTTCCCATTTTCGAATCTGTGATCTATATACCCTCAATTTCTAAGAAAGTTAAACATCTTTTTTAGATTCTTAGGCTCTTTCGCTTTGTTAACTCCATTCACACATACAATACAAGGAAAAAATAATTACAGGTTCGTTATCTTTCTCTTTGCGTCGGTTTACGATTTTCTGTGAGCGTCTTTGGTTCTACGTCCCTTATGCAAGTTTTAATATTAAAAAGTTAGTAGTTATAGTTTTTCACGTTTTGTAACATAGTCTCTCGTATGTGATTTCTCTAGTTTATTCAAAAGCTAATAGTTATAACTTTTATGTAACATAATTGACATGATTTCTGGCTTTACAATGAGTTTCCTAACACCCATTCTATATTATATATGTAATTTATTTATGCACCATGTAGACATAACTCATCCAATTTTCTCTTTTCTTCCTCTTCAGCCACTACTGCTCAAAAAAGAACATAAAAAGTGTATCTTTTGGTCTTGAATTTTGAACCAGACACATCCAATTAGCCAAAACTGACCGACCCAATAGAAGTTCCATTCCAAAGTTTAATTTTTGAGCTTGTCTGTTCACAGGAAGCTCAAAACCTAAAAGGGCACGGGTGGAGTAACACACAAGCATTAACACAGCGAATAGAAACAGAGAATGAGAGAGAACAAGGACGAGGTTGTAATAACATCGATGCAAGAGAATCGGGGATCAGGGCATTCTCGTCATTCCAAGGAGATCTGGTCGCCAATCATAAAATCACTGCCGAGATCCATGGCGGTTCTCCTCTTCCCCGTCGTGGTCATCATCGGCGCGTTGGCTTACACGAGCAGGATCGACCCACATGTGAGTTTTGTTTGTTATATTATTGTAATCATTGTTATCTTTTTACCTCCAATTTTTATTAGCTCAATGTGCGTGCTATTTTAACGTTATTAGCCTACTTGTGTGCTTCGTCAGAAACAGAGACACGTTGGGGAATTCCTTAGGAATCGTTAAGAATGAATTGTGAATTCCCTTGGTCAGAGACATATGCATGGTTGAAGAAACGACGAAACTACATTGTCGTTTCTTCGGCTTATACAAACATGTCTCACTCAATCTTCACCTTTGCCCGTTAATTTTTCGTATAGTGACATAGTAATTTAATTGCTACGTACAAAATATTTTAAATGCACACATAGAATGTAGTAGCATAGAACTGGAAGTCCAATTAGGTTATTGTGCAAGATCTGAATTAAATTCCGATCCATTAGGTTATTGTGCAAAACCAAATAAAGAGTATTGCTAACTTTTCTCCACACAATTTTACATAGGCCTCCTTTTTTTCAGGAGTGTGTGGTCTTGGCTCATTCAATTTAGAAAAACTAGGTTATACAAAGACTTCATTGAAAAGTTAAGATAATAATTGTATAGTAACTCTATGAAAGTTATAGTGTCGGTGAGTGAGAGAGCAAGAGGAATATGTTAGCTATTTAGGTGTAACTTATTGTAATGCAAGATATAGATGTGTGTTAGGTTTAACCTTTTCTACCAAAGTCAACAATTAAGTGGGAAACATAAAATAAAACAAAAGATAAAAGTCCTCATGGTAGATTACAGTTAGGAGGGTTACATATACCGCTTGACCAAACAATTTGACTAAGTTGAAGATAGTTGAATGGGGACTTAAGTTTTCAAGACTTTTATTTGAATAATATTTATATAAATAAATAACATTTTGGGTGTTAATATAATTTATTTTAATTTAGTAAAACATTTTTTAGTTTTAGTTTTATAGAAAAAAATTATTTAATAAAATATAAATCTTTTTTGGGTTTATGGTTTTTATTTTCAATAATTTTAATTATTTTCAAAAAGTGTGTTAACATTTTGTTGAAATAATTAGTGTTTTTGGTAGAAATTAATTTCCCTAGTGAAAAGCACAAGAGGTGCCGCAAGTGTCGGTTAACCAGGCATGGAGAAATTCTAAGATGATTAGTTGTGAGAAGTGTCTGCAGACCACACGTCCTTAAAAGTTTATGACACTCGCAAAATAAGGGACCAATTCTTGACTTTAATGGATCATGAGCCTTGTAATTTTGCGCCAGTTGTTTCATGCACGACCCATGCCTTGGTCACTGTTGTTGTTCCCTTATACTATTTTAATGGGACCGCTGTCTTGTTCTCCATTTATTTATACCCTTTTTAACCAATTCCAAGCTTTCAACCAAGTCATACAATTACATTCGCATGCAATTTACAGTAGTGCATTTACGTTTTTCTTGTTCAACTCTTAAGCTACGTGGCTAATACGTCTTTCTTTCTATCTGGTGGTCAATTTGTTTCACTCTTGTGAATCATATTATATATAACACTAAAACCAATGCTTTTAATTAATTCTAATTAATTTCATGCTAAATTAGAAAGAATTTTGAATGAGTTGATTAAGTGTTGAACACTCAGTATTACGAGTAGTTATTATCTTCAAAATCATGTTTGAATATTTTTAATGTTATCTTTGGATTATATTTTAAAATTATCAATTCTATATATAAATAGAGTGTACGTAAGTATTTAGCATAAAGATGGGAATATGAGGATTTTCCTTTTAATACTCGTATGAGAACAATAATAGTCTATCCATTACTCTTATATAAGCTGTTTATTTCACATATCTGCATTAGACTGATAAGAAACAAGAAATTTAATCAGAAAAGTTTTCAGAGATTGGTAAAGAAAGGGATAAAGATTGTTTGAACATTAGACGTAAGCATGCATGTTGATGATGTAGGCAATATGGAGCGGAGTTTCATCGAGGAAATCAGCAATAAGCAGCAAAGTAGGCGAGAGGCGTCCATTCATAGGGTCGACGGGGAAGGGGAGGGAGATACCAGTGAACTGCAGTGGGTATAAGCATACGGGAACATGTCCAATGGGAATGGGAATGGGAGAGGAGAGGAGGGGAGGGACGTCGACGTGTCCTGATTACTTCCGTTGGATCGACGAGGATCTGAGGCCGTGGATAGGGACGGGGATAACGGAGGAGATGGTGGAGAGGGGAAGGGAAACGGCGAACTTCAAGCTGGTGATAGTGAAGGGTAAGGCGTATTTGGAGACATACGAAAAGGGGTTTCAAACGAGGGATGTATTCACCTTGTGGGGTATATTGCAACTGCTGAGAAGGTACCCTGGGAAGGTACCTGATTTGGAGATCATGTTTGATTGTGTGGATTGGCCAGTGCTTTCTTCTGATCGATACAATCCACACAACCCACCTCCTCCTTTGTTTAGGTATTGTGGGAATGATCATACTCTCGATATCGTCTTCCCTGATTGGTCCTTTTGGGGATGGTAAGCCTTTTTAAATTATCATCTTACTTTACTTTATTCTTTTTTATTGCTGTGTTTCCATGATATAAACATAAATGATTATACAAATAATTTATTTTGTTCAAGGGAAAGTGTCCAACATGAGAGGAAAACTAAATTCCTTCCATGTTCTTTCTTTAATTTAAATTTATGTCTTCAAAACACATACAACACATAGACCTAAGACTTATTGTCTGATACTGTCATTTACAACAAATTATTTCAGACTTATATAAGTATGTATTAATTTTTTTTTTTTAAAGGAGCTTTAATTTTGTTTTTTTATTAAATATCTTTTTTGGTTTCTTATATAACATATGATTGTTTCGTTTTGTTTCTCTTATAATAAGAACAATTTTTAAAACATATTTTCCCTTTCTCATATACAGACACTGGAGCGTATTAATGTTTATCGGACAAAATTTATATAAATGTTTTTATCAAATTTGACGTAGTAAACTTGGTTGATTTAGCTGGCTTTAGTTCTGAGTTTTAACAACAATCTCTGTATCTTTGTCATTTTTCTTAGCGTTGGAAATTAATCTTGACCTTTTAACTCTACATATTATTTATCATTTCTTCAAAAAAATATGACAAACCACACAGTGCATTACCCTCATATGTATAGTTTTAATTGATTTTCATTTTAGGTATATACACTTAATTATTGATGGCATATTATTGTATCTCCGGTGCATAGGGCTGAGGTTAATATAAAGCCATGGGAAATTTTGTTGGGAGAGTTGAAAGAAGGCACAAAGAAGATACCATGGCTGAAGAGAGAACCTTATGCATACTGGAAAGGTAATCCAGCTGTGGCTGAAACCAGACAAGACCTCATGAAATGCAATGTTTCTGAAAAGCAAGATTGGAATGCTCGTTTATATGCTCAGGTATCACTCTTCTTCGTTTTGTTTAATTACACTGATTCAAAATAATTTTATTATTTGAATATAAATATTTTTTTGTATATAATATTGCACATTATCATATTACACATAACGTGGTTTGATGGTTGTAAAGAAGGGGTAAAGATTAGAATAATAAGAATGTCATGGGTTTGAAAATCCTTAATAACAATTATCACTTGTCTGTAAAAATATTATTTATTTATCTGTTTTTGATAAAAAAACTAGAAGTACACTCAAAGTTACAGGAAATAATCTGTTTTTTTTTTCCCAAGGTAATAATTTGTTATTGTCCCAATTTAAAATGTATGGAACATTTTCCAAATTGAAAGTTTTCATACTTAAAGTTAATTATAATTTTTTGTGCATATAATAAATCTATTACTTGCTTTTGCTTGCTGTTGGATATAGGGTTGTTAGGGACCCATCTTGTGCATATAAATATTGAATGCTTTCTCATGTTATTTGACTATCACAATAAAGTCAAACATGCCTTTCTTCTTGACAAACGAAAATTATGTTGTTCCAGGATTGGGGACGAGAAGCACAAGAGGGTTATAAGAAATCAGACTTGGCAAGTCAATGTACTCATAGGTATAACATTCAAAAATTTGAGTTTAATTGGTATACATTATAAGTATAAAGATTTTTATACTAACATTCAATTACAATTCTTTATTTATAGTAATTACAGTTTAATTGACATACTACTTAAAAAAAAAAGTTCCGATTAAGCGTGAGTTTATACCCATTCAACTCTTCAAACTTTGCATTCTTTTCATGCATTAACTTTTTGCTTTAGTTATAACTTTTGTAATGACATTTTTCTTATTGCTTATGTTCGGTTTATCAATTGATGGATGTTTCAATTCAATGATGCTTCCTGCAGATATAAGGTGTACATTGAAGGTTCTGCTTGGTCAGTCAGTCAAAAATACATTCTGGCATGTGACTCTACCACTTTAATTGTAAATCCGCATTATTATGATTTTTTCACAAGAGGGCTGATTCCAATGCACCACTATTGGCCCATAAAGGAAGACGACAAATGCAGGTCCATTAAATTTGCTGTGGATTGGGGCAATAGTCACAAGGAAAGGGTAATCTTGAACTTTTGCTTATTCACTAAGGCTAGAATAAATTTTTTCTAAGTTAATCTTAAAATATGTCACCTTTGAATATTTATTTTAATGGTGAATCACTCGATATAATCACGGTCAACCTGACTAAATAGATAGCAAAACAAATTTTTTATACCTTCTAATATTCAATATGCTAGTGTAGTTCTAAAAGCTTAACATGTTTCATCCTTTACATCTTTTGCACAATCCATACACTATATACTAAATTGTGTGCTTATACTAATGTCAAACTTCCTGGAGGAAACAAATAACACCTTCTCTATGTTTAACTTGTTTCATTTGATTTGGTATTTGTGAAATTCATCAGGCACAAGAAATTGGCAAGTCAGCAAGTAATTTCATCCAAGAAGAGTTAAAGATGGATTACGTGTACGACTACATGTTTCATCTCCTGAGTTCATATGCTAAACTCTTCAGATACAAACCATCTATTAGTGCTAATGCTACTGAACTATGTGTGGAGTCAATGGTTTGTGGAGCAGAAGGATTTGAAAAGAAGTTTATGATGGAATCATTGGTCAAGGGTCCTGCAATCACCAGCCCTTGCACCATGCCTGCCCCTTTTGATCCTCCATCGTTGTATGCACACTTACAGAGAAAGCAAAGTTCAATTCAACAAGTTGAGTCATGGGAGAAAAGTTACTGGGAGAATCAGAACATAACATCTTAATGAATATTTTTCCCGTATTTAATTCAATGTATGCATTCTTAGAATGTTTACTCCTTCAGCACGCACACATATAGGGTTATCTAGGGAGGATATAAGTAGAATGTAGATTATATATCTTGTACTTGGCTTAATAAACCATATATGACTTTTAAGACTTTACGAGAAAAAAAATATTCAGTTAATTTCATAATGTTAGATACTTATTATTTTTGAAATACAAATGCAACAAAAGAAATGTTGATAACGATATCAGCCAAATTACTCTCATCAACTGTTTTCATTTAACAAGATAGTATATTGTTAGTATTTGATCAAAGCTCAAAAAAGCCAAATTAGAAGCCCTGCAACTGCTACCAAACTTTCTAACAATTTCTTTCCCTTATAAGATGCACCATTCTTTTCTATGCCCGATTCATCTGTCCCTTGTTTTTTACCATTATGAGAACTTCCTTCAGCTGAATACACAAAAGAGCACATTATATATAAATGTAAAATTTAATACTGCGCCATTGAAACTCAGCAGTGAGAATAAAAAATAAAATCCAAAAAGGAACATTTTCTAAAGGATCACTCTACCAGAAGGAGTGGCAGAAGGACTGATAGAGCCATCATTGGAGTTCTGACCCATTTGATTAAAAGCTTGAGCTTCAGGTGATTTAGGATCCAAGTGTAGAAGTGCTGCTCAAATAATTTCAAACAAGAATTTCTTGAGATAAAATCAACTTCAAATATATGTAACTTCCATAGTTGAAAACTCAGATAGTTGCTTCAGAAACAAGCTAAAATTGACAGATTTTACCCTTCGTTTTTCCTCTTTAAGACATATTATTGTCAAGTTTTGAAAGAAAAGTGCAGAAAACTTTACACGAATAACGACCATTCATTGCATAGTAAATGGAATGTGACACTTTTTTGTTCTGTAAGGAAAACGGAAGGGTTGATAATGATATAACTTAGACCTCAAATATTCAGAACTTACAAAAATATATCAAACTTGGAAGGTTAAGGTTTGATTATCTTCTCACTTTTTTGTTTAAAGAACTATCGTCTAAAATAATTTTACACTACTCAGAATCAATTTCTTATTCAAAATACTAAGTTTTGAAAATTGTTTAAGAAAGTATTGTAAAAAATACAAAAAAATGGAAATTTCTCGTGTTCTTCTGTCCTCATCTTATTCAAGCTCTTCCTCAATGCACACTCTGCCACACCATTCACCAGCTGTCTAAACAATCTTGTTTAGTTACATTTTTAAAACTTCGAAAATAGAAATCAAACACACTATTAAACACTTTTTTCTTCTTCTTTGGAAACATGTTATTATACAGCAACTAACAAGAATTGCATGTAGGCCCTTCAATACATAGGAAATGGGACATTCCAAAAATACACTGTAGTTTTCTTCAAGAAAAAAAGAAAGGGTTGATATGAGCATACCAGGACACTGTGAAAGATTATCAGGTGCTTTGCAAAGAGAAGGGAGACCAAGAGCAATTGTAATGTTAATCTTCAAGCCAAGGTCAGGATCGTCCCTGTCTTTGAGAATAACGCATACACACTTCTTGTTGGTCTTCATAGCTTCTGTGAGACCACTGCAACAATCTGCTGTTGGTGCTTTGGCATCACCGCCCACATATGGAAGACACGTTGCAATACCTGTTAGTGATTCTGCACATTTCTGTTTCTCTTGTGCTGAATCCCCCATTGCATGGATAATCAATACCAATGTTACTGCTAACACGGGCATGTGGGGTAGACTACTAGTTCTGGAATACATTTTAAAGTGTTGTGTGGAGCTGGATTATAGAGTTATAGTTATGAGGGTATGGAACAATATTTATGATGAGTATACACAACAGAGTTACATGTAGAAATTGTAAGTATGTGTGTGGTGCTAGTTGTGAAATGTTTGGTTCTTTGTTTGAATTTGTCAAAACTTTTGTTTTGCTTTAGAATAATATGGCAATTGGGAAGGAAACTAGTGGGTGGAACAAAAAAAAAATTGACGGTGCAATGTGAATCCACTGAAGCCGACCAGTTTGTTGACTTGGTTCTGAATCAGTCCAACTTTTACGACTCGAGTTGCCCACTAACGAGTTATATTACGGTATAACATTTTTTTTATCTTATAAAGTACCTTTTTTCATGCTCAAGTAGTTATTTGTTTTTGTTTTTCTTTTTAGACAAATCAATTATGTTCTAGATACAATAATTATGAACGACAAAACTCTTTTTCCTAGTATCTAATGCAATACTTCATTCTCACTTGAACTCATGTAATTATTTGTTTTTGACAGAGTTTCTTATGCTCCAATTTGCAGTGAGCTGTTTTAGACTTATTATTTTGCTTTTTTTCACTTTCTCCCATACCACTCTGCGGCCCCTACCTCTCCCAGACCTAGTAAGTTGCATGTTATAATTTACTTTTGGGATGTCTGATTTTGTTAATAGAAAGAGTCGACGACTTATATCTCTCACTTCTTTCCGATGAGAACTTTGCACTTTACCAAACTTAGAACTCATACAAGTCAAGGCATGTTATAATGAATATACATTCAGCCATTGGTCTCTTTTCTGTTCAAGAGAATACACATTTCTTCACTTATCAGTCTTAGAGATTGGATTCTACAGAAATGAATTTATCTTCCAAGAAGATCCAGCTAAAAGTAAGGCAACCAGGGTTAGTAATTGCTATTATCTTTTCTTCTTCACATTATAATGAATAGTTTGGGGTGTTGAGAAGAAGCTAGTTGTAAATGTTCTAATTGGTGGTGTGCCTTAAATTCTATTGGACAAGATTGTCACGGGAGAGGAGGTTGGTGGTCAAGTAATGTGAAACATAGGATTTGGGATAGAGGTCAAGTTTTGTTTTAGAAGGATTAGTGGTTGAGGGATCAGACATTAAGTACTACTTTTGGACAGTTGTATAAATTAGTAGAAAATCAGACGATGTTTGTCAAAGATATGTGAGGAACAAGGGTGGCAGTGGTCTTGGAGACATTATTGTTTGTTTAGGAGGAGGATTTGTTAGCAAGATTGTCTCATAGCTTAAAACGAGTTATGGCGAGAGAGCGAGTAGCAGATAGTTGGATGTGGGATTTGGATGGCTCTAATTATTACACTATTTCTTCAACTTACAGGGTTCTCACACAAGGCTCGATACACCAACCTGATTATTTTTCAAAATGTTGTAGGAAACTAGAGTCCTATCAAAGTTCTAATTTTTGGTTTAGCAATAGGACGTAGATAGACTGCCTACTAGGTGTACCTTACTACGGAGAAGAATAATCCAACAAGGTGAAGTAGGATGTGGCTTGTGCGGGAATACCGAAGAGACTGGTGCTCATCTTTTCTTCAATTGTGATGTATCGGTCCAAGTATGGCAAACACCTATCGCTAGTGGGGGGATGTCTGTGATCCTCTCCACAGAAGTCAGGACTTACTGCTTCCAATTCCTAGGTTTGGTGGACGAGTCAAAGGAAAGTACCAAAGCATGATCCTTCATGTGGTTCATAAGATATGACACTTATAAAAAGTCAGGAATGCAGTGGTTTTCACAGTTAAGGTGGTTGATACTCAATAAATTATTTAGAGACTATCCAATTAAGCTCGTGGGAATGGAGTCGTGCAGTCAACCTAACCTCTCATTCCTGTAGAATAGATCATGAATTCAACTTACTGTTTCAGTTATTGTGTTACTTTTTGTGTTGTATGACTTTGTGTAGGAGTTTGTGCTTTGTGTGCAAAATGCACTTCTTATGCTTTCGTACATTCTTTTTAATAAAATTATTTGCCTTATTAAAAAACATTTAATTTTATTTAAGTTAAAAGATCATACTTTATTACTATAAAATATTATATTGTTAATCAATAATAAATTACTATTTAAATAACTTTTAAGATAATTATTGTTAAAATTAATAAGTACTATGTATAACATATGAGTTGTGATTAAATAATTGTACAAAATAAGTTTAGATTAATTATCGGTGCATAATCCTATTTTTTATTATTAATTGGATGAGATTTATTAAAAACTAATTAAAAATTAAAACGTTTAACAAAAAATATATGTTCTAAAGAAAGTATCTTAAAACGTGATAATATCATTTCTTTTCAGCATGTTCATTTAAGTCTTTCAACTACTTTTCTTTTCTCAATTTGATGTGATTCATTGTTTAATTCTCTACCTTGCAAAATAAGCTAGTAAACTTGGAAGAAAATAAACATCTATTTCAAAATCAATCAACCTCTATGATTTTCTTTTTTGTTTTATATATTTATTGCTTGAAAAAGTCCAAAAGTTTCCTATAATTTTCTCTTTTAGTTATTTTTTAAGACAATAAATTTGTTAATAAGTTAATGTTATTTATTAAATTAGACTTTTCTACTTGCGCATTTAATTATTTGTAATATCTCCTGTCACATATGAGTTGTGTTAGCTTCGCATAGAAATTACACCATATAAGTAAAAAAAAATGGAGAAGACTTTATAACTAGGGATGATAAAAAAATTTGCGTTTGCAGATACTCATGAATAAAATCCGTAAAAATATTCGCATGAATAGTATAAATGGGTGTCCATTACCTGCGGGTACATGTTTTTCTTTATATTCGCTCCTTAACGGGTGCAGGTTCAGGTATCATAGTACCCGTACACGCGGGTACCTGCTAAACTAAAATAATATATAAATATTTATATATATATATATATATATAAGTTAAAAAAGATAATATTTTTAAAAAATAAATCAATTTAAAATATTAATTATCAAAATTCATTGATATCAATCTTATTTTTTTATAAAAATTTCATAGTTAATAAAATTATTTATTATAAAAATACCAATAATATAAAATAAAGATTTTATTTGTATTAAATATTTTCTCATAATATATTATATTAATCTACTTTTAGATCTAATTAATCTTGTAGAAACTAGTATCATTTTATTTCTAAATTTTCCAAAACTAAATGATTTATTTCATAAAACTTCTTATAAAAAATATTTAATTTTTAAATTTCTTTTTAAAAGTATTCATGGATACCTGTAGATATTAAAAAAACATGTGGGTATTTCTATAGCGGGTACCCGACGAATTTTTAGCAAGTAACGAGTAACAAATTTTTATAACGGGTCGGGTGACAGGTAACTAATACCCGTACCCGCCTCAACCCGTTGTCATTCCTTATTTATAACTCACCAAGACATGTGATTTCAACTGTGATTAATTATCTTACCTTGTTTAACGATTCTATTTTAAAAATACTTTTTAATTAATTCATATTATATTTTTAATAATATTTTTTATTTCTATGTTAAGTTTCAATAAGAGTATTTTAGAAATAACAATATTTTTATTGAGTTTAGTAAAATTAAATTATATTAATTAATTTTCTTAATCTCTACTTTAGTTAAATTTATTTATATTTGGTATAAAGTAGTCATTATCAAACCCCTGATAAATTATTATAATTTTATGATAATAAAATTATGATAATAATAAAAACTTAAACATGTATGTGCAATTGTTTTTAATAAAAGGACAACAAATAAAAATGAAATAGGTTGAAAATAAATTCTCAACTTTTTATTTGAAGAAGATTCTATTAAGAATAAAGTTTAATTGGTATACATTATCAGTGTAAAGATTTTTTCACTGACATTCAATTACAATCCTTCATTTATGGTAAGTTAGTTGACTTTACTAATTAGTACTTTAAAAATCATATAAATAAAAAATTATGATTAAACATCAGTGTAAATGATAGTGTATACCAATTTAATTCTTAAGAATATTAATAAAAGTGTTGAAGAAGGTATCTTAAACTTTAGGTTATTGGCAAATTAAGAGATACTATATATAGACATTAAAACTGTCCTAATTAGTAATATATAAACATTGATAATTAATATAATGACATAGAGTTGAGGCCTTGAAGAGTAGTGGCTTATGGGTTGAAGCTGAAGAAGTGATTTAAAAGGAATAGCTGGCAGAGTGTCCTACAATTTCCAGTCTAAGAAATTAAGAAACTTGAAATGGACTTGATGGAGTATTCTAAGTTTCAAATTGAAAAAGTATGCAACTTTGACATTGGACTTGTTGAAGTCTTATTTGGTTTAAGTTGAACAACCGGAGGAACTTGACACGATTTTTCTCAACTGACTAATTACATTTTGTCTGACAGGCAATTTAAATTATTTTATTTTAGAATAATAAAAATTTCATAATTTAAAATTAATTATAGGTTGAGATTGCATAATTTAATCGTACTTTAGTTATTTATTTAACCAAGTTTAACGAAATGATTTATTTAAAAAGTTCTGAACTCTTCTTAAAATGAATTTTCGTCTAGGCAGTTTTCTTAGCATGTAATTAAAATAAAATGTTTCTTTTCTTAGTACTTGGCACAATTATAATAATGTTTCTTTGTAGATTTTACTGAACGGAAATTAAATATTGAGAGTTTTCTATGATATTTGGACTTAAAATATATCGCTCATCCTTAGTATTTAAATCATTCAATAATCTAAATTAAAATATGATACTCTTTTTGGCATGGCAGTTTTTTCAATTAATTTAGTTTAGAAATTTTATATAATAAGAAACATAAAGTAAATATAAAAACCATTCTAATAAACTAATTTATGTCAATTAAAGAAAAAGATAAAAAACAAGACTTTAATAATATGTACTTACAATATAATTAAGATTAGTTTTAAGAAAATTATTTTTCATAGAATTATAAGGTTGATATGATAGTAAGCTGGAGAGATGGGAAAAACTAGCAAAAACTAATAAATTAACAACTAATATTTAACCTATAAAAACAAAAAAAAAAATCCATCACCACCTTTACTTTCTTAAAATTTAATGGTTAATACTAATTAATTATTAGAAAATTAAATTAAAGAAAACTAGCTTAAATACGAAAAAAAAAAACAATCTAAGAACATAAGAAACACAACAATTGTTAACAAAATGTGATAGTTATAATAGTTTTTATAAAAAGATGAGGCTGAATATTTGTCTTTAGAAAAAAGATTTCACAAACAAGAAGGACGTTTTTATTTTTCTATATTTTTTAAGGAATCTAACTCAATTAGTTGTATAAAATGTATGAGTTGTTATAAATTTTATAATAATGTTTTTAACTCTTATAAAAATGTATATAAAATGATTTTAAAATTTAAATATATGTTCAAAATAAATCATAAATTCAAGTCTTATATTAGTTTATTTTGTTAAGTCGTAAAAAAGTAAACATAATAAAAACACAAGATTTTATATTAGTTGTTTTGTTGAGTCCTAAAAAATTATTAAAAACATAAATGATATTTTCCTGATTTAAGCATTTATATAAGAATAAGTAAATTAAAATAAAATATGTTCTACTGTTTTGTTTGTATACTCGATCTTTTTTGTTATACAAAATATATTAGAATTTGGCAAAAGATTAAATAATGATATTTTCTTGCAGGTTATTTTCTTTAATGTAAAAAAAAAATTAAATGTTAGTATTTGAAGATTGTTTAAATTTAGCACTTAAACTTAAGCTACTCCTCGTTATATGTATATATATATAAAGTGGATAAATTGTAAAAGAAAAAACATAATATAGTATAGTATTAATTTTGAAATGTCAATTTGATTTTATGAATTTAGTAAATGACCCTTCCTCATATCATATGTGCATATAATTTTACAATGAGTAATCATAACTTTTTTAACATTTTATTTGAGCTAAAAGATCATGGAATGTTAGCGTAAAAAAAAGTTACACCAATAATTAATCACAAATTACTGTTTAAATAATTTTTAAAGTGGTTATTGTAAAAAATAATAAATATATTATACAGATGAATTATGATTGAATAATTATGTAAAGTAGTTTTATGTTAATTGCAGGTAGATATTTCTATTTTTTTATATTAAGAATGAGATTACTAATCACTAAGAAATGAAAACATTTGAACCGTGAAAAATATGTTATAGAGAATGTGTCTTAAAACGTATTAATAGTATTTATTTTCTACAATACCAACTTTAAGTCTTTATACTACTTTTCTTTTTAATATATATGATGTGATTCGTCGCTTAATTTTCTACTTGCAAAATAAGCTAGAAATTTGGAAAGAAAATAAATATCCATATCATCATTAATCCACCTATATGATTTTCTTTTTTAGTTATTATTTATTAAGACAATAAAGTTGTTAATAAGTTAATGTAACTTAACATAAATTAAACTTTTCTACTTGCATATTTAGTTATTTCTAATATTTTCTATCACGGATAGAAATATTTTGTCTCAAATTAGTGTTTGAATTTTTGTCTCAATTAATCAATAATTACCGTGTCATTTAATGAATTTTTTTTCTAATTTTTTTATATCTTATATACATTGTTAAATGACATGACATTTATGGATTGATTGTGACATGAATTGAGACACCAATTGGAAACAAATGATTTTCATCTCTTTTGTCACATACATAAATTGTTAGTTTTGTATAGAAATTACACCATACAAGTAGAAAAAATGGAGAAAACTTTACAAGTCAAGACATGTGATTCTAACCGTTGTGATTGGGGTTATAAGTTTGGTTTATTGACAAATTTTACATGGAGGGAGAAGTCATCAGTTTGAATCTTTCTATTAATAACACTAACACACTAATAACTAACATTTTCTTATTAAAAAAACAGTTTCCATTGGATAGATGATGATTACTCTCATAATTCTCTATAAGTCTAGATCTTTAATTGTAGTTTTATATGAAAATAAATGCTTTTTTCATCATGATAATAATAAAAACTTAAACATGTATGTGCAAATGTTTTTAATAAAAAAAAATTGAAAAGAATTTTCAACTTTTAATTAATTTAAAGAAGATTTTATTAAGAATGAAAGAATGTTGATAAACATGAGTAGTCTAAAAACATTGATTTATTACTAATCGTTGGTGTAAAAAATACTGGGAGTGAATCTATTTGAAGAAAGTTGATTTATAGTTAAAGTTGAAGAAGTGATTAGAACCTTGAACTTGGTGGTGTATTCTAAGGTTCAAACCAAAAAAGTATGCAACTCTGACATGAACATGGTAGCCTCACATTTGGTTTAAGTTGAAGAAGTGGAGTAACTTGACATGAAGTCTCTCAAAGTGACTAATTTCATTTTGGCAATTTTGTTTTAAATTATTTTATATAGAATTGAATATTGAAAATTTTATAATTTAAAATTAATTTCTGGTTGAGATTGCATAAAATAGAAGACTTTAATTTCATCAAGGAACTTAGTTATTTATTTAATCAAGTGATTGTGACGACGGTGGTGATGATATGATAAAGGAGGTGATGATATAATAAAGAAACACATAATATCTTTAAGTTATTGTTTTAATTTCAACTTTTTATTTAAATCTAGATGAATACAAAATATTCTCACATAAAATCATCATTTTCAAATAATATGTCTCATATATATATATATATATATATATATATATATATATATATATATATATATATATATATATATATATATATATATATATATATATATATATATTATTGGATGAGATTAATTGTGGTTGATAATCTTATTTTTATTTATTGGATGAGATTTACTAAACACTAAAAAAATTAAAACATTTTAACCATGACGAGAAAAATAGAGTTTAATTTCTATATAATATAAAAGAGTATTTATATTAATATTGAATTATAACTTTTTATTTACATATTTTTAATATATTAATTAATAAAGTCAAAAAATTACAATTTATAAAAGATTGTAATTAAATGTTATGGAAAAAATTTTTCTCTTCAAATACCAGAGAATCTGGTTTAAAACGTATCAGTAGCATTTCTTTTCAACAAGACCAACTTTGAAGTCTTTACACTACTTTTCTTTTTCAGGATGATGTAGTTTCATATATTTATTGCTTGAAAATTTCCAAATATAAGATATGATTTTCTCTTTTAATTATTATTTAATTTACATAATAAAGTTGTTAATAATTATTGACTTAATTAAGTTTTTAATTCTAAAATTTGATTAAATTTTATTTTTAGTTTTTGAAAATTAAAAATAATTTTTTTATTCTAAATTTAGTTAAATTTAACCAAATTTTTTGTCCTTGAAAATAATATAAACTTAAAATTTGAAGGAAAAAAATATTTTCAATTTTCAGATCAATAAACAGAATTTAATCAAATTTCACAAATTAAAAACTTAGTTAAATCTAAATTATTTTTAGCATTTGCTGTCACATATGACTTATTGGCATAGCATATATAGAAATTACACTATAAAAATGGAGAAGACTTTCAAGACATGTGATTTTAATTGTGATTAGATAAGTAATAATTACTCTCATAATTTTCTATAAGTCTAGATCTTTAATTGTAGTGTTATACGAAAATAAATGCTTTTTTCATGATGATGATAATAATAAAACTTAAATATGTATGTGCAACTTTGTTTTTAATAAAAGGAAAACAAATAAAAATTAAGTAAATTGAAAATAAATTCTCTACTTTTTATTAATTTTTTATAGTCAAATGTTAATATGTCAGTGGATTGATTTGAAATCATAATTTTTCTTTCTTTTTATATATATATATATATATATATATATATATATATTTTGTTATTAGACTAATTTTATAACTTCAATTTTTATTAATTTGAAAAAGATTTTATTAAAAATAAAAGAATATTCATAAACATAAGTGGATCTAATTGAAGAAGGTTAGCATAAAGTTAATGTCTTGAAGAACTGATTTATGGTTCAAGTTGAAGAAACGATTAGAACTCTTGACATAAACTTAGTGGAGTATTATATAAGGTTTAAACTAAAAAAGTATGCAACTTTGATGTGATATGGTGGTCTCACATTTGGTTTATGCAACCTGACACAAAGTCTTTTAAGTGTCTAATTAATTGCATTTTTGCAATTTTATTTTAAATATTTTATTTAAAATTGAATAATGAAAGTTTCATAATTTAAAATTAATTACGGATTAAGATTATTAAAATAGAAGATTTGAATTTAATCATACTGTACTTTATAGTTATTTATTTATGTAACTAACTTTAACAAAATTATTGACTTAGAAAGTTCTGAACATTTTCTTAAATGAATTTTCGTTAACGCAGTTTTTAGCTTGTAAATTAAATTAAAATTTAATTTATTTTATTACTTGGTACAAGCATAATCTATGTAGCGAATTACTAGGACAATTGCTGCTACTAATTTTGTCAGCTTTCTTGGTAATATCCATATGTAATTATAGAATGCTCTCATAATTTGAAATATAGTATAAAAATTTAATTTAATTTATATTTATTCTAACTAAATTGTATCTATATATTTTTTAAAATGAGTATCATTCAATAATATTTTATAGAAATTAATAAAACAATAAATATAAAAAATAGTAATTTTATAAAATTATCTTAATTTTAATATTATATTAAAAAATTAAAGTGGCATTTTCACAGTAGAAAAAAACTAAAGCCACACTTATTTGAAATCAAATATTTTCTATATGTGACATTTATTTTAAAACTGGGAGAGTATATAACGTGAAAATTTTTTGATCCAGTGATCATAACCATGTTTCTTTGTAGATGTACTGTACACATATTAAATACTGTGAGTTTTCTGTGATCTTAATTGGCACTTAAAAGTATACGTCAAGAAAAATAAAAAAATGAAACGTATCAGACTATAGATTGCTGCTTAGTATATATTTTTTTTTCTAACATTTATGTGTTTTGTGGGGATATTTTTAGCTTTTTGCTTCTTTAACGGGATTCTAATTATTGTTATACTTTGAGTTTTGATGTATAGGTGACTCGTGCAAATAGAAATTTCTATTAATTGTACTTTCTGTTGTCTCTATTTTCATGGGTTTTCATTGCCATCTTATAATAGATTCAATCTTAATAAATTTGACATTTTTATAAAAAAAAATAATAACCTGTAATAAAAAGGAAACAAATTAAAATATAATACTATTATAATCATAAAATAACCTTAAAAATATTATAATTAAGTAATTTATGTGAATCAAAGGATAAAAAATAAGTTTAATATATACTGAAAATATAATTATAAGTAATTTTATAATAATTATTTTTCACTATTATATTTTTTTAAATCTAATAATTGATATTAATAACTTGTTAGAAGATTAGCTTTAAAGAAAAATGAATTTAACATGAAAAATGGAAGAATGTAAGAAACTACAACATTTATTAATAAAATGTGATAGCTAAGTAATTTTATAAAGAAAAATAAAACAAAAAAATGAATCAGAATTGTATTTAAAAAAAATAAATCCCCAAACCATAAAAGAACGTTCACTTCTCTATAGCTAAAGGATAGATATATACAAAATGGTTTTGAAAAGTAGCTTGATAAAAATGCCTCTTGAAAATGAATCATAAATTCAAGTTTTAGGGTAACCAAATAAAAACACAAGATTTTATTTTAGTTTGTTTTGTTCAAGCCTCAAAAAACAATATAGAAGAGAGGAAAGAGATGAGAAGAGAAAAAAACTTAAATGATATTTTCCTAAAATAAAATATTAATTTAAGAAGTTATTATAAGAAGTAAATTAAAATTTAAAAAAAAAAATGTGTTACTATTTTTGTCTGCGTACTCGATCTTTTTGTTATATGAAATATTTTAGAAATTGGCACAAGAATAAATAAGGATATTTTCTTGCAGGTTATTTTCCTTAATGTAAAAAAATTAAATGTGAGTATTTGAAGATTGTTTAAAATATTTAGCACTTAAAATTAAGTTGCTCCTAGTTATGTATATAAATAAAAGTGAATAACTTGTAAAAGAAAAACAAAAGAAGAAACATAACATGTTAGTATTAATTTTGTAAAAAAACTAATTGTGAGATCGATAAAGCAAATATAAAATTTCTCCTAATCTAAGAAATCTAGAGAATTTGGATATTTAAGTCAATATAAAAAAGACAAAAATAATAAAAATGAAGGCAACACTTGTATAAATAATAGGAAATAAGCAAGAAGCAGTTAGCAGTAATTTGTAGTCTTAAAAAGAAACACTTGTTTCTCATATGCGTGATGATGAGTTCCACCAATTTAATTACCTTTGTTATGTTTCCTTATTCACGTTACGTTTGAGTGTTTGCACTGAGATTGAGATTGTGTGCATCCGAAGCGAACGAGAAACACTATTGAAGCTCAAACTTGTCTTTTCAGACTTGATTTGTCAACAAATCAACTTGAAGGAACAATTCCAACGTCTTTGGGTAATCTCTGCAACTTAAGGGATGATTTGGCCATATCTGGTGGGAGTTTACCTCCATCCATGGGCTCCTTGGCTGAGTTGAACTTTTTACGCACTCGTAACAACTCACTCTCAAGTACATTTCCTACTATTTTGAAGAAGACCAATAAATTGATTTTCTTGGACCTCGGGGAAAATAAATTTTCAGGGACAATTCCAACCTGGGTTGGGGAAAGTCTTTTAAACATGAAAATTCTTCTTCTTCGATCAAATAAATTTTTGGGTCATATTCCTAAGGGAATGTGTCACATGAGTTTTCTTCAGGTTTTGGACCTTGCACAGAACAATTTGTATACATCAATGTCTGTAAGATCTACTATAGCTAGTGTACTCCTTTGGTTGAAAGGAAGAGAAGATGAATACAAAAACTTTCTGGGTTTGGTAACAAGCATTGACTTGTCAAATAACAAATTATTAGGAGCAATACCTAGAGAAATCACAGATCTAAATGGATTGAATTTTTTGAACTTATCCCACGACCAACTAATTGGTCATATTCCACAAGCTATTGGCAATATGCGATCATTACAAGCCACTTATTTTTCAAGGAATCAACTAACCGGCGAAATTCCTCCAAGCATTTCAAATTTGAGCTTTCTGAGCATGCTAGACTTGTCTTATAATCATTTGGAGGGAAAAATTCCAACAGGAACTCAATTGCAAACCTTTGATGCTTCCAACTTTATTGGCAACAATCTATGTGGCCCACCACTTCCTGTCAACTGCAGCTCCAATGGCAAAATTCAAAACAGTGATTACAAAGGAAAACAGAGTGACAGGCATGGAATGAATTGGTTTTTTGTTAGTATGACATGTGGATTTGTTGTGGGATTCTGGATAGTAATTGCTCCTTTGCTCATTTGTAGATCATGGCGGTACGCCTATTTCAATTTCCTTGATCATGTGTTGTTTAAACTTCAGTCTTTTCACTGATTTAGTATCTCCATTTCATGTTGTGAAAAATAAATTTGTCGTATGACATTAAAGTTAAACTTGATTCGCACTGTATTACAAGGTTGATGATGCTTTATACCTAATTCTATCTTGTTTGATTTTCTTTTTATAAATTTGAGACGCTTTTGTAAATTCCGTTTTGAGATGTTGAAGATGAACAAGTTATAAAATTCCCTTCATGCTAAGACACGTGTTAAATCAGTTGCTTAGCTTAATATTATGGTCCAGAGTCCAGTCGTTAGTAATGCGTTATATTTAATGGATTAGAGTTGTGTTGTGGGAATTGTTAACAATGTGACTATGAAGATATCAGATAAGGAATAAGTTTGACTAATGGTTGAATTGTGTTCTGCTTCTCATTGCTATTATACTGCCATTAATGTTGTTTATTTATTTTTACACATACATGTCTTTCAGGGGTTTATACTCTTCATTGCCTTCTTCTGGGTATTGTTGAGCATGTTTACTTTGTTGTCCATATATATATTTCAATCTAGATAATATTCTGATAATATTGGAATTCCTTTCCTCCTGTTAATGGTTTTGATCTTTTTGACCATATATGATCATTTGTCAATGGTTTACATTTTAATAGTTACTTGTTCTGGAAATTGCTAACAATGAAACCAAATAATTGTTAACAAATGACTACGATGGCAGGGATTAAGGATGTGCACTTATTATTACTAATATTTTTTAATTCAAACAACGATCATGAATAGATTTTGCCAGTGTAATTGTCTCCTGGTTTAAATACCCTCTTGCTCACTTTAGAATCAAACTCTCATTAGAAAGGCATTATCCCTTCACATGTACTCGTTTTGCTACAATGTGCACTTCAGATTAGGCAGTGAATTTATTCGACAAGTACTAGTTGCATTTTTTGGTGTTTCTTATTAGTGCTTTTCAAAGTTTCGTGTGGATGTATCTTGAGTGAAAATATTCAGAACAGGAGGCATTGATGTATAGGTTGTTAGAGCCTAGAGTGTGTCATCCTAATATCTTGATTTTGAAAATTAGTCCATCTATGGATGAAGACCAAGAGAGGGATATGATTATAGTTGCAGTGATGTCTCCCCACAGTTTGAGGCAAAGAAACAATGTATGGCTCCAGCACGACTGGTAGCAAGCAACAGGAGAATGATGGTAAAAAGGTAGAAGCATGGCGCATTTCTTTCTCCTTATATTCTGCCTATTTCTAGCTCAACCATTTTACTATTGAATTAAACAAGTGCAGATTGTAGATTGCAAATTGCAAATGGAACTGTCTGTTGCACTTTGCAACAATATGTGTTCGTACTGATTGATACTAATAGCATACCCAATTAAATCTTAAGGGACACTTCTTCACCTTTTTTGCTTTGCCTGTTTTATTTGTAGGCTTTTACAGTGTTATCTGGATGATGAATTTTTTAGTTTCCGACAGCTCACGATCCATGAAGTTAGAAATGTAGACAAAAAAGGATTAGAGGTTATTTAATATCTATAAAACATTGAAAACATTACATTGTGAACAAATCGCATGAATCATGAAAACTACAATCTATTTGTAGCCTGTATGAAAGACCATTAGCAGAAATACCCTCCGCTCAATTAAATGCCAAGCTGCCTGATTATTGTAAAATTTTATGGTCTGCTGATCCCATCTACGTATTGGGCAGGTATGTACGCACCAAAGCTGGGGACATGAGATGCTCAAATTTGGGAGACAAAGTGTTCTGCAACAAGACGACGCAAAATCTTTCCAGTGGCAGTCTTGGGCAAAGAATCAGTAATGAAGACCTTTTTGGGGACTTTGAAAGATGCAAGGTTCTTCTTGCAATACCTTAGCACCTCTGCCTCGTCAACGTCTGATCCTTCTCTTGAGATGACAGCACAATGTATCTATGAAAAGGTAAAAAAATATGATGGATACAAATTTCAAACTAATAGACACATCAATTGAGCCTATAGTAATCGACAAATTTCTGAATTCTTTTCATTTATTCCTCTCCAAGTAAAAGAAAAAAAAATCATATACTCATCTTTTCAGCACTTTGAACTAATTATGAATATTATGAAATATTAAACATTTTGGCAAATGGAACAACATTGTGAATATTATGAAAGTGCGTGAGAGCAAGCAAGCTGCTGCTAGTGCTAGGTATCAAGCTGTTTTCCTCAGGGAGAATTGACATAAAAAAAATAGTCATGGATAACGAAGATTACACGAAACGCATTTCAGATTTGGTTAATTTTACCTTTCAGACAAATTAAAGTTAGGAAAGTAATTTTCTGTGATATGGTATTGAAATGGTAGTTCCATTTGCCGAAAGTTGTTCAAATAAAATTGGACTGTTCTCAAATAGAAGAGTTTTCTTGTACACCGCAAAATGTTGGTGCATGATTAGTATGACCTTTGAGGGCAGAAAGTGATAAAAATTAAATGCCACAAAAATCCTCGGTTCAGTTTGATTTTCAGGGTTGGGGCTCACTTTTGAGTGATCATTCATTAGCAACCAATGCAAAACAATTGAAGTGTCATCTCATATGTCATGAAGGCATAAATAAAGAGAAAACGGTAGGCCAGTGTTTATTCTTGTGAGATCATGATTTTTATTCAAGATATATTTTTCTTTTTTGTATAATGAAGAGAAATGTGAAGGGAAAAGAAAAGAATTATGAACGATGACATAATAGATATGATAAAGAAACAGAGAACAAAAATATTATTATATAAATAATGTAAAATTATAAATATAAAATATTTTATGGTAATATATATATCAGCCATAAAAAAAGTGATGGGCAAAATTCTTAGTTTTATTGTTGTCGTTTCTTTGAGGAAAAGACAGGTGAAGTTTGTACAGCATGCAGAAGGCAAAAATAAATGATAAACAATACCAAAAATAAAAATAAAAAATATAAATGAGAAAAAGACATACCTCCTCCCCATACTTGGGATCAGGCACTCCGAAAGCAACTGCCTGAGCAATGTCTGGGTGTGAAAGAAGGACTGCATCCACTTCTATTGGTGATATCTTTTCTCCTAAAATAAATAAAAAAATAAAAACCCTTCATTATCAGTTTCACTTAACATGCAAACTGTTTTAAATAACTGCGAAAATAAATTGTTTCTTTTTCTTTTCGTGATAATGAATAAAAATTTAATCTAATTTTTTTATGTTTAATTTTTACCTAATACTATAACCAGCGCACTAAACATCGACTCAGAAACGAATGACTAAAAACGTGAAAACTTCATATCTGCTTCCTTCCTGATATGACTACCATATCAAAACCTAATTAACATGACTAAAAACGTGAAAACTTCATATCTGCTTCCTTCCTGATATGACTACCATATCAAAACCTAATTAACATCACTGTCACACTCTTGACAACTCATAACTGTCTAACTAGTTCTTAGTAATAATAATATAATAACACCAAACAAAAAGCCAAGTTCAAACAAGATCTTTCTAGGTTGCCCACGTAACGCACAAAAATTAACAAATTAGACAGCAAATAAATCCCACGTCATCAACTATACACAACCAACAAAAAGTTTTTGGAAGCATTCAAAAGGAATTTCAATAAAACAACACAATCACCAAAATCAATGGTTAGCCTGAATTCAACCCTAACTTTTTCCTTAAAATAGTCAATGCACCAGATTTTAAAAACACGGTATTGTCCCCAATTCAGAATATTCGCAATTCCTATTCCCCATTCAAAAAAAACTTCGGCACTACTGGTTATTTTTTGTTATCAAATTTTAAAAAGATAAAAAAAGCAAAGGGAAATTATATTTATGTATAAATTAATGAGTTTTTGAATAACAAATATACCTCCACGGTTGATGAGCTCCTTGATCCGACCCACGAGATGCAAATACCCATCAGAGTCCAAGTAACCAACATCACCGGTGTGAAACCAACCAAACTGGAACGCTGCTGTATTGGCTTCCTCGTTGTTTTTATAACCCTTAGTGACGTTGGGTCCGCGAATGCAAACTTCTCCACTCACTTCAGCCTCTTGAACCCGACCCGTTTCGTCCAAAATAGCCATTTCTTGACCCACGGGTTTTCCAACTGAACCGGCCTTGTGGGGCCCATCTTGCGGCAAAGGGTTCGAAGCCATGAGATGCGACGCTTCGGTCATTGCATAAGCCTCCAACACCGGCGCACCGAAAGCCTCCTCAAGTTTACCGAGAATAACCGGTGCCAGCGACGCGCTGCAGCTTCTGATGAACCGGAGCCGCGGGTAAACTGGTTCAGGGTTGTTCGCGTGGCGATCCAGTATGATCTGGTGTATGGTGGGTACCGCTGTGTACCACGTGGCGTTGTACTTCACCATGTCCTTCCAGAACGACGAGGCGGAGAACCTCCCCGCCGCCGGCAGCGCCACCGCTGCGCCCGCCCCGAGGGAACTCAGCAAACCCGCGATTAAACCGTGCACGTGGAAAAGAGGAAGCACGATCACCGTGGAGTCGGACTCAGTGAGTCGGTACACCGATTTAATGTTCTTCACTGAAGATAGCAAGTTGTGTTGAGTCAAAGGCACTCCCTTGGGACGGCTCGTGGTGCCGGAGGTGTGAAGGAAAAGCGCCACGTCAGCAGGATCGTTCATGAGTGACTCAATAGACTCGACCGAGTTAATCGACTCGGAGTTTTTCAATGTCAGGTTCAGCTCGGCTTCTTCGTTCTCAGCTCGGGTGATCGAAGCCGCGCCGTGCGGAATGCTGAGCTTGGAAGCCGCGGCTTGAGCTGCCTCGTTTCCTTCTGATGATGTTAGTAACAGTTTGGACTCGGAGTCGGACAAGTAAAACTCGAACTCTTCGGCTGTGTAAGCTGAGTTTAACGGCGCGGCAGTGGCTCGCGCTCGAATAACGGCTAGAAACATGACAACGAACTGAAACGAAACATGATAAGTTACAAGCTTTCTCTTGTTTTCTACGTTATTTTTTCTAATCGACAAATTATTATATATGGTCATAATAATAAAAATATCACGTGTTCATGGTTACCATCCATTTCTATTTTCGACATAGCATTGCGAGAAAAAAAAACTAATAACAAAAATTAAATTATTTGTTATATTAGGTAGAGATTAGGCAGGACCATAATAATAAATTGTGAACGGAAAGAGTGTGGAGTGAATTAAGGGATTGTAAAGGGCGCATACCTCGAGGGTGTTGAGGAAGGTGAGGGCGACGACATCGCCGGGTTTGATTCCGGCGGAGACGAAGCGAGCGGCGGCGGATTCAACCAATTGGAGGAGAGCGGAGTGGGTGAGGTCGAATTTAGCGGGGACGGAGAGGGCTCGGCGGGAGGGGAATATTCCGGCGACGGTGCGGAGGAGGGCGGTGAGAGTGAGTGGGGTTTCCATAGTCTTATGTGGTGAATGGTGGTGAATTGTGAATTGTGTGAAGTATTTATAGGAAGGTGGGTAGCGGTGGTATCTAGGAAGAGTGGATTGTGTGCACGTCAAGTGGTAAAGGGTTCAGCCTTCAGTCAAATCTGATTGGCCAGCACAGCTTCCACTGTTTTATTCCCGAATGTTTTACGCAATTAAGAAATTCCCTATAAATCAAAATGTTGGTCGTAAATATTTAATAAAATTAACCACTTAATTATTTGAAAATTTTAAAATAATAAATAAAAATATGAAAAATATTGTAGCTATTTTTTTATAAAAAATTTAAAATAAATTTAATTAAAAAGATACGGTTAAATCAAGATTAAAAAACTAATAAAACATATAACTTACTGTTTAATCAATAAATATATTTTTAAAAGTAATATTTCTTTTTAAAATAAAATATTATAAAATTTAATATTTAAAAATATATTGAGGAAATAATCATAAATGCATTGGTAACAAAATTTAAAAGATAATTTTATTATCATATGTAAAATTAATTTTATCGTAATTTTTAATTTCATTTTATATAATTTTAATAAAAACAAGTTAAATACACTAGCTAACAAGATCTTGTACGGTTTTATTCCGCATTTGATAAGGAAAGAAATACAGAGACAATACCAAAATCAATGTCTCACACATGTTTTTCTATGCCAAACATAATCTTACTAAACAAAAAAATATAATGTGTTTGTTTCTTCATTTATATTTTTTAGATTTATTATTTTTTATCTTTAAATTCCTTTTTATCTTTTGATTATAATTTTAAGTGCATTATGTGTAGCTTTAATTGTAGTTATATATAAAGTTTTAAATTATAAAACAAGATGAGGTTAAAGTGTAGTTTACTTTTTATTAAATTATGTCCCATTTGATTAATTTATAAAATTATTGAATAAAATGGATATTTTTAATAATGATTTTAAGTCAATGATTTATAATATTTTTATACATAGTTTAAAAAATAATGTTTGCACTTATAATTAAATTATAATGGATAAGCATATAGCCAAATTTAGATTACAAGGATCGTGAAGATATACCATTTAGTTTTATTAATTTTAAATAAAATTATAATATTTAGTAAGATATAAACTCTTGGCTTGCATGCAAATTAATAAGCCTTTAAGAGAAAGAGCTCTTAGTATAACTTAAAGACAATTATATATGTCTCGCATCTTATTAATGAAATCAAATTTAAATTAAATACAAACATTGGCTAAGTGTGAGATGGCTCTCTCTTAGTTATTATTTTCAGCATTTAATTCTTATTAAATAATTCTTACTCTTTGTGGAGAATTCTTATTCTTTGAAAGAAAAAAGAGAGAAATATGAAAAAAAATCAATGGTGAAATTGTATTTATCAAAAGTTTGGAGGACAAAGTGTAAAAAAGTTGTAAAAAATTATAAAAAGGAGAAAAATCTTCCAATAAGAAGTTCTTGTACACATGTAGTTTCTTTATTTTTCTAGATTGACTCATTTTTTCGTGTTTTTGTTACACTAATTTTGAATATTTGTGGTTTCCTCTTGTTTTATCTTTTTTTAGTCAATTTTTCTTGTTTTATCTTTCTTATTGTGTTCCTTTGTCATCCTACTTTGAATTTTTCTTTACTTTTTTTTAGCTTTTCTTGTTTGCCTTTAAAATTCATAGGTTTTGTGTGAGTTTTCTCTTTTTCTAACATATTAAGTTAGGCTAGAATTTCATTACTTCTCACATTTAATATTTTCTTGATTTTTTATTTTGTAAGTTATACTTAAGAGAGCGGAAAAAGACAAGTATAAAAAGATTATAGAAAAAGCCTTTAAAGAGATAAACACAAATGCATTGGGTGTAAACAAGTGAGAAAAGTGGTGAGGTCCAATTTCATTCACTTAATTTGTTTTTTCAGGTTGAAGTATGACAAAGACAAGTGGTAAAAATATTCCTAACTCCAACACTTCTTTCACTTGTAGGAGTAGTTCAAATAAATTATTTAAATGCTTAGGGAAATTAGGTCATATTACTTTAAATTGTTCAAACAAAAAAATCAAAATTTTGGGGACAATGAAATTGTCACAGGTGAGATTAAGGATAGGGATGGGATTCAAAAAGAGAGTTTATTTCAAATTAAATGTTTAATCAAAGGAATATTTACTCACCCATAATTTATGGAGGAAGTTGTACTAATGTGGCTAGTTCAAGATTAACTAGTAACTAAATTAAATTTGGCAACTAGACCACATTCACAACCTTACAAACTTCGTGGCATAATGAAGATGGTGAGATAATAAAAAAATAAGCAAGTTGAAGTAGGGTTTTATATTAAAAAAAACAATGATTTTGTTTTGTGTATGTGGTGCCTATGAATGATTGCCACTTACTTCTTGATAAATCTTGGCAAGTAGGAATAAATGTGAATTATGATGAGAAGAAAAATAAAATTTGTCTTATGCATAAAGGATGTAAGTTAGACTTGCATTACTTTCACCTAAAAAAACAATTGGAAGATCTAATCATGTTGAAAACAAAAATAAAAGAGATAAATAGGAAAAAATAAAAGTGAAAGAGAAAAGGAGAAGATAGAAAAAGAAAGAAAAGATTGAAAAGAGAAAGAAACAGTTGAGGGAAAAAGAGAAAAAATAAAAACATTGAGAGAAAAAGCAATACAAGAAAAAGAAATGAAATAAAGAGTGAAAAGAGTAAAAAAAGGATAAATGTTCTTCTTTTCAATATGACCCTTTAGTTAAAAACTTTCCTTTGGGGTGGGATGATGAGAATAGGAAAATAGTGTGGGTTTCTTGGGATGATATTTGTAAAGAGAAAAAATATGGTGGTTTAGGCATGAGGGACTTGGAAGCCTTTGATTTAGCTCTAGTAGGTAAAGGAAGGTGGTGACTTCTAGCTGAGAGGGATTGCTTTTAGAATAGGGTCTTGTCCTCTATATATAGGTTGTCTTCTGAGAGACAGGTAGGGGGGAGGGGTGGTAGTTCTAGGTGGTGGTTTGATTTGTGGAGCATTGAAAAGGGAGAAAATATTTCTTGTTACTGGTTTTCTAATTCGTGTGTTAGAATTGTGGAGAACAGGAGAAACACTTCTTTTTGTAGGGATGCTTGGCATACCTCTGTTCCTTTTGTGACAAGTATGGTAGATTATTTTCCATCTAGATTAATAAAGAGACCTCTATTAATGAGATGATGGTGAGAGGTGGAGTTATTATGTGGAATTAGTGCTGGAGGAGACCTTTATTTTAGTGTGAATTATCCCAATTATAATTAATTCTACAGGATTTATGTTTGTTACAAGCTATATGAAAGTGATGAGGATTCTTGGCAATGGAAAATTGACCATGCTAGCTATTATTCAGTCAAATTAGCTTATCAAGCAATTGTAAATTATGTTATGTATGCCAACATACCTCTTTATAAGTTTCTTTGGTGCCTATTGGCCCCCTCAAAGGTGTCTTGTTTTGCTTAGAGGGTGATGTTATATAGAATTTCATCAAAAACTAACCTTGTCAAGAGGAGCACTCTTAAAAGTTCTGAGGTGATTTGTGTGTGGTGTTACTAAGGCTCTGAGACATCCTTTCATATCTTTTTTTAGTGTCCCTATGCCTATTAGATATGGATGCTTTGTTTGAAGTGATGTAGTTTGCCATTGATATTTCATAATTCTTTTTTTTATCATTTAGAACAATTCTTGGGTCTTCCCAACTGTAGCTAAAAAATGCAATACAAGTGGGTCTTAGTTTGGTTGATTGTTTTATGGAGTGTGTGGCTGGAAAGAAATAAAGTAGTATTCTCAAACAACTTTCTATCTACCATTGATTTGGTTGAGTTGATAAAATTGAGATCTTGGAATTGGTTAAAAGCTAAAGATGATACCTTCTCCTACATTTTTCCAGTATGGTTTGAACATTCTTATACAAGCATGAACTTTAAATGATGATTCACTATCAACTTCATGTTATAGGGTTGATGTGTTGATGTTGAAAATACAACAGTTCTATGTTGCTATTGGTTGTTGGTGGTTTAGTTTTTAGTTGAATTGGTTATGCAAGCAATTCATGGGATGATGGAGCGATTTTATGTTTAAAATTTTCTTTCATTTAATTTTGAGTCATCTACTATTTATTAAGTCTATAATTTTGGCCCTAGCAGTACTCTGTTGCCTTTTCCTTTTTGGTGTGTACCTATTTTTTGTGTTGTAGGTTGAAATACCCTATGTACTCCCTAGTAATTAATTATCTTTGCTTAGTAAAAAAAAAGAAAGGCAAAGGATATAGGACTTGAAGAATCAACTAAAAGATTATCATTTCATATTGATGATGCGACTAAGTTTACATAATTGGCATTTTATTTTCCTTAAATTATTCAATAAATATTTATAATATTTTCTCAAATAAAATTATTATATACCACCCTATTTGTAAGCTCAAATATTGGTGTTTCTCTACGAGTCTAACATCGATCCATCCATTTTTTGGTTGTATAGTCTAAGAATAAAAATGAGTAGGTTCTGAGTAGATACTATAATACTATTCCCATATAGCGTTTAAAAAATGTATTTGTACCTAGTTTGATACTTGCATGGGCAACAACTAATCCTCATCTTTGGACCCACCAGGTACTTATACACTCATACCTACAATGAACACTTTACATATATAGAGAGACAATAAATCAATATCTTTTACATATAAGTAAATTTAATATGAAAAACAATTCAACATAACATTAAATATAGAATAAATTATAAAATACTATCTAAAGTTTTACATGCATAATTACACATAAACTTATGTTTTTTTATCATAACATTAAATAATGCTATAAGTTCATTAAGAAATATTTTATAAATAACTCAATTTCTTATAAATTTTGTTTTTATTTATTAAATTTTAATAAAATACATTATATGTATTTTTTTATTTTATAATTATATTACTTATCATAAATTATAATATAAATAATATTTTAAATAATATTTTACTCAAAATTATAATTATATTAAATAGTATTATAAATATACATATAAAAAGTGCGGAGACTACTATAATATGAATACCGACATAATTTTTATGAAGCCGACTTGGTCGTACTTATAGCCGTTTATGGGTATCATTTGCCATTGCTAATTCTGTATGAGATCCTTTTCTTACTCTTCCCGCTCACTTTCTCTCAATTTATTTTGATTTCATTATACATAAAATAACATTTCACATTACATGACGATGTTACATTAATGATCGAAAGATGAGAAAGAGACAGCTGTGTCCTCAAAAGCAAGTCTTATATATAGAATAGTGAGGTCTATATTTTTATCATTCTTTTTATAATACTTTTAGACGCTTGTATTATCATATTATCTCAAGCTTTAGTCTAACAAGTAACAAAGAAAATATTATATATTTGTGGATAAACTAGCTGGAAATTTGAATATTTCAAAAACAGGCATGAAGTATATTGAGTAAGAATAATAATCACAAAACATAAAGCACATTAGATAAATAAAATTTATTTGCTTCAAGCTCCGGGCAATATGGAATTTAACCTCACCCTAATTAACATAGATAGGAGGGACGTATATATATAAGAAAGGGGAGTCGATTTTTTTTATGACTATATAAATATTTAATTTCTAAAAAATAATTATTTAAGAATAACAATTTTTATAAAAATAATTTTTTATTAATTATATGTATTAGTTTATAGATAAAATCTTTTTAAAAAGTTAAACATCAATTTAATACGTTATTTTTCTTTATCAAAATATATATATATATATATATATATATATATATATATATATATATATATATATTAAAAGTCAAACGTATATAATATAAAATGGATTCTTGGGAAGGGAATCCAAAGCTTCCTATCTTGAATCCATCATTGGATGCAGATTATTTTTTTTAATATATAAATATTAATTATCAATATATTAGTTTTTACTAGTAAAAAAATTTTAATTTATGATTTTTTTTTTCATTTTTCATCTTACATATACATAAACTTTTACTGCTATACGAATCTTGTAACTTCACGTAATGGTAAATTTTATTTCTTTAAACTGATGGTGTAATACTGAAATTTATCTTTTTTTATTTTTTTTATTTATAATACATATTAAAAAATTTATAATATCTTGACATCCTATTCAATCAATTAAATTATTAATTATATACTTAACTTATTGTATTTTGAGACATGCATATATTACAACTTTGATATATTACTTTGTTTCTTGCACGAAACTTAAAATGAAATTTTGGTTTTTATTGGCAAATGATTTGGTTATTAGTTTGCATGGTTAAATGGTGAAGAAGGAGTGCTGATAAAGAACGCGTGAGAAGTAGGATAGTTATATATAGATAACCAGTGCCTTCAGTTAAGAAATTAAAAAAGAAAAAAGTGATTAAAATTATATGTAATTACAATTCAAAATGATGAAAATAAAGTGTAATTCTACGTGTTGGAACAAAATATTTTTCAATGTAATTTTTTAACCATAATAAGGATAGTTTTTCCGTAGATAATATATATTGTTCATGAACTAGCTGGTTGGAGAAAAAAACTGGGGAAGGCATTATCTAAGTATTGAATCTGCGTGGAACATTGTGATAATAGCGTCGTCTTCCTGGGGAAGGTACTATCTCCTCCACTGTATTGACTGCCTCAAAAGAGAAATAAACTACAATATTTGTCGCCTTTCTTTTCTTTGGATTATTGTTGTCTTAAAAATATTAGTAAAATAATAATAATAATAATACATTCTTTCTTAAAATTTATTTTAAAAAAACTAACAAAATATTAATAATATTACATATTATATGCTTTTAAAAATTATTTTTAACTTGATGATATAATTGTTAAGAATAAATTACAATTATAATTTTTATCAAATTGCATATAATTTTACATTTTTTATTTTTGATACTAATACTTATTTAACTTTAAAAATATTAGACTCACATGCTTTCAAACATTACACTTGCACAATTCCACTTCTCAAAAGGAAAAATTAATATTAAAAAAACAGAAATGTTTGTTTAATTTTTCTATACATAATTAAAGAACGTTATCTCGTTTATGTACCCATCAAGTGGGCATTCATGATATCAAATACTGCTTGTAAATGATACAATAAAAAAAAAGTGAGAAATAAAAATATGTAAGATTTGTTAGTTATTTTCATTGTGTGATATATCATATTTTTGTAACAATGAAACACTTGAAGATAATTAATTAAATAAAACCCTACATATACAACTTACCAGAAATTTAACAAAACTAACCCTCAACTAACATTTATGTATAAAAAAAATAAAAAATCCAGATTTTTTAGATAAATATAAATGTAATTTCTTATGCAGGAATTAAAATAAAGTTGAACTCATGAGCACTCATTTTATTGGCCTCACTTTGAAAAAAAAAAATTTAAAGCATTTTCAGTATTGTTGAAGACTTGTCTTGAAGTAAAAAAAATCTGATCTTAGTAAAAATACCTATTGAAGAAAAAAATGATTAATATTCACGTAGAAATTTGTTCTTTCTTAAGAACACCTAAGATTATTTCAATATTCCAAAAAAAAACTAATTTTAATGTCTCTTTCTTATTTATGCACATAAAAAAAAAAAATCTAAAACTGTAACAACAAAACAACTCAAATTTATTAAATTTATTATCAACAGGCAGCTTCAAATTTATTGAAGCTTTCTTGGAACATTTTAGCCTTTGATGACCACTCAAGCATCGACTCAGCTTAATGATGTGAGATTGGCGGTGGTTATCTATGTTATTTTGGATAAATGCAAAAAACAAAACCTCATTCCAAAAGGTTTAATTACATTTGTCATTCTTTTTTCAAATTTTTATGCTTTATCTTTCTATTTTTAAAATTATTAAATTTGTGTCAAATAATTTATAGATGAATTAACATTAAAAGTGATTTAATGACATACAGATATTAATTATATAATTTAAAAATGATTTGAATAATAAAAATAATTATAATTAATTAAATTAAAATATTAAAATTTTTTATGCCATTAAATTATTATTGTATTCGATGAATGTTTACCTCTTATTCACTGTGATTATTGTTCCACTAATACCTGACACAAAATATATAATTTTAAAAATTTATAATACAATGCGACGATTTAAAAATTAAAAAAAAAAACTAGAGAGATAAAATGTGAAAAAAAAAAACTAAAAGTGGAATTTGGGTGTTCCGAAATAAGGAATTCCTTTTAATAGAGCTTGGTGAATAAGGAATGTACTATCCATGCAGGTATGGACACAAATCTATGTTATTTGAAGTGCTTCTCGGATAAATTTCAAAAATCGATATTTAAAAAAATAACTTAAATACGTAAATTAACATCTCAATATCACAGAACATACATTAATATTATTAGAAAATAATATTAAACTTATTTTTTAGTTTTATTATCATAAGAAAATAATTTAAATTAATAAGTAAATCATCTATTTATGTTTTATTTTAGAGTTTAATTGATATAAACAGTCAGGGTATTTTACATTGACATTCAATTACAACATTTCGTTCATGATAAATTTGTTGATTTTACTCATCACTATTTTAAAAGTTACATAAATGAAAAAGCATGATTAAATGTAAGTATATATCAATTAAACTCTTTATTTATTAAAATTTTATTATTTATATTTATATGAGTCATGCTTTTGTATTTTATATTTTAGATATTAATTATGCTACTAATAGTTTTATTGGGTTGTTGGGCTTGGAGCCATGAATGAGGCATTGGAGGTGTGAGGGTTGCCTAGTTAGTAGTTAGTAGTTAGTAGTTAGCACCTTTGAACCATGGTTGGAAGGTATCACTGATTCGGTGCAGGTTCTTATCGTATCCAAGAGTGCCAGTTACATTACTTGCGCCACATGCATGCACCGCTGCATTCTTTTCCCCCATAAATATTATCCTCTTTAATAAAATCTCTTTGTTTATGAAAAATAAACAAAAGCAAATTGCAACAGAGTTCAACTTACAAGATTTAGTTGCTCTACAATTAATAATCTACTTTTATTATTAAAATTAATAATGGACTAAAAAAACAACTAATTAAAATTCTTTATCATTGATTATTATAAAATTAAGGAACTACACCGTAAATGTTAATGAATCTATATATGATTCACTTAATATGTATATGTAATCCTATTATCTTTTAATTGGCTCAAATGGAGTTTTGGAACTATTCTTTTAAAATTCGCAAATTTTGATTGCTTTATCAAAGTAAAATAGTTGGGGGTTTTCAAATTAATATTCACTATGACATGAAATAAATAAATAAATTTGATGCCACGCTTGTTAAATTTGAGTTATATATATAAGTTAGTTTTTCAATAGTTTATATTTTAATTTTTTTTAAAAATCAAAATAATTTTTTTTACAAAATTAGATGATTAAATATTCTTATTTTAAAATAGAGACGAAAAGTACAGATTTTAAAAGATAATTATACTAAATATTTCTATTTTAAAATAGAGATAAGAATTATGGATTTTGAAAAATAAATAGGTTTTTTTTAAAAAAAAATAAAGAACCAAAATTATTAATTTCAAAAATAAAAAATAAAATTACATTTAAGATTTTTAATTTTCTCATAAATAATTAAATTATTTTTTTAAAGAAAACCATTCCGTTATTCACTTACACTAGTCAAATCCCAAACAGTAACAATGATTAAAAAAAAATAAATCTGAAATTGTTCTGCTGGGTCCGCATCTCTCCATTTCCTCAACAAATGGAGGCTTCCATTTTTGTTGTCTAATAAAATGTGACTTACAAAATTTTCAACGACTGAGATATACCACCACTGGTAAATGATAATATAACTATAACAAAAAAGAGAAAACACATTTAATTAAAGTTTTTTTTTTTTGTGAAGTTATGGTGCTTCTTATAAGGCCACATGTTATTTGTTTTATTATAGCTTAATTAACTTTTAGATTCCCAGTAGTTTTTTAAATTTTTTTAAATTTTGTTTCTTAAAAAAGGTCTCTTTCATTAATAAAAAATTATCAAATAATGACATGACTAACCTATTAATTCTAGCTATGCTGAGAATATGGGCATGGAATGTGAGCAGGAATTGGAAGAAGATTGGAGATAAAACAATAATGCTTCAATTTTTTTTTAAAAAAATAAAAATAAATAAAACTAAATATGATATTTATTAGACATGGTTAATCAATATTTATTTATCTTAATGGACTTTGTAGGTAACAATTCTTTTGTCAATGGCAATATACTATTTTCAATAAATAAAATTTGAAGAGATTAAAAAAAAAAACACATTTCAACTAAGATCAAAATCAGAATGTAAAAAATATATCAGAACAAAAAATTAATTAAAATTTTACTGTATTATGTATGTAACAAAATTAATATTTTTTGTTTAATTACAAATATTCTCTATTAGGAGTAATCATGTTCAAGTCTTGTAGAATTATTATCGACAATAAACTCTGCTTCCATGATAATATAAATTAATATACAATTTTAAGTTTTATTATTATTTGTTCTTATTAGAGTTTGGCAAAACTCATAACCTCTCGAATCCTAGGTGTTGGGGCTCCAGAGCGACAGGTAAGTACCTATAAAAGGGATTCAACGCCCAAGTTAGTGAGTGTTGGAGTGAGAGTGGGAGAGAGGTATGAATAGAAGGATCTACCTGAAGGTGAGGTCTAGCTATCCTTTTATACTTGTTTTTTTAAGGGTTTTGTCTCTAATTACCTTTTGTACCATTCTCCTTAAGATTTGTTTGTTACCTTTTATACCATTTTTCTTAAGATTTATCTATAGTTATTAGGTTTGTGCCAAGGGGTAGGTCAGGGGCTGTGTGCCGAGGTGGTTCTAGGTGAGGCATGCCGACGTGGGGTCAAGGTGAGGTTGGAGCTGGGAGGGTATACATGCTCTCTAGCCTTGAGGTCGACCTACCCGGGGGAAGGCCGAAGAGGATGATCAAGCGAGTGGAGTTTGGTGGGAGCGGTTGTCAGGGTGTACACGTGTCGCTGCTTAGTTGGTTAAGGCGTGGCCTAGAAGGTCGCGATGGTTAATGTGGATGAGGAGGTTGGGGTTGCTATTGTTTAGGTGTTAAGTCGTGTTTTCAGTGTTAATAACTTGAAGTGTTTTTGCTACTTGTTGACTTGTATTTGCATAACAATGTATTGACTTTAAATGTCATCTTTTTAATTGATTATTTACAAGTTGCTTTCTTTTGTTTTTGCTAAGTTGGAATTAGAGCTTAAATAATGCATGAGGTGAAAGTGTTGTGAGCGCTAAATTGAGTGGTGTTCTGACTAAGCATTGAGTCTATAAGGGCGTCTCGTCGAGTGAGAGCGTCAAGTTGGCGATAAGTGTCTTGTCAGACAAGAGCATTAAGTAGGGGATGAGTGTCTTGTCAGACAAAAGCGTCAAGCTGACGATAAGTGTCTCATCAAACATGAACATTGAGTTGGCGATGAGTGTCTCGCCAGACAAGAGCACCAAGTTGGTGATAATTGTCTTGTCAGACAAGAGTACCAATTTGGCGATGAATGTCTTGTCAGACATGAGCACTGGTTGGCAATGAGTGTCTCGTCTAACATGAGAGTTGAGTTGGCATTTGGCGATGAGTGTCTTGTCATGCATAAGCGTCGAGTTGGTGATAAATATCTCGTGAGACAAAAACGTCGAGTTGGCGATGAATGTCTCATCAAATAGGAGTGATGAGTTGGCGATAAGTGTCTCGTCAGACTAAAGAGCCGAGTTCTTTAGTTTTTGTGATACTATATTAGAAAATAAAGGAAAACATGTAAAGAGAGAAACAGTAAAAGTATGAAAGGTAAACACTTTACTAGTGTTTCATTAATTAATGTTTACACACAAGTATCAAGCTACGACGATCCGTTGGATCCCCTTGCTATGGGTGTCATCAATGGTTCTGCAATAGAATGACCGACCTGAATGTGAGGTTTAACTATAATTTTATACTTGTTTTTTTAAAAGTTTTGCCTTTTTAAAGGAGATGAACTTTTAATTATTGGGTCTGTGCCGAACGGCAGGTGCTTGAGGTATTGTTTGCTTTAGAGGTCGTAACTCCATCACGATTTTGTCCTGAAAAGATATCTGAGGAGGTTAAAGGAGGAAATTGTTTATAAATGACCATCGACATTGATTGCTAAACGATGTTGATCTTTGGATATGTATCAAAATATTATTATTATTATTATTATTATTATTATTATTATTGGCTATAAAACATATATTAGACTCAAATAATTTTATGAATAAAAAGTATTGTAATCATCCAACAACTTAATCAATTAACATGGATTATTTGTGAAGTACACCTATAATTAAAAACGTAAATAATTTTACCCTTTTATTTTGTTTAATATACAATTTTTGTCCTTTCAATTTTCACAAAATATATTACTTTGTTACAACAAGACAGAAAATATACAAAAATGATAAATAATTTTTTCTCCAATTAAAAATTAAACATATGTAAAAAGGCTTATAATTACTCAAATATCCTTTTCAACTAACTGCAATAGATTTGCGTGACTAAAAAAGTAAAATAAAATTGTAATATGCATAAAAAAATTCAAATTAATTTAATTATTTAGTATATTAAATATAAATTTAATATATTATTATTATATAATTATTCTATACTATTATAGTTAATTTATAAGTATGGTAGGTGAGTAACCCAGTGTTAAACTCTTTGGGCATGTATATAGAAAAAATTTAAACGTGTTGTTTTATAATGTCATTGTCAATGTTTTTCTACAATTTCATACTTTTGTCAGTGAAATTCCGTAAGTAGACATGCAAACGGAAACCTCTATTTCTTGAGGAAATGGAGACGATATGTTCTGCTACGTTATTTTCTCTCTCTCACTGACATGTGTCTTCTGAGATCATTTTATTTTATTTTTTAACACAAGAAAGTTATTTCAACAAACAACTCATATGACATATTTACACGTAATTTTTTCCTTTAAAATTGGAAATAAAAAATGCCCATTCAAGATAGGGTTGTTGGCAATTGCCAAGTGTAGAGGGTAGTAGGGTCCTTTTTCTTTATTTATTTATATGTTTGGACGGTGGAATTTTCAGTCTTGATTGAAATCTATTTTAAGTGTTTCTTTGATTATCATTCATATTTCATTTTTGTCCTCGTATACCGTGTACGTTTTAAAATTAATTTTATGTCAAATTTTCAAAGGCAAAATTAAAAAAAAAAAAAAACTTCTCATGAACAGCGTAAAAATTTAGTCTGTTATTCAATTATAAATAATATAAAATTTTTTATACTATAAATATATAAACGTTAAATTCTTTTTAAAATATATTAATAGAGTTTTAGAAATTAGAAAGCTTACCAACTTGAGTTGGAAATAATATGTTAAGCTAAAAAAGGTCATATATTTTAATTCTCTCAATTTGTTTATCATAAACTCATTATTAGAGCATTAGAGTCTACTTAATTTGGTTCTTGGTTTAGTATATTGTAAATCATGTGATACTGACACGTGTGTTTAATTTATACGAGAACAAAGAAAAACATCTTGACCTGGTTACTGGTTATCACGATAAGATATGTTGAATAAATTTTTTTGTTTATTCATAAAAAAGATACCTTTAACTAAATGGCAATTTCTCCTGCATCCAATTCTAGCGGTGCAGAGAGAAATTATTAGGTACGAGAAGAAATTCTCTAACTATACATATTAATATATTTTCTCTTGCAGATAAAAAAATAAGGAGTCATGGAACAATAGAGCCCATCGAAGGAGTGTGAAAATGGAATCGAGGTTGAAGCATGTTAGACCAAAAAGATGGTTCTTGTAATTATTTGAAGTAAAAGGGGCATTTATTTTCTTGCATGTAGAACGTGCGTGTTTCTAAATGGTGTGTAGGTATATGTCTGCTGGTTGGTTCAAAGAGGGGTAGTGCGTGTTAATAATGTGGCTGCCCTTTATATTTAAGGTAGGGTACCCCATAAATATACCTCTCTCGGATTTAAAACTCCATACTCACTCAATAAATAGGAAGGACATAGGTCACCAAATATTTACTAATAAAAACTTTCTAGTACAAACATATTGTTATTATCGAAAATTATTTTAGTACAAATTGTTATGAACTTTTTGAAATATCTTTGATGAGTTTTGTTGAAATATCTTGACATCTCCTGAAACAGGAAAAGGAAGAGAACTTGTAAGAGAGGACTTCGACGCTCAAATTACTAAACAAGTATTACCTAGCAATCATTACCTTCTTACCTTTCTATATTTCTTTTATCCAGTGTGGTGATTATGCTAATTTATCCTCTTAATTAATTTGACTAATTGATTGATTATTTGTATTGAGGTTTATTTTCTTTTCTATGAGGGGTTATAATCAAAATCAGAAGTCTTTTATTGATGTTTTTATTCTAATATGAAGTCGTTATGTTCTTTTTATTTATGTGTTTTTTTATGTTTGGTCATGCCGAAATCCAAATATTCTTTAAGAGTATTTAAGTCTTGCTATCCGGTGATTATGCATATATCAACTTATTTTAATTTGATAACGGTTTTGATTTCAAATTTTAGATGTACAACTACTACTCAATTATTGTTTTTATTAAAAAGATAAAACCCTCCCTTTAATTAACTAAGGGTTTCAGCATTGTTAGGCTCTTGTAACACCTAATTGAGAAACTAATTAGCTGCTATTTTTCATTATAAGGGTACTAATAAACTAAAGAGATTTTGGATATTGATGATAACGTATAACGAAATTATACCAAAGATATGCGAAAAGGAATTAAAATACATTCAACCTGACCCTAAGAATTCACTGCAAGAAATTTAAACTATTTTATAGTAAGCACTAAGCAGGATTCTTAAATATATACCCCAAATATGAAAAAAAAAAGTACATTTCCAAGACGACATACTTGTATAATAATGAAAATAAAGATAAAAAAAAAAGTAATAAGAAATCTTAACACAGAAAGAATAGAACATATTTTAATACAATTTTTATTATTGATTAAAATTTATTAAAAAATATAAAATTTTATAAATTTTACATCTTATTCATGGGTTTATGATTTTTTATTTTTTATCTTAAAAAATTTATTGAAAAATATAAATTTTGTGAATTTTACATCTTATTCATGGGTTTATGATTTTGTATTTTTTATCATAAAATATAGTATGATAAATCAAAATTGATATGGTAATTAATTGGTAATTTTAAAGAAATATGAACCAATTGAAAAAAAAAAAAGAAAGAAAAATATATAATAGGATTTCCAATTGTCACCTGTCTAAATTTCAAATAACACTTACTTTGAAGAAAAATATGATATGATGCCCTTATTAAAATTGTTATATACGAAAATGGCTTCCCAAAAAAGTAAATTAGTAGGTGTTCTTTGAGAATGAGTTTTTAGATAGTTAAATTGAGTTTGTTCTTCAGAACAAGTGTTTTAAAATAAAAAAAAAATTTTTTTTTTTGCTCTCAGAAAAAGGCTCTCTAGAAGTAAAAACATTTGTCTCTTTAAGCTAGAAAGTGAAACTTTTCTCCATAAATGTTTTTTTGGAGAAGAAAAAAAAGTTTAATTTTTTTTTTTGCTTCTCCAGAGACACTTCTCTGAAGACGAGTTTCTCTTTTTACAAAGAAGGATCTCTATAAAAGAGAAAAAAATACGCCCTTCTACGCATAAGAGTATTTTAGAAATAATTTATTTTTAAAAAAAAGTAAGTAAAATTTCAAATTTAAGTAAGTGATAATTGAAAATCACAAATCCAATAAAAGATCCAATTTGACAAACCCAAAACTAATACATTTTCTTTTTACACTCTGCTATTTGCATCCCCAATTTTCCAACTTCTCCAAAACTACATCATATTATTTCTAAAACCTTATTTTTTCTCTCTCTCCCATACACCCTCTCTTACATGTTCTCTCGCTTCTCTCATGCTGCTCCCTCTATTGTAAACCTCTCGCCCTCCCTTGTCTCATTTTCTTCTCAATTAATAAGTTTTACACTTCATTTTCATCTACTTTGTTTTCGGATATGCTTCGTATTTCATGGAGGATATACTGCAGATCAGTGATTCGTAACATGTTCTCACATATTAAGGTTTAAATAGAAAGTTTGGGGTGTGAAAAGCAAGTGCCTGAAACTAAATATAGTTAACTTTTTTGTTTTGCACCCAAAAATGAAAAATTCTCTAAATACCTATACTACAAATTTTGTAATCCATAATGTACACTTTTTACCTATATCATCAATTTTATAATATGCAATGTATTTTTTTTAACTATATTATGTATTTCATTTAATATATTTCATAATTCGTAATGCACTTTTAACTATATTGCAAATTTTAAAATCCAAAATATATTTATCAAGCCTATAAGAATTTTGTATTGTATATTAGACTGTCGGCAATTATATAATAATAAAATATGCATCACACGCAATTATATTATTACATAATTACGGATCAAATAGTTCACAATATATTATTAAATTAATATATTGTGATCAAGTGATTTTGTATTGTTAATTAGCCTGATCTATAACACAAAATTCTCAAATTTAGTATTACAGATTTGTAACTATATTGTCCATTATTTTGGATCATGAGGAAAAAAAAAATCAATTTGTTTTGAATTTCATGATGGAGAAAAATATACAAATACACATCATCATGAATACAACATATTTAAAAAACAATAATTTAAATGCAATCTCACAGGAGTGTTCGATGATAATATAGTAGAAAAATAAGAGAAAAAGGAAGACTAAATTTTATAAAATGATAACGGTGAAAGAGTGTTTTTCAATTAATGAGAGTTCAAAAAGTAAACAGAGGCGCAAAAAGAAAAGGCCATACAGCCCACCAAAGATATACTCATTTGCAGCCCAAATAAATCTCACCCTAAGCAAATAATCCCATAAAATACTATATAAAAAAGAGGATAAAGTGGAGATTGAAATAGTATAGATAAAGGTTTTTTTTTCCTATAAGCCAACAGATAGTAGTAATAGCATAGATAAGATAAAATAAAAATAAAATAAAATAAACCTGTATAGAAAAAATCTTAAATTTTAATTTTATATCATTATTGTATTTCAAATAATAATAAAAAAATAAGGTCATGTCAATTTTTTCCCTAGCATCATACATTTACAAGCCGAAACATCCTGAATATTTCTCTCATATTACCAAATCCAATGAACCAGCATACAATTTTTATTTAAAAAAAGTAATAATACATGCAATTAGCTCAAACTAATCAGGAAAAAAATTATTTCAGATGTTACAATTTTAATATTTTTTTATAAACCAAATAAAATTTATTAATAATCAAAATGGAGCTCAAGAATTGAGTATAACAAAATCATTTACAAATCAACATATAATGTATCAAAGCATAGAATAGCATAATCTTTAAGGAAATAAATATCTGCCATTACAATTTTAATGTTGATCCGTCCTTCATATATGATTATGCTTTCCACTTTCATACAGAATATTTTTTTATATATACAAACACATAAAGTACCTTAATTAGCATGAACTTAATTTATCAAAGAAATACTACAAATAAAACCAAAAGTTGTCTGTGTATCCACAATAAAGCTAAAGTAAAAGACTAAAGTCACACATTAAAAAATTATAAGATGACTTAAATAGTTAAAAACTAGGAAGAAAAAGATGGAAAAATTGTGGATTTAAATTTCTCAGTAATAAAAGTAACATAAAAAAAATGCATTCACCTTTTCAACATATGACCTTTTTATTAAGAAACATATTCTCTATCCATTATTAAGCTATAGAAGATATATTCCGTATCATTTCAAACTTCTAAATCAATTTTATTGCAAATGAATGTTACGAGGATTCAATGATATGATAATTCAATTTTTTTTTTCTTCTTTTGCAAATGTTGCACTCGATCCAAGTTTAATGTTTGAGGCCACAATATATATGGAAGTGGTGTTGGAATAAAAGAAAACATAACTGTCGAATTTCTATTTATTCACATTGATTAAAAAAAAAATAAAGTTGCATCTCTAGTCATGATAAGGGTTTTATAAACTCTTTTCTCCATATCGTAACTTTTTCTTAGACCCTCCTCTTTTATTTCATAATCTTTATTTATAAAATTTATGAACATAAAGTAAGAAAACAAATATCTAATTTATAGATAATCCTTTTAAAATTTAAATAAATTTTAAATCAAATAATATTTTTTTTAAAAATAATAATATCTTAAAACTTTAAAATTAAAATAATTTAGATTGTATCTCGAAAATAATATATGTTTCAAAAAAGACGTTATGTGAGAATTTAGTTGTTATGAAAAAAGTATTTCTAATTTTATATATAATATCCAAAATAATTACTCATGTAATTAATATTATTAACCATCAATATATATAACTATTATAATACAACATAAATCTCAGAATATTAAAATTTCAAACAAAATAGATTTTGACATGCATTGCATAAACAAGTCATTTAGCAAAAAACAGGGTATGTCGTCTAATAACAACAGTCACCCAACAAGAATCTTGAGTTGAAATGCTCTGGTGAAGGAATTTCACTTACTGAGATATGTAGTTAGGCAAAAACTTAATTTAATTTTTAACACGAGAAACCACTCCCCGGTTAAATTGTTTGAGTCAACATACTCACAGGAATACATTTGAATCCTTCAACATAATTGAATAGTTTCATCTTTTATTTGCACCACTGTGACCTCCTAAACATGAACACTTACGTACCTAAATAGTCCTAAATCACTACAAGGAAACTTAGGACTTTGCATAATACTTGTATTTCAATCATCATTCATAGAATAATTTATAATCCTATAAATAATCAATCTCAAGGAATTCAAAGATAGTAAAATAATTTTAATAACAAGATAGATATACAAATTAATTTTTAAGTTCATTTTTTTTACTTCATAATCAATAATAATAATATATCAAATATAAATTCAATTTATTATTAATATTAAAATATATCTTTTTTGGTGTTAAAGATCAGATTAGACTGCAACAACAAAATATATTTAGATTATATTTTATTTTATTTTTATTTTACCATAAACATTTAATAATTAATAATTTTATAGCAACATTTTGAATGAAATATAATACACATGACAAAAATGAGATGCTTATTAATAAATTAATTTAAAGAATGATAGATCTTATAAAATAAAAATGTGTTAACCAAAATTAGTCTTAATTTAAATTATATGATAGAAAGAAAAAATTTAAGACACAAACATTAATAAATAATATAAAGAATCAAATTATATTATCAGAAGGATAAATAAAATAATAAATAATAAAAAAGGACTAAATGATAAAATTTAGAGAATATACATATAAAAGTGGATTGATCATTATGCATAATTTTTAACTGCACATTTCACAAATAATCAGTTCATATCTGCCGCAAGTTATTGTTTGTTAACTTTATTTTCAATTTTTGGTTTAATTATATCTTTTTTTTTATAAAACGTAAGTCCATGAGCTGATTTCACCTTTACAACTTTATGGACCACGGAACCAAGTTATGTATTTTCATTTTAAATCTAGAGAATAAGTTAAGTAATAAATAATAATAAGAACCCAATAATAATATCTAAAAAATAAATTAAATAATAATATAGGACATGATATAATTTCTGGAGAATAACTAAAAGTTAGAATAGTTAAAAATTATTGAACAAGCATGAGATGATTGAAAATAAAGATTAGAATATTTAGTATATTAATGAAAAATTAAATTTATAATAAAAAAATTAAGTATTATAAAAGCAAAAGTAACAAAAATTATAATAATTAAGAAATAATAAGAGTAACTTGTAAGTATATTAAGATTAATACCAGAATGGATTATAAATCTCATTAACAAAAGTTTGATAATGAGTGACAAAAAATCTTAAAATATAATATCAAGTATACATTAAACAAATTTAATTTGACTTAAAATAATTTTAAGAAACAAGAGTGTATGCAAAAATTTAGAAACAAGAGAGAAAGAAATTGCAAAATTTTTGTTGTGAAATTCATAAATCAAGTCTATTTATAGACTAAAATTAATTTATTTTTGAATTAATTATTTGGATATCTATTGGATAAAAACTTGTCTTTTGAAAATTTATTGCAACAATTGGAGATAAGGTTAGATAATAGATAGGATTTAGGACTTCTTGATGCTTCCCGTCTCTTTGAGACATTATATTTTTTTTAATTAATTAATTTTTTTAGTTTTTTAATAAAATTAGTTTACAAAAAATTCCTATATATTTTTATAAATCTCATAAATATTTCAACTCAAAACATAATCATTTAATTTTTTATAGTAGTCCAGAATATCCAGATAATTTTTAAAAATTGTCTTAATTAATTCAGAAAATTCTCAAAATTACAATAAACTATGTAATTTCTATTTATAATTTAAAAATAAATTTTAAACTCTCGATATTATATTTTTATTTTACTGCTTTTAATAATATATTACTTAAATTTACGTTATTTGAATATTTTTCAAATACAATACTAAAATTCTAAAATAGGTAAAAATTCATAATATCAATTTAATTGTAGAAATTAAGTTTTTAATATCTATATTTATTTTAAAAAAAAAATCAAATAGATTATATAACAATCTAATTATTAAAAATTGAGATGTTACACTATGCTACTCCAAAAATTTCAACTAACAACAACCATTAAAACACCAACCATTTTCATCTACTACTTGCATAATCACATACAATATAATATAAGTTTATGCCCAGTACTTGCCTCTACAGGTTCCACACATTATGTTTAGCGAATCAAATTACATTAAACTAGCCAGGTCATAATTTGCATATCTTTAACTAGTTTAAAAGGAAACAAATACATTATTCTGTAAGAAAACTATCCACTTCAATCTTGTTGTCCTAGTTCTTCAGCTCTAGCACTGACATCGGCTCTCATGCAAGACACGATCATCATAATCATATAAAAACATATACAACCCAAATGTGAGCTCAATATATAGTATATTCACTTAAGCATGAAACCAAATCATTTCAACATATAAATTCAATCTATAACAATATTAAACATATATTCACGCTTATGTTTCCTCTAAACATAAGTCATCAATACAACCTAATCATAAGACACAATGTTTTTTGGAAAACATATACATTGAACTCGGATACTAAGGTGACCTATCTGACTTCCCATAATTGGTGTCTGACGTCTATTTGACCAAATATTGACAACCAATCAAAGTCCAGACATACTCATCTGATACTTGTAACTGAATTTTAGTGTCCCACGGACCCAATACTGAGTCTCAACTAATGTATGGTATCTACTTGACCTAATACTAACACTTAATTGTTATTTGAGTATATCATGTTGTCATGTTGGTGCATTATCACCTTAACCAAACCTTAACACCATGCGCATTATCACCCTAACTAGACCTTAGCACAACATCATCGCCATATCCGAACCTTTGCATCAAGGTCACTTAAACCTATTTCATTGTATCTCTAATTTAATGTATCATAGCAAGGACTCTATTGCCTCCTTATACTAACCCATATCACAATCCATCTATACCCAAATAAACATGATTTTCATCCATCCATCAATTGCATAACATGTATTTGTTCATCAAATCATTCCTTTATATCAAAGCACTCAATTCACAAACAAGCATAATTCATTGAACATGTATGTAATTCAATCATAAAAACCTTTCAAACACAAATTTATATCTTATCTCAAATCAAATTACACACAAACATTTCTATCTCATAAAATCCAAACTCTTTAGAGTATAAACAAGATTAAACTCCCCTTACCTATTTCTCCTTTTAAAAGTATATTTTAATAAAGAGAGAGAAATCTAACTGAAGAAAATACTCAAAACCCTAACAAAATCCCAAAACAAAATTGGAACCTAAGAAATCAGGATTTTAAAATAATTCCCTTATCAAAGAGAACAATCGAACTGAAAACAAACAAAAAAAAGCCTGAAGAATTTAGATCAGACATCCCTATTATGACGAACACTCAAAATCAGGAGTAATGAAAGATATTTTGTTTGATTCTGCCAACATTCGACCAACCATGCAAAGCACACAAGCTTGGCGGTGGGAGAGAAAGTGAGATGGTGAGGGAGAAAGAAAAGTTGGAGATAAGAGAATGAACGAGAAAAGAAAAGAGAGATAAAAAAGAAGAAATGAGGGTGTACTTAGTAATGTCAGTTTACTATTTGCAACCCTCCCTTATACAGATTCTAAGAACTTTCCAAAAATCAGTATAAACTTTCCAAATCAAAGAAATAATAATTATGCTCACACTCTAACTTTACTATAAATTCGACCAGTAATCCTCACACTCTAACTTATACAATCAATTATTCCTCAATTAATTAATTAGTGGAAATAAAACTTAAATTCAATTTCTCATTTTATTTAATTCACACATCATCTTACATTATACTATTCGAATGTTGAATATTATTTCCATCACGTTGCTAATGATCAAAATGATAGCACCAAGTCGTTAAATTACGACAAACTGTTAGCAATTAATAAGAGCCTAACCATTAAGAGAAAACAATTAAATGGGTAAGGTACTTGTTTTTCCTTTCTCCAAAGTCTGAAGTGTTAGGTAAGAGTAGGAGAGTGGACCCAAGAGCATCAATGATTCGTCAAATTGAAGGGAAACAATCAGAATTAATTTGGAGAGGGCTGCCGCAAGATATAAAAAGTTAGGTTTGTATCACATTCTTGTTTCCAAAAACTGGGGGGCCTAGTGGTTCAAGAAAACGTTATTTTAATAGGAAAAATCCCAAGTTTTACTCGCTAAGCATGGAGGTGAATGGTTTGTTGTTTCGAATTAAGTGTGTGTGTTTTTTAAGGTCAGTTAACTGTGTGTTTGGGTTGATGTTGAGTTGAATTTATAATACTTTATAAAAGTAGCAAAAAAATAAAATCACCATTATTAGTTAGATAGATTATAATAAACTCCTCATCACTCATTTTGTTAGGTAAACAAGTGTTACGAAAATTTTCTTTCTAAAACTTTGATTTATTAGAATTTACTTTAAAATCCTTAATTTTAGAAGAGTTGGTAAAGCGTAAGTGAAACTCATCAAAATGACTGATTTCTAATAAATTCTAACAAATCTTAAAGAACCTTTCAAGAAAAAGATTCAAAAAAGATTTTCTATTTTCCTTAGTTATGTGTTTTGAATACATTTAAGAGTAAATGTACCCCTATGTAATAGTTATAATGGACTAAAATTTTCAATATAAAAAATTCAAAAGATCAATTGTGGTTACCTGTTAAATGTTTCCATATGTTTGGTTGTGTTATAGAGCAAACAATTAAAGTAAAATAAATGTTAGAATTACAAATATTTTCAAAAAACTTCCTAATTAAGAAGATTAAGGTTACAACTTCATACATTCCCCCTAAATCTAATTCTAGGTAAACCATATTATAATAATCATCAACTCTCTATAACTACTACAGGTTATTGACTCTCAACAATTAGTATTTTCCTATTCAATTCAATTAATCTTTGATTGATCTCAAAGGTTGTATAGAAAAAGAAGTTTAATTTCAAATAGATAAGTCGAGGGTTTTTATAAATGGTTTGATCATTCAATTTATTCAAACCCTATTATTAATGAATTTTGTTAAAAGAAAATGGTTGACCTTATCACTTAAACAAACTTCTAATAATAATCAAAGCATACATCAACAATTCAATCATAAATAAAAATAAATTCAGATTCATAGAGTTTGCTACATTTCAACCCTAATTCTAAAAGAATTAGTTACTCATAGTATTTGAAAAGTTAATTAATATAAAAGAGTACATAAAAGACATTAGAAAATAGAAATTCAATCTTGTAGTTTTTTCTCAAACTTTAGAACTATCAAGTGATTCATAATCCTCTCAAAATATAAAAGATTAAAGTAAAATATGACAAAAAATATTTTCTATAAAGGAATTAATCCTCTAAATAGATTTGGGCCAACAAAAAAGTAAAACCTTTATGCAAACCACACATTTGTAAAACCATTAATTTTATAATTTATTGTGTTTGTAACCGCTTATTATCCTATGTTATCATATTATAAATAAGCCTTATAATTTTATAAATTTCTTTCGTGATAGTTTGACACACAATATTCACACGTCGTTTAACCTTAATTCAGAGGATGTGGACTTTATATATAGTTAAATTTTTTTATATACAAGCTCTTCAATTTCAAACTCACAAAACTAACAAGTTGTAGTTTGATTTTTTGTATCTACAGTATCAACCAACCAAACCAAGAATTTTGATCATTCATAGTCAACAAATCGTCTTTGAAAGTCACAAGAATGTTGAAATGTAAGAGGAGTTATGTTAATCTTGTGTCAAAGTGAAGATGTAGAAAAGATGGAAGTTAGAGAGATTTGATGGAAATAAAAGGAAACCTTAAATCAGTAGATACAAGATTATAGTATGTATAGAGAATTAAATATAAAAGGATAGATGAAAGAGAATTTGTGTACCTCAAATATATTGAATTGAAGTTCTTGATTTTCAAGAACAAAAAAACCCTAGGAATGATTATTGTAGAGATATGAGTTCAATAAGAACTCTTGAGGGTTTTACTACCTACTTTCTAGGGGATTATTCTAGAGAATGTGTATTGTTGTTGTTGTAATTTGCTTAATGGGATGACAAATTTATAATCCCCCAGGGTAGGCAGAGACCCCTCAAATGGGCTTTTTTTATGATTGACTCAACCCATCACAGAGTCAATCTTACTATAATCCCATTCAAATAATCATAAAGATATTATAAGATATGATTATCACCAAATCTTAAATTGCCAGATAATGATAAAATATAATTGATTAATACCAATCCACTATTATTTCCAACATTCTCCCACTTGGATGGTATTAATCAATAATACAAAGATAAATCATTAAGCTAGAATGACAATTATAGACAAATCTTATATTAGACAATGAGAAATTTGAGCTACAAAATAATATCCGATAGGGATATATATCATAAATATTTCTCATAAAGTATATAGAATAATGTAGTTCAATAAAATGATACTACATGATCTCAAGCATCCAAAAATGCTAAGAGATATGTTACTAAAATGATATTACTTCACACATATCTCATAAGAAAGTTTTCAGACTCCCACTGATCTAAGACATCAAAACTTAACCAAACCATATGAGTTATAAAACTCCAAAGTTAAGTATTTGATCAGTGAATAAAAAAATGTTTAATTAATATAATTTTTTTTTTTACTTTAGTCCGAAAAATTATATAGGTGAGAAAGCATAATTTACATGCATCTAATTATTCATCATAGCCCAATAACATATGTAATTACATATAGGCTACATAAATGCTCTATAATATTTGATATTTAACTAATCTGAGTTTCAAAAAAGAGTGACTATGTAAGAATCCAAAGATAAGTAGGAAATCCATAAATTCCCTGCTAAAACCACATAGACACCTAGTTTATATAAAATGATACTCAGATTATTGTGGCCACAAAATGTCAATTGAGCAAACACTTAGATAATTGGTCCAAAAAAAAAAATCATAAGTACTTCAAAAAGTGCAAAATTGTACTCAATAGGAGTACTATCATAATAAACACTTTTTTACAAAGTAGAAAATCATACTCGATAGGAGTATTGCATCTACAATATACTTATAGAATTTTGACCAAACAAAATGTGAAATTTTGGGTAAAGAAAAGCACAATACTTAATTGCATACCAAAAGAATTAATGTGAATACCCAACAAAATGCTCTTAACATCCATTAAAGATGTCTATTAAGATACAATGAATTATGTATCTCAATTAAAATAGGACAAAAATAAATAGTCAAGTCCTATAAAGTATGTCATATCATAATTAAATGTGCACAAAAATATATGACAATACAGATAGATAAGTCTCGAGACATGATACAAAATTATATACTTCTAAAATTTTGATCAATATTAAATTTGGGTAAAAGAGATGCACAATGCATAATTTTATGCCAAAAGGATTAATGTGCAGTACCCAACAGAATGACCTTAACATCAGTTAAAGATGTCTACAAAGATACAATGGATTTTATGTATCTCAATAAAAATAGGACAAAAATAAATAGAGAAGCCCTATAGAATATGTCATATCATAATTAAATGTGCACAAGATTATATGACAATAAAAAATATATAAGTTTCGAGAGATAATACAAGATTATATATACTCCCACTAATCCTTAATATACCAAAAAAATATTAGGATTATCATTAGGATACACTAGTATTAAAAGTTCTAGTGATAGTGAGATGATGACTTTATAAGATAATAATAAAAGTGAATTAAAATTCACTATTATTCTACTTAAGGAATTAGAAAGTAGTAGAATAACAAATGATTAATAAGAGAAGTGGTTAAAATAACAAGAATATGAAACCTACAAATTCATCTATAAGAATAAATAATTCTCACAAATGGTTTCATAATTAACCACATATTAATCAATCTTTACAAAAATATTGACCCCTATGAGGATCTTGAAAAAATAATTACATGAGTGAGAAAATAGATCACTTGATAATTTTACGTAGAATATGAGATCATAAGCAAGTTCTCAAGTAATCATAAACAAAAATCAAGTGCTACAATAAATAATATTTACACACACTTGAGAATAAAACATGATTACACGCAGCGGAAGAATGAGACATATTCTTGCATATATTAAGGATATAATAATAAATAGTCTCTAACTCTCATCACAATTTATAATGGACATAGGTTTATTTCTATATCCCAAAATAAAGCCTCTAGCTTTTACAAGAATACCATTAACAATATTATAAAATATGGTATGGAGAAATTAATCTCTTAAAATTTGGGATTCCTATATTGTCCTTACAAGAATTGCATACTAATATTGCAAATCAACAGAGAGTTTGTTATACAAGAAAATATTTTACAAGAGACCAATATAAAATCCTTAATATAGATCCCAACAATGTGATCACAAATAATGTTATAAGAAAAAATAATTTTATCAAGAACATTTGTTTTTGCACATGTATGATTAATTGGACATTTAAAGTAAAAAACCTTATATCACAAAAATTTATTTTATAAGATATTAATTAAAATTATAATATACAAAATCCTTCCACTTGATAAAGAAAAAATAAGTTGACATAACAAAAAAATACCCAGATGGCTAAATAAAATTCAACTATTTCTTTATCAATATATATATATATATATATATATATATATATATAGAAAATTTGCACCACAAAAAATGCAACATTTTATTTTGTTTTGAAGGAAAAATGTCCAATTAAAAGTTATAAGTCATTATGGAACAAAAAAAATGAGAGTGTAAATTTTGGTTCCATATAAATATAACTAAACATGACCAAATGAGGGAAATAAACTGAACATTACAAAAATAGGGAAACATTATGTAATTCTAAAAGTTCAGTTAAAAGAGAATCCCGAAGAAAATTACAATGCACTATAACTTATATCAATAAAATCCTAATACCGATAGGGTATTAAAAAATCATTAACATAAGTCAAGAAAAATACATTGTATAACACCAAATTACATTAATAACAATACACCGATAGAGTATAGTTATCATCAATGCAATAAAAAAAATAATTATATCACAAAATTCACATAAATGCTCCAAAATAGTGAAATTATAATTATGTAAATGAAAAAAGAAATTATGCATATTGTCCAATAAATTTGCATAATTTTAATCATATATATTATATGACTAACATACAAAATTCACATTATTATACCCATGATAGACAAGTAATAATAATGCAAATTAATAAAGAAAATTATGCTCATAAGAAAAGGACAATTAAGATTGTGCATAATTAATAAAATAATCTAAAATGAATTTATAAATGATAATTCAATATTAAAGAGAGTACAGTATAATTGGAGAATACAAATACTGTAAAGAATTATCACAATGAAAATAGGTAAAAAATTCAAAATTATAATAGTAAAAAAAAATTTAATTTAATCTTGAATTAATCAAATTTTTTTTATACTAAAAAATACCAATAATATAAAAATATTAAATAAATATGGTATTTTTGGAAAAATAAGAATATAAAAAATTAGCAACCATATTCAATGCTTCTGAGAATGAATTTAACACATGAATCATCATACATGATCGTATCAAAACGACAAAGTTCTCCCTTGACCAAATCACAAAAATGTGGGTATAAAAATGAGTCTATGCAACCCATTAACACTTTCCAAAGTAAAGTTAATACAAATATATTATGTTGCCCACACAAATGACTCATATTGGTCAAATATAAAAAAAGGAAAACCATTAAGTAATTTCAAAAACAATTTACTCCATAATTATTTAAAAGAAAACTAGGTTTTAAAGGGGTAGCACTTAAAAAAAGTTTCAATATATAATTTACCCCATGTAAGAGTAAGGGAATGAAACTTTAACATGTTATTTTAACAATAACAAGTAGCGTAAACCTTTTTTTTTGTGAAAAAGATAATAGTGAACTATATTATAAAATTTCACTAATAACACAAAAAATCTTCAATTCAAATTTAATTTTCTAATAGAAAACAACCATCATTCTCTAATAGAAAACAACCATAATCTGTATCTAATTTTGGCTCTGATACCAATTGATGGAAATAAAAGGAAACCTTAAATAAGTAGATACAAGATTATAGTATGTATAGAGAATTAAATATAAAAGTATAGAGGAAAGAGAATTTGTGTACCTCAAATATATTGAATTGAACTTCTTGATTTTCAAGAACAGAAAAACCCTAGGAATGATTATTGTAGAGATATGAGTTCAATAAGAACTCTTGAGGGTTTTACTACCTACTTTCTAGGGGATTATTAGAGAATGTGTATTGTTGTTGTTGTAATTTGGTTAATGGGATGACAAATTTATAATCCCCCAGGGTAGGCAAAGACCCCTCAAATGGGCTTTTTTTATGATTGACTCAACCCATCACAGAGTCCATCTTACTATAATCCCATTCAAATAATCATAAAGATATTATAAGATATGATTATCACCAAATCTTAAATTTCCAGATAATAATAAAATATAATTGATTAATACCAATCCACTATTATTTCCAACAAGATTGTGAGTTCAAATATCTTTATTATAATAAAACTAACACACTGACGATTAACATTTACCTATAAAAAATAATGTTGAAGTAATATTCTAAATTAGTTTGTAATTATATAAAGGGCAAATAATATACGTATGCTTTGATGAAAAAATTTAAGAAAGAAATTAATTTCATTTTAAAATTTGAAATATATTTTTTAGATGAGGAGTTTAAAAAAAAAAGAATTTCTAGTCATTTGTAAAATAATTTTAATTAGTTAAAATTGTAGAATTTCAAATTTATTTGAAAAATTAAGAAGTTGGAATTCTTTAAACATTTTTTTCTCATTGAAGTCGGTCAATTATATCTTTTGCTTGATATAGACAAAAAATTTCTTTGTTAACGTTGAGATTATTTTTCAGTTCCGTTAGAATTATTTTTTGACCAATTTTTGTCAATACTTTTTAGGATATGTAGATAAGATTTTTTTGCTAATTAATATTAATTTAATTTATTTCTCATCCTGCAAAGCTAGACAATATTAACCCACCATGATGTGGAAGTTGTCTTACTCTAATTTTTAATAAATAAAGTAAATTTGATAGATGATGACAAAAACATCTTTAGCGAATATTGACAAAAAAAACTTGACAAAAAATATATTATTAATTAATATTTTTGAATTATTAAATATTATTTAATATTAAAATAAATTTTTATTTTTATGGGAATTGAAATATATACTTTATCTAAATTAAAAAAATTAAAATTTAGTAAATTTGAATTACATTATTCAACGAAGTGTTTAAAGAATGAAATTATTAGTATTTTAAATTTTATGTATTTTAAATATTTGTAAAATTTTTTATTCAAACACATCGATAAGGTAATTTTCGTTGTGCATTTTCAAGTTTTACTGTTATTCTCAATTTCCATGAGAAAAGGAAATTCTCAATTGTTTTGTAAACTGTTATTCAATTTTTTTACTATCTCGATCGATCCTTAAATATAAAACTATTTTGAAAATTTTATTCCTCTTTTTTATAAAATTTATTTAAGTTTTTTTCTACATTAATTAATTTTTTTATCAAAAACTTAATTAATTTACATCTATTTTATATTTTTATTTAATAAATAATAAAATTTTAAATTAAGAAATAAATTTTTCTATTTCTTTAAGGATGGGAAAGTAGTAAAAAAATAGCATGATAAATTGTATAGTTATTATTCTTTGTTCATGTATTAAGTAATTAAATGAAACGTAATTAAATAGAAAGATTGAGATGATAAATCCTAATAATCTAAGAGCAATTTTGAAACATTAATATAAACTGTTAATAAATTTAAGGATAAACTATCTTTCTGTTCTGCAAATTTTTTTTTTTAAATATTGCATACATTTTTTGAAAAACTGTATTTTTTATTCTCTAATTTTAACATGGATAATTTTTTTCCCCAAAAACGTTAACTAAATCATTTTTCATATTTCTAAAAAAAAATGTTATTTAAACTCGTTGGAAGATTAAAAAATGGTGTATATAAAAATATATAAATTTTTTTAATGATGCATTTAATATTTTAGAATTTTTTAATTACCTAAAACATATTTTACACTAATAAATTAAATTAATATTACTAATTAAATTAACCATATTGCTCAATTGCTATGAATCCATAAAAAAAGGTCTTAATCCTATGTAAGGATGGAATACAAGTTCAGAACTCTCAATAATTAGGAAGAATAAGCAGTGTTACAAAGTTGAATTGTATTGTCTTTAATTGGTTTGAATCCTCATTATATTTTAATATAATATTAAGAGCAGAAAATGATTTTATTTGTTCAAAGACACTGTAGATACCCACTCCCTAAGACTCAAAAGCAAAAGAACAAAAAAAGAAAAAGAAAACCCAAAACCAAACTAAGTGGGTCAATACTAACTAACTCCACTGCGTCCTTAGTCTAACTAAGGTCCATCGTGATTTGTTCCGCACACAAATGAGGAAATGTTCATGGAATTGCAATTCTAAATACATTTATTATTATCTATTTCTACATTTGTTATTATTATTATTATTATTATTATTATATATATAGTTAACTTGTTAGATAGAAAATAAGATTTTTTTTATAAAAAAATATTAATTATTAGTGTGTTAGTTTTTGTTAGTAAAAAATTTCAATTTGCAACTTTTTCTTTCCTTTTTTCTCTGCATAATTTTGTCATTAAACTAACTTTATAAACTCTTAGTTTTCTTATAAAATTCATATTAAGCATAGAAAAATTTAGACCTATTCAACCTTACAAAAAATCAGTTTATAAAATTTTCAAAAAAAAAAAAGCTTCCAAGACTTATTTATAAACTCATTTTCAAGACTTATATATATCCGGTGGAAGTGGAATCTCCTAGCTTCCAAGAAAATAGTATCTGGATTCCTGTTTGAAACTCATTTTCAACCTTCTTCTTTCAGCAAACTTGACCTAAGGAGATAAAAATAAAACATGTAATCATTAAATAGTTCTTGCTTTTCCATCTGTCTATGTCTGAAGTTAATTTTGTTGTATTGTTAATGTCTAGTGTATACCTTAGTTTTAGACTGAAGAGCTATCCTTGTAAATTTTAAGGATGTGTACTTAGCGTTTGTGGTACTAACATTAATTTAAATAAAATGTTCATGCTATAAATTGCTTCGACAAATAGGATTCAACCCTTAATAGTATCAGCTTATGTCCTGATGCTAAAGTTGAAGTTAAGAATTAAAAATAAAAGATTACTGTCGTTGTGATATGGTGTTATAGTGATAGCTATTATATATAGCTTTTTTCTTTTTTTTTCTATTATATTATATTATATTATATATATATATATATATATATATATATATATATATAAAATAAATTCCATTGATTATGTGTTTGATGTAGATTAGAATGGAATGCAAAATAAAACATGGATTGCATAGAAATTTTTTAAAGTGATCATGTGATCATTAACAAGCTTTTCATCTTCACCAATTATTCTTTCAAAAAATCTTCACCAATTGTTTAATATGCATGTGATTTATTATCGTAATTTAAATGTGTGTTATGTATGGAAGAAAGAGTATGACCCATAGATTAGGTTTTTTATTTATCATGTTTCCTTAACAATTTTAATTTTAATGTCACATTCTTAAGTTTGATTATTTGGAAATAGCTCTTAAATGTATTCAGGTTAAACATGTTTTTTTTAAAGTAATATATTTTACTAATATTGATCTCTAAAAATTTAAAATATGTTATTTTGATCTAAACTTTTAATGAATATCCATGTCACATCAACATTGTATACGTGAAAATCTTAAATATGTTACGCGCACATCATTGCATGAATATTATTATAAACACACTTAATAGTCCAATTATGTTAATATTTATTTAAGAGACTTGAGGAAAATATAGAGTAAGTACAACAAGTTATTAATGAGTACTCATATTTATTTAAGAAACTTGAAAATTCAAGGGACCTAAATAATTTTTTTCATTTAAAAAGAATTATATGTATTATACATGCATATTGAAAAGTACTTGAAAATCAAAATAGAGACTTGATATTGAATAAGTCGATAAGATATAAGGAACAAAACGATTAAATTTGTAACTCTAATTTTTCTTAACTGTAACAGCCCCTATAGCTCAGTGGTAGAGCGTCAGTCTTGTAAACTGAAGGTCTGTAGTTCGATCCTGCATGGGGGCATCTGTTTTTCTCTTCCTTTCATATAAAAAAATTCTAAAAATAAAGATGTCAAGAATATAACTCCAAAACTTACTATAAATATAATAACATTACATTCGCAATCTTTTAACATTAACGAAACGCAATCTTTTAATGCACATAGTTTTACCGTTATATGATACAGTTGTTCTTTTTTTTTTTTAAATGATCTCTAATAAATAATCACTTCTGAAATATTCTGTTCTGGTTTGTATGAGGTATAGTTGTTTCCATGTGTAGTTGGGCTTCCTTTTTCCCATAAGAAAAAAAAATTTAAACATATATAAGTCACATACTCAAATCATTTAAAAATTAAATTTAATTACATATTTTGATCAGAGAACTGAATTTTGTCGACTAGCTTTTCTGCACGTTATTCTCACAAGGAAAATAAAATACTTTTGCTATGACATAAAATCGTCAAACCTAATTTTGAGCTTGAGAATTCTTTCTGCACAGGGACCCATTAGGAGCAATCTCTGGCTTTGTTTGGAACAAAGAGTGACACACGAGGGCATGCTAAGGTAGTTTGCAGCAACAGGTCCTCCATTGATAGCGGATACTGCTTGACTAATAGTAGTAACCTAACTTAATTCTTCATCATGGTCATAGCCATCATTACAAACCTTTCTCACACGCCTCAAGTTCTGACACGTGTGTTGCCTTTCATTATGCCTAATTACTATGTAATGTCATTTTTACCTTCCCAATTTAGTGGAAAATCTCGTGTTTAATTTTATTTGTACGTAATTTCTATTGTGTTGGAATATGAGCTGAAGCTTTACGTTGTATAAATTTTCCATAACACAATAATAGTGTTATCTTTAGGTTGATTGACATAAGTCGGTTCATTTTTTAAAAAAATTATCTAGATGGGTCTATTTTTTAAAATATTATCAGTATGAATCTGTTTTAGTATTTGACTTAGTCAAACCGCAACTCCCAATTGCGATTTACGTGTCACGTCAACTGGGTGATTACGTGGAAACCAGCCTGCCAAAAAATTACTGTAAAACCGCAAGTCAGACTTGCGGTTTGACCAGCACCTATTTTTTACCCAACAGGTTTAAAAAACGCAGATTCCAAGATACACAAAACCGTAATTCGCACTGTGTGGTCTTTGACCAGCCTCCCTTTACCCAACAGTTGCAAGGGACGCAAATTTCTAGACCCACAAAACCGCAATTCCCACTTGCGGTTTGTGTGGTCTTTACCTAGCCTCTCTTTTTACCCAACAGATACAAAAAAACACAAACTTCTAGACCCACAAAACCGCAATTCCCATTTGCGGTTTGTGTAGTCTTTACCTAGCCTCCCTTTTTACCAAACAGTTGCAAAATTAGCACGAATTTCTACCCACATAAAACCGCAAGTGACACTTGTGATTTTAATTAAATTTTTTTTTGTTACCATTTATCCATCAACTGCCTTTTTCTGCACCAATAAAACGTTAACGGTGTATAAACCGCTTCTACGAATTGCGGTTTATATTTCATTATATATATATATATATATATATATATATATATATATATATATATATATATATATATATATATATATATATATACTGATGTTGTAAATGGTAAAAAACAGTATATCACTCTTAATTTTTACTTTGTTGTAGTATTGTCACTTCCTTTAATGTTGTTACTTTTTAAATTTTGTTAAAGTTTTACGTTGCAGTATAGTTTTTTAGGTAAAAAATGTAATTTTTAAATTTTGTGTTTTTCAATATTTTTAAAAACAAATTGCTTTTTTAACTCTGTGTTTTTTTAAATTGATTTTTTTTAAATTCACTTTATTATTTTGTTATATTTAAATATATAATTACAATTACAATTTCAATTTTAAAAAAATTATAATTACAAAAAATATAATATAAATATATAATTATAATTTAAAATTTAAATTCACTTTGTTATTTTGTTATATTTTATAAATATTTTTAAAAGTTACTTTTTTGTTAGATTTGACATTACTATTTAAATTTGTTGTTTAATTTAAAATTTAAATTTGACATTACTATTTAAATTTGTTGTTTAAATTTGTTGTTTAATTTAAAATATAATATAAATATATAATTATAATTTAAAATTTAAATTCACTTTGTTATTTTGTTATATTTTATAAATATTTTTAAAAGTTACTTTTTTGTTAGATTTGACATTACTATTTAAATTTGTTGTTTAATTTAAGTTTTGAGTTTTTTTAATTTTGTTATCTTTTTAATTTTTTAAACTGACTTTATTTTTATTTTGTTATGTTTTTTTATTTTTTAAATTAATTTTTGAAACTGACTTTTTGAATGTTTTTTAAACTGACTTTTTGAAGTTGTTTTTTTTTAATTTAAATTGTTTTAAACAAAAATTTAAATTTTTACATTTAGGTAAAATATGTACCTTTTAAAAATTATTTTTTTAGTTACATAAATTATGTTTTTTTAATTTTAGCATTTTTTTAAAAAATCATTTTTAACTCTGTTTTTTAAATTTATTTATTTAAATTCAATTTATTATTTTGTTACATTTTTAAAACTTTTAAATGTTTCTTTTTTTAGAGGTACATTTATCAATATTATAGTTGTTCCAATTTTTTTAAATTTAGTATTTTGTTACTTTTTAAAATTTTATAATAAATTTGTTTATACAAATTTGGTTTTATATTACTAATTATTATTTATTTGTAGGTACATTTATCAATATTATGTCTGCTCCAATTGTCACCTTTATTTATAGTGATAGAAGAATGTACGAAGGAGACGAATGTGTTATTTTTTAAGGGAGTAGAAGAGCAATTAGAATTACGCGTGCTATGAGTTTTACTTCATTAAAGAACAAAATTCAAGAAAAGTTAAAAATGCAATCAAATAAATTTATATCATCTGTAACTTGGAGATTTTTATTTTCTGAAAAATATATGCCACTACAAATTGTTGATGATGAAGATATTCAAATTATGTTTAATGCCTTTGAACAACAAAATGATGTTCATATAATAGAATTGTATGTTGAGAAATCATCAGTTGGTACTAGTTCAGCCACTCCAATAGACACTGGAATAATGAATTCTGACATAGTTGAAGTAGATGATGATCATGTTATTGCTGAGTCATGTGGTGAGGAAACATCTGAAGAAGAAAATGATGTTCCAATTGATGATAATTCATCTGATACTGATGACGATGAAACTCGTAATATGGAGTCATTGTCGGTAAGAAATGTCGAACAAGGTATGTTTAACAATAATTATTATTTATTAAGAATAACTAATTTAATTGTTGAATAAGAGACACATGAATAAGAATATTGTTACACTTGCAGGGCAACGTCCACCTTGGACTGATGCAGCTCATTATACACATATTAATTGGTTGCATCCTGATAAAGAAGATATTTTAGTTTAAGAGTTGTATGAGTTATGGAATGTTGGAGATGCATTGTACAAAGGTCTAGAGTTTGAGACAAAAGAAGATCTAAAAAATGCATTGATACAATATTCAATGCGAACACATCAAACATATCATGTTGTGGAGTCAAAAAGTTCAAAATACATGATCAAATGTCCTAACTATCAAGATGAATGTTCATTCTATATGAGGGCAATTTTGTCTCGAAAAATAGTAAATTGGATGGTTACCCAATGGGGTGGAGATCATGTATGTCTCAATCTGGAACTCTCACAAGACCACAAAAAATTAAACTCAAATTTCATCAGTAACTTGATATCAGGTTTGCTTACTTGTCCATATATAAGCTAATATTTAAATTAAACTATTATGATTTGTAATTAAGTTTCTAATTTTTTTTAGGAATGGTTGGTTCAGACCCATCTTTAAGAATTAATTTGATTTAGGAGAGAATTTCTAATCAATATGGATACAAAATATCATACAGAAAAGCATGGAAAGCAAAACAAAAAGCAATTGTACATGTTTATGGGGACTAGGATGAATCATTCGTCACTCTTCCAACATTTCTTAAATTCATTCAAAGTAAATCGCCAGGTTTTTTCTATCAAATATGTCATGATGATCTTGTTGTTGGTAATCGAGGTTACCGTTAATACCAACAGTTTTAAAGAGTATTTTGGATATTCAAGCAGTGTGCCAATGCCTTTAACTACTGTAAGCCATTGATACAGGTTGATGGAACACATTTATATGGAAAGTATCGTGGAACGTTGTTAATCGCAACCACACAAGATCGAAATAGCAATGTATTACCTTTAGCTTTTGCTGTGGTTGAAAGTGAAAACTCGTTGCCATGGTCTTGGTTCTTATCCCACATATGACTGCATGTGACACAAAAACAATGTCTGTTGTGCAAAATGAGGCATTAGGATGACAACCACCATACGCTTATCATAAGTATTGCATACACCATATTGCAAGTAATTTCAACACCCGATTTAAAAATATGGCACAGAAAAAAATGTTGATAAAATTAGGTATGCTTTCTTTTTACAAACATGACTAATTTGTTTTGAATTTTTTTTTATTATTAGAAATGACCGATTTTTTTGTCTTGTTTTTTAGCTTACACTCCATGCAAGCATATATTTGACCGAAATTTTGAAAAATTTTGTCAAGAAAGCACTGAAGTAGTTAGTTGGATAAATGACATATCGAAGCAAAAATGGAGTATGACATAGGATATAAAAGGTTACAGGTATGAATACATGACAACTAATTTGTCTGAGTGCGTTAACAAAGTGTTGAAGGATTGTAGGAATATTCCCATCAGTGCATTGGTAAGGTCAACGTATAGTAAATGTGTTGCATATTTTGTTGAAAGAAGATCCCAAGGTAGGTCCCAATTGGAAGCTGGAAAGGTGTATTGTGATAAATTAATTCAAGCATTGCGTAAAAACCAACAAGACGCTTGTTCCCATATAGTCCGTCAATACAATATCGAAACCATTAGATTTGAATTCGAAAACGCTTTTAAGCCAGTGACTCAACGTGGAGGACAAAAATGGGTAGTTAACTTGAACGACAAATACTGCCAATGTGACCGATTTCAAGCTTTCTATTACCCTTGTTCACATGTAATAGTTGTGTGCGGTGCAATTAGTTTAGACTATTATCAATTTGTTGATCAAGTATACACCAATGACTTCATCATGCGTGCATACTTTGGTCAATGGTTTCCTCTTGGGAATGACGACTTGATCCCTCATAATGAAGAAAGTTGGACTCTTATTCCAAACTATTCTGCTGTCCGAGGAAAAGGACGTGTGAAGTCAACCAGGATAAGAAATGAAATGAATTTTACTGAGTCACAAAAAAAAAAAAATGTCGCTGATATGGACAAGAGGGTCATAATCGGAGAAATTGTCCTTTGCACGCTGACGTAGGATGCTCTTAACCAATTGATGCTGATATGTAGTTACCTTAAATGTTAATGTGTCTTTTAGTTAAGTGTTTCAAAAAATTAGGTAACTAAATAAATATTGATGTGGCTGAAAAATAAATTTTTAAATATACTTTTCAATATCTGTTATATTTTAGAATTTTTTATTATCTCTTTTCAACTTTTCAACTTTCCAATAATTGATATATTGTAAAATATTTATAAATTTTGTTTTTAATTTATTAATTACGTTACAGTTTTAAACTTTTTTTATATTTTTAAATCTTTTTTAAAAAGGTTATAATAATCTCTTTATATTTTTAAATCTTGTATAAAAAGGTTATAATCTTTTTTTTTTAAACTGTTACAGTTTTAAATTTGTTTATAAATTTTAATATTGTATAAAAAAATTTATTATGTTTTTTTAACATAAAAAAATAAAATAATATTTCATTCTTCATTGTCATCATCGTTTACATTTTGGCATGAATGTGGATCATATGATCCACCTAATCCTAGACTAGCGGCGACATATCGAACTGTGGTTCACCCATACCTCCTGTCGTTTCTAGTTGTTGCTTTGGTGGCATCTCCGGTGTGCGTAGTGATCCAGATATTTCCTAAAAAATATAGCCTTGGGGCATGCTAGCACTGTATAGTGTACGACTTTGGTGAAATGGTCCTTCGTGTGTCTGAGGCAGATAATAATAAGTATTAAACATATTTCCACTTATTTGTGTCGGTGTATAATAAATGTCTTCTTAATGTTCAGGCAAGTTAGGAACAGGGTAAATTTCTGGCTGAACCACGTCCTTTCGTCTAGTTAGACCACGACTTTCACAATATGACTGTTTAACTTGAAAATCTGGAAAATCTACCTGAGGCATACTTTCAGGTGTTGGCACTACCGCTCGCGTGATTCGATCTTCGTCTTCCAATAAGATAATTATTTTATCAACATATGGAACTAAATCGTCCACTGACTACTTGTTTCTTCCCTCTGGAGACACCATATATGATAATGTCTCTCTAACTTCACCCTACAATAAAAATAGAATAAAAAACATTAAAACATAAAAATGTTATTGCAAAAATTAAAAAATAAATTGAATAAGTAGTATAAAAATTTTTACTAACAACTATGCTCGTGCATTTCTTGGGTTGATAAACAATTTGGTTTTGGCACGATACCAAACCATGTACTCAGAGTTGAATGTCAGGTCTCCGACCTGAGTTCCAGTTTCTTTGACCCTAAATTGGTCTAGGTTGTTCCACATTGCAATGGCAGGTTGCAACAACATAAGCCAATTTCTAGAACATTTTCTTCGCATAGTCAACCCATGTAATTTTTTAGGCTGCAAAGGAGGACGAGGTATGGGTTGCCGTATCCCAAACTGCCGCATTACTCTATCTGGTTGATTCCATTCACAAATATTGAAGCAAAGTAATGGCACAACACATTTCCACGCATTAACCCCTTCTACGCATATCGGGGGTAATTGTGCCAAAATTTTGTTTAGATATGGCATGCAAATCACCTATATAACATAAGAAGTAGTTAATAGGTAAACAAATTAAAAAATAATGACATACATTTTCTTACATCATTTTGCTTCATTGTATCCAGTAATCGATGATGATGCTTTAAATCATCGGTGGCCCCAATGTGTCAGTTTCTCCGTCGTAGCCACCTACCAAAATTATATAATTAATATTAAATATTATATAACTAATTTACGAATAATGTTGTAAAATATAACTAATATTATACTCAATAAAAAAATTACCTTGACTCAATGGGTTTGTTTGGTTAGTATGGGGGTGATATAGTTTATGCAACTTTTGGGAATCTTTCCCATGCCCATATTTGTATTAATAGGCATAAACCACCCATGAATCTTATTTTGTAATTTTTTGCGACACATAGTTCTCTATATAAAAAACTAAGTACAACAGCACCCCATGCGTATGCACTGCACTCACCAAAGTCTCGCAACAATAATAAATACCTTAAAGAGACTTTACTACTTGAATTATCAAGAAACAGGGCACCACCAATGAGTCGTAAAATATATACCCTAGTAAATCTCTGTAAGTTTTGTTCATTATTTTCAAAATTAGCAATGTCACCAAAATTATGAGTTAGCCAACTAACTCGAATAGAACTATCATCAATTTCATCCTCATTGGGTGAAACCCCAAGCAGTTCTTCACATAGTTCAACCCAATTAATATTAGTTGAAACTATGACAGGAATTCCAGTAACTCGTAAACCCAACAAAATTGCAACATCTTGAAGGGTGATAGTGCATTCTCCACATCTCATGTGGAAAGTATGAGTTTAAGGTCTTCACCGCTCAACAAATGCATTAATTAAACTTGCATTAATACGAAAAAAACCTCATCTGGACTTGACCCTTCTCCATTGTAAGTGGGAGCTGCACGTCTAATTAAGAGTTTTCTGTCGTCCTCTCCATTCCATATATGTTGAGAAACGTGTTGATTTTGCATGTACAACACGTCATTCTCTACAAGTCCATAATGAACACTATCGATAGAAGGGCGAGAAGAAGATGTTATGACAATTGCTAAAATTTAAAACGAAATATTATGTTAAATAATACCCAAAATAATATATAACAAAATAAAAAAATAATATATAAGAAACATATATCAAAATATTATATAAGAAAACTAAGCTCAATATTTAGAAATAACTTTCAGAGAACAAAAACTTTCTTTTATTGTGGCTATGTGGGGGCGCAAATGGGTGTGTGACTCTTTGGGGTGTAAGTGGCTGTGTGACTAGTTGGGCGCAATGGGGGATTAAATAGGAGAAAAAATTCACATAAACCGCAAGTCTGATCTGCGGTTTATGTGGACAATGACTGCTGGTTTCAAGGCTGTAACGGAAATAAATGAATATTTAATGCAAACCGCAAGTGTGAACTGCAGTTTTCACGTCCTAAAAATTTGCACCCCTTCCTATTCCTGGGTTAAAAATGATGGGTAATGAAAAAAAAAATTAATTAAAATTGCAGGTGGCACTTGCGATTTTATGCGGGTAGAAATTTGTATTTTTTCTTGCAACTGTTGGGTAAAAAAGGGGGGACGGAAAAAAAAAATTAATTAAAACCGTATGTGGCACTTGCGATTTTATGTGGTTAGAAATTTGTTCTCCTCTTTTGCAATTGTTGGGTAAAAATGGGGAACGGGAAAAAAATTAATTAAAACCGTAAATGGCACTTGCGGTTTTATGTGGGTAGAAATTTATGTTTTTTTGCAACTGTTGGGTAAAGGGAGGGTTGGTCCAAGACCACACAAACCGTAACTGCGAATTGCGGTTTTGTGTGTCTTGGAATCTGCGTTTTTTAAACTTGCTGGATAAAACATAGGTGTTGGTCAAACCGCAAGTCTGACTTGCGGTTTTACCAGGGTTGTTTTCTGTGCTCTGTTTATCTATTGGTTGGACAGGGAGGAGGTGCTGGTCAAAGACTAGTCAAACCGCAATTTTCAGTTGCGATTTTACAGTAATTTTTTGCGTTTCCACGTAATCACCTAGTTGACGTGACACGTAAACCGCAATTGAGAATTGCGATTTGACCAAGTCAAATACTAAAACAGACCCATGCTAATAATATTTTAAAAAACAGAACTATCTAGATAATTTTTTAAAAAATGAACCCACTTAGCCATTATCTTTAAAGGGTAATATAATGTGTTATCTTATAATTCAATTTTTAATTTATAAATTATAATTCATATCATTTAGTGCTTCTTTCCTAACTTTCTCATTTCTCATCTTTTGGAGTTATAGAAACGTGTTATGTTATGGCATTAAAAAACATTTCAAAGCATTTTTTCTATCATGTAAGTTAAATCAAAGTATCAAACTTCTGTAAACGCCTAAACTAGTGTTCTTTGCATTCCACTGTTTTGATTCTAATAGAAAAGTCCACCTTGTTTAAAATATTAGTTTCTTTTCACTTTAAAAAAATGAATAAAATTGTTCTTTAAAAATCCACTATAAATAGGCTCATTAACTAACCATAAAAGCATCACTACAATCTTGGAATTCCAAGTACAAAAGCACAACCGAACTTCCAAAACTCCCAAGCTATAGTTTTGGCCTGTCCCAAAAACCTTCTTGTGCTTAAGCCATGGCCTTTAACATTAGCTTGAGATGTTTGACAATAGTTGCCATTGCATTTTTCGTCACCCTCCAAGGAACTCTTGGTAAGTCTCTAAAACCAATCAACCTCTTTATTAAATAGTCATTTTCCACTGTCCCCATATGCTATATGCATGTTTGATGTAATCTATGTGAGCAATCTTTTTTAAAGTTATGCTAGAAAGCTGTGAAAAAGACTAAAAGAGTGACCTTTAATTTTGTTTTTTCAATTTCATGAATCAAAGACGAATTTGATTTTCATTCCAAGATGCTGTTAGTCATTGGAAAGACAGGATTTAAATCTTATTAATTTGGAAATTTATAAAGTGAGAAAACAAGAATATAACGATTAGTTAAAAGATTAGGTGCATTCAGTATAGTTTTTCAATTAATCCTAAAATTTCATCTCAATAACTTATGTTGATTTTTAATTAATGAAATTATTTATTAAGTTTATCGATATTAAATTCCATTTTTAACTATTGCAGATAACAATATCAAAATATCTAAAAGTGTCATCATTAAATCAAAAAATATTATTTGTAATTAAGAACATTTAATTTAAGATATATGATATTTGGTATCTAAAGATAGAATTTAATATGAATCTGCATAAACTTCCATGTAAATAACTTTTAAATTATTATATTATTGATACAAATTATTTATATATCTATTTTTTTAATGATTGAATATTTGCTTTATTTAAAAAGTTAAAAACCTAATTAGTCACTATTAATACTTAAACCAACTGATGAATTAGATTTCTTTAATGTTTTTATTGATTATTTAAAAATAATAAAAGCTTAAATTAATTATTAATTGGTTTATTTAAAGATAATAAAAGGTAAATTTAATTATCAATTTGTTAAAAATTAAAGAATAACATTTTTTATATAGTTCTCTCTCCATTTTAAAATGAGTATCTCATTTGAGAAAAAAAATATTTTAAAATAAGAGTTATATTTAGTTTTTCAATATAATATTAATTATTTTTTCTCTAATACATGTAATAATATCATCTTATTATATAAGGTTGATTTGTGAAATTATTATATATTTTTGTTTTTGTTTTTATTAATTTTTTTAATAATTGAAATATTAACACGTAACACATTAATTTCTTATAATGTGAGGGATGTAAATAAATTAGTGGAAAAGGAGGTGGATGAGTGATTGGAAAGCATAGATCTTTGCGAATAAAAAAATGCAAAGCCAAATTCCAGAACATGTTTTACTTTTAGCATGATGGTAAATTGGAAATGGGTGAAACACAGGGGAGATAGAGTGCGAGAAATTGAGGCATGACACGTGTGCATTTGCGGTGTCATGGGAAGGGAAACGGTGCGTGCTGGAGAAGCGTGTGAAGAGGAGTGGGGAAGAAGAGTACACGTGCAGGACATCAGAGATAGAAGCAGAGAAGCAGAAGAGTCACATCGAAACAGAGGAATGCATAAAGGGTTGTGGTTTGGAGAGAAAATCGTTTGGAATCTCATCAGACTTTCTTCTGGAACCTAGCTTCACACGCACCCTGTGTTCTCCTCTGTGCTACCAAAACTGCCCCAACATTGTTGACCTCTACTTTAACCTTGCTGCTGGTGAAGGTACACATTACTGACATTTTCAATATAATGCATCAATTATGTGCCAACACAAAATAATTAATTAAATTCACATTACAACACATTGCACTAACGACACGCACGTTTGAAATTAATGCTGAACAAAACCATGATAGGTTCTGCCCTTCATGTATGCACAGGTGTGTTTCTTCCCAAATTCTGCGCAGCACAAGGTGCAAATGCTCGTAGACAAATGTCTGAGATCAAAACCTCTGGAATAGTGGCACCAGGACCAGTGCACTCTCTTCAATTCACTGCAACTGCTCCTCAACCTGTGGAACTCACACATGAACCTGCAGTTGCTCCATTCCCACAATACTAAGTACCAATTTTCCACAATGCATACAAAAATTAATTAAAGTTTGTGTTTTTTATAGTATATACTTAATGCCTGTTTTCTTTGCAATAAGGATGTTGCGTCGCACACCAATACCAATACAGCTACGTAGGGGTTTTGCAATGTATCATAGGTTACTGCATTCCAGTCTGTTGTAAAATATTTTAATGCCGGAAGTCGTCTCTCAGACTCTTCGCGTTGAAAATTCGTGTAGCTTTTTAATTTATGTTGATATACATGAATTGCTCATTATAATTATAATTAAAACAAATGGTTAGTACGAAGAACGAAGGATTTGGATTCTTTAAGCGCATATGAATATATAAGAGGATTGAATCTGATTGTTGGGGGTTAGAAAAAATTAAACATTATTTTTATATCATCGTTTCATATATGTAATTCGTAAATGTTTAAAAAATTATATATGACCAGTCGGTCTGACAAAAAAACTGGTAATAACTGGTTTGATCAATACTAAAAATTGATCATCCTAAAAATTATCAACTAACAGTAAAAACTTATGGTTCAATCAATTTATTTTTCTAAGTTTATCTTTTTTTAAATTAAAAAATTATAAAAATTAGGTTAACTTAATTGTTAAGGTGTATGTAGTAAAAATATTGTTTTTTCTTTCATAATTATCTCTTACTTTTTTTTTATAATCTTAATTATTATAATACATTAATAATAAAAAAGACTATTTTATAAAAACCGATAATAACAGTTGAATCAATTAATTATGAACCATTATTTTTATCAGTTCAACTATTGATATGATTTTAAAAACATAATATATGATTGATTTATGCTCCCAACTATGAAGTATTAATTATAAGAAATAAATTAATTTGATTGAAATATGAAAATTATTAGAAGATACAATTAATAATTAAGCTAAACCCATAGAATTATAGAAACTATTAAAATATTTTATATGGATTTAAATTTGAAGAACACTAAAGTGGATAGTTAATATTCATGTTGGGTTCTCATCGAGAAACACAACAAGATAATAAAAAAGTCAAGTGATTTGTAATTATAAAAACTAAAGTGAGAATTGAAAGTTTGAACAAGAGAAAATGATAACAATATATCTAATTGAAAAAGAATAAATGCATCCTTGTATTAATATAAATCATAAATCATTATAAGAGGCTTACACCATGTTAAGTGAC